>JAWNLS010000417.1:620098-1240196 GCA_035042185.1 Drosophila kambysellisi
GTGGATCTTAACTAATTCTTACTAATTATTTTCTAACTAATTATTTTTGGTCTGATTGGGTTTTTCTGGGTTTTCCCCAATTCTTGCAACAAATGTTGGACCACTTTGTTTTCTAACCCAAAAATTTTAGAAATCTAAAATAAAAAAAAAAAATAATAATAAATATACATTCTTATATATCCTATTAATATTTTATTATTTTTTTATTTATTTAAAGTTTAATTAAAATAAAAAAAAGCCTTATTTCGTACAGTGCCTAGCAAAAATTGTAAAGTGCTTTAAAGTTTAAACAAGGAAAAAAATTTAAAAAAAAAAAATGCCAATTTGTTTAATGTTATATCCCATTTAAAAAAGAAACTTTGGTTTTTATTAAAGTACTAATAAATTAATTAAAATTAGTCAAAAACTAAAAACATATTCAAAATTCACGCAACGTCTTATTTCGCACAGTCTTAAAAAAAGTTAAATATTTGGTGTATAAAAGCTTAAATAAGGATGTTAATACTTAGTATGATATCCTTTAGCCTTAACAACTTCCCTCAACCTATTATTCAAGGAAGATACCAGCTTCCGGGTAGTTTCTGGACTGATCCTGCGTCACTTCTCCAGCAGAGCATTTCGGAGATCCTGTTTGCAGGATATGTTGCGTTTCCGGATGTTATTTTCCAGCAGAGCCCACAAATTTTCAACAACATTTAAATCTGGAGAATGGGCCGGTGGAATTATCATGTGGGGGCAGTTTGATCTAAGCCAGGACTGTACTATTCCGGACTTATGCTTGGGGTCGTTGTCCTGGTAGATCCGGAAAGTACATCGGATTCTAGCTTCTCGGCACTTTCGAGTACATTTTCCTTTTCATTTTATTGTTTCAATAATCACAAAATTTCAGTGGCGGGCTGCCGAGATAGATGCCCATACCAGGACACTTCCTCCGCAGTGCTTGACTGTTGCCTTTATGTTTTTGGGACTCAGCTCAGTATTGGAGTGTCGCCACATATAAATTCGTCCGTCCGAGCGAAAAATGTTTAATTTGTACTCAAATTCAAATATGACTGTGTTCCAGAACTCCAAATCCTTGTCCAAGTGGATTTTGACGAACTCATCCTAGACCATCTATATTTTGCGCTTATAAATTGCATTTTCCGTTGTACTCGGGCCTCCAAGTCATAGTTGCCCAAACCTGGAGCAAAGTTTTCACACTGAACTTTTTCCATATTTCATCCTGCACCTATTGAGTCCGTTTTTGAACCGATAGCAGAATAAAACTAAACTGACTACGGAGGAATAGTCTATTTATACCGAAAATGTTCAACTATAGGTAAAAAATACGGGTTTTATGGCACCCAGGTGTCCATAATCCATAATGTAACTGTGCGAAATAACCCTTTGCCATAAATAGAGGTACTTTCTTACATAACCCTACCCAGCAGGTGGAAAACCCACAGTTTGTTAGGGTCATGTATTCATTTTGGTGGTCAATAAATGTACCTGCCATGGGTCTTTGGAATTTTTGAAAATTATTACATAATTACTTTATGGCAGGCAATTAAAATTTTTGCTAGGTATATATATAAATATATATTCCAGGAATTAAATTGTAAAAGTCTTTTTTTAATGTTGGAATTATATTTAAACATTAATCAACCTATTGAAAGGCAATAAAACATTGATTTGTATAGGTATGAATAATAACAGTAGATTAAAATCTATAACATAAATATAGTAAAAGTAAAGTAAAACTAACACTATTTTTATCTTTACTCAGTTTGCTAATTATATTAATAATTATAATAATAATAGTTGAATTGCGGTTCGGCTCTGAATTTCAATAACTAAATTTTCAGTTACATTTACGGTTCCTATTTGTTGGCCCAATATATATTCTGCCAAGCCTTAAGTAACAAAACTAAAGGACATGAAATAATCACAAGTCAAATTTCGTTTTGTCAACAAATATATAAAAGCTATATTTTTCAAGCAATTATTATTCAGACGTACTCAAACATAGGTCCCACTCTAATTACTCTCAGATGTAGGTTGATTGATGACTGCTTATGTGTGGTTGTTTCTAATTAAATGCCCCGCACTGTAAGCCACTGGCATAACCAACGGCTACACTTAGTTGCCCAATAAGCGGCTTTCAAAAGCATTAAGCAAATGAAAATAAAATGAAAATTGCAATGAAAATGGAAAACGCTCCTGGCGCATAATCGCTTATACTAAATTTAATTAATTAAAATATCTGCTAAGCTGAAGAAATTATTAGAATTACAAATTTTGGCAAAATGTGCGCTTTTCCAGAAGAAGAAGAAGCCAACTCATCGGAAGCGCCAACAGCAGGCAGTTGTCTGGCTTATTAGCGTGTTTTTCTTTTTCTATTTGTTTTCTGTTTTTATCTATGCCCCGTTTGAGTATATTTTCCACAGTCGAATTATGTGCCACGCCCCCCCACCCACCGTTCCACTGTCTGCGCCATTTAACAAACATTCCGTTAAGCTGCTACACTTGGCAGCCACACGGCCATGAGGCATGAGCATATCTATCTAGCCGTGTGCTTGCTCCTTTAGAGCACACACTGCGAAAAATTGCACTAAAATAAAATCATACTTAAAATTAGACAGATTTTCTTGCTTTTAGCAATAATTTCTAAATATAAAACACATTTTTCTTTAAATTTTAAAGGCTTTTCTAAATTGGGAATAACAAAAATATTTTTAATTTTTCCCATATTTTTGTTAACATAGAAAACAGCTATTTGATAATGGAACATATTTTACACTGTAAGAAAAACTAACATTGTTAGCTTGGGCTGTTGGAAGTAAATTAAAGATTAAAATCAGTTTGATTTAAGTTAAGTGACTTGGGAGAGAGCAGAAAGCTAAATTTAACTTAAAGTTGAGTTGAGTGAGATAATTTTGCTCTCTCTAATCTGAGATTTCAGACTGGGATTGGAACCGGAACCGGAACCGCTTACTGCTGCTTCACTGCTGCTTCGGAATTAGAAAATACATTTAAAAATGTTCTTAAATCCCAAATACAGGAATTGATATCAAATGCATGTAAATGTTTGTATGTTCTGCTCAAATGCAAGGAATTTGTTTGCCACCAATAATCTTAGATTAAACTAAACTAAGTATTTATAATCTCAAATTGTCACTAGAGTATCTGAAAGTCACCATTATACATCGGTACCATAAAGTATCATAAAAATCATAAAAATTGCAAAACAATTGAGAAAGATTTCCGAATAATTATCGATATTTTTAAAAATTACATACCAGAATCGCTACCGAAACTTAAATTCGATTCTTGTTGACAATCTGTTCTTATCCATTTATATTGCTTTTCTTTCAGTACTTTTTACACACACACACACACAAACAAACACATACACTCACATACACACACGCACACACACACACCTACTTTTAGCACTATTCAACTACTTTGTTGTTGCCTGCTTGATTTTTGTTGAGGTTTCCACTAAAAATCAGATTCCCATGATTCCCACGTTTCAAAAGCTTTCAACTTTCTTTCAGGCATTGTTCACATGAAAAAAAAGTGTATTAGTCAACAATTTGTTGCAGTGTACGTCCTTGCGAGTGCTCATCCTTGCCTTGCCTCGTTGTTACTGCTTATTGTTGTGCTTTTATTGTTATGGCCATGCTTTTGTGTTGTTTCATTTGGCGGCATTGTTAAGCGATGCCCCCCTATCTGTGTGCGAGTGTGTGTGTGTGTGTGTGTGTGTGTTCATTGGTATTTGTTTGTTGTTGTCTTTAATACTAAGCGTTTTACGTTTCCATGAGTGTTAGCCAGAAACAGGCCGACGAGAAGAGGCTGCTTTCCTTTCGTGCATCATTTATTTCATTATTTTTACAAATGTTGCCCATTCAAAATAAACTGAAATATCTTTTTTAAATTGCATTCGTTTTATTGTTGTTATTTTTGGTGTTGTTTTTGTTTTTGTGTTATTCGCTGAAGCGAAAATTATGCGCTTAAAGTGAAGATTAACTTGAAATGTGACTTCCAAAATGTGTCACGTTTTGTCTGAGTTTCTCTATTTTTTTTTTTGGGTCTACTTTCAATATTTGCTCAAATATTCAGGACTTGGACGTGCTCAGCTTTACAAGTGCCTCGACTAAGGACATTAAAGGAGTCAATTTTCTCCTTAAGCTACTGCTAAGACTCCAAATGTCTTTGGCTTTCTTTTTATTTTCATTCATTTGCTGTGTTTTTCTTATGCATTTTCACTCGTGCATTTTCCACATTCAGTTCATAATTCACTGTCAACTTCTGTGTGTGCGTGTGTGTATGTGTGTGTGTGTGTCGTTTATTTGTGAATTTATTGCTTAATCACTCGGAAGACGGCAGATAACATTTACGCACATATCGTTGTCGTCGACAAGTCAATAAATCATGTATTAAATATATGTAAACAAATAGATAAATACACGAAACAAGTTGAAATGTTCTCTAGTTGAGACAGCTCGACTAGCAGATACCCTAAACATAGAAGTTGAATAAGTAGTGTATTATTTTATTCAATATGAAAGTAAGTTTTGTTTAACAAAAATGATGTGTCTTGGTTAATTATATTTCATATATATAATATATCCAATGCCTACAATTGCGTCATTTCTTGTTATCGGTTATCGATTTGTATCGATATTTGTGAAACAAACGTTCCCTCCCTTTGGCTTGAGATAGCTTTTATTCCAAATTAAAAATACCTGACAAGAAATTATTCGTACAGTTATATAGCCGGATATGGCTAGATTTGTTAATGTTGATCCGTACTACATAAATTTATTATTATTTGCTGATGCTGCCTCTGCTTGTTACATGCTTTTGCACAACTTTAATATACCCCTTCAGGTTATTAAAAAAAAGTAAAAACCACTAAATATTTCTTAGCTCAATAAATTCAATTTGTAAGCAGAGTGAAATAACTTCAGCAAAAACAATTGATGAATAATCGTTATTTATCTAATCAGTTTATCCAAGCAGTTTATTTTTGCTTTTAGTTACACGTGGCTGACTTTAATAACTTTATTTCCATTTGCATATCCAATTTAAACAATATTTTCCATATTCTGTTGGTGTTTTAAATTTATTAATTTAAAATAAAAGACTTTGAATCTTTTGTCTATATTTGCATTGACTATTCGTAAATTGCTTTTGAAAATATTTTGTTGACTTTCAGGCTCTGTTTTGCTGGTGTTTGCTTTTGGCTTACAGGCAAAAATAAGTTCAAATTAAATTTCATGCATCAGACAATTTTTAAAAGTAAAAAAATGCAAACAGACAAAAAGGCAAACAGAAAAAAGTGAGAAAAATATATTTTAAAAATACATTATTATTTTATGCACAATTTCAAAGAAGGTTCAAGATTACAGATTTACGAGTCTTGAATTTAGTATGCTAATGTAAGTAGTTAATTTGGAATACAAAGCTACCCATAAAATAAGACTAATGGTCTATAAATTCAGCTGGTGAATGTATGTATGTATATTAACCTATAAGAACATAAAGAAAAGCCTCCATGGATAAGGCCAATAAACTGCCCGAAACTGTCAAAGGATGTGAGCTAAAAGAAATCAAATTACGAACTAATTTAAAACAATTTTTATACGCTTCTTGGGCAGACAGACAGACAGACAGACCCAGCGGCTGGACCAACAAAAAAAAGAAAGATAAAATCTATGCCCCAAAATTGGAATTGCTAGGAATTTGGGAATGAATGGGGGACAATAATGTCAGTCAAGGCATGTCGCCGGGATTCACTGGCCTGTCCAGTCATGCTGCTGCTAGACAAAGGCGTCTAGACAAATTTATAACGACTTTGTTAGCCTTGTTGTCGTCGTTCTGGCTGCCAGCCAAGAATTCCGGTTTATTTTTTTTTTATTTTTTATTTTTCGGACAGTTTACATTTGTGACACGAAATTGACAAATTTGTGCAATTTAATGTGTGTCGAGGGTTAATTAAATGTGATGGCCGCAGCCACAGTTAATTTACGCACTAAAAGTGAATGTGCTGCCACAAGCCACACATGGCGTATACGTAATTGACTTGCAGCAGTAATAAAAATATATATACATATTATATATATATATATATGTATGATAATAAAGGGAGTGAGTTCTGGCTGATGCTTGACTTTTGTTTTTATATAAGTGGCGTAAAAGTGCCAAGCAAAGATCGACATCGACAGTGTTGTATAATAAAAGCGCCACAAAGTATGCAATATTTTTTTTTGTTGCTGTTGCAAGACAGACAAGCAGGAAATAAACGTCGCTCGAGTTAACAATTACTGACACCATTAAAGTTTTGTTCTGATGCTGCTGCTGCCACGCCCACACTCAACACTCGCAGCTGCCACGCCCACACTTAACGACCAGCCGTCCCCCTACCCTCGCCGGGACAGTCCAACGCCTTTTGTCTAAAGGCTGTCATTATAGTTTTTCTTGCTGCTGTCGTTTTCATTGTTGCTGTTGTTGTTGTTGTTGTTGTTGTTGCTACAACTGCTGCTGACATCTCTCCTTTGTCTTGCTGTGTGTGTGTGGCAGAGTGTGGCTGACATGTGCCTGGCACAGATTGCACATTGTCCTCCTGCCTGCCACACATATTTTATGTGATTTTTTGTTTATCCACTACACAACTCAAGGCGCTGGCAAACGGTTTCTTGAACTAACGGAACAGTTGACAGAATGCAACAAAAAAAAATAAAAAAAATAAAGCACTCCATCTCTTTCAAACTCTCTTCCTTTCTCTCTTTATTTTTAACCTTTCCATCATGAAAGCAACGAAAAAAAACAATTGGAACTGCAAAATTTCTCAGAAAGATTTCTTAACTTAAAATCTTAGATTTTAAAAAAATGTATTTTTATCCATAGAAAAATATAATAAATAATAATAAATAGTAAAAAAATATATATGTGTCAAACTATTAAAAAATATTTATTTTTTTAAGCTACCACTTAAATTAGGTTTATTTATATTTAATTGTGTTTTGTCTATTTCGGAAAGTTTCTAAAATCCATTTTGAAAGCAATGTTTATTAATTTGCATAATTGCTTTAATTAATTATAAAGAAAATTCTATTGATACTTTAGAAAAAAAATTTCAATTAATTATTTTTTAAGTTAGATATGGAAAATCACTAAGAACATATAAACAAGATAGGTTCGCTACATTATTGTCTGAGAATACATTTTTTAAACTTTATAATCAACTCGGAGTTCATAATATATAATATAGTAAAAGCTGCTAAGATTGTAGCTATATATTTGGAGCATATTATGGATTAGGGCATTTACCTGTCTAATATACATTTCCCACAAATTTTTGGGTTAGGGCTGGTCAGGTTCTTATGTCCAGACAAGTTATGAGCAAATTTTATGTAAATGACTCGTTAAAGAAACTTTGTTGGGCAAATTGACCAAAATTTGCTGTCGAAAGTGCCTCTGCTTTGATTCAATAACCAGAGGCCAGAAGCCATAACACTTAACAACAAAAACTGGGTCCATTCTTAAAGAAAAATGGAGAGAGAGAAAGAAAGGCACCCCTCCGATAATATCTTAAACTCTCAGCTCTCAGCCAAGTAATTTAAAAGTCCGTTCGCCCCAGCAAACTGAACAACAGCCCAAATGTGTATTTATCATAATGCCAACGGCTGGTCGAAGTAGGAGGAAGGTGGGAGGAGATGCAGGGGGTCCAAGAGGAAACATATTGCATGCTGCAGCTAGGAGCTATAAGGAGCAGGCAGCTAGGAGCTGGCTGGGCAGCATCTGTGCTGCCATTAACCTATTAAAAAACCACCCTGCCCCAAACCGGAGGCACGTAGACGTAGCCGGGACCGGGTATTGCAACAGCCGCAAACGCAGCACGTTGCCACTTCCGTTGAGCACATCGACGGCAGCAGCAGCAGCCGCACGACCAAGGAGCAGACAGAAGGACAGCGGGATTGTCAGGGGTTGGGGATGGAGGAATAATGCGAACAGTCAACACACAAAAAAAATATAGTCAAGTTAAATTAGTTGAATTTTGAAAGCGGATTTGGTGTAGATTTTTTTGAAAGTATTAAATTTTTAAAAACATGCTTTTGATTCAAGCGTGAAAATTTTATTAGTGAGAGTAAAGCGAATATTATTTTTCTTTTCAAGTTGTATCCCAGAAATTCTAAAAAACCAATATTTGTATTTAAAACGTAAATATAACATTTTATTTACAACTTATATTAATTAATAAATAAATAAACATCCAATTAAGCTTACTTCAAACTTAAATCAAGCTTAATTGAAACTCTAATTGAGAATTGTGCTTTCTTTTCGCTTATCAAATATTAATACTTATTTATTTAAATACTCATTAATAACGCTTTTTTCGCGCAGTGTACTTGTGTCCGCCAGTGTTGGGCAGTTGGGTGCGCTCTGGTCGAGGAGTTCTGTTCAGGCAGCTAACCGTTAGCCCATTGCGCCATTGCCATTAAATCAGAGTTAACAACTGCTGCTGGTTTCCTGGCTGCCTGAGTGCCTCACCACACTGTTTGTCTTGCTGGGGCAGAGGCTGTTGCAGCAAGATTAAAATTGCAGCAACAGCTTTCAGTTTGGCTCAGTTGCCGACGCTTGCAACTCGCGGCTCGTGACTCCCCAAAAACAATTATTTGCATAAATACGTGCGGTGAGCGAGCGTACTTAATATTTATTCTAAAGCCAACTGCAGAGACTGTAGTACACACACACACACTTACACACACACACACAAATCGCAAACACACGCACACTGCACACACACACAGAGCGAACACTCTTTGGCAAAAACAAACAATGCTTGGCGGAATAATTTGAAACTGCAAAATGTCAGCAGGGGCGCCATCTAGCGACCGTTACGATTACCACTATGCAATAACGAAAGGTCGTCAACTTGCACAGTGGTTCAAATATCATTAAATGTAGCAATTACACTAAAACTTACAGTCATGGCCAAAGCAGTAGTAACAGTCAAATTAGCAATAAAAGTTGCTATAACTGAATTTAAGATTATTAACTGAAAGTTGAGTGCAAATCGCAGACAAAATGGCTGCTGTTTGGTAAATTGATTATTGCTTAAGAAATTAACACTATTTTAGGAAAACTACTTTATGGGAATAAATTAACACAATTTTGTCTTTTATAAACAGGCCACTAGCTAAGTATAGAAACCTCAGCAGTAAAAGTAAATAAATAAAACCAAAACTAAAACTGTTTAAATAGCTGTCAAAACTTAATATTTAATATAAATTTAACTATAAATGATTTTTTCAGACCCTTCACTCAAGATAAATTTAGAAATAGCTACAATCAATTTAAAAATATATATTTGCCATGTGTGCAACATTTATTTATATCAGAAAATTAATAAAACTTGTCTGCTCTTTTCTATATGGAGAAATGACAGCAATGAATCACTGTGCGTTGTCAGCACAGTTTCTGCCACCTGTTGTTGTTGTTGTTGCTGCTGTCAGTGGCTGCACTTGTTCCATGCTATTTCCGTAACCCCCATTTGAACCCACACCCTCTCTTCCCATTTCCCCCCAGTCTCCCCGCCATTTGCACAGCTGGCGTCGACTTTTCGTTCATTTTGTTTCGCAATTTGATTTTATTTCGCTTTGCCAGTCTCTTTGTATTTTTATTCGTATTTGTATTCCTATTCGTGTTTGTTCGTTTTTACCGTTTTAACGGTACAATCTTGTTTTATACTTTGTAATTAAATACTTTAAGTGATTTTCACTTTGACTCTCTGCCAGTTAATTGACAAATCGTGTCTAAGTGCGTCTAAGTCTAAAATCGCTTTCAGATTTATCCATATTTTTTTTTCAGTGTTTTTCGTTTTTCTTTAGATTTATTAAGTTTTTCAGTAAGTTTGCTCAGCTTTTCAGAAGTTAACCTGACTTAAGAGTAGAATATTATTTTATGCAAGGTCCGCCAGATTGGTTATGAATTCAATTCAAGGACTTCTTTATTTATTAAGAACTCAGTTAAATTTATGCAAAATTATTTTAAAAAAATAAGTAAAATAATTTTTGTTCGCAGACTTTAGATCTAAATTAAGTAAATCAATTCGGATTCTTTTTATTTTTCTTTTTCTTCGGATTCGACTTTCAAGAACCGAACTTCTTTATGAAATAAATTTAAATCTTAAAAAAAAACCTTGAATTCAGCTTAATTCAGTGATTTTCTCTTTAAACATGTTTTTTGCTGTTGTTTATTTACTCGCGTGCCTAAAAATAATGATACTAAATAATTCGCAATTCTGTATTCTGTTTATTTTCACAGTCTGCTCTGTTTTGGCTTCTTTTTTTCAGTGTTTAGTTTATCTGTTAGAATAATTGTTGTAGTTGCTGGTTTGTTGTTTGTTGT
This sequence comes from Drosophila kambysellisi, assembly GCA_035042185.1. NCBI lineage: Eukaryota > Metazoa > Arthropoda > Insecta > Diptera > Drosophilidae > Drosophila > Drosophila kambysellisi. The sequence continues at coordinate 630,497 of JAWNLS010000417.1, forward strand.
TGATTGTTTATTGTTGTCGGCCAGTCTAAATTTAGTAGTGTACACGTAGTAGAGAAGGACAAACGCGTGTCATTTATATATATACAATATATATGTATATATAGATTAGATAAAACTCGGGCGTCACCGATAAACTTGTACAGATAATGTGACAATTATTAGGGAGTGACGTCTATTCTAATCAATCTATGAATGAATTCATATACTCGATTTGTATTCAATGTTAATCGATTGAACAGTTGAAACAATATCGAAGATCTTAGATAATAAAGTTAATATATATTAAATCAATCGCACAGCTGTGACTAAGTAATTCAGTGACTTACAGAGACTAGCTTAAAGTAAAATAACCAAATAATTGTTAATCGCATCAAGCGAATAAAGTTGGTATCAAGAAACTGGCATTTATAGCCCTTATCTGATTGCTTTGAGCCATCAACTTAGCAACGCACACTTCAATACACCTAATATGTAATTGAATCCAGGCGTGAATTCCCCAGGGAGCCACACACACACAAGCACATTAAGGAGAGCCCCACTTACATACACATCCACACACACACACACACACACTGTAATAAATACTCAACAGTTGCACATATGAAATTCGAGCAGGCAAAATAGTTTTGGGGAAACTCAAATAAAAATGTGAGAGGCGAATCGAAAGGGAAAATAGTTTTTATGTATTCCTGTTTTTTCTATTTAGCCACAAACAGCTTTTCTCCCTCAGCTTGTGGTGTGTGTGTTTTGATTGAGCCCCTCAGAAACTCTTTAGCCAGCTGAGCATCAGTGTGTGTGTGTGTGTGTGTGAGTGTGTGTGTGGGCCTATGTGTGTGTGGTCTTATTAATACTTGAACATAAATTTAAATAGAAGCCCACAGCTCATTGAATCCAAGTGAAAACTAAAGTTTCGCTTTGACAAAACGTTTGACAAACGTTGTTTTTATGTAAAGATAAAAGCAAGTAAGAATGCTCCAGTCGAGAGAGCTCGACTAGAAAAAAACACAGAACCCAAGTTCTTATCAATTGAAAGTCATATTAGTCTTAGAATGATAACGTGGTGCATATGAATAATAATAATTAATTATTATGTTTCTTAGTCGATCATGTTAACATTTTTACAAATGATTAATATTATGTCAAGATATATACATAGCCGAGCATTCAGCTATAGCCCTGTTTTCAGATCGTTTACAATATATTTCGTTTCCGAAACCTAAAAACGATGCGGTCCGCTGAGAGCCAAAAAATTAATTTATTGATTTTCTCAACTCTGCGGGCTTTCTTACAGTTGTTTTACGTAAAAAAAGTGTAATTTTATTGCTACCGATAATCGATTTGTATCGATATTACGTAAGCAAGTAAGTTATCGATCAAATTAAATAAATTTGGTCTGAGTATGGTTAGCGAAAACTTACATTCCAAATTTGATGTCTCCAGGTAAAAATACTTTATGGGGCTTTAAATACGTTTTACTGGCTGCTACATACTTTTGTACAACTTCACTTTACTCATTAGCATCGTCAATGGTTTCTGGGTATCAAAAAAAGAAGACCCACTAAGCTCATATGAAATCTCAAAGTTAATTTTGCTCTTTTACACTCTTGCTTTTTCTTAGTACCATTCGAGTGAAAAACTTTTACCGCCTTTGGGCAAATAGTATTTAAGTAGTTCTCTCTTTGTAGCGTTTTGTTGCCTTTAGTTGCCACTTCCTGCATCTCTTCCACAAGATTCAGACACAGATTCAGACACAGACAGCAAAACACACAAAATAGCAACAAAAACAAATGTGCACAACAAAAAGCTGAAAACATCAACGAAAACTGCGCTAAGTAAAAAAACTTTTCAGTGTTGCAAGTTTTCCTTTTTTATATGTATGCTAAAAGAAGCAAAAGTTCAGACAATCTTTAAACAGATAAAATTGGTAATTGGCCCGATGACAAAGAGGTTTCCAAGGCTACTATATTTTCTTCGTATAAAAGAAAACGAAAAACTTTTTCATTGTCTATCAAATAAAGATAATTAATTCATTTTCGAGCTGTATAAACAGTTATGAGTTTAAAAATTATTTAAAATCATTGAGTTTTAGTTAAAATAAGTTAGACTAGTTAAACTAGAAGAAAATTAGAATGGACTATTTAAGCCCAGTTATTAAAGATATGTTAGGTTTGCTGATAGTTACTTGTTTAATATTTAAATGCATCATAATTCTAATGCTATATTAATAAATTTTTTAGAGTTGATCAATAATCACTCAAGGAAATCGATTTAAATCGATATACCAGAAACGAGCGATGTTATCGATAACATGAAATTATTTTTATCTGCGTTTTATATTCAAATTTGAAGCATTTATATATAATAGTCTGTAAGATCGAACAGACAGACGGATATGTTTAAATCAACTCTGTTTTTTATGCTGATCTAAATTGTATAAAAATTCAATGCTTCCTTCTGCTTGTTACATATTTTTTGACAGCATCATTTTACGCTTTACGGATACAAAATCTGATTATAATAAGAACAATAAATTATTTACTGATTAAATATAGTTTCTTTTTATTTTCACTATTTTCTAAATTTTTTCTAAAACTAATTTTCAACACTTTGAGCTTCATAATAAAAATTTAAGTTCTCCAAGCTAATTAAAACTATTTATTAATTTAATGTACACCTTATTTGAAGAAGCTTGTGCGACTTTTGGCACTCTGGCAACTCTTGGCAAAATCACAACTAATTAGCCACAAATATTCGCCAAGAAGTTTTCGCAAGTTTCTCACATATGTCGGCAAAACATAACTGCAACTGAAGCACAGCAAAAAACATATACTGTATATGTGTGTGTTGTGTGTGTGTGTGTGTTTTGTGGGTGTGGCATGAGTTTCCTTTTTAATTAAGTTTGCAGCATCGACAGCAAGTGACAACAACGATGACAAAACTTATTTAATTAAATTTCGCCATTGAAGCAGATAATTAGATTTTTTAAGCGCGACTGACAAAAATTGTTTTTATTGTTGTTTTTGTTTTTTATTGTTGTTTTTTTGTTATTATTGTTGTTTTTGTTATTATTGTTAGCTCCTGGCTGCAAGCATAATTTTGTGTCGACTTGGCCATAAATTAGTAATAGTTGGCATTATTATAATTTTGTTTGCTTTTAGTTTCTGGATTTACATGAAAACGGAAAATCGATAGTTGCAGCAAATTAATGTGATTAATTGGCCAACAGGCAACACAGCAAAAGCAACAGCTATTAAAAATTGGCTGCCAAAAAAAAAAATAATCCAAAAAAAACCGAAATCCAATGGCAAAAGTTGACCCACCAAAAATACAATCACAACCTACAATGTTGGCATTGTGTGGGGCAGGGATACGGGAAGGGGGTAGGTGGCAGGCACAAATGCGTATCGTGTTTGAGGTTATGGCGAGGCACACAATTCTGATTCTGATTCGAATTGGGATTCTGGTTCTGATTCTGATTGACGGAGCGTTGTGCAAATTGATGGCGACAGTTGGCCACAATGTCGAGGGGTCAGAGTTGAATTGGGGCTGTGAATGGGGGTCATCTGTAGTTGGTGCGACGAGCAATTTAAAAAAAAACACGCTCTTAACAACTATGTTCCTCAAATTGGCCAACAGCAGCGTCGACAAATAAAATAAATCACATGAATATAAATGGCAGATCAAATTACGCAAATATAAAAAAAATAAAAAATAAGCTGGATAAAAGGAATAAATATTATATTTCAATATATCAATATAACAATAAATAAAGGATTATGTAAATAGTAATGAATTTATTTACTAAACAATTACAGAAAAATTCTAATGCTATATTTAGATTGTAAATAATACAAAATATACCAGCTAAGACTAAAAGATTAATTATATATTTGATCTATCTATGATATGATATAATTTATCATAATTGGATATTATTGGTCTCATTTTTTAAGTTTTTAGGTCTCATAGTCTCTAACCTAAGTCGGCTAGTTTTGATTAAGATAGATAATGCTAGAGAAATATGTACTCTGAGACCAAGAATAATTAAAGATACCCTAAACTCATTTTCAGGATACAACATCTCTTTGTAATAACCACAATAAAATATTTACTGATTAAATATAGTTTATTTTACTATTTTTTACATTATTCTAAATAAACTTTTAAAGTCAATTATTTTGGCTTTTTATTTGTTAGTCAAAATAAATAAATGTTTTATTAAAATAGACTTATGTCTGTCTATTCTACACCCCCAGAAATCTTAAAAATCTTATAAATATTTTAGTATTTTTTAATTTATTTATAATTTTAATTTTATTTCATTTCATTTAATTACAATTTTTTATTAATGTATTTTTGGTGTCGACAGTAGTTGTAGTTGACAATAAATAAATAAATAAATACACTCGTAACTAGAGTTAAAATTATCTAGATTCATTAATCTAAATAACATTACTGAAATTAGTTTCAATTTATTGTTATTTTAAATAGCAGGCACTTAAATTTGTAATGTTTCTCAATTCATAACAAAATAACATAAAACACTCTTCGCAAATCTAATACAAAACACACTTATTCAAATGTTCTACAGATACTTTTATAATCCCTGTATGCAAATGTATCTAATAGCTGTTTACACATCATTTTGGATTTTGTATATTTTCCCAGTGTGTGTGTGTGTGTGTGTGTGTATCTATTTGAGAGTGTGTGTCGCTTATAAGTACTTGCAAAGGTGTCTACAAAATGTGTTTATTCGTTATTGTTATTGTTGTTGTTGTTTGTTGTTTGTTGTTTTGCAGAACGCTCATAAATTATATTTGATTTTAAATTTGTTAAACAATTGCAATCATTACTCATATTACCAGATATTTGTATATACAAAAATATACATAAAGCTCAACATTGAATAATGCCAGCCATAGAAAATAATGGATAATAATAAATATGAGTTGTTTATAAGCTCTCAGCGTGTTCTAAAATATATTCAGTCAGGCAAAGTTTATCTGTTATTAGGAAAATGAAAATGAAGGAAAAGCATTGAAAGAAAAGCATTTAAAAACGAATTTAATTGCCTCGTCAGACTTGTCAGATTTATTTCTATATACAATGTGTTGTCCAAAAGGTAATTAGAAAATTAATATTCTCATTAAAAGTTAAGTCAATGACAACTTATAAATAGCAAGTTAAACTTAAATTGACAACTGCTCTTTGAAGCGGAAGCGGGGGGAATATTTGATCCTTAAAATATATATATATATATTTTAGATGTTGCACAAATGAATACCGACTTACTTGGAAAGCCATCCCAATAATTGTGCTTGTTAAATATTTAAAAGGACAACTTGGGCTCCTTCAAAATGCACACAACATTAGTTTTGGCATGGCCAGAGCCAGGACCTAGCTGGCCAGGCACAGCGCGAGGATAGCAGAAGGAAGCCAGAGGACAGTTTTGCTACAAGGACGAAAGGAGCAGGCGAAAAGTTGAAGTCGAAGGCGAAAGCGAAGCTGTAAAATTCATTGAGAGCAAAGTTAAGAAACTAGCAACAAGTTATAAAATGAAAGAATGCCGAGGGGAAAAGAGAGATGAGGGTTGGATACACTGTTAAAAATTATAGCTTGAGTTGATGAATACAAAATGAGATGAAGAGGGGGGAAAAGAGGAAGAGGGAGACAGATTATAGATGGATTTATTTATGGGAATAAAGATAGAAGAAAGTGAAGCGAATGAAAGAAAGAAAATGAGAGTGAGAAAGGAGAAGAAAGAGTGAAAGAGACAGGAGTAAGAGAATGAGATAGACAGAGAGAAAGAGTGACAGAGAGAGTGGGAGAGAGATAGCGAAAGGTAAAAAAAGAAGGAGAGGGCGACAGATAGACAGAGAGCAAAAGTCAAAGAGAAAGCGAGGGAGAGAGAGATAGAGAATAGAGAGATAGGGAAAGAGAGAAAGAGAATGTGGAAACGAGAGACGGCAAAAGATAGTAACAGATATAAATAGACAGAGGTGGATAAAGACAAAGACAGAGATTGAAAGGTAGATAGACAGATGGCAAGAGAGAAAGACAGCCAAAAAAGAGAGAGAGAGAGAAATGTATAGATAAAAAGACAGACAGAGAGTGAGATAGAATTAAATTAATTAAACACTGACTTATAAAGTAATGAATTCAAGAATATAGATAAACATAAATAACACAAAAACTTAAATAAACAAACAGCATTTTCTTACAGTGTAAGAAATGACGACTGACGTGGGGTCGCCTTAGGGGTGGAGGGGCTGGTGTCGGGGGAGGGGTGACTCAAAGTTGATGTCGTGCCAAGTAACAGTCACTTAAGACGAGCCGAAGCCGTGTCTTAAAACTGAGAGCTGTGCATGCTTGAAAACAAGAACAGATTTAAGTGCACACCACGCCCCCTCCCCCCATCCCTTCCTCAAAGCGTAAATTGTGGGCGTGGCAAAGAGAAGAACTGTGAAGGTTACGCCACGATATATTTGTATCACTTAAGAGAGGGGCTACGACTTAAGAGGGGCGGCGTGCCACAAAACGAGAAAAACACAAAACACTTCAGAGGAGGGGGGAGGGAGGGGCGTATCTGGCCGTAATCTGGGCTCGTGCCTTAATGAATGTTGTGCTCAATGTCGCGCTTGACTGATAAGACAGATAGATCCCCTCTCCCACCTGCTGATAATAACAAGCATCATTAAGTCAAAAGAGCGAGTAGACATTTAATGCCAGTCCTCAATATTTGCCACATTGTGTGGCACATTGTCCTGTTGCGCACTTAAGCTGCGCTGCCTGTTGCCATTTAAGTAACCTTGGCAGCAGCAGCAGCAGCAGCTGCTAGCGTTGTTTTTCCTTTAGCTGCCATTTGGCCACATTTCCCGTTTTCGGATAAACGCATTTGCGAACGCGTCCTTCGACAAAACAGTCGAAAACAACCTTTGACACTTTGGCAAAGCGCGGCGAGCCTCGAATTGAATGCAGCATGCTGTGGCCATGAGTGCATAATTGTTGCATGTATTGAATAAACACACTCACACACATATACCACCCACACACACCACACACACACACACACATATACATTGAAACTTATAGGCTGCCAGGCTGCTGTTGAGCACAAAATCAGGCGAACATTTATGAAACTAAAAACACTTGAATTGGTCGATTGCAATTTGCCCTTGCAAAAGGGTATTATTGTTTTGCCATGAAGCTTGTGACGCATTTAAGAGGATTTGGACGATCTCATTAGACTTATATATTCTCGATTATCATGACTACAAACAGCAAGAAAATAGCCATGAATTGTACGAGGTTTCCTTTGCTTTTAGAACTAATTTATATATATAAAATAAAAAAAAATTTAAGAAAAAATTAGATAAAAATTACCTAAATTAACAAAATAGAAATACTCATTCTCAGAAAAAATATGCTTTCTCAAATTCAGAAGCAAGCATTCAAATTGCAGTCAAATCGTTTTTTTTTTTTTTAAATTAAATTATTCAAATTTTGTAACTATATAAAGTTTTTGGCAATAATTAGCAACAAAAAACATAACCTAAATTAATGTTAAAATTCTTCTTAAATTATGGAGAATTCATCAAATACCAGGTAACTCAAACTAAGTGTAACTAAACTCATTTAATATTATTCTGCTACTCAAAAAAAATTATCATCAACGGATTAATAAATTTATATTTTTTTTCCATAGTAAAAATCAGTTTGTTTATTTTAATATATTGTCAAATTAGATATTCCAACAATTTAAATTTAGTTCTGTCAGCGTATATAAACTTCGATATGCCTGGAATAACTGTTCTTAATTGTTCCGTTAAATTTCAATTGGTTAAAAACTCAACTGGGCAAATTTTAAAAGCAAAGGCAAACAATCAAATCAATTTAAAGCCGCAATTTAAAGTGGGCAACAAAAATTAAGCTGCTAGCACACAAATATATATAAAACAAATATATTATATATATATTTAGAGTGCTCAGCATTTTCAATTTGATTTGCTGCCATTTATAGATATATATACATATACTCATATGATTTATATTTTAGTGTAGCTACTAAAAAATCGAAGGTAACTATTTTTATTTTTACGTGGCTATCAGATAATTTAATTTGATTTGCTGCACACACAATGTCTGAGCCGGTGAGTGTGTCTGTGTGAGTGTGTGTGTGAGTGTGTATCTGTGGCTTTTACGCTCGATTGCACACGTCTAGCTCCCCAACACACACACACACACTCACACAGATACGCTCTTCTTCTTCTTCTCCTGCTCTTCTGCTCTTCTTCTTCTCACTGCTTGCCTTGTGTAACAATTTTCGTTGCAATTTTTCATAGCATACTTTTGGGAGCCGACAACAAATGGAGCGTGATCTGGCAAATCATTGCGATTGTCTGTGTGCAGTGTGTGTGTGCAGTGTGTGTGTGTGCAGTGTGTGTGTTATGCTGCTATTCACTCGTAAACTGACTTCAGTGCAGAGTGCAGAGTGCAAAGGTCCCCAAGCAGTCTTTAGCTTGAGTTTTACAACTTTCTTTTATAAACCTCTTCGATTTTTACTAGTCCATTTCGCATTATTCACTACATTTGGTCGAGACCAGCAGCAAACTCAAATAGCGCATAATATTGGATGATAAGTACGGAAAGTGAGCATCGGTTGCAAATGGGTGCTACGTGCAACCAGAACACATATCGAATAAACCTAATCGATTATGGTTTTGTATGTTGGGAAACTTTTCCAGACAAACTCAAGCAAATATAGATACTGTAAAACTATAGTTCTATCAACTATCTGCAACAACTGTAACAGTAAACTAACTTTCAAATTTGATGACTCTAACTTTTGAATTAAGGGAACTACATATATTTGTTGCATCGACTTACACTTGTGCGTGAGTAGTTTCCAAATATCGAGTCGACAGCTGCAACGTTGTTGCAATAAGTTGCTCTTATGCGGACAGACGGACAGACCTTGCAACGACCTTGTGCCTTCGATATCAAAGCATAATTATGACAAATACTAAACACAACTTAGAAACACAAACTTAACTTTATAACTACTATATAAAATATACATACTGAAAACTATATCTTTATGAAAACTGAAAACTCTGATTTTAGATTTTACTTCATATTTTAAAAGTTTAAAAAAGACGGAATTAAAATGTTAACCAAACTGAACAAATGTTAATGCTTATAATCTTTTGAGTTTTTAAATTTTAGTTTCAATTAGTTATTTTATAAACTATAAATCGTTGCTTCTTGTTATACTTAATTTAAATGTTGTATAAAAATAAACTAATTTTAAATTTCTTTAATGTTTGCAACAAGATTGTTGCATTAACTGTGCCTGTCATTATTTAAATTGAACCCAGTTGCTGCTTTTGTTGTTGCTGTTGTTGCTGTGTGTGTGTCTGTCAAATGCGCCTGTTGCTGCTGCCACACGAACTTAACAATGCCAAAAATAAAATGGAAAATGTTGGCAAATGAAAAACTTTGTTGCCAAATAAGCAGCTTTTGGGTAGCAAATAAAAGCGAGGTCGACTTCGAGTTGGAGCTGTGTAAAAGTCGGCAATAAACATGTATAAATAAATATTAAAAAAATATATATATATATATATATATATATATATATATATACGTGTGCATTAAGTCGTAGCAACATTAACATATTTTAATTAAAAAAGTGTCTGGCGCAGTCGAGTTCTTTAAAGAGTAGACAGAGGCGGTTGCATGTGGCAGAAGAGTGATGTACCTTTGCATATGTAAATTGCTTAAACTTTCAGCGTGTGTGTGTGTGTATGTTTGTGTTTGTGTGTGTGTGTGTGTGTGTCTGCCTTTTGTTCCATTAACATTTTTCTTTTCTCTGCTGCGGACTATTAAAATTGCTTTATAAATGCCAGCTGCATTTTAAGCTCGTAATTATTTCACAACAGCAACAACTGCGTCTGTCTTTCACTTAAAGGCCACATAAATAAGGCATATAAATCTATATATATATATTGATTTCGGCAATTGCATGCATGCCATATCCATGCATATATAAATCCTTATATATATCCGGTCTTCTTCTTCTTTTTCTCTTCAGTCAAAAGCGTGCAGCGAAATTACTCAGCCATAATTTGATTCATTCTCTTCAGCCCTTATCGCAACCCAGAGTCGAAGATGTCTTCGGTGTCAATTTTGTTAAATTGAATACAGTTCAATAATATTGGCAACAAACAACGGAGAACAACATGGAAAGAACAGAGTTGCTATTTGTGCACAGTGTCCCTAAAACTCTGATTTTATGTGCATAGCTGTGCGTATACCTAATAATAAAATAAGTTGATTTATTTTTTGAAACGATAAACAACTATATTTCTTTATTTATATAGTAAATTCTTTAAAATTGTTTTTTTTATCGGTTATCGATTTTTATCGTTTAACTAAAATAATATAATATATGTATATATATTTTGTATACCAAAATTATGTATACACATTATTGATGATAAAAATATATCTATAAAATTGTGGCTTTTAGTTTCAATGCTTATCGATTTTAATCGATTAACTGAAAATAGCTTGCTATGTGGAATGTATCATATTATATATGAACAGGTAGGCAGACAGTCTAAATCTCCTCGTCTGCTGATGCTAATCAAGAATTTATATATAAACTTTTGCACAACTTAAATATTGTTTTACCTTTTTCAGTCAAATAAAAATTCCATTAATTGGCTAAAACTAAACTGTTAAATAAATTTAAAGTTGCAACTCGTAAAATGTTATTTTCTATTGTGCAGAATACAAATTTATACTGTCCTGGGGCAGCTTAGTTTGTGGCAACTGCAATCAAAGCGCGCAGCAACTGCAAAACTTTTTCCATATTTTTGTTTTCATGTATTTTTAAAATGATTTTCTATTTTTTGTAAGAGCTTTATTGGCTCCACTGTTCAATGTACAGTTTTTTTTTTGGCAATTTTCATGAGTAAACTCCGATTCGCCCCGCGGCGCTTTCTACTTTTAGCCTTTTTCATTTTAGCTTTTTTTTATTTTTTTTTGGCTTGTTTAACATGAGCGAAAATAAAATGAAATAAACATTACTTATTCTCGACACGTCGCACATTTGTCGTTGCAGCCCAGGCGTGACTGTGTATGTGTGTTTGTGTGTGTGTGTGTTATCGCTTAACTGTCTATAACACACACACAACACAACACACACAACAAACACACACAACACACATGCAACATCCCGCGGCACCAAAGCCAAAGTCGTCGAGCGATAAAGGCGCAAACATGCAGGCAGAGGGAGGCAGTGGGGGGAGTGGCATCGGGTTGGAGTATGAGTACACTCATACGTATTCGTACAACATTCAAATTGTTTGAATACCTGGCTACTCGAACTCGCTGCTTTTGATAAGCTGTTGCCAATAAGAAGAGAGTATATTGGCTGGAGAGAGTATATTGCAATATTTTCTAGCTAAAAAAAGGACTTTCAAGGATAACAGATGATCTTCCAGGCAGGATGTTGGTATATTATATATATATTGAGACATGATTTATTGAAAAGCAGGCTGCATAGCCGGAACAGAAAATGGAACCCAACTAACTTTATTTAAAAAAACGTTATTAAAATGAACTAGATTTGAAAACTTTAGAATTGTTGTTGAAAATATGTTATGTAAAAATTACTCATGATCTTTCAGGGATGAGTTTGATATATGCCTAGTAATTTTTATTCAGTGTGCAGACTGGAACCAAAACCGGAACTCCAACTTTATCCATTCAAATTCAGAACCAGAACCGCTTTTCCACCATTTTTTCAAAACCACTTGGAGAAATCGATGCAATTAGTTAAGAAAACCAAATAAATATGAAGAGGAACATTTTTACTTTATGAACCGGAACCGGAACCGAAATACAATTTAGTTTGACTTTATATAAAAAAAAAACCCAGACAGGGTATTTGGTTATCGCTTAGCTTTCATTGCTAAAAAATTTTCTTACCTTTGTTTTCTTTTTTGGACATTGGCAATTTTCGGAGCAACGTTTTGTGGAAATGGCAAATTGAATACGAAATTGAACTGCTGCCAGTCAGCGGGGGGAATTGGGGGTGGTGATTGGAGGGATTGAGGCGATTGTGTTGGGGGATAAGGTGTTGATTTTGTGGGTGGTTGGTTCAAAAATTTGGCAGCAAGGTGCGCATATCATTTCCGCTCGGATATTTAGTATAATTGCGTTCGATGTCGATGCCGGAAACTCTTGCTGCCATTTTCTAACACCCTCCCGTCGCAAACACTCCCCCCACCCTCATTCCTACCTCCAAAAAAACAACAAAAATAAATTGATAAGGCTCATCGTTCACGGCGAGTTCATTAAACATTTAGCTGTTCGGCTCAAGTTAGCCTTCAAAAGCCACTCAAAGTCTGTCAGCGCATCCAAATTAAACATTATCATTATTTTTATTGGTGCGTGTCTCACAAAAGTGGAGCCCAACAAATTGTGGCCAAGACTTTGCTCTAAGCCAGCAGGCAATTGGTGGCTGAGTCCTCGTGAGAGGATATATTTATTGTGTCTTTAAGTGGCCCAAATAAATATATGAACTGGAATAAAAATGGTGTCTTTAGATTAATTTGCTCAGGTTTTTTATTGTGACATACAGAAGAAAGCATCTATGAGTCTATATATTATATATATTACTGATTACTATCAGTAGATGTCAGGGACTGTAAAGCTACAGAATTTAAATTTGAATTAAAAGTTCTCACAAACGCAGAACAAGTTTTTTCATTTCATTGAAAACTTCCCCTGATAATCGCAAATTATCGATACAAATCGATGGTCGATAACAATTAAATGCATATTTTTAAACATATATCATTCTTATCGAATCTAATTTTATGAAAATCGACTGAAAACCAAGCAGAATCATCAATTTACACAGCAACAATAATAAACAGTAAAACAGACAATAAAATATGTGTCAAGAAAATAATTTGTGAATTTTCAAAATAAATTTTTGCTTTATCTTTAAATTTATGCACAAATCTTCTATCCTTAGCCCATTTAATATTGTTTCATAAGTTAAGTAAGTCTTTATTAAAATGAATATGTTCAAATCTTATCTATTGCAAAGTAAATAAATAGAAAAAAGTTTTCTTGTGCCAAACAATTTGACAATGTTGCCATACTTACAAATTAATATATTTTATTTTGGAAATGATAATAAAATTGTAGTTTTAAAATTCACAAGCTGTCCAGTTGTGTATATACATGCAAACATACAGACATACATGTATATAGAAACAACAAATTTATCAATGTGTCAAAGACGTTTTAGACTTCTGATAATTAACGACTTGTATTAGGGGTATTCCCCAGTCACTCTCTTGTTTTAAAAACCGCTTAACGAATTTGAAAAATAAATTGCAAATGCTTTCAGCAAAAGTGAGAAAAAAAATGAAGAAAAAGGCAAATGTTGAATGTGAATGTTTGGCAGGCAATCAATAAAAACACGGCGAATACGCAATGTGTGCCCCACTCTGGTTGCAAAGACGCAGCCGCAAGCAGGCAGGACACACACACTCACACACAAACACAAACGCAAGAAGACAAACAAACGAAGGCGCAATTCATAAATTTTGGTGTGCAAAGGACATGCAGAGACATTGCCCGGGTTGCCTGCAACCTCTCTGCCCCTCTACCCCCCTCCCCACCTCTTTGAAGGCTTTTAAAAAAAAACCCAAGAAAATGGATCAATATTTTCACAGCAGCAGCAGCAGGCCGAAGACGTTTGTGTCCTTGCAAGGACACAATTGTGTCGCGTTTGTGTCACACACACTTTTTGTGCTCTTCTTCTTCTTTCTCTTCTTCTTCTTCTAGCCTGCAACTTGACCCCAAACAAAAAAACTAAAACAGAAACAAAGAGCAAAGAAAATCAGTTGCATTTTCTTTTGCAACACGCATTCAAGTATTGCAATTAGCATGCCACAATGAAAACAGCAATTGTGAAAATTAACCAATAAAAATACATTTTACCTTGAAAAACAAACCAATAACAACAACAACAACAACAACATCAATGGAAAATATCAACAAATTTGTGGCACAAAATATTTAAGGCCAACGGCAAATTGTTTACAAATGTGCCGAAAAACTAATTGCGTTTAAATTACACAGAAACGTGTACAAATTTTCTTTTCCTTTTTCCATTCTTTTCTTTTTTTTCTGATTTTCCGCAAACAATAGAATTGTGTAAAATTGCAAACTACACAGCAAAAAACAAGTTAGAATATTGTAGTAAAGAGAGCTCGACTGCGAGCTACACTGCAACTAAATGTTAAATATGCAAATATAAAAATAAAAAATTATTTAAATATCTAAAAATATAAATAAATAAATATATATTTATTAGCTATAAATATTAGTTTGCTGAATATGAAAATAATATTTATAACTAATAAAATAAGTTATGATTATGAAAATATTTGTTTCTTATGCGATCTTAATGCAGTTTTTGCAGTTCATTGTTATCGACAATCGATTAGTATCGATATTCGCTAAATGAGCGCAGTTATCGATCAAATTTAATTACCTTGATATTCAAGAAGTTTTATATTTCAAATTTTAAGTCTGCAGCTCCAATGGTCTCAGACGGCAGACAGACAGATGGACATGGCTAAATCGACTTTGCTCTTCCTGCTGCTCAAGAATACATATTCCTCACAATTTTGCTTATTCATTCTTCTACCTGTTATTAACTTTTCCACAACTTCATTAAACTCTGCTGTACTTTCTAGCTTTACTTAATCAAATGCCGAGCTGAGGGACCCACATAAGCCGCGAACACGTGCACCACAGCGCCTTACAAAGGAGACTACAATTTGTAGCCACGCCCACAAATTGCTTCCCTCCAACCGTAAAAATTTAAATGAGCATTGGGCAGTTGGCCAAAGCGACCACAACGCTTGCAAAAATTGCCTCGGCTTTGATTAATTAACTTAAAACAGCTATTGACATACAGCACACAAACACACACACACACACACACAAACACACACACACACACACAAACACACACACACAGCACACCAGACACACACACAGCGCATGACATTGGCATAAATTTAATTGAATTGTGCGGCATGTGGCAAGCTGGCAATGCGGCAATGTGGCCTGCATTTTAGGTCAGCTACTATTAATGAAGCGCAGCAGCTGAGTACAACAACCAAACACAATTCAAATGCAAATAAATAACTGCATACACTTAAAAAAAAACAGAGCACATTTCATTACAAATTTATAAATTATTAAAAAAAAATAATTCTTAGATTTCTGCTTTTCAGAATCATAGAAAATATTTCTAAGAAAAATAATAGCAAAAATCCATATTTTTAGGATTATCAAGTCTTTTTCATTTTTGGAAATTGTTTTTTTTTATGTCGAAATTATTTCTAAAAACAAGAAAAGCTTTTATTGTAATTTTTTTTTTTAGTTTCTAAGTCAATTTCCACTTAAAATTGATTTTGCAAAAGGCAGCGTTTAGATATAGTTTAGTCTACGGATAAAGTTTGGGATAACCAAAGTTTTGTTGCGGCAAATTTAGTTAGTTTTGCATTTACCGCGAAAAGTTGTCAAACTTTTGGAAAACAAGTAAATTTTGAAGATATTGCTTTCATCGTCTTAAAACTTGGATTGTTGCTGAACTTAAACATTAATTAAATAATAATGAGTAGACTTGCGGAGCGTGGTCATGAAATTTAACTATAAACTAAAAAAAAAACCAACCGATTTATAATAAGTTTAATGAGAAAGCGTAGTCGGAGCTCGACATATATATATATTGTCTATATATATTGTCTACTATAAAAATATATATATTTCATTGGATTTTCCCTTGGATGTTGTAAAACAGAAATGAAATCTAATTATTCAGTTCAGTGAACAATCTTCAGTTAATCATTTTAATCTGACTTAGGACAAATCCTTCAAAACAAGCACAATTTGTAATTTTATTATTTATTATTAGTATTGCAGTTATAAACTGAATAATCTAGCTTACGGTTGTGTTATCGATTGTCTACTGTGGCTATAAATCTTATAACGAAAGGTTGCCTTTGAATTGTTAATAAAACAAAAAATTGTAAACAAATAAGTTGTTCATAGAAAAACTCAATTTTCAACAGATTGTTCCTCTGATAAACATATCCGATCTGGTCAGATTATAGCAAAGTAAAGGATATATCTCAAGATTTATCAAGTTTAGTTTAAAACTGATGACGTAGTTACAAACTTCATGACAAACATAGAATATTCTCCACAAGGGTATACAAATTATAATTGCCTTAGTGATACCAAAATTAGACAAAAGTCATTAAGTCAATACCCAACTTGGTTGCTTTAACATACACACACACACACACACACTGCTGTATGTGTGTGTTACCAGCTTTTGTCTGCTACTGCTGCTTATTAATATTGTTATCTTGGCCAAATCGTTGCGGCTTTCTCCAACTGGGAAATTGAACCAAATCCAGTGCTGAATATTCATGAGCAGGCGCGCAATTAAAGCCTCAACGTCAACGTCAGCGTCGACTGCGACTGCGACGTCGACGTTGACTGCGACGTCAACGTAATTGTTTTTGTGTACACGAGCCTAAAAATAACCATCGCATAAATATTGTCTAGAATGTATATACAAACAAAACGTACTGTAAATATATAAGTACATGTATATATGTATATATATTTATAAATACATAAATTTATACAGTGTATATATTTTGTTATATTTATGTAGTTAGTGTGTAGATATTCGGCTCGAAGTCAAAGCATTTAGCCGATGACTGCCAAGCATAAAAGTGAAATTGACCAGAAAGGCAAACGAAAAAGCCGCCAACGAAACGAAAGCCGCACAAACAAAATTCGGTATGCGAATTAGAGGAAACTTTATTATACTCTCTAAATGCCAGAACGATCGAAAGGGGTATATTATGCTTGAAGATAGAAATGTATACAGGTTAATATTAATTAAACTAATTGTTAGGATTATAGATTGCATTACTCGAACAAAGATTCAACTTTTAAAATATGTAAAAAAAAACTTTGTGAGTTTATTGAAAATCAGCAATAATCTCAAAAGATATTGAAGGATAAAAAAACCATTAAGTTCTCTGTTGAATTTTGTGATATTATTGTGAATTAATAATAAATCTCTAAAATCTCAAAAGATATTAATAAAAGAAACTATTAATCACTCAAAAAAAAAAATCAAAGATTTTGATTCATATCACAAAATATAATAAATGAGATATTTCGATTCCGATAAGGATAATAAATTAGCTCCAATTGATTTTTCTATTACTGTAAGTGGTTTTTAAAAAATATTAAATTTAAGTTCCCATTAGTTCCGTTATTTTATACAAAAAGCATACTAAAAGAGATAATAAAATCATAAAACCAACAATAATCACGATTATAATCACAGCTCGACCTGTTTCCAGCTTTTATTAGTCAGGCAACAGGGTATCTAACAATCGATTGCTTTCAACTGGAAAATTTTTACTTAGCCCTGTTTTTGTTGCTGGCTGATTTGGGATTTGGGCATTGGGCTTTGAGAATTGGCATTGGAAATTGGTAATGGTATTGGTATTAGAATTTGGCAACGCTGCCCTGCGTGCTGATGGCCAGTCTAAAATCAATGCCAGACAAGGAGAGAGAGAGAGAGAGAGAGAGAGAGAGCGAGAAAGAGAGCGAGTGAGAGGGAAGCAAAGTGATTGCGTGAAAATTGTCAACTTTGAGTTCAACTTTGACTTTTTGGGCAGCCTTTTTGAACCTTTTTTGGCCAAACAAAAACCCAAACGCAAACAAACCGAAAAAAGTTAAAGAGCTTTCCAGCCATTTACAACGCTCGGGTGAACAACAATTCTTGGGTAATTCTCAATATTTTTTGTCAAAAAAAAAATAAATAAATCCATTTAGCAATTTTTTGTATACCATTGCAGAGCATATTTAATGTCTTCGATGTCAACTCCAAAAAAGTCCTAGTCTTTTCACTCACAAATATAAATATATACATTTATTCATATCAGAAAAAACGCTAAAATGAAAATGAACCTGAAAATTATAAAGTTTTTTCTTTAATTTGCTTGACTGAATTGGGATTATTCCAGAAATATTGTTTTTATTTTTTTAATTATTCATTTATGATTCAGTGTGTTAGACACATTTTTCCGAAATTTGCTAAATTATACCTTGATTAAGAAAAGAAAAGCATGGTTTTCAGAAGTATGCCAAATTTCCTAAATTCAGTTAATTTTTTTCCAAGTATCGCTGATCATTTAAATTGTAACTAATTTATGCCAATTTATGATATTTGCAAGTGTATTTAAAATTCGGATTTTTTGCTTTTTGGATTTTTTTCGGGCTGTTTTCAATTTGGAAGGGGGGGATTTTCTCTTTGTTTTTCTTACATGGCAGTGGGTGTCCTTGTGCCATCATCGCAGCCTTGCCCACTCATGGACAACAAACAACAAAGCGAGAGAGCCACCAGAAAGAGAAGGACAGATAGAGTGAGAGAGTGAGTGAGAGAGAAAGAGAGAGCTCGGTGAGCCCAAGTGCTGCTTTGCATTTAATTACGCTTAAAAATTAATTAATTTCTTTTTTGTGAAGTGACTCGAGACATAATCAAGCTGCCGCCTTAAAGTATAAAGTACACCACGCCCACTTTTATCTCGATTGCCTGGTATCCTTTGTAGGCGTGGGGGCGTGGGAAGGGCATAAGGGTTGCGCACTTGTCTCTTAAATAATTCAACAAACGCAGTTTCGTGCCACACAGCAACAATAACAAACAACAACAAAACAGGAGCAGCATCTGCACCTTTAAATGCCAAGGATAATCGCGTGGGTTTTTCCTCCTTTTTTTTCCTTAATGTGAATCTCTTTGGGTTGCTGCGGTTTCTTTACAGTGCTAAGCTCCCTGCTTACAATATTTACTTTTTATATATATACCCATATAGGATATGTTTATAATAAGGAGCAGTGCTTAATAGATGAGCCTCAAAAGCATTTTAAATGCCAGCATAAATTATTAAAATCCACAAGTAGATTTGAATAAAGTACAGCTTGAAGTGAATAATCACTTGAGTTGTGAGTAGGTAAATATATTTTTAAAATTTTAATAAAGTAGAGCTTGTTCTTAATAATCCATTGAATTCGTTATATATTTCAGCTTGGTATTAAGCATAAGACGAAATGAATAATACATTGAGTTGTGACTACCTAAATATATTTTATGAGTAATATAATTGCTTTAAATTCAGATGAAATATGTTTATAAATATTAATTTAATAACTCACTGTTGAAGGCATATTCAAAGTAAATTCAATGGCAGGCTTACCTGTAAAAAGAAAAAAAGTAAAATACATGAATTAGTTTATACATTTAAACATATTTTAAAATAGATTTAAATAGTTATTTTCGATTACTTTTTAAACTAGATTTTTACATTTTTACACTGAATCCTTGAAAATTTATAGAAAATGGACAATGAAATTATGTGTATGTATATAAAAGCCAGAAGGAAGAATCTTCGACTCCATAGGGTATATTTATTCTTGATCAGTATTAAAAACAAATTAACTTAGTAATGCACGAGACTAGAGACTTTAAATAAGAATATTTTAAAGTCAAAGAGCTTTGCAATCGATCTAAAATTAATAAACTCTGCATCAAATTATAACGTTTTTCAAGTTTAGAAACAACTTCTAAATTTAAGAATAAAATTCATAAGAATCAAAATCGACAATCCCAAAAATAGAATGTTATTTTTCACAAATATTCGTATACCACACGCAGAACAATTTAATTTCACTTTCTCGATAACTTATCGATACATACACTTTTGTTATAGAGTATCTGCTAGTCGAGCAACTCCAACGAGAACCCAGTTCCACGTGCATATTCCTTCAACACTCGCTCTGTTATTGTTGTTGCACAATTGTTGCCAAATTACATTATTGTTGCAGTTACAGTTGTGGTTGCTGTTGCTGTTGTTGTTGCTGCACATTTTGGGAAAGCTGACACAAAACAGAAACGTTGAAAGAGCACCGAACAAAAGAAAATGCAAGAAATAAGAAAACGAGCAGCTTGCACAAAATTCACAAAAAAAAAAAAACACATTTTGCATGGCCAACAACAAAAATGTTCAAAAACTGAATGGCAGGGCTGTCATAAGCAAGAAGAAGAAGAAGGAGAAGCAGAAGAACAACAACAATAAGCAGCAACCGCAGCAGCAGCAGCAGCAGTTGAGTCAATTTGTGCATTTGAAGGTCACAGCTGCTTGTTGTTGCTTGTTGTTGTTGTTGCTGGCGTTACTTTGAGTGCACTAGAAAGCAACGGAAGAAGCGAACAAAAACAAAACAGCAAGAGCAGGTCAGCAGTGAGCAGTGAGCGTGAGTGAGTGAGTGAGCAAGCAGCTTAGATAGATACCGTTGAACAATGCATTGCAATGATGTGAAGCACCGGGTGTGGAAGGAGGGGGGAACAGGCTAACTTATTGGATTTCCCCCCCCCCCCCTTTTTTGGTTTGAAGCGTAAAAATCACAGTGCAACAAGAAATTTCGTTTACTACCCTTTTTATTCTGTGGTTGTGGTTCTCTTCTTCTTTTATCTCCTTAGTTTTATTTTGTGGTTTATCAAGTATTTTAAGAAGCCAAATGTTGTTGAATATTTTACAGAAAATTTATTTGTAGTAAATGGAAATGTTTTTCGGTTTATTTTTGGAAATTCAATGCAAGTACTTTGGTTGTCACGCATACGCAATGTGTAAAATATTCACGATTAAATTTTCGAGTGCATTTCTAATTATGCCACGGCCATTGTTTATTAATTAGTTGCTGCCTAATTTCAGTGAATTCACCTGTAGCAAGTTCAATTATTGATTTTTCCTGCTCGAATTATGCCCCCAGAAAATTCATGTTGTAATTATAAAGCAGATAGAAACTGGTCTGCATTTTCGGCTGCCATAACGTGGTCAAAAGTTATCAGATTTACATTAATCAAAGCGCTTAAGTCATTTAATTCTTTAATAAAACTACATATTGAGTTTGTGTTTCTGGATCGATTTTCATACTAAAATTAATTTTTCAAAAATCCAATCCATTTAATCAAAATATGATTTCTAATTTAGTAATAAATTCCAAGTTGGAAAAACGATTCTGAATCGAACTAAAATGGTTCAATATAGCCCATTAATCCTCCAAATGGGTTGGTTTTTCCAAGTAAAAAGCTTATCCATTAAATTTGCATAAACAACTTAAATAATAAGTTTGCAGCAACAGAAATAAACACGCAAAAGGCAACTAATATGAACTTTAAGCGCCGCTGGGTTCACAAAAAATATAAATAAATAAAAAAACGCATATATAATGGAAAAATATAACAACAAAAAAAAGAAGACAAATACCATTTTTTGTATTCGTTTTGTTGGGTCAAAACACAAATGGCAATAAAAATAAAGCATTTCGCTTGTGGGGAGCTCGTATCTCATTCAGTTTGATATGAACTCAAATATCATTGAAATTATAATTATGTGTGCTTTATGTGCAACCATAAAAAAGAGAGACAGAGATAGAGAGAGAGAGAGAAAGCTAACACATATGTACATTTATATTTACATATATACGTATATATATAATCAAGTTCCCTTAGGACCCACCCAAGCTGTTTGTTTTGGATGCCCCAAAAGATTTTCATTTGGGTCAAAAAAATAAAAACCAACAAAAAGAAAGAACGAAAAAAAAATGTTGCCATTGACCGTCGTGTGTTGACCCTTATGTAGATGCGTGTGTATACCACCCACTGCCCCAACCCCAACCCCTCCCCCTCACACACACACACAAAAACACACACTCACCCCTCTGCAGGCCACCTCCCATTTGCGTGGCAATTTGTTATTTATGTTGCGTTTACGTGTTGATTGCTTATATATGCAAATCGAATAGAATTTCTCTATATACATTTATCTAGCATCTGTATCTGTATCTTTTTTTGTTGGTATATCTACATCTGTATCTGTATCGATCCAGCTAAATGAATGCGTCTCTCTGGGCCGACTAAAACTTATAGCTATTATATATATTTATATACCAATAAGACAAATATCAACAAATTGAATTGGCATTTTTGTTGATATTTTATTATTTTACTAATACGAAAAAAATAATAATAATTATTAAATTAAGAAAGCAAAACAAATAAGATAAATAAATTATTTAATTTTCAATTGAGTCCATATCTTAGGCAAGTTTAATGATAATAGTTTGCCATCAATTAGTTGTTCAAATATTTTCTTATTCATTTATTCAACATGTGGTATTTGCAAATTTTTATTTTACATAGCTTCTGTATCTGCAACTTTTTTTTTGTATCTGTATCTGTATCGATTTATGGGTGTTTCTGGGCTGGCTAAAACTTATGGCTATTTTCTTTATATACCAAAAAAATACAAACAAACAACAATTTTAATGGGCATTTCAGTTGATATTTTATTATTTCGCTTAAACGAAAAGAAACACATAAAAATCGATTCATTCAAAGCCAAACACATTTTGTAATTCAGTTGAGTCTATTTATTAGCCAAGTTTACTAATAAAAGATTTTATTAAAACAATGCAAGCCAAATAAATAATTTTATTCAGTTGAGTTTATATTTTAAGCAAGTTTAAGAATAGTAAATTCCTTTTAAATGGTTTTCATTCAAATATTCACACAAATATTTGCTTATATATTTATTCAACATGTGGTTATTCAAAAGTTCAAATTTGAAACTGAATAAAATGCGAAAAATTACCAAAATTTGTGTGTAAGCATTTTCTTAGCATTTCCTTTGTTGTATTTCGGCTTTGTATTTAGATTTGCAGCACATTTTAAGGTTTCGACTTGGCTACAACTATTCGCTTTTGTTTAGCCAAAAATACAAAAAAAAAAAAAAAAAAAAAAATACAACAGAAATAATCAAATGAAAGAAGCAGATGTGAGTTTCCATCTTGGGAGTGGGGAGTGGAGGAGTGAGGAAAATTGCATATTTGAATCTCAGCTGAGGCCGAGTCGATTCAATTAATTTCAGCTGGCAAACATTGAAGGCCGCCTGCCTAATTGCCAGCATGGCCAAATGTAATCAAGTCCGTGTGGCGAATGCCGCAATCCAGGAGAGACCCACATGAAGCAGCAAGATGAGAGGGAAGAGCAGAGGAGAGCAGAGAGAAGAGAGCAGAGCCAGAAGCATTGGCAGCTAAAACAAAAACATCAGCAATGGATTTACATTTGGTTGGCACAACACAACTAAACACTCAATAACAACACCAACAACAACAACAACAAACACAAAACACACGAAACACAAACAAATAATATTGGTCACATTAAGACTGAACGACTGGCAGATACTCTGTACTCAAGTGTCAACGGTGGTAACATTTATTTGGAGAAGAAAAGTGCTTTATAGAAAAAGTTGACTGACAAAAAGATTATACTTTCAATTTTATTTATTTCTTTATTTATGATTTTATATTTCTTATCTAGTATTATCTAATTATTATCTAAATTTCAGACTGCATTTTTCTAAATATTTGTGTTTACATTTAAACTTTTTAATTATAGAAAATATTTCTAAAAAAAAAAAAATACAAAAGAACATAAAATCTTTGAGATTTTTTAATTTTTAGAAAAATGTTTTCTTACATTTAGAAATTATTGCTAAAAACAAAAATTACAGTCTAATTTTAAGGATAATTTTTAATTTTGCTTGTCCAATTTTTTTCTGAATTTTTAAAAAATGTTTGACACTCTAAAATATAATATGAATATAATCAAATCAGATAAGTGTCTTCTCACAAATCGAAATCTCTTTTGCAATCGCTGTTGATGTTTTGCTTTTAGCATACCCCTAGTCAACCCTTTTACAGGGTACAAGGTATAAACACACAAAGCACACACACACACACACACACACACACACACAAACAGATGCATCAATTATATGGCCACTAATTTGTCTACATTTGGCTTGTTGGGTAGCTAAATAATTGCAGACGGCAGCCTCAAGCGGAAGGAGGGGGGAGGGGGAGGGGGAGCATGTCTGAGTGGCAAACAGAGCAACAAGCAGCAATCAAAATGTGACAGACACAAAACACACACACACACACACATGCAAATATTTACACTAGAAGGGGCGTGGCAAGTGGGCGTCAACATTGCTTAATCGAATTATGCAACAACAACAAGAGCGACAACACAACTGTTGTTCTTAGTCTGTGTTTGTGTTTGTGTGTGTGTGTGTGTGTGTGTGTGTGTGCAACATGCAGATAACGGGATTAACATATTCGATAAATGTATCTGCGCATCTATGAATGTATCTGCAGCTGTAGTTTTAGTCTGTCTTGTTGCTGATGCTTTTAATTAAAATGTGCATTTGAAATCGACAGCCAGCAATCGAAGCAGGCATTTTACACACACACACACACACACTAACACACACTTTGACACACACTTTGACACACACTTTGACACACACAAATTGTAAATTGAATCTGTTAGGGAAATTTCCTGAAAACACATTACGGAACAACTGAGCAACTGAAATAAGAAAATTACACACAAAAATGACGCCGCTGATTGCCTGTTTGATCCTGCCCCTCCTTTTGATGTTGCAACATCAACGTGTCGAGGCTGGCGCCTATCATGCCATATTTAAAAGTGATGGTAAGTTGTGGCATGTATAAATATTAATAGAAAGTGTATCCAGGACTATAATCCAAAAAGATAAGCCATAAGAATGATTATCGTAGACAAGCCAAAGAAAGCAATTAATTTTCGACATCTAAAATTGTATATAGAATAAAAAAGAAATAGGAACAACACTGATTATAGCTATGGCTGTTTATATAGAAGTCTGAAATTCAAGATTTTTTTTGCAGAAATATGGCAAGTAGAGTAAATAATATATTCAGTGATTTAAAAATAGTTTTTTAAACAAGAGCTCAACTTAAATAGTCTATTTTTTGCTGAGATAAAAATATGAATTTGGTTGTGTGAAAAATTCAGCTTAAATTTTTACTAAAAATAAAAATAGTTGATATGGCAGCTTTATGATATAGTGATCCGATCCGATTAGCTTCGACTTAAATACTGCCTGCTGCAAGAATTGAAATAAATTCCAAGTAACATCAAGAAATCTTTAAAATTAAGACACGTGGACAGACGAAAGTGGCTTTATCCATTTGCCTATTTAAGCTGATCAGAAAAGTCTCCTTTAATGCGACAAAATTATATTAAATCATTCTACACTCCAGGACACAAATATAATATGCTCTGCAGGAATAACTCTTCCATTTAAGTTATAAATTTCTCAAAGCATCATCTTTTAGCTTACTTCTATAAAACTTTCACCTTCAACTATTTCACATAGTTAACCTATAATCTCTAATCCTCCCAGAACATCCCAATAAATGTGTTGTGACGTCACCCAAGGGTGTCCAATTGGTAATCGAAAGTAATCAGACTGTGGCTTATCCCGGGAAATGTGCTGAAATTTACTGCGGTCGCGACAGTTGGGCTTTGGTCTATACGTAAGTGGTCTTCTAATTCCTGCAATTACTTTTAATTACATTGAGGAATTACTTTTGTGCAGTTGCGAGCATCCAGATCTGCCCACTGGCTGCAAATATGATAAATATAGAAATGCTGATACAAACTTTCCCGATTGCTGTCGTATTCCACTAGGTTGCAATCTGGCTTAAAGTAAATCTCAGTTTTTGTTGTTAATTGTCAAATTAATGGTAATTGAAATCAATAAAAAAAAGGTAGTTAAATAAAAAGTGTATTTCAATTGAATATTAATTAACTACGACGAGAATGAGACGCTCAAAGTTTCTGCTTGAAAGGGTAACAAAAAAGTATTCAATTTCACCTTTTGATTGCTATTCACTTCTTAATTCTGAGTCGATGAATGCATTTGTAAATATTTGCTGAATGAGTTGAAGGAAAATCAATTAACATAAACCAACTCAATCTACATTTTGCCTTGGCCATCAAACAATTAAGGGTTCTCCCTTTCAGCACAAACAATTCCAAAGGGACTTTGTTGATATTGAACCCGACAATACCTTAAATAACCTAGGGTCATATTGTTTTGCCTGAGGGTTCTTGTCAGGTCAATCTCATCGGAGAATTACTTATCCTCTAGGACTACACTCAGAAAAGTATCACCCTAAATTTTAGATAATTAGCGCCAATTAACTCACTTTATTAAGAAAGTATATTTTTAAAAACCTGTGTTTCTCTTTTATCTGACTACACCTTAGATAAACTCAGTTATCGATTTTTTTTTAAATATTTATGTTTCTTATATGTCAAAAATTTGTCAAATTAAAATAGTTAAATTTAAATCCTAGTAATATTTTTGTGAAAATGAAATTACTATTTGTAATTTTAATAGGATATGGAACACTTTTGGTTCAAGCAGCCGAATGGGTTGCGCTTTATCGTAATGCAGGTATGCACTATATAGTAAAATAAATTCGGATCAAGTAATACCCTTATTTGTGTAGATTTTCCGGGCAAGTGCGCGATTACGTCCAGTCTGATACTGAATGTGGGCGTCACCATAAAGGATCCCAACCACGAATGCCGTCAAATTGTGTGTGGTGCAAATGGTGCCACAGTGTTTCAAAGGTGGGTGGATAGATAGATACAAATTATATATAAATAAAGAAAATTCCATTAATAGCTGTGGCGCCATTAGCGGTATTCCAGCGTCATGTCGCTTTGGCGATTATGTCAATGTGGAGCTACCCTATCCGCAATGCTGCGAACGAAGAGTGATCTGTGGCTAACTAAGCAGTCTGTGAAATATAATACAGATATATATATATATATATATATGAACATGTTTGTTTTGAGATCTGTGATAATTTTTTTGTTATTTGAGTGCTTTACTCAGACTCAAGCTTTAAATGCACTAAACAACTACGGCGATGTTGGTAAGTCTGCAAGTTTTAGCTTCAAGAAATGTGAATTTTTTAATAAGTGAATAGAAAATTATTAGCAAAAAATATTAAAAATATTCATAATGCATTCATAACATTTTTCAACTATTTTTCATGTTCTAAATTTGATCAGTGCAAAAACAAACCGAAACTGAAATCAACCAAAATTTAACAGTTACATTAACTAATATTATTTATCCATTTTCTTTGAGTTGTTAATATTTATGATCAATATATAAAATCATATATTTATCGTTTAAAACACTGATTAGCTTTGATTGAGATTGTGGCACTGGGAGAGAAAAATATAAGTAGATAAATAAATAAAAAATAAATAATTAAATTGATAAATAAATAAATTGATAAATAAATAATAATCACGTAAATAATAAAATATAAATCTTCGCATTTTAAAACCCAGTAAACAAATTTTTCACAGTTTTGAAGTAAATTGTATTAAATCGAAAGTAGCATGTTTGAATTAACAAGATTGTCATTTATTTAATAATGCTGAAAAATAGAATTTAAAATGCTATTTAATTTTTGGTTTCCTTTTGCGGCCACTTAAATGCCAACAAAAAGAAAAAGCTTTCCACCTGGAAAACAATGAAAAGCGCCAGTTAAAATTAGTGCAATTAAAAAGAAATAAGCGCATTCCTTAAATGCTCCCACAAAAGTTTTTAATTGTTTTTTTTTAGCGGGTTACGTTAACATAAGAAACTTTGCTACAAAATCAAATAACGCAACGAAAAATAATAAACACAATTTTTGTTAATTTAATTATTTTTATGTCTAGCTTATCCTGGTCGCTGTGTTGTGGACATTGGCACCTCGGTAATCCTGCTAAAATTCGCTGAATCCATCAAATTGGAATCGCTGCCCTGCACCCGAATCTTCTGCATGGGCGATGGATGGGGCATGCTGCAAACGTGAGTCCATTAATCATCATCTGATCTAATCTTTAATTATATCCATACTTTATATATATATACATATATCTGTCATTTATCAGTTGCGATTACGTGCCACCTCCAAATGATTGTCGCTACACAAGTTTTAAGAACTGGGATGCGGAATTTCCGCATTGTTGCAAGCGTTTTATTCGATGTGATTGAAAATTAAAATTTCTTATCAATTGGATTTTAAATGTGATTTTTTCTTCTAGTTTTTCTGTATAGAACCAAATTAAATAAGTAGAATGAATAGCAATCTGTAGTAATAATTTGAATGCGCAAGTTTTCGTGGAATATATAATCAAATTTGAATATTTTTGCAAACAAAATTGTTCACGTATTCAGAATGGAATTTGTCATATTTTTGTATAATTATCAGTAGTTTGACCCTTGACCTCCTTGGCTGAAATCTCAATGCCTTTTTCAAAAGTAGCTGGCATTCAAAAACTTTAGCGGTGAATCAGTCATCAACTTAAATGTTTCGCGTAAAGATGAATTTATTTTTAAGCGGAATTTTCTTGATGCTGCTGGCGGCACTCGTCGTGCCACATACTGAAGCAGCTGTCCCACGTCGCGACTTCATTTATGTTGCACATCCCGGCAAGTGCTACGTCAATGCAAATCTCATCATGAATCCGGGAGACATTGCCATATATCCCGATATGGATTGTGCTCGGATTCACTGTGGGCCTCTTGGCCAGGTTGGAATAGAAAAGTAAGTTCACCTGATCTTTGTTGATA
Source organism: Drosophila kambysellisi (assembly GCA_035042185.1). Taxonomy (NCBI): domain Eukaryota; kingdom Metazoa; phylum Arthropoda; class Insecta; order Diptera; family Drosophilidae; genus Drosophila; species Drosophila kambysellisi. Next base: position 659,224 of record JAWNLS010000417.1, read on the forward strand.
TATTTATATATATATATATGTATATATTCTCTATATATATTATTATATATTACAGTTGCGGTCAAATTCCCCCTTATGGCTGCACACTTGGTGCCAGGAATTTCCCCGATGCCGACTTTCCCGATTGTTGTGAACGTGAAGTAATCTGTGCCAAGTAATGTGAATAATCTCGTCAGATCTATAAAATATATATTTTGTGTGGTTGTTTTTCTAGCGATTGTGTTCCACAGACTCATGAATCGAACATCTAAAAATAAAACTGCCTAGGCACCAAATAGCATCATACAGAAATACATCACTATATCTATATTCGACATATGTTTTTCAATCCGACAAGTCGTTGATTGTTGGGCATCTTTAATTTATTCAAACTAGTCCTTTAATCGGAACTGCAAACGGAGCTTCAACTTTATTGAAATTAACCAACGGTAAGGAACCATTTACAGTAACCGATTTTTTATACCTCTTTGGTATAATAGTATATTGGTTTTGTTCAATTATGCTAAACGACACAGAGAAAACAATGAAAAGTGATAGTTAAAACAACTAAGAATGCTGAAGTCGAGTAAGCTCGACTTCGATATACCCTTAACCCAGCTGTTAAATATATTCTAATACTGTTGGCAAATTTCCCCTTAAAAGTTTTTGCACCCCATTGCGAGCAGGTCCGCAAGTGCACTCATTTATTGCTATCAGAAATTTATAATTCAGAAACTGAGGCAATTATCGATAACATTAAGCAAACTTGATCTGCGCCTGGTACACGAGAACTTATATTCAAAATTTGAAGTCGCTTGCTCTTATAGTCTCTGAGATCCGCGTGTTCATACAGACGGACAGACGGACATGGCTTTATCGACTCGGCTGTTGATCCTGATCAAGAATATATATACTTTATGGTACACAACCATTAAACCCCTTTCACCCATTTTTAATGGGTTCAGGGTATAAAAATGTCGTTATGGTTTTTCTTGTTCTTGTTGCTGTTCCTGTTTAGTTTTCCACTCTTTTCGTTTGTTGTCGACAGAGGATTTTTGTACTATTTATGGATTATTTAGTTGAAGCGACAATTATTGGTTGTTATCAAGTTTCTAACTTGCTGACTGATTAGTTGAAATTAGAGAATGATGAGATATATGACATCTCTTCCAACAACAAATGGGTCTTATCGCTTCCCGCCAAACCAATCCCAGGCTTTACTATATATATACTGCTTATAGGTCATCGCCTAGGTCAACTGATGACCTACATATACCTGTATATACTGATGTTCTTTAAACAAATACCTGATAAGAAACGTATTAATTAAATGTAAAAGTGCCCGACTAGCAGTTACCCTCTAGCAAAGATTGTTATAAGATGTCCCAGCTCGCAAACTGAATAAGTGAATGCTAATCAAGAATAAATAGATATATATAAGATATATCGATCAAACTCTGCCTAAGACAACTGGGTAGCCCATTCTTTCGAAAGAAAAGCCGACGAAGAATTCTTTGTAGAACTTACACATAAATTTGAAAAAAATTTAATTACAGTGGGACGATGTGCGGAAACTGGAAAAACATTATGCGTCGTTCGACTTTGGGAAAGTATATTGGGAAAATTCTTTAGAACTTTAAGAAATCTATTTTGCCCATTTTGAGACCCGAGCATTTATTATGTTATGCGTGGTGCCACTTGGGGAAGCGACATTGAGCGAATTCTTTGGAACCAGACATTAGCTTGATCTTAAACGCGAACCTGATAAGAAATACGCGTTGAATTGACAAAAAAGCGTGCGAGTCATTATCAAAGAATATATATATATATTTATATAGTATATAGTATTTATATACATATGTACTGTATATAGCAGTAAGCTGAAAGCTGCCTATAAATTCAAGAGCTAGCAAATCAGTTTCTTCAGTCTTGTCTGGTCTGTGCTAATTCCAAATACTTAAATATTTATAACAAAATGTTTCAATTTATTTGCACTTTGTTTTTATTATTTATTGCTGTACAACAAAGTGGAGGGGAAAATGTTCAAAGAGATGAGCAACGTTTATATTTAGTTCTTAAAAATGCGGACAAAACAGCAATACATCTTCAGGTCAAAGATATATGCAGCAAAGTTGAGCAAGCGAAGCTCAAAGAGATAAGGTTTGTCTTGGAAATTTTGATTGTATTTCGAAAACATTTGAACGATTTATTCACAGATCAGAACTGTCCAGTCAGAGAGAATTACGCAGCGAGCTGATGGGTAAACTAAAAGAAACGACAAGACATAAGATTGATCAAAGTGAGTTGCTAAATGTGCTCGGAAAACTTGATGATTTGAATGAGAAATTCAATAAAGTGACAGGTTTGGAGAGCAATATCAATTTATGCAGATCAGAACAGAATTGTCAGAGTGAAATGCAGAAAGATGGGATGAATAAGCTCAATAAGTTGAATGAGAAGTTAAATAATTTGACAAGTTTGGAGAGCAATGTTGACTTAATCAGATCTGAACAGAATCGTCAAAGCGAATTGCTGAATAAACTTAATGATGAATTTAAAGTATCGACTACAGAAAAGATTCGTCAGAGCGAATTCCAGAATAAGATGATAAGTAAACTTGATCAGTTAAATGAAAAATTCAATAAAGTAATTTTGGAGAACAATATCGAGCAGAAAAGGCAGAGCGAATTAGTGAGTAAAATCATATCGGAACAGAGCAGGCAGAGCGAATTACTGAATGAGAAGATGGGTAAATTGCAGAATGATGTGATAACTAAACTTGATCAGTTGAATGAGAAATTCAATAGTTTGCAGAGTAGAATCATATCTGAACACAATGAGCCAATTAGGTTTCCCAGCAGCTGTGCAAATGTGACGGCTGTGAATCGTCGTAGTGGTATTCATCAGATTGTCGTGCCCAGCTTTAGTCTAGATCCGTTTCACGTTAGTTGCAATGAGGAGAAACTTGGCGGTGGTTGGACAACTGTGCTGAGGCGTCAGGATGGAAGCGTCGATTTCTATGTGTTCTGGAATGACTACAAAAATGGCTTTGGCAATCCATCTGGCGAGTTCTTCATTGGTCTCCACAAACTTCATTTCATGACCAAAACTGTAGATCAAGAATTACTCATAACCATGGAGGATTTCAAAGGAAATCATCGGTTTGCAAAATATGACCGATTTGCAATCGATAGCGAAAATGAAGCTTACAAACTGAGCTCATTGGGAAAATACTCTGGAGATGCGGGCGATGCCATGAAAAGTCATTTTGGTAAAAAGTTCACCTCACGAGAAATTGACAACGATAACTGGAAGGATGGCAATTGTGCTGAATCGTTTACGGGCGGTTGGTGGTACAAAAGTTGCCATACCAGGTAATATATGCAATCAGTTTTTATTAGTGAGAATTTTCGTTTAAAATATGTTTATATTTCACAGCAATCTAATGGGAAGCTATGATGAAACCGTTTATGGCAAGGGCATTAATTGGGAAGACTTCACGGGTTACTATGCTTCACTAAAACGTGTTGAGATGATGATAAGGCCGAGAAGGAGTTGAAATCGTATCTGAATAACTTGAGAATATATTTTTTTATGTAATCTACAATAAGATGCTCCTGATTCCAGTGCAATGTATATCAAAAATTAACATAGCTCTAAAAATGTTATACTGAAAATTATATTGAATCCATTAATTCCACATTAAATAATATTGAATCAAGTTTGATGTCATCTTATTTCTAATTTTGAATAGTACATTCAGACCAGATACGCATTGCAATAAATTGACTTATTACCAAATAAGAATGCTGTAGTCGAGTTAGCTCGACTGTTAAATATATTCTAGTTGTATTGGCAAATTTCCCTTTAGGAAGATTTGCACTCAAATGTTCAGTTCTGAAAGTGCATTCCTTACAGATTGTTTTTACTCAGAAGCCCGAATTGACCCGAACTGGCTGGCTACAAACACGTCCATATACATACATACATACTTACATACATACATACATACGTACACGAAACAGTTGTTATCGGGGCTCTGTAGAATACACACAAATATATTGACGCTAGCCATCTCTTTCTCACACATGCGCTCGCCTATTTAAATGTATACAAAAAATGCTTGCGGCTGCTGATAGAAGTGAGATCAATATGAAAATTTATTTTCGACCATAACTTGAGTGCTTCTTTTTTGATCTTGATTTGAATTTGAGCAATTGATCAACAATATGTATATGCTTATTATGTATAAATAACAAGCCTCTGCCTGTTAAATTTTGGAATTTTTTGCTATCGGCAATCGAAATGTATCGATAATTCAGAAACTGAGGCAGTTATCGATCAAATAAAGCAAACTTGATCTGCGCCTGGTATACGATATCTTATATTCCAAATTTGTCTCTAGCTCTTATAGTCTCTGAGATCCGCGTGTTCATACAGACCGACAGACGGACAGACAGACGGACATGGCTATATCGACTCGGCTATTGATCCTGATGAAGAATATATATACTTTATGGGGTCGGAGATGCTTCCTTCTGCCTGTTACATACATTTGCACAAAACCATTATACCCTTTTTACCCATTTTTAATGGGTTAAGGGTATAATAATAAACACAATTTTTGTTAATTTAATTATTTTTATGTCTAGCTTATCCTGGTCGCTGTGTTGTGGACATTGGCACCTCGGTAGTCTTGCTAAAATTCACTGAATCCGTCAAATTGGAATCGCTGCCCTGCACCCGAATCTTCTGCATGGGCGATGGATGGGGCATGCTGCAAACGTGAGTCCATTAATCATCATCTGATCTAATCTTTAATTATATGCATACCTTCTATATATATATATCTGTCATTTATCAGTTGCGATTATGTGCCACCTCCAAATGATTGTCGCTACACAAGTTTTAAGAAGTTTTAAATTTCTTATCAATTGGTTTTTAAATGTGATTTTTTTATAGAACCAAATTAAATAAGTAGAACGAATAGCAATCTGTAGTAATAATTTGAATGCGCAAGTTTTCATGGAATATATAATCAAATTTGAATATTTTTGCAAACAAAATTGTTCACGTATTCAGAATGGAATTTGTCATATTTTTGTATAATTATCAGTAGTTTGACCCTTGACCTCCTTGGCTGAAATCTCAATGCCTTTTTCAAAAGTAGCTGGCATTCAAAAACTTTAGCGGTGAATCAGTCATCAACTTAAATGTTTCGCGTAAAGATGAATTTATTTTTGAGCGGAATTTCATTGTTGCTGCTGGCGGCACTCGTCGTGCCACAAACTGAGGCAGCTGTCTCACGTGGCGAGTTCAAGGATGCCGCACATCCGGGCAAGTGCTACGTTAATCGCGATCTCATCCTGAATCCGGGCGAGCAAGCCAAATATCCCAATATGGAATGTGCTCGGATTAGCTGTGAGGAGAATAGCTTGGCTGAAATACACAGGTGAGCTAATCTACATATATATACAAATAATTTATATTGTTATATATATATATATATATTTCTTATCTTACAGTTGCGAATTGATGCCATCGACGGACCCTTACTGTAAAGTGGTTGAAAGAAGATACAAAAAAGCCAAATATCCTAAGTGCTGCAGACCTATCATAATCTGTGCCTAACTAAGCCCAGTTGGCTTAAATACTTTAAGCCATATTTTTGTTTAGCTTGGCTTATTGTTAATAATCAAATACCCTGTACTTTTATTCAGTATAAAGATGCTTAATTAAATTTCACTTTTGTTTTTAATATTGAACTTTAAATTTAATGGTTTTATTTTCATTTCTTATCAATTCAATAAATGCTAATGATCCAAATTAAAGTTCATCTATATATTCATAATCTGAATAATTATATTTATGTGTAGCTAAATTTTGTAAAAAGAAGCAATTATATACTTATCAGCAGTCCATACCTATTAGCAACAAATATTGGAATTATGTTGAAATTTTTACCAAAACAAAAATCACTTTTAGGGATGTTCGAAAAATGTTTGCCGATTTTTGGAACTGTTAGGTAAAATTTAATTGTTCCAATAGGGTTTATGATTTGGTTATGCATTAATGCAATGTTCTGTTTCACTATTTCGTTATCAGCTCTAAATTTTAATTAAAATTTAGAAATATAAACGATTTTCAAAAGAAATGGTTTTTCATCTACATAAATTCAGCATTACAAATCGAAAACAAAATAATTATTTCATATTCATCACTTGGAATAAATTGTCTTCTTTTTTAGCAGTTCATTAATTAAAAATATTTATTCTATAGTGAACATTGGGAATTAAGTAATTATTTTTAAATGACAATTAATTAAGAGTAATTTTTAAATTGAGTGCTAAATGAAAAACTGATACTTTTTATAACCCGAACAAGTTAAAAATGAGTTTATTTAATTTTAATGTTAGCAACTAAAAACATAATAGCCTTCCAATTCACATATATATATACATTATATACTCTGACATTTTATAGATAAGCTAAACATATTTTCCATCATGTATTCCACAACTGGGTTTAGGGTATCTCCCAGTCGTGTTGTCTCAACTATCCCATTTTAGTTGTTTACTATTTACTCAGCTAATAAACAAGGTAATGCCTTACAAGTAAGGGCAAGTGCTTAATACGCCTACACTATTTACGCCCCTCGCTAATCTTTCCAAACACACTCATCACAAATACTTTCAACCGACGCAATCTGAAACCTGTTTGACCATTGGCCCCCATCTGGGGAACTGAATCTGAAACTGCCTCTTCGGAAAAATATAGCTCGCCACCAGCAGCTGGCTGTGAATCAGTCAACATTTTGAACGCTCCGCGTAAAGATGAATTTATTTTTGAACGGAATTTTCTTGATGCTGCTGGCGGCACTCATCGTGCCACAAACTGAGGCAGCTGTCTCACGTGGCGAGTTCAAGGATGCCGCACATCCCGGCAAGTGCTACGTCAATGCAAATCTCATCATGAATCCGGGAGACACTGCCAAATATCCCGATATGGATTGTGCTCGGATTATCTGCCAAAATGAGAGCATGGCTGAAATACAAACGTAAGTTCACCTGATCTTTCGCTGATATATTTATGTAGGTATATATTCTCTATATATATTATTATATATTACAGTTGCAGTCCCGTTAGAATTGAGGGCTGCACATTAGGTGCCGTGAAGTTCCCCGATGCCGACTATCCCGAGTGTTGTGAACGTGAAGTAATCTGTACCAAGTAATGTGAATAATCTCGTCAGATATACAAAATATATATTTTGTGTGGTTGTTTTTCTAGCGATTGTGTTCCACAGACTCATGAATCGAACATCTAAAAATAAAACTGCCTAAGCACCAAATAGCATCACACTGAAATACATCACTATATCTATATTCGACATATGTTTTTCAATCCGACAAGTCGTTGATTGTTGGGCATCTTTAATTTATTCAAACTAGTCTTTTAATCGGAACCGCAAACGGAGCTTCAACTTTATTGAAATTAACCAACGGTAAGGAACCATTTCCAAGAACCGATTTCAATATCTCAAATAATGAAAAAATAGAATTGAATACTCAAAATAATTCGTTGATTTTTATACATTTTTAATTCCTTCAAAACATTAGCTAAAACTAGTCTTAAAATCAGTTAAATCGTAAACGGAACCGGAACCTCAACTTTTAAATAATTTCTAGGAGAACCATTTACAGAAACCGATTTTGTTATACATTAATTTGCATAATCTTCACCGGAACCGGATACCGAAATCTTGGCTTCTTTTTGACTACTCACTTAATAAACTATTTTATTAAACTAGTCTATAAATTAACGCTTAATATTTGTAGCAAACATTTAATATTTGTTGTCTAATAAAGTGTTTAAGTTTCAGGCAAAGTTTGCCAAATGGAAATACCCCAATTTGATACAAACGAGAGCCATCAAATAAAATCAAATAAAGATGGCAAGAATATCTCAATTTGTTGCAAGTTAGTTGTGTTGTCGTAACTTATAAGTAAGTTTGTCATACTTATAGCAACTTTATCTGGGAGATCAAGTTGTAAGAATATTATGTGTTATTTTCCCCAACTTTATGTGATGTTGCGTGCTCCGACTGGCGTTTGTTTGTTATTTTTTACGAGCTGGAGTCGAGTGTTTTGTTTGGGGGATGGGTCGTTTAGGCCTAAATAGGCGTTATGACTGGCGATTTTGGTTTAGGCCAGAAGAGGGAGCCCACAAAAAGCCATCAACAACAATAAGCGAAAAGCTGCAAACGGAAAGATAAAAGCAGCCAGGCTGAAACTGAAACTGAAACCGCACCCACAACGCTAATTGCCAGCTCGATGTGTGTGTGTGTGTGTGTGTGTGTGTGTGTGTAAGTCTGTGTGTGTGTGTTGGGGTGTGCGTGTTTCCCTCCGAATTGTCGCACATTTTTATTCAACTGCAGTTTGACCTTATTTTGCATATTATTTGGCATTCGCTTTTATTTGCCATTCGATTTGAGGTCACATAAACCAAATCGTTGCCATAAAACAAATTCAACTTTGACCTAAGGATTTCAATAACAACAATTATTGTTTATTCAAAAGGGCCATAAGCAAATTCAACTTTGACCTAAGGATTTCAGTAACAACAATTATTGTTTATTTCTCCCTGCAGGCAAACGTTAATTAGAGACTCAGTGGATTATTTGCACTTGTATTTTATGTTCTTGATAATTATTACAGCTACTACTTAATTACTTATTTATTTCAAGCGTAATTAACTCGAATTACTCAAGTAGTTAAGCATAATTACTTTGAATTATTCAAGTAATTAAGTGGTAGTTGTAATAATATCTAAGCACGTAAATTACCTTTCCAAATAATTATTCAAATTATATTACAACTCGTACTGAATAATTAGTAAAAATTTAATGATTCATATTTAATATATATATAAGATTAAATATTTAAAAAATGTATTTAGTATATACATATACATACATATGTATGTTGGATCGCATAACAACTTAAGAACTTTCTTGTTTGCCAAATATGCATTTTATTATGCAAGCAACAAATAATTAACACATTTGAGCAACAAATCTCTAATATCGGACAACTATATCATATAGCTCTCATAGGAATAATTAGTATATATACGCAATATTTGTCGTTTGATTTTTGCACTTATAGTTTTTCTGGTTTTTCCTGTATTTTTAGTCAATTGTACTTAAAGCTCAATTTGAATACCTGTCACAAGGTACAAACACACACACCGCACACACACAGACCATACACACCTCACACTCACACATACGCGCACACACACACCTCACACTCACACACACACGCACACAGCTGTAACTGATGCAGTGCATTTAACTGAAACTAATTAAAGCTGGCAAATACTCATTTATCAGTTATGGCAAAGGGTAATTTGTATTTGTGTGTGTAAATTTATGAAGTGTGGCTTTACGTCATATGTGTTTGTGTGGGTGTGTGTTTTTGTATGTGTGTGTGTGTGTTAACCTTCATTGACTTTAGTCAGCTGGCAATTAGAAACCACATCCTTAATTTACAAGTCAATTTGAATTTGAAGCCGTTTTGATTAATGATGTTTGACTTGCGCTAAATAGATAAGTATCAAAAATAGACGATAACTATAAAACTAGAAATGATAAGCTGGATATATTCAGATCGATATATATGCAGTGTTTATTTGTACGTCAAAGAAAATCAATAGATTGCTTAAATTTCCTTATTTCCATCGGGACAATGGACGATATTGATGCAGCACTTGGGATATTCCGCCTTGGGATACTTTTTATCGCCAATCTTGCAGGGATCGGCCACACCCTTAACACCACAACTATATGGAGTGCATAGAGTATTTATATATAGTATAGTTAGGGAACTTTGGAAACTCACGTGGTGAAACTGGCATCGCCATCGCCGTGACAAGAGATGAGCTGGCAATTTGAGTCAGTTTTGGATTCACCCTCACTCAAAATGGTATCGGCATCAATCACACATTTGCCCGGATGAGCTTTAGAATATAAATATATATATATATATATATATATATATATAGATATATAGATATTGATTTATCTGAGAGATCTACGCACCCAGCATCCTTAAAGTTGCCACGGGATACGGCAGAAAGGACCTCGGAGCTGAGCAAAAAAGCAGCCAACAGGCAAATTGTTAGGGAAACAGTTCTCATCTCGACAATTGAAGTTGTTTTGACTATCTAAGTTTTGTGTAGAATCTTATTTATAGCTTTTGCTGGCAGCAACTCGGGTTTTAAGTGCATCGTAGCAAACTCGTTTCGATTTGATCATTTCATTAGCTAAGCTGGTTATTATCACATATGCAAATCACCAAAATCTCTAATTATTGCCAGAAATATTGGCAATGATTAGAATTTATAGTATACCCTGCACGCAGTGAGATTGCTTAAAATGGGGTATGCTGAACTTAGCACACACAAGATTTATTATTGATCAGCAAGTCTCTCGTTAAGAAGAAACTGATTTCAGGAAGTAAAACAGCTACAGACTTTAAACTTCTACGTTTCTCTATTCTCGATAAATATCGATTACCAATAAGAAACATATTTTTAGCAATAATTGTTATTAAAAAAATATATATATATTTTTAGTATAATATAATTTTAGAGTATATAGCTGAAGCTATATTCAGTGACATACAAATAAATATCCAAGTTGAGTTTAATATTTTGCAGTGATTTTTATATACACTAGTTCTGCATTGATCAGCAGTAAAAATTTCATTAGCGTTGAGTTAAGAATTATTGGAAAATGTCCAAAACACTTTTATAGGGTATCTCCTAGGTAAGCTCAATGTTTTAGTCGGCATTCTTAATTGTTTATAACAGATTTCAGTTGCATAATTATGCATAGTATTTTGCGTTCCAGAAATAAATAAATAAGTACTTATTTTTCTTGTAATACTAGTACTAAAACCTCAGATCATGAAAAGAAACAAAGTTGCAACCAAAAAATGAAAAAAAAAAAAACGAAGAAGAAACTGTTGTGAAAATGTGAGAAAAGACCGCAGCAAGTTTTTTTAAAGAGAGCAAATGGGAAAACTCAGCTAAAAAAACATACATAGTAAGTGTGTGTGTGTGTGTGTGATGTGTGTGTGCCTTGTGTGTGTGTGTGTGTGTGTTAACCTTCATTGACTTTAGTCAGCTGGCAATTAGAAACCACATCCTTAATTTACAAGTCAATTTGAATTTGAAGCCGTTTTGATTAATGATGTTTGACTTGCGCTAAATAGATAAGTATCAAAAATAGACGATAACTATAAAACTAGAAATGATAAGCTGGATATATTCAGATCGATATATATGCAGTGTTTATTTGTACGTCAAAGAAAATCAATAGATTGGTTAAATTTCCTTATTTCCATTGGGACAATGGACGATATTGATGCAGCACTTGGGATATTCCGCCTTGGGATACTTTTTATCGCCAATCTTGCAGGGATGGGGCACATCCTTAACACCACAACAACTGCATACCGTTTTGGATTCACCCTTACTCAAAATGGTATCGGCATCAATCACACATTTGCCCGGATGAGCTTTAGAATAAATATACATATATATATATATATGTATATATATATATATAGATAGATATAGATAGATATAGATAGATATAGATATATAGATATTCATTTCTACGCACCAGCATTCTTAGCCTTGGCAAATAATTTGGCAGAAAGGACCTCGGAGCTGAGCAAAAAAGCAGCCAACAGGCAAATTGTTAGGGAAACAGTTCTCATCTCGACAATTGAAGTTGTTTTGACTATCTAAGTTTTGTGTAGAATCTTATTTATAGCTGTTGCTGGCAGCAATTCGGGTTTTAAGTGCATCGTAACAAACTCGATTTGATCATTTCATTAGCTAAGCTGGTTATTATGACATATGCAAATCACCAAAATTCGCATATTCGCAATAAATCATTCGAATTCCAAGTTGAATTTTTAATATTATGCAGTGATTTTTATCTACATTAATTCAGCATTGATCAGCTGTAAAAATGTAAGTTAAGAATTATTGGAAAATACCCAAAACACTTTTATAGGGTATCTCCTAGTAAGCTCAATGTTTTAGTCAGCATTCTTAATTGCTTATAACTGAATCTGAAACTGCCTCTTCGGAAAAATATAGCTCGCCACCAGCAGCTGGCTGTGAATCAGTCAACATTTTGAACGCGCTGCGTAAAGATGAATTTATTTTTGAACGTAATTTTCTTGATGCTGCTGGCGGCTCTCATCGTGCCACAAACTGAGGCAGCTGTCTCACGTGGCGAATTCAAGGATGCCGCACATCCCGGCAAGTGCTACGTTAATCGCGATCTTATCCTGAATCCGGGCGAGCAAGCCAAATATCCCGATATGGAATGTGCTCGGATTAGCTGTGAGGAGAATAGCTTGGCTGAAATACACAGGTGAGCTAATCTACATACAGTGGCTCGAAGCAAGATTCGAGCAGTGCCTAGCAAAAAATGTAAAGTGCTATAAAGTTTAAATAAAGAAAAAAACGCAAAATGCTTAAATGCCAATTTGTTAAATGTTATATCACACTTGAAAAGGAACTTTAGTTTTTATTAAAATATTATTTAATTAATTAAAATAATTAAAAAACTGAAAATATATCCAAATAAATATTGAAGCTGAATTCGAGCAGTTTTAAAAAAGTTGCATATTTGGCGTATAAAAGCTTAAATAAGGATGTTAATACTTAGTATGATATCCTTCAGCCTTAACAACTTCCCTCAACCTATTATTCATGGAAGATACCAGCTTCCGGGTAGTTTATGGACTTATCCGTTGTATATAATTTATAATTTATATTATTATATATATATATATATATATATTTCTTATCTTACAGTTGCGATGAATTAATGCCAATGGAGGACCCTTACTGTTCGTATTGGCACCCACATGCCGACTATCCTAAATGCTGTGATTTTGAAATAATGTGTCAATAACTAAGCCCAGTTGGCTTAAATACTTTAAGCCATATTTTTGATTAGCCTGGCTTATTGTTAATAATCAAATTCATTGTACTTTTAATCAGTATAAAGATGCTTAATTAAATTTCACTTTTGTTTTTAATATTGAACTTTAAATTAAATGGTTCTATTTTCATCTCTTATCAATTCAATAAATGCTAATGATCCAAATTAAAATTCATCTATATATTCATAATCTGAATAATTATATTTATGTGTAGCTGAATTTTGTAAAAAGAAGCAATTATATACTTATCAGCAGTCCATACCTATTAGCAACAAATATTGGAATAACGTTGAAATTTTTAACAAAACAAAAATCACTTTTAGGGATGTTCGAAAAATGTTTGCTGATTTTTGGAACTGTTAGATAAAATTTAATTGTTCCAATAGGGTTTATGATTTGGTTATGCATTAATGCAATGTTCTGTTTCACTATTTCGTTATCAGCTCTAAATTTTAATTAAAATTTAGAAATATAAGCGATTTTCAAAAGAAATGGTTTTTCATCTAGATAAATTCAGCATTACAAATCGAAAACAAAATAATTATCTCAAATTCATTATGGAATAAATTGCCTTCTGTTTTAGTAGTTAATTAATTAAAAATTTTTATTTTATAGTTAACATTAGCAATTAAGTAATTATTTTTAAATGACAATTAATTAAGAGTAATTTTTAAATTGAGAGCTAAATGAAAAACTGATACTTTTTATAACCCGAACACGTTAAAAATGAGTTTATTTAATTTTAATGTTAGCAACTAAAAACATAATAGCCTTTCAATTCACATATATATATACATTATATACTCTGACATTTTATAGATAAGCTAAACATATTTTCCATCATGTATTCCACAACTGGGTTTAGGGTATCTCCCAGTCGTGTTGTCTCAACTATCCCAATTTTAGTTGTTTACTATTTACTCAGCTAATAAACAAGTTAATGCCTTACAAGTAATGGCAAGTGCTTAATACGCCTACACTATTTACGCCCCTCGCTAATCTTTCCAAACACACTCATCACAAACATTTTCAACCGACGCAATCTGAAACCTGTTTGACCCTTGGCCCCTTCTTGGGAACTGAATCTGAAACTGCCTCTTCGGAAAAATATAGCTCGCCACCAGCAGCTGGCAAATTGTTAGGGAAAAAGTTCTCATCTCGACAGTTGAAGTTGTTTTGATTATCTAAGTTTTGTGTAGAATCTTATTTATAGCTTTTGCTGGCAGCACTTTTATAGGGTATCTCCTAGGTAAGCTCAATGTTTTAGTCGGCATTCTGAATTGTTTATAACAGGTTTCGATAAGCTTAAGAGCACAACCGTTATAATTGCAATTTAAATAAGTCTACTCTCTTCACTTCAATTCCCTCGACACTTCACTTGCATTATTATGCATAGTATTTTGCGTTCCAGAAATAAATAAATAAGTACTTATTTTTCTTGTAATACTAGCACTAAAACCTCAGACCATGAAAAGAAACAAAGTTGCAACGAAAAACACGAAAAAACGAAAAAGAAACTGTTGTAAAAATGTGAGAAAAGACCGCAGCTAGTTTTTTAGAGAAAGCAAATGGGCAAACTCAGCTAAAAAGTGAATATTACAATTTTAGTGTTCCGCAAAAGTTTAAGCCTACAAAAAACATACATAGTAAGTGTGTGTGTGTGTGTGTGTGTGTGGTGTGTGTGTGTAAAATTCGTGTATACACAACACAAACACACAGACATGCAACATCTGTAAATTGGCAGGCAAACAGGCAACTGCTTTTGGGTGACCTCTTATGCCAGTCAGTTGATATAATATACAAATATACATATACTTATATATGCATATATATACATATATATATATATATATATATGCTGAAAAGGTGAAGGTAATGTTGGTCAGAAGGCTACAAATTCGAGACCGAGCTTCGTACATAAACCGAGCCGCAAACTTTGCCAAGGCACGCGCAAAAAATAATAATAAAAGAAGCAAAGGCAAAGAAGAAGCATCTTAAAAACACCGAAAATTTAATACCCTTACCTAAGGGAGATTTAAGTTAGAGTAATCCATTGTTGATAATTCTTAAGGTTTAATTTTAAACAACTTAATCTTACTCTTAACTTGTCAGTTTAGTGTTGGGTATCATTTTAGATAAGAATGTTTTGCATACGAGAACTCAACTTTCGACTGATTGTTCCTATGACAACTATATGATATAGTGATCTGATCTGATCTGATCTGGCTGCGCAATATTTGTTGTCTGATTTAAAGCCGCAAAGCTCTGTGGGAAGTCGAATCGTAAATTATATGAATTTATAAACTGTTTAAAATGTTTGCATATCCAAAATTACAAATGTTTATGTATAATAAAAGCAATAAAAAAAACTACTGTAAGAATTTTATATATTCACACATGAAAAACAACCTGAAAATTAGGCAGATTTTTACTATATTTTCGAAAAAATTAATGTTTGAAAACAAGAAGAGAAAAACACTACTGATTATAAATATACTTTCAGGTAGTTATATTTGTTGCCAAAACTATTTTATCTGAGTGTTAAGCTATGTTGATCAAGAATTTATATAAGTGAGTTAGACAAACAGAATCTTGGGGTGTAAAGGATTTTTCCGTATTAGTTTAAGTTATGGAATCCATTATATTAGTCCTCATCTCCTTCTAAGCGTTACAAACTTCAGAACTAAATTCTTAAGCCCTCTGACAAAGAGCCGCAAAAAAAAACTTTAGTTCAAACTTGTTCGCATAAAATGTATGTAAAAAAAAGGTGCAAATATGCAATAAAGCATAGCGCAATTCTGCGCACAAATAAAATGTTGAAGTGTGCCACAAAAATAAAAAAAAAAATAAAAAAAAAAACACAAAATTACGCGCAGAGCAACATCACTTATTCATTATATTTCACGCGTTGTCTGTGCCAAAAAACGAGAAAAAAACTCGGAGAAAAAAACTACATGAAAATGGTCGCCACTCTGCCGCAATTTACACAGTCACACACACACACACACACACAGAAACCAAACGAATTGAAATACTTGCAGCAGTTTCTTTGGCATTCGCACCCGGGAGATGAACCTCATTTCATGCCCCAAAGCAGCCGCGTTTCTCATCAGAGATGAGCTCGTTATTCCAAAAAAAAAAAAAAAAAAAAAAATTACGAAGGAAACTTAAAAAAAGGAAGTTGATTTTCATTTTGGGATAGTCCTGCTGGAGCTTAAGAGAGCTTTGCATTGATAACAATTTGACGGATACCTTTTAACTACCAGTAATCCATAAAACTATATTACATAACTAAATATTATTATTAAATTTGAAACATTTCGCTTTCGTTTTGCATTTGCAGATAATTTTATCCAAGATTTTTCACCTAATAATGAAAAATTCAAATTTTAGAGAAACTTACAAATTTTAAGTTATTTCAGTTATTTGTTTTTAGTATTTTTTTCATAATTAAATGTTCACCATTTATTTCTTTATATATTTCTTTCATTAGCTAAGTTTCATCTGCTATTTTTCCTTATTAAATAATTCATTATTAAATTTTCACCACTTATTTTTCATCAGTTATTTTTCACAACATTTCTTTCATTAGCTAATTTTCATATGCTGTTTTTCCTTATTTAATAATTTATTATTTTTAGAAAGTTAATTTTCACTATCTTTCTTTCATCAGATATAATATTTCATGTATCTTTAAACTGTAATTTTTGAGCATTTATCTATCATCAGTTATTCTTGCTCAGTTATCTTTTATCTGTTATCTTTCATCTCTCAGCTCATATCTGACATAAGTTTCACTTGTCGCATTTTCTCTTTGTGAGTTTTTCTTTTTGTCTGCACAAAATGCAGAAAAGTTTTGGTAGTCTTATAAATTGAGTTTTTCCCGTCTTTTCTTTTGTTTCCGAATGTTTTCTCCTTGCTTTGAGTGCGTGTAATTTGTATATCCTTGCAAAGGGTTTTATCATGTTGCCGTCAAGTTTGTAACCAAGTTTATCAAATTATCCTTAGCAACTTATTTATTCTCTATAATATGCGCCTCACAATTGGATAGAATAAATCTTAATATAATTATTTCACAGAGAAAGTAAATATGACTTAAAATTTCTAGGGTATTTAACTTTCCGCTTGTTTGAGTTAAATTCTTGATAGTTTTTTGTTATCTTTTCTGCGTTGCAAAAGATTAAAAACTAAATTACCAAAACCAGTAAACGCGAACTTTGCCATTTGCATTGCAAAAAGCGCTGATTTTGGCATTAGAAATAAATAATAATAAAAAAGCATAATGCAGTAATATGGTAATATGGGTATTAAATACACTTTAAAAATTATTTGCATAGTTATTTTAAGCCAAACTGAAATCAATCATTGTTAAAAACTGCAGAACAACAACTGTTACACAAATTTAGCTGTCAAATATTGGTGGCTATGAATAAATAAATTTAATGAGCCAAATATATAAATATATATAACTATATATATAAAAATATATATGTATATATATGGTAACAAAACTGTAGTCATTAGATTAGACCCGCATAAGCCTCCACTTAGTGCCACTGCGCACAAAAGTAGGCAACAGTGAGTGCAATTAAGCAATAACCAGCTTAAACTAATGGTCAAGGGAGAGAGAGAGAGAGAGAGATAAAGGATGAAAGAGAGAGAGAGAGAGCGTTATTTGCTAATTATAGCAAACAGTTTCCATTACACGCCCATTAGTGCCACGCCTATCCATGACAGACTAATGAACATTTTTACTGCCTGCGCCACAAAAGTTTATTGACTTAGTTCATACATCAAATATTTATATATATATATATGACACTATATATACACAAATTTTGAAATATTTTTGAGGCAAATGGCAAACAAATTGTTAATTTTGGAATACAAACATATTTACAAAAACTCAATGAATATTATTGATTCATAATAATAACAGCAACGAGTACCCGAAATGTGTGTGACGAGAGCGAAAATGAAAATATTTGGAATAAAAACACGAGTGAATATTGCAGTCGGGCATAGCCGACTAATGAATACTCTGATAACGGCTGGTAAGTTTGAAATTGATTTAATAATAAGATATACACCAATGGGCAGCAAAATATATGTGGAGAGAAGCAAAAAAACTTTAACATTCTGGCAATTCTAGCTTTAAAATAAAGTAAGGTATTTGCTTTTATCGATTTGAATTTATCGATATAATCGATTTCCTATTTATACTTCAAGTTGTAAGTCTCCAAATCTTCTAGAGCACTTCTTCAAACTATTCTAAAAAATCAAATAATACATTAATAGCTCCTGCAAAATTTGATTTAATTTATCCATAAAATTAACAAATTATACATTTTTTACAATTACAGTTAAGTAATTTTATTCAATTTGATTTCTTTAAAAAAAAAAAAAGAAATCCAATGAAAGCATTGAGTGGAAATACATAATAATTATTAATAAAGAGTGCTTTCATTTAAATGTGCATTTATTGGTTGCGGCTGAATTGATTTCAATTTCAATTTTAATTATGCGCGTAATTTTTAAATGCATTTCCATTTAGCCCAATGGAAATGGAGCAATTTGGGGTTTGCGGATTTAACGATTTTTTAAGAGGCGTTAAAGTGCAAATGAAATTGGATAAAGAAAAGTTAACTTAAGCGGGGGTGAATAAGTACAATAAATTAAAATTGAATAGGTTGTCAACTTAAGAGTGAAGGGAAAATAAGTACAATAATTATGAGAATATGTATATATTAAATTGAATATATTATGAATATAAGAAGAGAAGAAGAGGAAGTTAACTTAAATAATTATATTCAGTAGCGGTAAGAATCCTTGAAATTATAGCAAAATATGTCGACTTAATCAGATTAAAAATGTTATATCTGAGGGAATTCGATTATCTGAAACCGAAAAGAATTCTTGAATTTGTAAAAGAGCTATTCGCTAGAAGGGGACAAAATAAATAATGAATATATACTATATCATTTTAAATATCTATATTTATATACTTACAAAATATTGATAAATTTTTAGAGAATAGAAAAATGCTAATTATAAAACTGGACTCACCTTCATAGAGCACCACCAACTAGAAACTGCTGCTGCGACCGGCAAAGGATTTTCACGCGAGTGGTTAAAAATAAACAGCAAAATGTTGCAGCCTATTTGTTATACTTGTTGCAAGTGTTGATTAGCGTGCCACAGCTACATTAGCTATATGTAATACATACATATATTTATACTTTTTTTTTTATATATATTTCGCCTTTGTTTAACACTTTTTTGCAATTAGAAACGCCTTCGTTGCGGAACTAAACTGTGCACTGGAAAATTATTAATTTTGATTGTGCTTTGATTGCCTGCTGTTGTGTGTGTTAAAGGGTGTCTAGGTGTGTGTGTGTGTGTGTGTAGGTGTGTGTGTAAGTGTTGTCTGTTGCACACTCAAATATTTGTTATACAATGCCCACATTTATGTAAATATTTGAGCACGAACAACAGCAGAACTCAACTGCATAAAATCGCTGGCAAGGATTTATCTAGCAGAGAGTGTGTGTGGTTGGTGTGTGTGTGTGTGTGTGTGTGTGTGTGTGTGTGTTTGTCGTCCATTGAAATTGCGCTAATGGCATTTCAATAACGCATTGCAACCGCAGCTCTTTTTTACAAGCAAACATTTTTGGAATTTTAAATCAATCTGGGTTGGGTGAAGCGACGTGTTGAATAAAATATTTAGCAACATCCTTTGAATAATTCAAAATTCATCTGACACAAGTTGCCCTCCTCTCCCCATCCATATATATATATATATATATATATATATATCTTTCACCCTCTCTCTCTCTCTGTCTGTCTCTATCTGTCGCACAAAGTGGGCAAATCGATTTTGCATACGACAGCATTTTAAGGTCGAGTGGTAATGAAAAAGTTTATTTTTCAGTCACTAACTTTTGGCATGTAAAAAAAAAAGAAACAAAATAGGGGGTATTTCAACAGAAATATTTGTGGCATAAGAAGTGGGGCCTCATGCGGCTTAGCCATGTATTTGCAACACAGAATAAATATTTTTGTGGTGACTTTTGAATATAGTCGTATAAATAAATAGTTGCCACAACCGTCGACTCTTTGAATTAATTTTAAGCTGAATTTACTTTAGATACAATACATGTTTCATAAATGTATAAATATTTTAAATTTTAATCTTTCTATTGATAAAGAGATTAAGCATTTTAAATGTATATTTTGTGTTTAATCAAATGTATTCGAACAATGTGTATAAATAAATCTAATGTGTATAAGTCTAATGTAACTTTTTCATTTTTTGAAAATCTAAGAATATAGTTTGAGGTATGATATTGTATTATTTTTTCCGTTGTTCTTGAATCAAGCTTAAAATTCTGCTGTATATATTGTTTTCACTAATAAAAAGATATCTAAAAACCAACAAATAAGTCTAAAAATAATAAGTCCACAAATCAAGACGATTCAAGCTTTAAAATACCTCTGGGCATTAAAACAAAGTTGAATGAAGTTGTAGTATCCTTCAGACGAGCCTAAAATTAATAATTTAAGCATGAACTATTTATTTGCATGAAAAATTGGCTAATTGTTTTTAATTCTCTTTGAAATATTAAAAATAATTCTGTAGTAAAATGTTTTAGTACAAAAATATACATTAAACAATTTTAATTTGCTGCCTTTCATCAAAATAAAAAACATAAAAATAATATTCCTAAGACACTTCAGCAAGTCAAAAATGTTTTGAAAATTAAGTTACCAAACTCTGCAACAATTCTATGGCCCAAATACAAGCTTAACTGCTGCCGTCACTTCAATAAATGCATATATATCAAAATCCTGGCAATACACAAGAAAATCTCAACAGCAGCTTTTTGTTTTTAATGCGAACTTAACATTATTTTATGACATTGAAAGCCACATTTGATGTTGCTTTGAAACTGCTTCTTATTTTTACATGCATAAAAATGCGAGAGAAAGAGAGAGCGAGAGATGTAAGAAGAGAGAGAGAGAGGGGGAGTGTAGTAAGAGAGAGAGAGAGAGAGAAGGGGGAGAGCGACATTATATTGGTTACCTGTTACATGCATGGCTCGTAAACCGTTAGATTTGACTCTTGACTAACGGTTTCGCTAGTTGTACAAGAATTCGAAATCGTAAATTCGCGAAATCCAAATTCTGTCAAATAAAAAAAGGGCAAAAGGACATGAAAATTTGTGAGAAAGAAAATGGGGAACTCACACATACACACACGCAGAGAAATACATGTATGCTTAAAACATGAACATAAAAAATGTAATACTCTCGCCTGACGATGATGATGATAATATTTTGTGATATTTTTCATTACATTGTTGTACTTTTAC
This sequence comes from Drosophila kambysellisi, assembly GCA_035042185.1. Lineage (NCBI taxonomy): Eukaryota > Metazoa > Arthropoda > Insecta > Diptera > Drosophilidae > Drosophila > Drosophila kambysellisi. The sequence goes on from JAWNLS010000417.1 coordinate 680,609, forward strand.
GACTGTTATCCTTGAGTGAAGAACTTGCTACAGGATACTAAAACCAACGCACGCAAACACACACACACACACACACGCACACACAGCATGCGAGCAAAATGTCTGAGCTCACACACACACACATACACAGACGCATGTGCGAGGTGAGCGAGCTTTTTTTGCACCTAATGTCTAAACCGTTAGTTTCGAGAACAGAGCGTGGGCAGAATTTTCACCTTCGCACTTTGGGTATTTTCTTTTTTTTTCGTACAATTGAATATTATTTTTATTTTTGGAATTTTTTTATTTTCTAATTTTTTTTATAATTTTTTTAAATATTTTTTTTAACACTTGTCACGAACAACAATCAGCACTGGTTTTTTATTTGTTGGACAAATGCCTCGTGTTGCAGTTTTGGCAATTTATGAATAAATTTTTTAAATATTTACAAACGCGCTTTGAGCGTGTGCACAACACACACGAGATGTTGTTCCGTCGCTCGTTGGGATTGAACTGAAACTGAAATGCTAACAAGTCGACGGCTGCCTGGCCACGCACAATTACATATGCATTAGGCGTGCGAGCTTTTCTTTTTTACATGAACCAAATGATGCGTGGGTGGCGGTCACAAAGAGTGAAAGCTCTCTCGCAAGAGAGAGAAGGAGAGACACATTGCAATGCAAGAAAATAGATTCACGAAATTCGAGCGAATTAGTGAGCCAATAATGATATTTACATACATATATTCATTGTTTAAGTTTATTAAAATTACAATTTCTTCGCATAGATAATTCTTCAAGATTAGGAGAATTGAATTTATTACAAATAGCATTATTTAAATGTTTTATGCTGTGACTAGACGCGACTTTCTGTAATACAAACAATAATCATAATCATAATAATAAACTAACAATACAAATAATTTGAATTACCTTAGAGTCGATTTTAATATCCCTATTATGCACTTAACAGCAACTAAAGGAAAACAAAGCTTGCTGATAACAAATACAAAATATACAATTTAACTGTCATACAAAAATAATTCGATTATTGTCTTACAGTCGATACTGCTTAACTAGTAGCAATGAATGAAATTATTTTTTGACAGCCCTAATAAACTTACGAAAGAAATATACATTTTAAAAAATTACTGTAAAAAACGATATTTCGATAATTATCAAATAATCGATGCGGAGCACAACTATCGAGCGCAAGACAGCATTTGCAGCCCTGGCTGAAAATGGTTTGACAGCCCTCTCAAGCAAAGAAAACAAAACAATTGGTCTGCAAATAAAATAAATAAATATAAACAATGTCCGACGAATATGCGTGTGCAGCCAAAGGCAAACTGAAGCTTAAAAGCGACACCGAACTGAAGAAAAAGAAGAAGAAGCACAAGAACAAGGACAAGGAGAAAGATGCACTGCAGCGAGCCTTTCTTGAGCAACAAATCAGCGAAACTGCAGCCTCTACTGGAGCAACTGCATCCAGCAGCAACTATGAACGAAAGTTAACCAAAGCAGAACTGGCCAGCAAGAAGCAGCAGGAAAAGATGCGCAACAAACGCATCATGGACAAGGCACAAACAACGCACAAACAGCGCGTAGAGAAATTCAATGAACATCTGGACACGCTAACCGAACACTTCGATATACCCAAAGTTTCCTGGACGAAATAGAAATGCCAGCTGCTTAACTTTAAGTGTAATTTAGGTGACATTTTATTAAAAGTCTTATAAAACATAAATGGAGATGTCTTACTCGATTCTTGCTAATTGCTATCGAAATTGTTATCGATAATGATAACGAGTCCGGTTTGACTCTGCACGAATTTAAAAAGGTTTATTCTTGTCGAAGCATTATATTTATATTTATTTTAAGCATAATTTTGACTATGGTTGGGGGTTAATAATAGAGTAGCCACATAAAAAATGGCAGCATTAAACTAAATACACATAAAAAAAAAACAACTTAAAAGAGGGTTTGTCCAACATTCAGTTCGTGCGATTTCTAGCAGGATATATATAATATAGACTATATATATAGATAGTTTAATGTAAGAGCGGCGACATCAGCTCCAACATGGCATACTTACAGGTCCAATTGCGAACCAGTTGCTCAAAGCGTGATCGCTCATGTTCATAGATATAACCCACCTCGGGTTCCATGCAGATCTCGGTATAAGGATCTGTTAACAAACTCTGCACGGACAACAAAACCTTGGCCACATTCAGCGCCAATGACCAGTTCTGCTGTTGGAATATATCGATGCCAACATCGCCATGACGCGACACATTCGGATGCAGGATTTTGGTTAAGAAACGCACCGTTGGCGGCGCCATCGGATAACGTTCCGGAAAATAGATGAACAGAAAGAATTTGCCGCCCTCATACGGGCTGCCGGGTGGACCCAAAATGGTTGCCTGCCAATAGTTATTCTGTCGATCCATTGGTATGGCCGATATACCCTCCGTTCCATAGCTATTCAACAGATTTGCTTCGCCACGCAAGAAATTCGAACGCATCACATTCCGTTGCTCCGCCGCTGGCGGAGATTGGCTGCCCAACTCGATGAGGCATGTGCGACAAGAGCAGGAGGACATCAAAGCGCCATAGAGACGATACCAATCCGGTTCCGCGACGAGGCATTCGAAAAGTGGCCAACGTTGTTTGAGATATGCGCGCCACATGCTCTGCGCCGTGTTCTTAACGATGATTTCATGCCACTGCTTGCACACCTCGCTGGCCATCCACAGCGACATGTCATCCAGATAGCCAAAGATCTGTAGCATCACCTCAACGGGTATCAGACGAGTGATGCTCTGACTGCTGCTCCCGCTGACGTTGCCCCTGTCTCCGCCAGCATCATATTCATGGGCACGCGCCCGCCCATCCGCCAGCTCCAGCATAAAGTAGGGCAATGCTAGTGGCGCTGCTGGACGCGGTCGCTTAATGGGCAATAGAAAGGGATTCCCGGCACGTTCGTGCTCGAAATCACGCTCCGGACTACCGCGACGCACTGGCAGCGGCACTGGCTCAACCGGTGGCTCCAACGGCGCAGGCAAAGGCAGCTGTTCCGCTTGCTGTTGCTGTTGCTGCTGCAGTTCCTCCTCCTCCGGAGCCGGCTCATTGTTCACTTGCTGCTGTTGGTCTCCCGCTGGTGCAGCATCTTCTAGATCCTCAAAACCCATTATATCAGCATCGTTCTCCGTCTCGTCATCCTCCTGTTTATCCTTAAAAGGCGGCTCATCGTTCCCGGAGTCTTCGTCATCGGATAATTCTGTCAAAAGCTCCTCGGCCCGTTGTGCATTGTACAGAAATGCGTGGCATGCGCCGCAAACCGGTTCACCAAAATTGGGACCGTAATAACCATTGCACACCCAGCAAGCATGGCTATTCTGCAAGTGTCAAAAATTTGCACATTTAAAAATATTTCTTCTTTTTTCCCTTTTACGCACCGAGTAGCTAAAAGACTCGTTTAGCATTTGTTTATTTTTGTCTTCGTCGATGTCGTCGCCATTCATTTCATCCTCATCGTCGTCGTCGCTGGCATTTAGCTGATCCAGCAATTGTTGCTGTTCATTTTGCTGCTGTATGCAGCTAGTCATTTTTTACGCTGCACTGAAATTTTCTTAAAACACAAATAACACAAAACGATGCTTTTCCAGTCAAAGAATAGTTAGTGAATCATCGATGTTGCTATCGATAGCGATGAAAAGTCAGGCTTGACTCTGCATGGAAAGAGGAATATAAAAGGTTACGCGCCAAATATGAGCTCTTAAATTAAAGTAGAAAAAGGAAAGTTTATTTCATATTGTATTCCTTTTACACCTACATTTATATTTTACAGAAATATATGATAATTTGTTAAATTGTTCTTTCTAAGTTGTCTTTTATTTAACTTAATTTATAATTGTTCTGCAAGTTAAGAAGTCTGGTTTAACTCTGCATTCTAAAAAATGTGCATTAGGTTACTTTATTTATATATATTATATATAATTGTACATTTTTTTATATATTGTTTATTCTATTACATTATTTGCATATACCATCAAAAATCAGCTGTGTGCATATTCTGCAATTACTTGTGACGTTTAATCATGTCTGCTATCGTATATCGATAACTGGCAACAACTGATAACAACACGTGAAATATTTGTAAAGTTTACAAACTAATAACATGAAACAGAAAAAGAAACTGGGTACGTCATAATAAATACTAATAATATTCACACTTTGCTAATATTATTTAATATTAATTTATTGTTGCCGCAGCTGTTGGTCTCAGCCGCGAGGAGCGCCAGGTGCTGGTTATTGGTGAAATTATACAGGAGCTGCTCAAAGCGCACGAAGCAAAAAAAGATGTGAATCTAAATCGCATGAAATCCCTGATTTCCTCCAAATACGGATTGGATAGCTCGCCACGACTGGTGGACATCATAGCAGCTGTGCCGCAGGATGCCAAGAAAATATTGCTGCCCAAACTGCGCGCCAAGCCGATAAGGACAGCGAGTGGTGTAAGTGATAAATTGAGGATTAAATATTCGCAATTTGTTAGCTGACCTGTTGGCTATATACAGTTGCGGTCAAAATAATAGCACCAAGTTCCTTAAACTTATATATTTAAAAATGAATTATATATATTATTATTATATTTATTATTTTTGTAGATTGCCGTTGTAGCCGTGATGTGCAAACCGCATCGTTGTCCGCACATCAATTTTACGGGCAACATATGCGTCTATTGCCCCGGCGGACCGGACAGCGATTTTGAGTACTCCACGCAATCCTATACGGGCTACGAGCCCACATCGATGCGTGCCATCCGCGCACGCTACGATCCCTTCCTGCAGACCCGGCATCGTGTCGAGCAGCTGAAACAACTGGGACACTCCGTGGATAAGGTGGAGTTCATTGTGATGGGCGGCACATTTATGGCGTTGTCCGAGGAATATCGCGATTATTTCATACGCAATCTGCACGATGCACTCTCCGGACACAGCAGTGCCAATGTGGCAGAAGCTGTGCGTTACTCTGAGAAATCACGCACCAAATGCATTGGGATCACAATTGAAACACGACCGGATTATTGTCTAAAGCGTCACATTACGGATATGTTAAATTATGGCTGCACTCGGCTGGAGATTGGTGTCCAGTCTGTCTACGAGGATGTCGCCAGGGACACGAATCGTGGTCATACGGTGCGCGCTGTCTGCGAAACCTTTAACATGGGCAAAGATGCCGGCTATAAAATTGTCACCCACATGATGCCCGATTTGCCGAATGTGGATTTTGAGCGCGATATTGAACAGTTTATTGAATACTTTGAGAATCCCGCTTTTCGCTCGGACGGGCTTAAGATCTATCCCACATTGGTTATACGCGGCACTGGGCTCTATGAGCTGTGGAAGACGGGTCGTTACAAGTCGTATCCACCATCAATGCTGGTGGATTTGGTGGCCAAAATATTGGCACTGGTACCGCCCTGGACGAGGGTCTATCGTGTACAGCGAGACATACCCATGCCGCTGGTTAGGTAAGTTCCTAATCCCAGTCAGTAATCAGAGTCAATTTAAGATCTCTCTCTCTCTCTTCCCTTTTAGTTCCGGCGTAGAGCATGGGAATCTACGTGAATTGGCGCTGGCGCGCATGAAGGATTTGGGCACCGTTTGTCGGGATGTGCGCACCCGGGAGGTGGGCATCCAGGAAATTCACAACAAGGTGCGTCCATATGAGATTGAATTGATACGCCGTGATTATGTGGCCAATGGTGGCTGGGAGACGTTCCTCTCCTACGAGGATCCCGAGCAGGATATTCTGGTGGGTCTGCTGCGCCTGCGCAAATGTTCACCGGACACTTTCCGGCCGGAGCTGCAGGGCGGCTGTTCAATTGTGCGGGAACTGCATGTCTATGGCTCTGTGGTGCCAGTTAGTTCGCGGGATCCAACAAAGTTTCAGCATCAGGGCTTTGGCATGCTGCTCATGGAGGAGGCGGAGCGTATTGCTCGCGAGGAGCACGGCAGCACCAAGATTGCCGTCATCTCCGGCGTCGGCACGAGGAACTATTATCGCAAGCTGGGCTACGAGCTGGATGGTCCCTATATGTCCAAACCCATATCGAATCCGATACAAACGGAACTCATCTATGAATTTGTGTGAATTTTAAACAATGAATGAATTAATGAGTGAATAAGCTATTCGATATATGTGGACAAATATAATTTAAATACTTACGAATATTTAATGAGTTTTATATATTTTATATATTGATTTAGATATTTTATTTGAGAGGCTGAACCCATTAGAAATGGTTAGAAAGGTTTAATCCAATTGTGCAAAACTATGCAACAGGCAAGAAGAAAGCGTCTCCCACTATATATATATATATATATATATATATAATCTTGATTAGCATCAAAATTCAAATCAATTTAGCCTTATTCGTCTGTTTGTCCGATCTCCGAGAATTTGAGAAAAAAATTCTTATATAAAGTTTATTAAATTTGATCGATAACTGTCTCTGTATCGATACAAATCGATTTACGATTGCAATAACAGACACAAATGTATTTTCTGCTTAGCCTTCCATTTAATTTATAAAATACACCGACATATTTCATTAGAAAGCATACTCAGTATTTAACAGCTGGGCAGCAGAGTATCGCAAAGTCGACTTGTCTATTTTTTACACTTTTCCATAAAAATCTGATGATTTTTAGTTTAATAGTAAATCATACGGAAAAAAGCTAAATAACTACACGTGCAACATTTGTGTTCATAAAATATTTATTTAAAAGCTAATTTACAGTGTATTGTTTTTTAGAATTATTTGTTAACTCTTAAAACAATACTGAAACGTTTAAAAATAATTGCAATGTTTTTCCAGATGAAAAGTGCTATTTACTTTTGAAAGCGTTACTTGAGCTAAGAACGGAAAAACCACCCACTTTCGCTTCAAAATTTCCTTACATTTGCCAACTATCCAAAATTAATAAAATTATATAATGCAAAAATCGAGAGCATATATATAATGTACAATATATTATGAAATTCTTTTAATAATAAAAGAAAAACTATAAATATATAAAATATGTATATAATATAATTCGATCGACAACCAATCTGTTGCTTTATATATAATACCAGGATCAAGTAAATTTTTTATACTTGTCAAATTATAAAAAAAAAAATAGGAACCTAATTATTATTTATATCATAATTATTATGTAGCTATAATTATTAGAGTTGGATTTAATAGGTAGCATTTATTTTCACTTTTTGGGCAGTGCGTCCTCGTCGGTGGGATCACAGTCGGCACAGTGCCAGGAGTAGCCGCGTATTTTGGGCGACTTCTTCAGCGGCGGATCGAGGCAGGCGAAATGATAATGTTTGTGGCACTCGTCGCAGGTGACCACCTGGTTGGCCTTGCCCGCCTCCGAGCAGACGCAACAATTGATCTCCAGATTGGGCTTGGGATTGGACACCCTCGGACGACCCACACGCGCTTTGCGTGGCGTCGATTTACGTGGACTAATCTTGCGCTGCTGCTGCTTTGGCGACGGGGTCAAAGTCAAAGTCGGAGGCGTCTCCTTCGGCGGCTCCTTGAGTTTTGTGGGTGTACTAGTCACAATTGATGGCGCCACAGCGATGGTCTCCGGCTGACTGGGCTGGCTGACATCCTCGACAGTCTCCACGGAGGTCGGTCTCGAGGCCTCGTCCACCGATCTGACCGCATTGGCGGGCACATAAAAACTACGCGATTCGGGCGCATCCTGGCCAGGCAGTCCAATTCCCTTGAAGATGATCTTAATGGGTCGACCAGCGTTGGATTTGTCTGGAGTCGTTTCCTCCGCGTGGGCTCGTTTCTTGCGCTTACGCTTGTGCTCTTTGGTGCAGGACTTTTCCGTGTCCGAGGAGAGATTGTGCTTGCTCTTGTGCTTATCCTTGCGCTTGCCCTTGCGCGACAATTGCTTATCGATGGAAGCCTCGCAGCCCGATGGAATCGATTGATTTGCTGCCGGCTGTGGTAAGAGTTCCAATGGAGCTTGAACTGTGGATTGAGCATAGGTTAGATTAGAGCAAGTGAAATAAGTTTTGTTTTGGGAAAGCTTTGGGGAATTAGAGAAACCCGTTTTGTCTGGGGATTACGAGTAGTAGAGTCGGGGAAAGTTAATGAAGTACTGTTTAGGGATTCGAGGACATTAAATCGTTGAAAGAGAATCAAGCTTTCTTTGGGGATTAGATTAGACACAGGAAAACAAGTTTTGTTTAGGGATTAAAAGGATATTTAAATCAGAGCAAGTGAATCAAGTTTTGATTAAGTATCAAGAGGAGGTGGCTTTTTTTTGCACACCTGGCGTTTTGCGCGGTGACGTCTGCAGCTTGGTGCGCTTCGGCGAACTGGTGATCAGCAGTTCCTCATCTGCAGCTGCCAGGGATTTGTGAAGCGAACGCTTCAGCGGCGACTCTTGCTGCTGCTGCGACTGCTGAGCCGGCTGCTGTTCCTTGTTCACATCGGAGTCGAGTGAATAGCGATCGACATACACCAAATGACCATCCTTGTTGAAGCGCGTACGAGATTTACGCGGACCAGTTGAAATGTCCGAGATGCCAACGGCGTCGGAGCAATCGGATTTATCACAGCACTCCGAGCACTGCCAGCCATACTGCTTTGATTTCTTGGGTGGCCTCGACAACGGCGGATTCAAGCAGCCCAAATGATAGTGCAGATTGCAAGTGTCGCACTTGACCAACAAATGTTGATCATTGTTGCGCTTGCAAATGCCACAAGAGCTGGAGGAGGAGGCGGCGGAGGAGGAGGAACTCAGCTGTTGCTGCTGAGCTGTGCTCAACATTCTCGAGTTATCCAATTTGCCGGCCAACTGGGAGAGTGGAAAACCGACACCCATTTTGAGTGCGGCCGCCGTGGGCACCGAAATGGGACGCTTGACCAGCTGTAGCTGCTGCTGCTGCTCCAACTGCGGCCGGGCAATAAACTCCAAGCTGTGCAGCGTTAGAGCCGGACAAAGTGCAGCCAAACCGGCGTGCAGGTTTTTTAGGGCACCACCCAATGCATCCCTAACGGTTTTCAATTGTTTGCGCTCATCCAACGCAGCATCGTAGATGGCACGCAGCTCCAACTGCTGCTGGCTCAGCTGAGAGTTCTGTTGGATGAGTTGCTGCTGCTGCTGCTTAAATTCCGCCATGCGAACAATGCGATCCATGTAGTAAGCAGTGAATTCCACACTAAAAGCGGGCGCAATGTGCCACTTTTTGCGTATATCTTGTAAGGATTGTATGTGAGCCTCTCGCTGCTCCAAATGCTGCACATCTACGGCCATAAATTCGGCTTTATCCAGCAGACGACGACAAGCAGAAGCAGAACTGGTCAGTAGACGCGACATCTTCTGGGTGGGCACCCATGGAGTGGGTTTTAGTTGCTTGTGCTGCGCGTATTTATGTTGTATCTTTTGCAGTTTCCTTTGTATGCGTGCCTGGGCAGGATTGGGATGAGCTGCAATTAGCTGTTGCTGGAGTTGTGCTCTTTGCTTCGCCTGCTGCAGCATATTGAGCCGGAGTGTGTGATAATTTCGTCTTCGCTTCTTAATCATCTCCTTCTCCGAGTGCACTTTGCAATGTGCATAAAATGGATCCGCTGCATCATCCTCATGATGTGCCTCAATTAGATAGCCAGCAACCTGGGCACACGTGACATGGAAATAGGTCTTGCACATGCCCGCATCGCAACCGATGCAGACTCCAGTCCGGGCGAACAGAGGATTATCGCAGAGGGAGCACAATTTGGCGCCCCATTTGCTGTACTGCATCTCGAAGAGCGTCACAGAGCTGAGCTGCTCCACCTCGCCAAATGCCACACCGGGCACGTAAAGTGCACAAATCAGATGCACCCATTTACCCACATCGGTCTCCTTGTAGATGCCACCACGATTGGGGCACAGTTCGCAATCCGGTTCGGAGACCCCAGCTCGGCAAGCCTCACAGAACCACGGCTCTGTGGAGCAGGTAGAGTTGGTGCTGGAGATGCTGACGTTGTCGCTGACACCATAGCAGCCTTCATGCACGGAAACGCCGCACGAATCGCATTCGACGATTTCGTTGATGTCGTCGCTTCGATCCCCCAAACAAACGCAACACATTCGCTTTGGCGGCAAATCCGAATTGTAACCGTTTACGTGAATCAACTGCTGTGCAACAGTTGAGGGCGGCAGTGTTGCATTTCTCTGATTAGCGCTAAGCAGTGCTACCAGTTGCTGCCGCTGATTATCGTTTAACAGTGCCGCCAGTTGCTGCCGCTGATTAACGTTTAACAGTTCTGCCACCTCCTGGCCACGATTTCCGTCTAACAGCGATGCCACCCCATGCCGACAATTATCGTTTAGCAGTGCAGCTACTTCTTGTCCATTATCGTTTAGCAGCGCTGCCACTTCATGCTGCTGCTGATTATCATTGAGCAGCTGACGCAGTTGCAGCGTTGAATCATCGTCATCGCTATCCTCACCGCTATCCTCATTTGTATCGCTGTCGCTGCCGCTGCTGCTGCTGGCGTCGCTGCTACCGCCATCGCCATCGCTTTCGTCCTTTGAGCCATCCGAACAATTGTCGTCGATGTCGGGCAGAAAATCACTGTCCGACGAACTTTCACCCAAATCGAATTCGAGCAGAGCCTGTGTGCTGACTTTTGGCTGGCGGACGCGCTTAAATGGCGCCATTTATTAGGAATTTTTCAGTCACTTCTGCTCGCCAATTGTAAAAGTCGTCTATCGAATTAGAGATGCACTTTTTGTAATACATCCAAAACTGGCGATAGTATCAAGAATAATCGTTTAACATATTGAAGATGTAGTTTTCGATACGCCCAATACTATCGATAGAAGCACATTGTTAGCAGTGTTGCCAATATAATTACAAATATTAAACAGATCGAACTGAAAGAGCGGTAGATATATTAATATTAAGTATTACACGGGGAATTCTTATTGAATATTTATTTATAGTTCAGTTAAGAATAGTATAATAATAAATGATTTTTATTGAAAGAGCCACATTTAAAAGACCTCTAGTTGTTCGATGGGCAGCCACTTGGAGCTTTCCAACGCATCATACAAATGACGATCAGCATCGATTGTTTCCCGATTTAACTTATCAACATCGAGCAGGAACTTGTGATCTTCCAGTCCATAATCGTCATCAGCGGGCACCACCGGGCCACTATTATTTCCAGTTGCACTCTGCTGCTGCTGCTGCTGTTGTTGCTGCTGTTGCTGCTGCTCGTATTGTGCACTGCGCTGAGCACTCCACGCCTCGGCGTGCTGGGCAAGCGTTTGTGGATTCGAATGGGATTGCGACATGGCCTGTTGATAATAAGCAGCTGCGTCTGTAATCGATGGAGCCGCTGCCTGCTCGTAATAGCCCTGCCAGGCATTGTAGCCCTGCCAATAGCTGCTGCTGCTGGGATCATAATACTGCGCATAATCCCCACCAGCTCCAGTTGATGATGCAGCTGTAGCTGCTGACGATGGTGCTGCTGCTGTCGTTGCACTCGATCCACCATAGCCGTAAGTATTGCCACCGTTGCCGAGAGCAGTATTCAGCTCCGCCTTTGGCTTTGGCACCGCATTGCAAATCTTGATAGGTTTGGTGCCCAAGCCAACATATCCATTCATATCATATAAGGCGGATTTCTGTTCATCTTCAATGCCAAAGCGCACAAATCCATAGCCCTTGGAGAAGCCCAGACTGTCCAGTATCACCTTGGCCGTCTTTATTGAGGTGTATTTGCTGGAGAATACCTTATACAGCGAATAGTCATCCACATCGGATGTCAAATCTCCAACCCAAACGCTAAATTCTCGTTCATTCCCCGGCAATTTAAATGAATTACTTGCGGAATTCAGCCGAAATCTGACAATGGGATTTGTGCCCGGGATGTGTTTGCCATTTAGTTTGTGCATCGCATCCAGCGCATGATCATCGGATATAAAGTTGACGAAACAATAGCCAGCCGGTTCGCCCGTATATTTATTACGCATCAAGCGCACAGTTGTCGGATCTTCACCCATTTTCCGGAATGCGGCAATTATGAAATTCTCCGTCATATACGGTTCCAGCTGCAATGTGCAATATTAATTAATAATTTATGTACTTATCTGCAGTGTATTTTACGTCTACTTACGCTGCCCATCCACAGTTGACAATGCACGGAAGTCATTTTATTGCTTGAGTTCGCTTTATCTTAAGATGTTTCTAGTATTAAGTCAAGCAAGCACGCATAAACAAACTAAGGAATAAAATTAATAAGCAGCTGTCAGCTATTTGTAATCGATAACATTTAGCAAAGGTTGCCAGAAAGTTGTGGTTGAAAACTATCTGGCAACTGTACATCAAAAATATTTGATTTTTGACTACATAGCAATATTTTAAATTAATATGCTAATAAATTTCCCAAGTTTGGTAGGCTTAAGAGATTTGGACTTTTTCTTAGATCCAAACTGCAATGCTCCAAAGGGAGCCAGGTGCGTATTTGATTTAACTTTTCATTATTAATTTAACAAAAAAAAAGGGAATATATACATACATTGTATTTTCAACTGAAAAAAATCCAATTGCCCATTTTGGTCGGTGCATACGATATGGTATATATATATGATATATGGATACGATATGGTAGTTGTGAAGATATATAACATCTATATACATCTGAAATTTATTCTTTTATTGAGGGCAGGGAAATATCCATTTCGCTAACAAATCAAGATGTTTTAGATATACACAAAAGATTGCAGTCTGGAGGCGCAATAAACAGCTTGTTTATTTATAATTTTACTATATTTTGAGATCCTTGTAGAAGGTAAACAAGATGGAATAAAATTAATAATCTGCATTAATTATTAATATAATTTTGTAGAGACTGGCAGCAAGTTCTCATAGAAAACAATCTGGCAGCTCAGTCTTCTGCACAGGAGGCCAGCAAGTTATCGTAGAAAATAATCTGGCAATTTTGTCTACAGTTCATATTTGATTTTTGACGGCTTATCAGCAGCTAAAATGCAAGGTTATATTTAAATATTAAATTTGTATAAAATATGCTTCATACTTGTATTTTTTATTTTTTAAGTAGCACGCACACATACACAAATACAAACATATATATATATATTAGATATCGACTTTGTAATTATACTGGATTAACATTTTCACACTCAATTACTAAATGGCGGCAAGCCAAACTGCTCCGGCTTGAAATCCTCTAGAGAGCGCAACACTTGCGTGGCATGTGCACAACGATCCGGGGAGAGACGCTCATCGGGCACCATCACCACCTGCATTCCAGCACTGTTACCTGCCTCGACGCCATTCGGCGAATCCTCAAAAACCAAACAATTGTCCGGCGTCGGCTTATCGATAAAACGACCAGCCGCCACCAAGAATATGTCCGGTGCGGGTTTGCCTTGTTTCACCTCGCTGTCCGAAGACCCACACACACGATGATGGAATAGATCAAAGAGTTCCCGATGATGAGTTGACTTCAGTTCTACCATTTCCGCACCGGAACTGGTGGCCAGAGCAAAGGGCACCTTGTGGTCGTGCAAATGACGTAAAAGGCGCTCAGCACCTGCAAAACATTTGGAAGAGGTTTACCATATGCAAATATTTACATACATATAGTCTAACAAGAGTTAACAAACTATGGAATTCATTGATAAGCTGATTTTGTAATCGATAACACACACACACACACACACACACACACAAGATGCCAGCAGGTTCTCAATGCAAACAATCCGGCAATTAGTAGTACCATGTAAAGCTTGTTAGCAGGTTTTCATTGAAAACAATCTAGCAACTCCCACTCTCCCTCCCATTCTATCGCAGTCTGCGCTAACCTTCGAGCAACGGCACCTTTCGCAGACGTTCGCCGCACATTTTGTGATAACGCTGAAGGAAATCATTAACACTAATTGGCAATTGGCATTCTTCGACAGCAATTTCGGCTGAGCGTCTTTCCGTCGTGCCCATAACCCGGAAACGCACCGCCACCGGATACGGACGACCAAAACTGCCAGCTATTTGCCGTGTGATCTCCTCATAAATACGTTCAGTGTCTGCAAAAATAAAATCAAATGTGAAAGATGAACAAAATTAATACCTGGCATCAATTCGGCGTTTTCCATTAAGCCACGAGCATTTTCGGTCTGTTGTCTGGCATATTCCTCCCACGCCATGGGCAAATCATACGTTTTAATCATAAATTCCGCAACGGCACGCGTCTGAAAACCCATCAGCTGTTGCTTCACCTCAAACGTGAAGGTTTTTCCATACGGATCGAGCACCGCTTGGGCGGCCTTTGAGTAAAGCGTTTCCGTGTCTGGTTTTGAGCGTCGTTAGGATGTTTAGTGTTGCGAAATGTTTTCAACTCACCCAGCAGCAGTCCATCCATATCGAAGATGCAGTGCGTCACATTTCGCAACACTTTTTGGGCCATTTTTGCAACACTTGTTATGTAATATTGTAATTAACTGTTAAGTAAACATAAATTTTAATTATTGAAAAAAGCTTACATCGTCTGGTTGCCTTGACAATTTACTTGTTTATATTAAAAGTTTCTTTTCTTCAGTTGAATACTTTTTGGTTGGTGTCCTTGGGTCAAGGACGGGCAACACTTGTAACACTAGCAGCGGCAAATGTAACAGATAAGCTCAGCCTTGACCTACACGTACATGTATTTATTTATATATTTTTATTTTACTTCTTCCGCGACCAGCTAAACACAACTGTTCAGCAGCACAGAACATGAAAGTATGTTTCGCATTTGCGAAATTGCGTTATGAAGGGTTGGCAATGACGGCGTTGCCAGACAGTGGGTAGGTTAGAAATTTTCCTATGCATACCCTATAAAAACTACAATGGGTATGCATTTTTCTATAAATAAAAAAAAAATTCTAATAAAAACCCTATCTCGCTTGAAGTGAGTGCATTGCTTTATTAAACATAAATTTTTGTTTGAAATTTGCGCACAAAATATGTGAATCGTTTTTAGTTTTATTCCAAGATATTTTCTAGTTGAGTTAAATGAAGTGCTTTCACTTTATGCCTGAACGAGCGTGGGAAATATATCGAACAAGCGACACACACAAACGCACTAACTAGAACCAAGATAAAGTTGCCAAAAATACATACAATCGTTTTGTTTTTCTTTTTAAATTTATTAAAAAACAAATACATTTTTGATGGTCGAACGTATTAGCTTCAGTTACATTCAGAAGAGAGGAATATCTGCAAAAAAGGTATCGAATATTAATAAAACACGAAAATATGTCAATTAAAAATTAAATTAAGACTCACCTTAAACTTAGGCGGTCAGCAAGCAGACACCGCCAGCTTTCTTGATCTTGTCCTCAGCCTTCTTGGAGAAGTATTTGGCCTTGACGATGATGGGACGAGCGGGCAAATGTCCGCGACCCAAAAGCTTGTAGTAACCCTAAAAATAAATTAAGAAATGTATCATTACAGGATATACTGTGTTTGTTAACATTTTAAAATGTAATTTTTGAGCTTTGTTATCATTGATCTGAAAGGCTTTCTCTACACTGCAAAGAGCAATTGTACGGTCGCATTCAGTCCGCCCATCGCCTTGGGGATCTCTTCATGTCGATAATAACAAACACATAATTTGGGATAAGTCATCAAGGAATATCTTGCTTACAAATTGAACCAGATCGATAACTGGCGCCTTGGTGCTCTTCTCCTTTTCGAGTTCAGCGAACTTCTCGGGTCCGACCAGCGACCAGAGTTTATCCAAATTGATTTCCGGGCGGAATTTGTGCTGGCGACGCAAGTGGAAATTCCTCATGCCAACCTTGCCAAAGTAGCCGGGATGGTATTTATCGAAGTTGATGCGATGATGATGCATGCCACCAGCGTTACCACGACCACCCGGATGCTTGCGGTGCTTGCCAATACGGCCATGACCGTGACTGACGTGACCACGAAGCTTCCTGGTCTTCTTCCTCTTGATATTCGACTGCGAAAAAGAGAGAAAATGTTACTAACTGAACTGAATCCCGATACACGTGCATTTTCAGCGACTGCTTTCCAGTGTGGAAAACATTTTGTTGTAGGTTATGTTTCCCTGTCGCTTTGCTCACATTCGCATTCACTCAAGCATGCCGCTGTTTAACGTTTTAAACTGGCGCACATCTTATTTGTTTATGCATATTGCACAATTTGTTTTAAAACCAAAATTCAACTGCACAACTTGTATTGACGTCCACTCACCATCTTCAGAGTTTTGGAAAGAAAGAAGTGAGCAAAGTTGGCTGCGCTTCCAACTGTCAATGCAAGCGGGCGCAACGCTTTGCAACACTGCAGGACTAGGGTGA
Source organism: Drosophila kambysellisi (assembly GCA_035042185.1). NCBI lineage: Eukaryota > Metazoa > Arthropoda > Insecta > Diptera > Drosophilidae > Drosophila > Drosophila kambysellisi. Next base: position 696,987 of record JAWNLS010000417.1, read on the forward strand.
CCATTTATTTAAGAATTCGGAGGCAGACATTTCACCGCTGCAAGAAAGCATTAAGCCTCATAAATAAATAAAAACTTATTGAAAAGTTACTATTTATTGTTATTATTATACATTATGAACGCTGAGTTAAATTTATGCAAGTAGCGCAAAATTTCAAAGCCCTCGATATAAGTGTTCATAAGCAAGCATTTTACATTTGAACAGCTGCGCTATCGATGTCTGAGCAACCCTGCAGATATATCGCAGTTGTTAATTGGTATTTTTTGGTGGTCAAAGGCAGTGGTATTTTAGAGCTTGTCGCGTGCAGTCACATTGCTGTTTATTTATGTTTAGTCTCTGCTCCTGTCCGAAAATTATTGCATATATTTTAGTTTGTGCAATTAAATCGTGATATTTAGCAATAGATGCAAGCAGCATAAAATTAAACTGATACGCAGAACTAACACCGACAGCTATGTGAGTGAGTTGAGTGGTTTTTTCCGGCTCTCTTTTGAGACACACAAATAAAAAAACGCCACTTTTTGTAATTTATGTATATATATAAATAAATATATATAAATACATATATATGCATATATACATTGAGTCCATGTATTTATACATGTATATTATTGAGTGAAAGCGCGTGGCAAAAGTAAACGAAAAAAAAGAATAAGAATAATTGTTGTGCAGGAGTTGAAAAGAGAGGCAGCTAGCGGGGGTGTTATTACTCATCCGTCTCGATTTTGTGCGTGCGAAAGCGACAACAATAACAACAACAACAACGATTAACGAACGAAGACGACGAAAAACAAGCAGAAGCAGCAGAAGAAGAAGCAGTAGCAGAAGCATCGGCGCAACAAATGTTTGTTAAAACGTAACAAAATTTTGAAGGTGAGTTTGTTCAAAGCCACACGAATAACTGTAAGCATAGTTGCAATGCATTCGAGTTGAGTCATCAACAAAGTGGAAAGGCCCAATGCAATAAATGGCATAGACAAAGTTCAGTGGCATCACCCATTCCAATTCCAATTGATGCGTCACACACACAACACACAAACACACACAAGCACATACAGCTGAAGCGAATTTCTTTGGCGCTGCATTGTCTGCTTAGGCTTAACGTGGAAGAAGAGGAAGAGCAAGCAATTTCAACACATTTTCTTCGTCTTGAGCAAATTTTATTTATTGCCATTGCACTCGTTGCGCGCTAGCAAAAGTAAAGTTGAAGTTGAAGTGGGAAACCCTCTCCACTCATCCCTAACCCCTTTCGACTGCTGTACATAATCCATAGGGTCAATAACAGGCAGCCATCTTTGTTTGTCGGTTGAAAGGTTGAAAGGAGTTGGCAAAGCAGTCTTCATTGCAGTGGCCACAAAGTACTCATGTTGCACCTACCTCTTCATCCCCCTTTGCTTCACAAGTATACCCAGCGCTCAAATTTGAACTGTTGCCAAAAAAAAAAGAAAACCGGGGAATGGAAAATGTGCAGCGTGTCTATAAAAACAGACGGAACCGAAAAAATATTGCCAGTCGACATGCATGCATATATATTATTCACCTTGGGACTTAGAAAGTTGCAAAGTGGCAAGGGGAATAGGGGGGAAATAGGAGCCAGCCACTGTTGTCAAACGGTTCGACAAACTTACAGAAATAAGTTGCCAAAAACAAATATCAGCTTTTAAATGTGCTCGACTAGCGACCAGACAGTGACTTTTTCAATTATGTATTCAAACTTTCGAGTCGACTTTCAGTCTTAAGCAGATATTTGTGTGTATATATAGGCCATGCAGAAAGTAACTGATTAGGGACGTAAACTTGATGTTTTTACGGCTTGCGAGGTATTTACAAATCATTTGAACATTCTCAGAAATAATTCATGTCTTGTTTCAGTTAATTCTTTAAAAGCTTCTTAGCACATTTTCTTAAAAAAAAATAAATATTATTTTTATAAATTAAATAAAAAGCTAAAGTAAAATAAATAAATATATATATATATATATATATATATTCTTACTTATCTTATTTTGCCTGCATTACGACTGACGTAAATACTATATATGTATATATATATTATATTGTACACGATTTCTTCTTCAAATATGTCATTGACTTCCTTTTGCTCTCATTTTTATTTATTTATTTATTTTTATTTTTTTTATCTCGTTAAGATTTCAATATTTCACATTTTCGAAGTATTTACAAATTAATGATATTCACTGTGTGCCTGCTTGAGTAGAAATTAGTTTTGATCGTATTTTTATGATTGTTACTTTTGCGCTTCATTTAAATTTTTTCGCTCATTTGGAATTTTGTGTCGAACGCAAAAACAAATTATTTGTATACTATGATACCGATACACCTGTCGGTGTAAATCGATATATGGGTTTAAGTCACCAAATTTAAAAGGTATTTTGCTGGTAGCATCATTCAATAATCTGAAAATATGTTGATTTTCGGACTATAATTTTGACTTATGTTCCGGCCCAAAATCACGTTTTCAACTTTAAATGTCCGATTGATCTAGAGGCCAAACGATGATTAAAACGCTTTTCCTTTTGAAAATACGTTGAGTTTTGACGAAGTTATGGCATTTTGAAGGTTCGACCTATGCACAAGGAATATTATTAGGAACCTTCTCTGTAATGTCCCGCCCCCAAAATCTCGAAAAGCTCATATCTTCCGTAATTTAATAGCTACAAATGCAAAACTTCGCAGAAGGGTTGTTAATCAATTCGATTTAAGAAAATACATTCACAGGGTATTTAAACTTCGTGCATGCCTGATTTATTTCGTATGCATATTATTTTCTATTGCTTGCTTTTGACCTCATTTGTGGCGATGCGATACGAAAAATGCCACATTCATTTAGCAATTCGATATTCCGTTTTGAACAAATTATTATGAACTGTCTGCCCACATCACAGAGAGACGAACATTATAGACAGAAGACAACAACAACAATAACAACAACAACAACAACAACTACAAAATAAACTTCCTCTTCTCTGCCCACTTGAAAAGTCGACAAATGGGGCGAGAGTCTGTTGTAAAAATGCAGTCAGTATATAAATAGCAATATAGATAGCAATCAAATTATATTGCTGCCATATATCAATTATATCACTTGTGTTTTTGGGGGTGCTCAACCAAAATGTATCTCAAGTGCCGCATCTTAAATCTGAAATCTCAAATTCGAAATCTCAGCATCGACATTGGACTCGAAAAGCAGCCGTGACAAGAATTTACTGGCTCTCGAAACTGCATTTATTTGGTTTTTGTGTTTTTTCTTGTTGTATTTTCTTTTCTAATTTTCTTCTCTGATTTTCTTTGATTTTTGTCTTTGTTTTTTCTGTTTTTGTATATGTTTTTACATGCTTTAGTTGCCAAATTTTCACACCTACGAATAGATTATTTTTTGTTTTTGTTTACATTTTCTGGTTTTGAGTTTTTCTTTCGATTGCAAGCGAAGAAGACGAAAATTGTGAGAACGCCATGAAAATGTCCCCCTCATCAAAATGCGCACTTCCGGATGCTGTTTTAGCATCACATCATCACCATCAAATTCATCATCATCATTGAATTATTTGCCACAATAACAGCAACAGTTCTTTTTTTATATTTATGATGAGATTATGTTTTTTATTTTATCTTTTGCTCCCCAATGCAATATAAACATTTTTTGAGGAAATGGCACATTTCGCCTGGGAGATGCGTATTAATGTTGCCTTGGGGGTACACAGAGAGAAATTTGGTTATAGGTTGACTTATTGGTCGGTGGGCGTAAGTTTAATCTACAGCTATAAAAATATGTTTTAAAATTATGTAAAAGTCATGAACATTTTTGAAATATGAGCTATTCAAAATAATCGCAATGAAATCGAGAATTGAAAGCTTCATCAGCTGTGGAGTTGGAAAAAATTAAAAACTTTATTTTTAATATAAGTTAACATTTTTTAAAACTAATTTCAAGGCCACATGAATTAAAGAACTTTGGATTGGAAAGCTTATCCATTTGTTCAATGGCCAATTCAATTGTTCCTTGACTGGTTTTTGCTTTTCGCAACATATATTTTTATTTATTCAATTATTTCTTGCAGTGTTCTTTTTTTTCTTTTCTTGAACATCTTAGCTAATAGATTTTTTAGGGGTTAATAAAATAAATGTTCAGCACGCCTTCTACCATAAAATAACTTTTATATGTAGATTTTTTTAATATTAGCTGATGAGATAATCTTGTATTGTTTTATTCTTATATCACCATAAAATTATATCTTTTGTCCACACATTTTTATTTATTTATGCAGCTTAGTTTATTGTTAATATTTAACTCAAACTAAAACTCTAAGAAAAAACGGTTCAACTTTAATGCAACTGTTGAAAGCTGTATTTACGTGAGTTAAGAATGTGTGTTATTGTGTGTGTGTCTATTTGGGTGTGTATCTGTGTGTGTATTTGTGTGTGTGGATGCACTTTTTGTCGCTTTGAATGACGCCTCGTCCAACTGTTGCTGCAGTTGTTGTTTTTTCCGTCTCCGTCTCCGTCGGCGCCATGTGCAAGTCTTTAATGAATTAATTAAAATTTTCGCTTGTCATGCGCCGACTGCGACGTCAACTGCGACGGCGACTGCGACTGTGACTGTGACTGCAACGTTGGCTTTGGCTTTGTGCTTTGTGATACTTGCTGTTGCATGACCTCTGCTTGCATCATTTTGACTGTCGCTGCTGCGGCGGCCATGCACATTGATGAGCCGCAATGAAATGGGACATATAAATACAAAAATGCACTCATCATCATCATCTCCATCATCATCATTATCATCATCATCATCATCGTCTATCTGCGGAAATATTCTCTTTTTTTATTTTTCCTTGGCCAATTCAGGGTTATGTTTGCCACACACTGATTTGTGGTGAATGCAACTGACAACAATTTGTTGTACGGCAAAATATTTAATTGAGGGTATTTTTAGAGATTTAAGGCGAATTTTTAAGTGCTGCACTTGCAAAACACAAAAGAAAATGATTTATGAGGATTTTACCTTGTCTATTAAAACAATTAAGTTTATTAAAAAAAATCATCAATCAATTAATCAAAAATAGTTTCTTAAGTTTGTCATCAATCAAAAATAAAAATACCTTCAGCTCCATTCAGTTGCTAGTTTTGATTAAACTAATTTAATCAGAGCAAAAATTTTAATAATAGAAATAGTTTTCCAAAACTCCTAACTACATATAAATATTTAAATATTTTCCCGGATCTATAATTTTATTGGTGTCCCTAGCAAAACCTGTTGATCATGAAAAGCTATTCAATATATTCTAATATAGTTATCTTCAAAGACAAACTGATGGGGACAGGTGAATTTCCGCAAAATCACGAATTTTAGTCCCCTCCACATATTTTCGCATATAATATTTGTCGCTTTCATGTTCTTAAGCGATTACTAAAAGACCTATAAATATGACGCATTTTCCACATTTATCGTTTGCCAACTGTTTTCTACACATATTTTCTAATGCCTTAACACAAATATTTTTATGGATTTTTTCAAAACAAAAGCAAAAATAAAAATAGTCGTGAGATTGAAAGAAAAAAAAAACATGACAATATTTCTCAATGAAAAGGAAAAAATGGTCAAACATATATCTATATATATATTCTGCGCGTGCTGTGCTTTTCAGGTTTGCTAATTCGCATGCTGCCCCGATTCTGATTCGGATTTGGATTCGGATTTTGATTGCCTCGTTTTGTCAGCGCTACTTTTTTTCTTGATACTCTCCCTTGCAGAAGATATCCATGTTTTTGTGGGGTAGTTTGTAACGCATTGAAAGCAAAGCTACCGATCCCATAAGGTATATTTATTCTTGATAAACCGAACGGAAGTAGAATACATAACCTAGAAAACCTAACGGTAATTCTGCGTACCTGTTTAAGATGTATCGATACAATGTTTTCGTTAAAAAATTATTAAACAAACGATTCTGTAAAAATTACAATACAAATTATAAATTGGTTGTCATTATTCAAAAAGTGGATTTCTAAAATTGAATATTTTGGATCTCCAAAACCAAGATGGATATTTCTCAATAACAATTGCTCCATTTTCGGTTCCGATAAGGGTTCCTTTTGACACCCTGATATTGGTGCAACTTGGTATAAGATCGATTGAGTAAATATCGCTTTTGTTTACACAATTTTTAATAACTGATCTGTGTTTATAATAAAATTGATATGTAAGCAAATGGACTTTAAACTGCAAGAGTATGCAATTTTCGGCATGCCTTCGATTTTTTTTTTGTTTTTCATCATTTTTTCACATGAAAATATGCGCTGTATCCGGCCCAGTATAGACTATATATCTAGATACTATATATTTTTGAGTATGTCAAGTATTTAGCAGAGCTCTCGCGATCATTAGGAGAGCAGAGAAAGAGAGAGAGAGAAATAGGAGAGAGAGAGAGAGAGCGAGCAGACAGTTGATGTATGCGACAGGGAAAGCCTGTGAAAAATGTTCCGTTTGCCATTTTGTTGAATGTGTTTTTGTCGCAGTTTTGTGGCAGCAATGAGCGCGTGCGGTGGCAATCGAAAAGGAAAAACGGCGAAAAATACGTGCAACAATTGATGATTGAGCAAATATATGAAAAGTGCCATATATGCTATATATATAAAGCTATATACAACTGCATACCAAAGTATGTCTGTGTCTGTGTGTTTTTGTGTGTAAAAAACAAGAAAAGAATCAAATTTTTAATTAGTGTCTCTCAAAAATTGTGACCTTGTCTAGCAAATTCTCAAATTCTCAAAAAACTCGCATTGTTGAATACCTGTAATGGAAGAATTATTTTTCACAAACTTTCTGGGCACACTTTTGTGCACACACACACATATATATATATATATAAATATATATATAGTATATTCTATATATCGCCTGATTTCCATTGGCATCTGGGAAGTCGGCACATCAAGATTTATATTTTCGTCGCTCTGTTATTTTTGGATGTGAAAAACTTTTGGGCAAAATACGACGACGACGTCGACGAAAATCAACATGTTTTTTTTTCTTTCATATTTTTGCGGTTATTCATCATCGCACTAACAAAACATTAGTTGATTAACAAAAAAAAAACGGTATCTAAAATTGTGTGCTGAGGCAACTGTCAGAAATTAGCGCAATAAACTTTAGATTAGAGTCCACATGAAAAAAACCTGTTGCTTTATTTTGTTGCAAAAATTCTAGAAATATGTTATTTTTGATGCATACATAAATTAAGTAATAACAATTAAACTTGCTACGACATAAATAAGTGAATAAATGGTTTAAACATTTGGTTGGCCAACTGCTGCAGCTGAACATTTAAAAACACTTGTAACACATAATAATTAGAAGGAGGTATATCTGAATCCATAAGGAATTTATATTCCTGATCAGCATAAATAGCCAATTGCGAATTTGCAAATTTACGCATATCTATCTGCTTTAACAGTCCGATCTGAGAGATTATAAGATGTCTAGAGAACTGGAATATATATTTCCGTATACAACAGATTAAGATTTATCGATAACTTTCTCTGATTAGCATTTATCGATATAAAACGATGACCGATAACAACAAAATACTCAGTTTTTAAAGATACAACCAGTCATGATGTTGATTAACTGTGAAAACTTTATTAAGATCGCATGAAATTTTTAATTTTTGTATTTTTGGTGTCGACTGACTTTAGTTGACAAATAAATAAATAAATAAATAAAAATCCACAAATCCTGTTAACTAAAACATATTTCATATTGAACAAACTACTATCGGCAAATCGGATATATTTGTAACAGCTGAGATCTCAAGGCGAGCTCTCTCGCCTCAAGCATTCTCACTTATTCTGTTTGTATTTTATTGACATGCTGCTAATCTAATCATAAGGTGTTAGAAAATCAGTGTTTTTAGTCAACACAGCTATTTTTCATTCGGAGAGTGTCATAAACATCGTATATCAAAGTTGTTCTGTAGATAAAATGGATTTATTGTGATTATATTATTATTACTGACAAGCAATGCTTGACTGCCAGATATCGTGCATGCACTATAAATATATAGCACATGTGCATTTGTGTTTTGGGCTATTTAGTTTTAGAATCGTTTCGAACATATCGTTAAAAACTGCGCTCGTAAATTGTGTGGAATCCATGACATGGTCATTTTCGGCACGCTATAGTTGTTTGATTTATGAGCCGTTTTCAAAAATACAATATTTCATTCAAATTATTTATGATCCGATATTTCGTAATCGCTGCAGATGCTTTTTCCGCTTTAATGGCTTCGGGCCTTGGCCATCGAAAATGTTTCGAACTGAAAGATACGACTACAAAGAATGTTGATTGCACGCCTTTCTCCAGACTGTGAAAAAAATGTCAAAAATCTGAGAGAACTTTGCGAACAGATGTTTTTATTTTTTCTTTTGTGAAAATATGTTGATTTTTCTTGCTGTGGTGGGTGCTAGAAACACATTGGAATTGAGAACGCATTCGCGTGGGTGCCATAAAGAATAGAGATAATGCTCTAGACATTCTGTTGCACAGATAATTGATAGATATACGACGCTATTGGTCGACAAATTTTCATTGAAAAAATGTTCATGATTTTGCTGATTTTTCAAGTTCAACAAACATGACAATGATCCATGATAATTAGCGAAAGAAAATGAGTAGAATAAACATTTTAAAAATTGAAAAAGAAAAAATAATAAGTAAGATATATTTATATATTATTTTCGATTTCCATATAAAAACTATATCCTCTAAAAGTGTTGGTAGAAATAGATCAAAAATTTCCACAATCACAACTTTTTAAAAAGTGAACTCATTCTCAAAAAACCAGGACTTTTTAATCATGACTTGGCCTCCAGATTAAGACCATATTCCATGTTGGAAGCTTGATTCCGGCTGGATTTCCACTCTACATAAATGGCTTGCAGAATTTTCAAAAACTCGCATAAAATATTCATTAAAAATAAAAAACTTAATATTAATTTAAAATTGAATTCTTTTTGTTTTGCAGCTGAAGGAAATTAAGAGCCAGGTTTTGTTGAGCGGCGGCGGCAGCCACAAGGAAAATGGAGCAACCGTTGATTGTGCGGGCCGAGTACTCGTTTATGGGCAGCAACAACGACGAGTTGCGCTTTAATAAGGGCGACCTCATAACGGTGACACAGCGCGAGGATGGCGGCTGGTGGGAGGGTACACTGAACGAAAAGACTGGCTGGTTTCCCAGCAACTATGTGAACGAGTACAAGGCCCAATTGCCGCTGTCGGAGACCATCCGTCCGCCCGAGGAGATTCAAGAGTATCGCTCCGTGGTGCTCAAGGATCTGCTCGACTCGGAGCGTGCCCATGTCGCTGAGCTGCAGGGTCTGCTCGAGAATTTCCTGGAGCCCATGCAGCAGACGCAAATGTGAGAATTTAATTAAGATGACTAAATAATAATTATTTTAATCATGCTCCACCTTTTTTTTAGACTCACCCAAGATGAGTATGCGCAGCTGATGTGCAATTTTGTGGAAGTGGTGCGCACCCACGAGGATCTGCTCATGCAAATCGAGGAGTCCAACGATCGTGTGGGCAAACTATTTCTAAGCAGCGCGCCATTGATGAAGAAAGTCCATCAGGCCTATTGTGCGGCACATCCCAAGGCCATTGTCATACTGGACAAGTATAAGTGAGTGAAGATGGAGCATATTTAACCATACACACCCCATAAAGAGAAACTTTAAAATGGTGCTGTTTAAATTCAGTCTTGGTCGGTCCTCATCTCAATAGACTGCAAGACTCCCCTGTCATAATTTCTACAGATGCTGGAACGAAGAGGAAACAGAGGAATCTCCTCAACACTTATTTTACCAGGAAGAGATTAAGCAACTTTCTAACTCTCTTGCAATTAGCACTAAATAAGATTGCGAAATCCTTAAGCGCAACTCCTGGCTGGACACATTTTTGAAGCCGTCTCCCACTAGTGTCAAAAAATGTATAAGAATCCTGTACGGATTCCACATTCCATCCCCCTATTTTTGATTTAGTTTTCCCACTAGTGTCTAAAAATTTAAAAGAATTCAAGTTCTCACATTGGTCCAAATCTAACCAACAATCGTCTTATCTTACCTTACTTACAATAAATCCTTACACCCACCGTCAACAGGGACGATCTGGAAAAGTATATGGAGCGACAGGGTGCTGCGACGCCGGGTCTGCTAGTGCTGACCACCGGTTTGTCAAAGCCATTTCGACGCCTCGACAAGTATTCGGCAATGCTGCAGGAACTGGAACGTCACATGGAGAGTAGTCATCCGGATCGTGGGGATACACAGCGCAGTGTTGCCGTCTACAAGGACATTGCTGCGACATGTTCGGCGACGCGACGTCAGAAGGAGCTGGAGCTGCAGGTGCTGACAGGCCCAGTGCGCAATTGGCAGGGCCAGGAGCTGAGCAGCCTGGGCGACATCATACACATGGGCAGCGTGGCCGTTGGCGCCGATCATCGGGATCGCTATTTTGTGCTCTTTCCCCAAACGCTGCTCATTCTGAGCGTTAGTCAGCGCATGAGCGCCTTCATCTATGAGGTGATCCTTGAGATTTAATTCAACTTAAATTTAAATTAACAAAATGTTTGCATTGAAAACAGGGTAAATTGCCGCTAACTGGCATCGTTGTGAATCGTCTGGAGGATACGGATGCCATTAAGAATGCCTTTGAGATTAGCAGTCCGCTCATCGATCGCATCATCGCCGTCTGCCAGGGACCCAACGAGGCCAACAAATGGGTCGAGCTGCTGAATGCCAACAATCCCAGTCTGCCCATGGGCATCAAGCGACAGCTGAGCAATCTGAGCAACTCCTCGCTGGGCGGACAACTAAATGCATCGCACGTAAGTTCATGAGTTACTCCAAAAACATATACAGCAGCGGTCAAAATAATAGTAGTAGTAATCATATAAAAAAATAGTTAAAATATTTTATGTAAGCATTAGTTTTTAAATTAATTACAAGTGAGCGGGTCAAAATATTAGTTGCGGCAAAGTAATGAGGCTTTCTGAGACTAAATTATAATTCTACAAACTATATATGATAAAGTCTGAAAATTCACTACTTTATAAGAGATCGGGACTTTATTATATAAGAGAAGGCAACCCAAATAATTAACTGACTGCATAATGCTCACAAATACATTTTTAATGCCGTCAGTTTTTAGTCGTTTTGTCTGGTTATTTTTTAAAAAAGCACTAGAATTATTATTTTGACCTCGACTGTATGTACGATTCCTTTACTTCGCTTTCATTACCTTGTTTGTTGTACCTGTTGTTGGCAACTGAGCAGCTCAGCCAGCATCTGGATGCACGTGGCTACTGCACACGTTTCTCGCTGTGCGCCTACTACAACAACAACAACAACCAGCCACAACAACAACAGCAGCAACAGCAGCACCACTATCGCATCACATTGCCACCCAATTGTTATCCACCGACAGCGCCGTATGCCAATCTCAGTGCACATTTTGCGCGGCTGGTGCGTTCGGGTCGTTTGCGTGGAGCGATTGTGAAGATGCTGCTGTATCCGCAGGCGAGGCAGAGCATCGATCTCAAGCGGATTGCGTTGCGCAAGAAACGCTGTCACAAGGTCTCCGCCAAGATGCTCAAGGACATCAATGATAATGTGGCCGCGCAGCAGTCGACGGAACTGGAGCGACAGGATGCCTTTGAGCTGCCCACCGATTCGGAGAGCTATGATGACGACGACGATGAGGATGAGGATGATGCTGAATATTTGCTCAGCTGCAATTCGGATCCCTTTGAATATGTGCGCTTCTATCAGCATCAACCCGTTGCATCCGCCTGCAATTCAACGGGCACTTTTGTTGATCATGGCCACAAGCCAAAGCGACACTCCTCCAGCATAAATCTCATCAAGTTGGATTCGTTGGATGCGGATGAGGTGCTGGTGCAGCATGAACTCAAAAAGGAATCGCTCATCATTGGTTCGAGGGCGCTGAGAGCGCTGGCTCGCAAGTCCAGCGAACGCAATTCCAGTGTGCACACCTCGACGGCCACTATTAATTTGGGTGGCTCCAGCATAACCAATTGCGTTAAGGAGGAGCAGGAGGAGGAACAGTCGGAAGGTTTGCCTTCATTGCCTTCTTCCACGCTGCAGCAGCAAAGTTCCGATGCGAGCAGCAGTTTGTATGGCGCTCGTTTGGGTGGCGCCTTTATGGCCTGCGAGAATTTGGCCAGCATCCACGATGATCTCAGCAAGGAACAGGAGGCGGTGCTGCCGACAACACCACCACCACAGCTGCCCGGTTCCCCCACCGAACGGCACAGCATGCCCAGCATTTTTGTGGGCAATCGCTTTAATCGTTGCGCCGACACCGAAGTCTATGTGCCCAGCTGGCGGGAGCGACAGGATCAGCAGCAGAATCAGAGTGTCGACGCCACGTTGCTGCACGACGAGAATGCTGTGCACTCCAGCTCAATGGATCTACCCGCCGCCTGTCGCACTGCACCCGATCAGCTTCAGGCCGAGCTGCTCTACAACTACGAACAGGCAGCAGCAAGGGATTGCTCCAGCGGTGAGCTGTGCATTGACGCGCCTTCGGCCGCCCAGCGTGATTCCATGCGTCGCTGCATCAGCTATCAGTATCTGCAAATGAACAATCAACAGGCGAGATCTCCTGCTCCTGCTCCTCCTCCTCCACCTCCTGCTGATCCGACGCCGCCCAGCAGTGGGCGACGGGATCAGCAGTTGCATAGCGATTGCAAGTGTCGCTGCTGCGAGAGCTCAACGTGTCCCAGTCCCCGCTCCAGTGATAGCGGCATGGCTGGCAGCTGTACCATTGCCTCACCCGATCCCCCGAGCGCCGAGGAGTGCGGCGTGGGCATCGATGTGCTCGACAATGTGGAGCCCGGGCGGCGTTTTGATGTCTGCGGTTTGTTTCGCGAGAAGTTTCTAACGCCCGAGCAGACGCAGGAGGAGGTGAAGCAGAAGCAGCTAGAGGAGAAATCACAGGCTAATCCTCAAATGGAGCCCATGGCCACGCCCACTAATCCACAGACGACAACCACACAATTCCAAATCAATACAAAGAGTATTTTTCTGGCCTCCAGCTCGATGGATGAGACCAACCGTGATTCAATCAATCAATTGCAATTCAGCGGCAGTTTCTCTGCGGATGAGCTGAACCTTGAGATGGGTCAGCCACGACCCACTTTCCGATCCGGCATGTATGCCCACTGGTGGAAGAAGGAACGTTTGCCACCCGAAGTGCTGCGTGGCATAGCGAGTGCCTACAACAAACGCCTGCCGCCCAGCAAGGATTCCAGTTCATCGCGAGCCTCCATCTGTTCCAGTTGCTATTGCTCGCTGGGCGCCAGTGGTTTCAGTGAGGGCGCCATTTATTGTTCCATTTGCCACAATTGTGCTGACTGCGCCGCAGACACGAGCACCACAAACACCACAACGACAACAGCATCCAGATGTTGTTCCAATTGTCCTGTGTGCAATAATGATGATGTTATCGATCTCAAGGGACGACGACGATGCAGTTCATCGGCGGCGGCACGGAATGCATTTGCCGCCCAGCCATCGTATTCATCATCGTTAGATTGCCCCATTTGTGCGGCACGCGTAGCTTTAGCAACTGAAGAAGGCAAGCAAACCGAAGTGAGACGTCACCAAAAAAAAAGACTACCCAATTGTCGCCTGGATTCATCCACATTCCCCCTCTTCCCACAACATCCACATCCAGGCGGCCATTGTTGCGGTTTTCTTTTTGCTGGTGCTCGTTTTGTGCACGTGTTTCGTTTGTTTTCGTTTGTTTGTTTGTTTTGTACATTCGTTTTGCACACGTTCTCCTCCATCCGCATATTTGCATCATCTATCAACAATTTGCAGCACGATCTGAAAACATGAAAAGATATATTTTTGGAAATTCATTTGAAATTCTTCATTGCTTTCCACTCAGTCATCCAAAAATATGCACATGACTAACACCTACTATATTTTATATCATTTTCCATTTTCCACAATTGGAATTTAGAAAAAGCTGAATATAATTTTTAGCTTTCCATAAACATGATTTTCAGCTGATAAGCTTTCAAAAATAATTCTTTTAATCTTCAAATCTGTAATTCCATTAGAAAATGTGTGCCAAGCAAACCCTGGCGCTGATCGATAACAGTTCGATATTTTTAAAGCTGATTTTCATTTGATAAACTTTCCCAAATTCTTGTTTAATCCTTGGAAGCTACAGTTTTAGACTTCAAACCTGAAATCTGTTCCAGTTCAAGCTGGAACCCTCCAGCAAAGGGTTCATTTTGGTATGCCTTGCAAAACGATAACACCTCGATCGATATTTGCTGGCGTAAATCGATAAATCTTTTACATAGCTTACAGCTCTCAACCCGGTTCTTTTGAAATAATAATTGATTTGTCATCGAGCCTTTTTCATTCACGCACATTTTGCAACAAGTTGCGTTCACTAACCACAAAAAAAAAAAAAAACAATTTTCGAGTTACCCAAAAAACGAATTACAAAACAAATTAACGCTGCACAAAAGAAAATAAATCTCATTCGATTTGATTTGCTTGCTGCGCTTTGCTCGCTGCTCTAAGGACGTTGTTGTTGTTGTTGTTGCTGTTGTTTATTGTTAATGTTGCTGCTGTTTGCTGCTGCTGTTGCTGCTGACAGCTGCCAAAGAACTTTCATACCGAACTAACCAATGTCACATTTCAAAATGCACCACTCTATTTTATTGTATTTTAATTAATTTCTTTTGATTGTTATTGCAGATGTCTCCGCCATCGAGCCACAGCTTGCTGCTGCCACCGGGCAGTCGCAACACCAGCAGCTGCAGCAACAACAACAACAACAGCCTCAGCAACAGCAGCAGCAACAACAACAGCAGCAGCAACTGCAACTCGGCAGCCACAGCGATGTCACAACACAAACGGAGCCTGTCGTTCAACCACCACCTGAGCTACAACCAATTCACGCACACTCAGCCTCAACCACATCATCAGCATCATCCACAACAACCACCAAGTCTACCAAGTCATCTGGGGGCGCTAAGCCACAAATCAAATTTAGTCCCGACACCAAACAGCAAGACAGCAGCGGCAACAACAGCGGCGGCGGGGGCAACAATAGCAGCAGCGGCAACAGTGGCAGCAACAGCCACGGAAAACAATCAGGCAGCGGCAGCAATTCAGGCGGCGGTGGCAATACAGGCAGCAGCGGCGGCGTCAGCGGCAACAACGGCGCCAAACGCAAGGAAAGGAAGCACAAAGGGTAAAAGCCAAAGCTCAAATAAGGATACATTTTCTTTAAGTCAATTAATGTTTAATTACATAATGAATATTTGGAGAAAATGTGCCTTAAAATTGCTTAAATTAAAAACCAAAAAATACCCAAGTAAACATATTTCATATATTATATTTTAGCTAACTGGACCATCAGCTGTTTGCGTCCGACGCCGCCGTTGCGTCCCAGTTTATTGAATGCAACCAGTGGCTCTGGTTCCGGTTCCGGCTCGGCATCCGGTTCGGGTTCGGGCAGCTCCAACATCGCCTTGACCAGCTATTGCAGCGGTCGCAAAAATCAGCCCACATTCGAGGAGGACGCTTTGGTGTTGCGCGTCTTCGAGGGCTATTGTGCCGCCTATCAGAACAGCGCCCGGAATACCATACACTCGGGTAAGTGCCGTCGATCTCCCATGTGCTTCTTCTAGCGAGATCCTAGTTCCTAGTTCCTAGAGTTTAGCTTTTTTCCGTGTATCCTGTTTTTACGAATTTTACTTTCTGCTCAAGTTTTTGTCCTAAGTCATTTTTTTGTGCGCTTTCATCAATGATATTTTTGTAGCTAAATTGCTTTACCTCATACACACACACATATACATACAAACACACACCTCCCATACACACACACACACATTGAACACGCACACTTAATGTGAAAAAAGCTGCTAAAAAATTAAATTTTTATTACATTTGTTTTGGTTTGGTTTTAATTTTTAACCATTTTCGTTAAACGTTTCACAAATAAAATATATGAAATTGAAATTAAAGAGTTTTTACCGCAAAATTGTATTAGCTTATAAGCAAAAATAATTGTTTAACAAAAAAAAAATATATATAATACTATTTAAATGCGCAATTGTATTGTTTAATTTTTTTTTATAATTTTAACAATTGGATATTACTACTTGTACAATTGAGGAACCACATCAACTCTTAACTGTAAAAGCTAAATGGATTTTAAACATACATAATTTTGTTAATTTTCACACACATTTAAAAATCTCTATAAATATAAATATATTTTTGTAATTGTTAAGAAATCTGGCAAAAAACAGATAGCGTTCATTCAATTGGATTTAAATGATGTATTGTAATTTCTATGCTAATGTGTTCTGGTCTCTTATACATACTCTTATATAATTCTCTTATACATACTACATTTACTTACATACTATATAATAAATATATAATTATTTGTTGGAAATTTTTGCCCATTAATTATGTAAAAACTCGGTCGAATTTTATTTTGTTATCGCTGCTCATCAAAAATACAAAACAAAACCCAATTCATTATTTTAAATTCATATTAATTTTAAGGCTCATCTGATTGCGTTTTATAATTTGGGGCGCTTTTAGAGTTGATATTTTTTTTTATATCGATTTTAAATTTAAAATTACAATTCAATATAATTTAAATTAAACTTTAAACTCTTTTTTGCCTGCGCCCCAAATAAATATCCTTTGTTGTTTTCGTTCCATATTTTTTGTATCTTCTTCAAAAATTTGACCTGTTCAAAAATTCTTTCCTCCCCGTTTGATGGAATACCCCTAATTGATTAGAATTTTCTATTTAATAGTTTTGGTCTCAATTTAATAATTCTTTTATTTTGTGCCCTTTTATTTGGTTGTGGTCTTTTTGGTATATGTTTTTTCGCTTTATTCAAATCCTCTCCTGCTTTTAACTCATTATCTACGCTGGTCTTGGTTTCATGTTATTCCATATACACACACACCTATACACCCCCACACACACACATACACAAACACACACCACCCCTTGCCTCATGTACTGTGTTGTTGTTGTCCTTTGTTGGTGTCCAATTTGTATTTTGGTTTTTTCGAGCTTTGTTTTTTGTGTTTTTTTTTGTAAACTTGCAGAAGGTATTATAATTATTATTTATTTTTGACTTCATAGAGGATATTAGGAATTTTAATGTAAATTTGTCTAAAATTTGTTACAAATTACTTCTTAAGGGAAAAATTCAAGAAAAAACAATACTTAAAAAATGCGAGAAAGAATTTATAAATTTTTTTTACCATTTTCAATTTTGTCTCACATCTCTGCAATTATTTTGAGCGGAACTTTAAATGATTAATATTATATATGCGCATCTGTAGTACTTACTTTCTATATACACTTTCCTATATACACATTGTATATATACTTTCTATATATTTCCATCGTCTGATTCTCAGTTGTAAGGCGGCAAGAAAGAAAGAAAATCCTCTTTGGTTTATTAAATTGTACAGTTCACACTTTCGACTTGCTTTTGTAAAATATAATTTTTATCTACAGTTTATAGCCACCATATCTAAATCTTCTGCAAGGGCATTAAAACTTCGGCTTGACGAATTTAGCTGTTGTGTGTTTGTTGTTTTAATTTTGGTTTTTGTTGTGGGCTTTTAGTTGTTTTATTCCTCTTGTGTGTCGTTGTTGTTGGTATTTCGTTTTTCGTTCTTCAAATATCTTCATTTTCTCTCTTTGTCTTTCACGCGCGACTCTGCAACAACCCCGAACAACAACAACAACAACAATAACAACAATAGCGTTGCAGCCATGGACGCCTTGTTTGCCAATACGCGGCGGCAAATTAAAAACAAGCAAACCCTTTTCCACCTCAAATCCGCAGCTGCCTTTTGTGGCAAATGCAACACATCTAACACAACAGCAGCAGCAGCAGCAGCAGCAATATCAACAGCAGCAACATCAACAGCAGCAGCAACATCCACAGCAGCAACAATCGCGTCAACATTCTGCAGGCAGTTTAAATTCCTCGTTCATTTGGCGTGAGGCGAGTCCGAATAGCTTCAATTTGTACTCGAGTTCGGTGGGTTCGCTTCAACCCGCTCAACGCTATTCATCCGGCGTGCCCAGCATCAAGGATTACCAGCGTGCGTTGTCCGAGGAGCGTGCCACACGCAAATCGCTGAATCGCCTGAAGAGCGGCTTTGGCTCCGGCTATGATAATGTGTGCACCACGTCGCCGTTGCTGCCGCGGAAGAGTAAACCATCGCCCAAGCTGTTGGCACAGTCCAGCTATCAGCGAGCTGGCGGCGCGACAACCATAGTCAAGCCCAATCCGGATGCACATCCGGGCCTCTACGATAGACGCCTAAATCGCTCCTTTGAGACAACCTCAACGTCGAATCGCTATGCCGGCTTCGGTGCGGGCTACTTGATGAATTGTGGCGGTGCTTTGCGCACCAGCACCTTGCAGCGCAGCACACCTCAGCTGGCGGGTGGCGAACGCTCCGATGACAGCGATGTGGAGCGTGGAGAGCAACTGCTGCTACGCAATGGAGCAGGAGCCAGAGGATCAGCAGCAGCGGAACTCAACGCGGACGGGACGAAACGGCAATCGGGCAGCTGGTGTTGCGGTAATTTTGTCATGAAGCAGTGGCGCAAAATCAACCATCTCTGAGTAGTCCTTCCTCTCTCTCTCCCTCTTACTCTATCTCTCTCTGTGTCACTATCTCTCTCTTTCTCTCTCTCTCTCTGTGTATCTACGCCTGGTTGTCGTTGTGGCATGTCCTCATCTCATCCTTCATCCGCTGCTGAACGCCTTCAGCTGCTGCTGCGCTCGCTTTTTGCTTTGAATGCGCTCCCAGCAGCTACATAAAAAAATAATTATTTTCTTATTTCAAGTTGCGCAATGCTTAAAACAAAAAAAAAAACAAAACAAAACGAACAAGAAATTGCAGCATTTTCTTATAGTTAAGTGAGGCTGGCAACTCGATGTCTCTAGTTTCTGTGTGCCTAGTAATTGTAATTGTAATTCTTGGAGCAGACCTGTAAAAAACATAGTTAGAAAAGTATTTTCAAAAAATACTTGCACTCAATTTATTCAATTCTAGTTGGGCTACTTTTAAGTCCTTTTAGTGGTATTCACTTTAAAAAATTCAATGCATACCTTCATTTTATTCTAATGGTAGCGTTATTTTTTTTTTATTGAAATTCTAAATTTTAAAATAAGTTTTTTAACACTTCAAAAGGTATTTCCTCATTGAATAATTCCTTCCTTTCAAAATGCAATGCATATTTTTAAATTTATTAACTTTTAGCGTGTTTATTCAATATAAGTATTTTTAGAAATTCTAAATTTTAAAATCTTTTTATAAATACTAATTCCTTAAAGGCTATATATAATTACATATTTAAAATATATGTATTCAATTATAAAATTCCACAATTTAAGATCATTACAAATATGCCTTATTGGTTATGAATTATGAATTTAAGGAATGCATATGAAAGAATTTAAATTTCTAGGTAGTATTAAAAAATCAAATAATTTTTTTAAAATTAATTTACATTAAAAATATATCCAAAATGAATTGTTTACTCTTCAAATAGGTGTAAATTTTTCATGACAAAAATAATTTTTATCGCTTTCCACTTTCTTTTTATTCGCACACCTGAAAACAAGTTTGTATTTTAAATAGCCAACAGGTCTGCTCAAATAATACTTAACTGTGTTGTAGTTGTTTCAACTATATATTGTTTTTTTTTCTATTATTATTAATTATATATACTAATTGTAAGTTGAGTGATCTGTAATCTAGTTAGGTGCAATACAAAATCAAAAAAACAAAACAAAACAAAAAAAGACTCAGCCAAAAAAGACTAGCTAACAAAATTGACTTAGAGTGGAATTTTGTGCTAGCGTGCCGCCGAATACTTGCCCCATTAGAGTTACTCGTACTTGCCACTGTGCAACAGCTGTTTCCTGATGATCCTCACTGATCCTCCTCAGATCCAGCGAAGCTTTACACTTACCGTCCAAGGCTTTTTACACGCGTTTTTAAATGCCACAAGCGGAACACACTCTAAACTAATCAAATATATATATATTATATATTTGTGACTTGATATACATGATTTGCCATAGCTTATATTTATAAACATCTGTAGATATTATATATATTATATATATCTTTTAGCAGCGATATTTGTTTGTGCTCGAGCGATTTATTTTTTTTTTTTTGGCGGCGCCCAGTGAAAGTTTATTGTTACCTGCCTAGCAAAAACCAATTAAAAGTATATATATTGTATATACTATATATACCTCTGATCAAAAGAATGTGCAATGTGTAATCAAAACTAAGTTGAAACGCTTTAAATGTTAGTCAAAAGTACTTGGCAATAACTAGCAACTAACTACAAAATAAAAAAACAAATCAAAGTACATTTGTTGTTGTGCATTATAAATATAATAAAAAACAAAAAGAAAAAGAAAAACAAAAAAGAAAAACAAATTAAGCTATAAGTGTTTTGTGAAACGTTGTCTAACCAAATACAATTACCATCTAACTATATATTAATAATGATAAATGCGTTTATACGTTTGTATTGTATTCAGATTTGAATTTACTTCATTTCGAGTAATGAACACAAAATTTAAATAAAATCATTTATATATTCAAGAATTTTGTTGTATTTTGTATTTGTATTTGTGTGCGTGTGTGTGTGTGATATTTGTTTAAATTTGATTATATATAAAACATAAATCTATTTAACACAAACATAACATTTGACTTTTGTCGTTTGTAGTTGATTTTAATTTGTTTTTGAAATTCTAGACAACTATTTTTGTTTGTTAAACCCTTAATTGCTGAGCAGCTAAAAATAGAACATAGTATATATAAATATATGAATATATATACATATATTTAGATGAATCTATAATAATTTGTACTTATTTTTGTTAAGAGTAAGCGTATTTTAATTATAGTTTAAACACATGCAGCTAAACAAATTATGCAAAACATGCCACTACATAAACCATTTTTACACTTACTTTAAATATGTCATCTATTCATATCACATACTCATTATAATCGTTTTCAATATACCAAATACTCATAATACTCATTTAATATAATTTATATACATCTCATAATCGTTTTCAATACATCACTTACTCATAATACTCGCAAAAAACAAATCACACACTCATTGTACTCATTTTGAATATATCACATATTCATAATATTCATTTGAAATATACCTCTTTATTCATTATACTCATTTTACACTTATTCATAATACTTATACGAAACATATCACTCATTTAAAATATAACAAATACTCGTTATACTCATCACTAATTCATAATTCTCCCACAAACTACAACATATATTCATTATACTCATTAAAATAATATCACATACTCATTATACTCATTTAAAATATACCTTATTATTCATTATACTGATTTTAAACTTATTCATAATACTTACAAAAAACATATCAATTACCCACTCATTTAAAATATAACAAATACTCGTTATACTCATCACTTATTCATAATACTCCCACAAAATACCACATATACTCATTATACTCATTTTATATTCATTAAATATACTCATTATACTCATTTTGATACGCTTATTAATTAGTTACACACAACACTAACAAATTGTTCCCGTTTATCCCATTTTCTTTATTTACTTTTTTCAATAACATCACAAACATCCGAAATTTGCAAATGACAGGCCTTGAGAATGAGGACATGACGCCGACACTGCGGCAGCTGTGGACGGCCATCAGGCAGATGCAACAGGATATGTCGCAGATAAAGCTGCAGATTAACGAGGAGCGGGCGCTGAGGGCGGACTTGCAGCAGCTGTTGATGCAACATCTGGAGACGAGCAGTGTTAGCAGTGGCGCGAACACACCTAAATGTTGACTATGTAAATGATGATGATGATGATAATCATGATGATGATGATGATGATGATGATGAACCCTAAACACGGATTCCCACTGAAACAAAACCCGCCGTTGCTTTCAGCTTTAAACTAACGATATCCTTTTTTGTTTGGCAACCCAAGCAGCTGGTCAATTAAAAACAAAAATGTGTACCAAAAAAATATTAAAAAAAATTAAGAAAATCGTCAAAAACTTATTATATTAACTAAAAAATGAACTTTAGCAACTAATATATTTATGTATACATGTATTTTGTGAGTGACTTTGTGGACAATACTGCATGTACAATTGTTGAGCAGCTGTTTCTTTCTAGCCCTCGCTATCTGTCTCTATCTACATATATATTTCTATTAATCCAGTTAAGATATATGCTTATGCTTATGAGCAATATTTATTATATATTGATTTTTTTGTCAATTGATTTGTAGCTTTTAATTTAGCTATAATTGCTGTAAATGTTTAAGATTATGTCTGGCTTATGTCTATCGGCAGATTTCTAATTGATTCTGTGCAAGTATTTAAATTTTTGGTTGTTAAGAAAGTAAAATTCTGAAAATGTGCCAATGTTTTAGAACAAAACGAAACAACGCTCAAAAACAATGTTGTATTTATTATGTAGTAAAATTAATAAAAAAAAGTGTATACAAAATAAAAAAATTAATAAATAGAGTAATTCTAATAATTGTCTGGGTTTATAATTTTTGCAGCGGTTTTTGGGCTTGATAAACTTTATTTTACTTAGCAATAAATAAAAGCACATTCAAATTTTGACAAATTTTTCATTGCATACTTTTAGGAGCGGGATAGAAACATAAAATTTTGTGTTGAAATTCAGGCGCTTTAGAAAATAAAAATAGTTTGCTTGGTAACAGCTTGGAAACTGTGTTAGAAAAATTACATAATGAATACTTAAAATGTTTTAGAATGCAGAATTATTAACTAAAAAACATCGTTTTCTTAATTTCATTTGTTTTAAAAGAAATGCTTAAAAGCAACTCCAGAAAAATCTTTAAAAACATTTCTTGAAAGCTACTCAAATTTAAAGTAGTTTCTTGTTCTGCCCAAATGTTTGCTTATGCTAAATAGCTATGCCAAAAAGAAATTTAATTATACAACTAACTGTGTACTTAATGTTGGTAGCTGCTGATTTCGATTAAGATTGCCACAAAGTAAACACTCGTAAATTATTTAACAATGTAAAAAAACATGTGCTGGCAACAATGTCAGTGAATAACTGGAAAAAATGCTTTGACAATTTGCAGACATAGTTTTTGAATGCTTTTAGACTTTCTGCTCTGCTTCACACACACAGAAGCCAGTTGTGTGTGTGTGTGTGTGTGTGTGTGTGTGTGTGTATCCAGAAGATAGATTCGTCAGTTTGCGGAGCACCTAATGAGATTACAATCAACTCGTTGGCGACAAATGAGTGACAAGCGTTTGTTCCACTTGTCACATAAAAACAGCAACAACAACATGTGTTTTTTTAGTGTGTCAGCAAGGAGTGAAGAACAATTGAATTCTCTCAGAGATTCGGTGAATCAAAAAACACTTCCTTGCCCGGAAACCACTGGCTGTGAATCCAAGCCGCATTAGAAACAACAACAGCAGCAGCAGCCAATGAACTCTTTGGCATTAGTTTGGCTTCGGAGCAGAGCGGAAGACGATGACGGAAGTTTGCACTGGCAGAAATTATTAATCTACTTTTTAATACCCTACAATCATTAAAAATAGGAAATGATAGCATTTCACGCAATGGTGCGAAAGTGTATAACATTAAGAGACTGTTTGTTGTGTTCAATCTTGGTCAAGGCTTTGATCAACACTCGCTTTTAAAATATATAAATAAATATTTATTTTATAAGAAATCAATATATCAGAAATATTGGATGATAATATTATTATACATTATTCATATTCACTGGAAATTTTACATAATTGTGAAACACTTTTTTTATATATCACATACTCATTGTAGTCTTTCAAAAATATATTCCAAACTCTTAATATTTATTCGAAAAATGATATAACTTTTTGTTATATATCATTTACCTCTAGTAAATATTGCATACTTATTATACTCGTTAAAAATATTTAATATATTTAATTATAATTATCAATATTTAATTATTTAAATTATATCACTTACTCTAAATATTCACTCGAAACATCATATAATTGTTTTACTTCTTTTCAAATCATCTCCTTTTTAAAATATTTATTTGAAACATGTCAAATATTCATTTTACTAATTCTATTATTAATTATTTAAATTAATTTATTATTAATTATATACACAATTATTGCTTTAGCATTTCTTGAAACTTTTGGCATTAATTCCATGACATTTTCTTAGACTTACATTAACAATATTTTTCTTTGGCTACAGGGTATCTGCCAGTCATCTACTCTTGTTTTTAATGTTCAACTTGCAAGCCCTTTGCTTGTTAACGTTATTTGCAACAGCTGCCAAGCTAAATGGTCAACTATTTTGTGGCAACTCTGCCTGCAGCTGTAATTGCTGCAACAAAAAAAAAAATAAAGGCTAAAACTAAAGTTAAAGCTGGACCCGTGGATGATAATCATTAGTGAGGCAGCCTTTGCTCGTGCGTCTCTCATATTTTCCAACAATTTAATTATTAATAATTAACAATTATCTGCTGACTGGCAATTTATCTAAGAGTCAAGTCTTTCTACTCTGTCATCATTAGACAACATTTATTGGGCCCAAAGGCTGCTCGCCGCACGTTCCACGCTGCCCGCTGCACGTTGCACGTTGCACATGCGGCAAACTCGAGCTAAAATTATAATGATACCATCGGAGTCAAATTGCCTGCTTTTGCCGGAGATCCGATTTGTCTGAAAATCTAAATAGACTCAAAAGTTGTTCTACTTAATTTGGATGTGTAGTTAACCCGTTTTATACAGCTGCTGCCGTTACGCCCACTTCCGATTTGAGATACTCTCTTTAAGCCAACTTGGCTACAGCTCAATTTTGTGGTCTTTTGGGTCTTGGCTTGTTTAAAAATTTAAAATAAAATTTCTAATGTCAGTTCAGCAATGCGATTGCAAACCACAGCCTCCTCCAAATTAACTATTATTATTAACAGTTGGCACATGAATAAATATATATATGTATATCTCGTTCTCTCTCTTTCTCTCTCTCTCTCTCTCTCTCTCTTTTCACAGCAGTCAATTATGGCGCATTAAATTACATTAATTTCAGCTTGTTTTCTTTTTGTGCGGCTTGCAAAGTTTTCATTTCGTTTATTAGAAAATGTAATTAGTTAACACATAATTATTATATATAACACCTGCATTTAGTTGGTTTTCCCTGTTAGGCTATTATTATTATTAATTGAAAAATATTTATGAAAGTTTATACTTTTGTTAGTGATAAGAAGAGACACATATATGTATATGGGATATATACATCCATTTGTATATATAAATCGATTTAAGTGCTCTGTTCTTAATTTCTGTATTTTATGGAGCAAAAATATCGCCAAAATGGGAGAAAGCCTCAGAGATAACTCCATTAAGGCCAATTCATATTGCGAGTGAATCACAAATAAATAAAATAGATCAAATATTAGGAAAAGTATGCTCATTTATCATAATTTGTTGTGGTTTTAATTTTTAATCGATGCTTTGCGTGTCATATGTGTGAAACTCAATTTTTTTTATATATTTATATATATCTGTATGTAATGTGTATAATTTATCTATGGCTTCTAATGACGACCTAGTAATATCTTATTTAACACAAATCGATTCCCGAGCAATCGACCCAGTTTGGTAGCAACAAACAAACAATGTAGAGACTCTCAGCCAAGAATCAGCAACAGGCAACATCAGCAACAGGCAACATCAGCATCGGCAGCAGCTCATCATGAATATCATCATTATTTTATAGTAAATATAAGTCAGTCAGTATGTGGACTGCGGCTTAGAGCAAAGCCAAGTCTATCTGACAGAGCAGATCATCAAAGATACCTGGCGCCGTCTACACTGCGCGAAATCGCGCGGTGATAACTACATAAACAAACAAACAATAAGTTTTTAAGCTATATTCTTTATATTCAAATCGATTCCCAAAAAATTGTTTAATAAATAAAACAAATATTATAGTAAATAATCTACTAAATATTAATTAAAAGCATTTTTAACTCAACTTGTTTTAATTATTAATAAATTAGTTATCTTAAATTAATCTTAAATTAGTTTTATTTAAAGGCTTTTATGAACTTGGGCTCTTTTTAGGTACCAGGTATCCTTCCCTAGTAAATAAGCTGTTGACTTAAGAATTATGCGGACACTTTTGAATAAGTCAAAAGCTTAGAAATTAAAACAATTATTTATTAAGTTTATAGCTTAAAAGAAAAACATTTTCCCTAACTTTTACAGAACACTAACAATAAGATTGATTTAATAGTTTGACTACTTAAAATAAAAATACAACAACAAAATTTAAGAACCGATTTTTTTTAATCAAGAAAATTCTTACATAGCTTTTACTGAAATAATTTAATACTAAAAGTAGTAATAATAACATTAATAATAGATTTAATAGTAGCTTGAGTACTTTAAATAAATAAAAAACTTATTTTAAGAATTATTCTTATTTTTTTTTTTAGAAATAAATTTTACTCAGTTTAACACTAAGACTTTGTGAGCCGAAAAACGTACTTCATTTTGTACTCTCACTCGTTTCTCTGAGTGTATGAATTGCTTTTGCATTATGCTGCTGCTGCTGCTGCTGCTCGATATGTGCAGCAATAAGTTAATTCCACTGATTGGCAGATTGTCTGCGGCGCTGTGAAATGCGATGCTTCTAACCCAATTTGCGAGATATGGAAAACGCAAGACAGCCAAGCGACACTTGATGGATGCCCCATGTAGCAGTTGCAGCAAATACACTTATACACACTTGTATATAGGGCATTAGTTAATGTGCGTCTTTGGCCAAAGGTTTAGACAACACCACATTTGACAGCCAGATCTAATGGGCTGCTGCTGCTGCTCTTGGCTTTTATGATGGGTCCAGATTTAACTTCAGGCTCAGCCAACTGACCCTAATTACACTCACTGTGTTTGCACAGAGGTGTAAAGTGTGTGTGTGTGTGTGTGTGTGTGTGTGTGTTTGAAGAGTGCTCAAGTTCGATTTGGAGCTGATGACAAGCCGCAGCTTTTATGGGCGGATATTAATGACAATGGAAAGCGCCCAGTTGACACCAGTTGAGACTTTCAGCTGATCAAATTTACGAGTTGTTCACGTGAAATCTTTTGGCTCATTATGCGATTTTACTTTTTTTGCCAAATGGCTAAAAAAAAGCAGCTAATGTTTTGTTTCCGTTTCGTCATTCGTTTAAGATACTTTTATTGTGTTTTTTACCAGAAGAAAGTATTTGCAGATAGCATAAAACAAAATGTATTTTCTTAGTGCGAATATTCAGCTATCTGTGTAAAAATATAAATTCTTCAGTTAGAGGGGAAACACATACATATATCTTATGTATGTACAATTAAAAATTAATTGTTAAATTAGTGACTTCACAATTAGTGTAATAGTATAATAAAAAGTAAAGATTAAAACTTTAGAGATAAATATTGCATATTTTTGCATGTTAAGCTCTCCATATTTGGATATAAAATCACTAACATCAGTCATCTATATCAATTAGCCTTTTATAGGAAAAATCGGTTAGTTCTTTTAAATTTATAGTATAAATTGTATAATGACAATATCTTTCTATCTTTCAATCTCTCTAAGATAACTTGTTCTATCTTGTTTAATTTTTCCCTGGATGTTATTTAAACTGTTGAAAAAATGACATTTTTATTTTTCTTAATAAGTTTTTTTTTAAATTTTTTTTTTAATAACAAATTATAATTAATTTGAAGGCATTGTGCAAATTATTTGAATATGCAAAGATGGCTGCAACAGCTTATTTACTGATAAGTTTAGCGTACATTTTTCAATTTTCTATATAATTTTCATTTGTGCAACACATCCCAAAATTAATCAAATTTTGTAATGTAGGCTCGCTAAACCGTAGTAGCTGCATATTGAGATCATGAACCGCTAGCCTCGCTGCGCACGAACTAATTTTGGCCCCAGGTCTAATTACAATTGAGCAGCAAGCGGCAAGCAGCAAGCTTGCAACAAGCAGGCGGCGGCAAGCACGTCAATAATGAAAAGCAAACAATGGAAAATCAGGCAACAAGCCAAGTTATGCCTCAAACATACATATAACGGCGAGTTGCGCGTTAGATTTGTAGTGCAACACAACGGCAACTTGCCACGCGCATGTGCCCCGAGCACTGAACTCTCCACAACGCTGCTGTGATGCTGCAGCAGCACTTTCATTTTCACGCTCACTCACAATGCATCTTATTAATCTGTTAATTATGTTTGGTTGCATGTATGTGTGTGTGTGTGCAGTGTGTGTGTGTGTGTGTGCAGTGTGTGTGTGTGTGTGTGTGTGTGTGCAGTGTGTGTTGTGTGTGTGTGCGTTGATTAGACCAGACGTAGAATTAAGTTAGTAAAGCGTTTCCATTGTTTGCCAAGCTAGTTATCTCCGCTCTCCCTCCCTCTATATCTCTTTATCTCTCTCCCTTATTCATGAACTGAGTTGGGAATTTGTATGATTATCTTTTTGGGTCTGGTTGTGGCATTTCTGGCCAGCTTTGCCGCTTTACCCAATTTGATAGTGAAATGCATTCTAAAGCTACTTAAGCCATAAATCTTCACAAAAAAAGAAGAATGTGTTGAAAACACCACGTGGGAATTTAGCGTGTAGAATGTAAATTAATGGGAAAATTTTTAGCATTTACTTTGTTGAAATTAATGGTTTTACTCAGCTGTGGCATGAGGCATTTTATGCAGTTGCATTGCAACTAATGCATTTTTTATCTTATTGTTGTGAATACTTTTAAAGATTACCTCTTGCGTTAAGTCTGAATTTTTATCTAATTTAGAGCATTTACTCACAGACATATTTTTCATAACTGTACTTTGTAAGCTGGAGTCGCCAAATTTTGAAAGTATGTTACTGGTAACTCCCCTAATAGATTGATAAAAATTGGATGGCCACGCCCACTCCATACCTAAGCCGATACACCTGTTGGTGTAAATCGATAAGATCTCACGCAATTTCAAAGCTTAAGACACCAAATTTGAAAGGTATATTGCTGGTAACACCATTCATAAATCTGGAATCTACCAATATGCCGATTTTCGGACTATAATTTTGACTTATTTTCCGACCCAAAATCACGTTTTTAACCTTAAGTGTAGGATTGATCTAGAGGCCAAACTATGATTAAAACGCCTTTCCTTTTGAAAATGCGTTGAGTTTTGACCAAGTTATGCCATTTTGAAGGTTCGACCTATGCCCATATTCCGATTTTAGGACTATAATTTTGACTTATGTTCCGACCCAAAATCACGTTTTTAACCTTCAATGTAGGATTGATCTAGAGGCCAAACTATGATTAAAACGCCTTGCCTTTTGAAAATGCGTTGAGTTTTGACCAAGTTATGTCATTTTGAAGGTTCGACCTAAGCCCATATTCCGATATACCGATTTTCGGACTATAATTTTGACTTACGTTCCGACCCAAAATCACGTTTTCAACTTTAAATGTACAATTGATCTAGAGGCCAAACTATGATTAAAACGCCTTTCCTTTTGAAAATGCGTTGAGTTTTGACCAAGTTATGCCATTTTGAAGGTTCGACCTATGCCCATATTCCGATTTTAGGACTATAATTTTGACTTATTTTCCGACCCAAAATCACGTTTTTAACCTTCAATGTAGGATTGATCTAGAGGCCAAACTATGATTAAAACGCCCTTCCTTTAGAAAATGCGTTGAGTTTTGACCAAGTTATGCCATTTTGAAGGTTCGACCTATGCCCATATTCCGATTTTAGGACTATAATTTTGACTTATGTTCCGACCCAAAATCACGTTTTTAACCTTCAATGTAGGATTGATCTAGAGGCCAAACTATGATTAAAACGCACTTCCTTTTGAAAATGCGTTGAGTTTTGACCAAGTTATGTCATTTTGAAGGTTCGACCTAAGCCCATATTCCGATATACCGATTTTCGGACTATAATTTTGACTTACGTTCCGACCCAAAATCACGTTTTCAACTTTAAATGTACAATTGATCTAGAGGCCAAACGATGATTAAAACGCCTTTTCTTTTGAAAATTCGTTGAGTTTTGACGAAGTTATGGCATGTTGAAGGTTCGACCTATGCACAAGGAATATTATTAGAAACCTTCTCTTTAATGTCCCGCCCCCAAAATCTCGAAGAGCTCATATCTTTCGTAATTTAAGAGCTACAGTTGCCAAACTTCGAAGAAGGGTTACTATCTTATATCTACCTCAATCTGAAAGGCAAACTTGGACAGTATTTCTTGGCTGCACACAAATTATGGTATTAGAGTATTTCGCTGTCGGTTACGTTCGACTGCAACGTTCACTCTTGTTTATATATATTTTCTTATATATATTTCTTTTATATATATTTTTTGCACTTCATTAAAATTACTTTTTGTATTTTAGGAACATTTAAAAATTCTACAATTAAGTTCAAATTGATTCTAACAGCTTTACACAAATTATATATTTTAATAATACTATAATTTTGCTTAATTTTTTGCAGCAATTTTCTAGTGACTTCCTCCGCTTCCGCTTCTGTGAAGACTTCTATTTGGCTAGCACACAATCAAGACTGATTGCAAGATACTTAGCCAACAATTATTCCCATTCCACTCTGCGGTTGGGGCTTATGCAAATTTGTGTAAACCCTATTGTGTCATTGACATTTGATTGTCTGACAATTGGACATGGAGTGCCCCTTACGAATCCGTCACACACAGATGGCAATTGTCTTCTGCTGTTTTTTACACTGTGATGCGTAGCCATAAAAAACAACAACAATAACAATAAAGTCGAGAACTGAGCTGAACTTGAAGCACCTTTTGACTGTGTATATAAAAACCAGATAGATTCTTGTTGTTGTTGTTGCTGTTGCACGCATCGCACTTAGATACTGAACCTGTGCCAGCCACACACACATATATATATATTTCTTTATAGATATATATGTATGGATATATATTAATGCACCTGCTGCTGCTGCTGCTGCGATGGCTCGTTGGTTTTCTGCATCAGTGCATCCTACTTTGTGGCTATGTCTCTATCAGCTTTTGATCGCATATGGGAAATGGAGGGGGCATGTGGCGGCAGTTGAAGTGCAACTGTGAAACTATTACAACTATATACTTATAGATACATTTGTATGTGTGTATGTGTGTGTGTGTGAGCAATTGTGGCAACTGTAGCCAATGGCTGGGCCAATCCGCGTGTCGGTGTCGCAATGCGCCGCGTAACTTTTTAGCCAGCAAACGCCTCGTTTTGTACTTGCCGCATACCCTCGAAGCACAGCTGCACTGTGGGTATTATAAGCTGTAGACTTCACTTGGCAAAGCTTGTAATGTGCTCTTCATATTTACACTCAAGTACCAAAAGTAAATGTTGTTTGTGACTGGCTAATCGATAGTATTTAATTTATTATTATATATAACATTTTATTCATTATTATTTAATTATTTTTATATTCCACAGATAGGCAAAGTTAAGCGTTACCATTTATATATTATAATTTATACAATTTTTATTTCGATTTAATTATTTATTCTTGTTTTTAGCTCTATAAAATTATAAATTATATATTCACAAGATATTTAAATAAAATTGTTATGCAAATAGGAGTGAAAATATAAATATAAGTACCGTAACAAATAGATAACAATTTAATTAACGTTCTCACTTGTAAGTAAGCTCTTTCCTTATTAAAATAATAAATATTCTTTACTTTTTCCTCTTTTAATTTTAATTAATCATTACCTTTTACTTTTCCTTTCTCTCGGAAACCACATACAGAATTCTTACTATTTTGACCGCTCACATTTTAGGCTGTTTCTCAGTCCTTTCTTTAATAACCTTCCATAAGTTAACTTCTTTTACTTAAAGATAAGAACCTTTGCCTTTCACTCCAAAAATAATATACTAATTTCCTAAAATTTAATTATAGGGTGTTTCTTAGTCGTTCCCGCCACACTCTTCCCATAAGCTGGCCTTTTGTGTGTCTCTTTGCTTGGTTTCGTCGCACATTTTTAAGTGTATTTTAAAGTAAGATTTTATTTAATTTTTTTCTTTCTTTCTTTGCGGCATTCGGCATGCGGCATGCGGCATGCGGTGTGCGGCGCATCCCAATTCCCGTCGCAACGCTTCCAGCTCATAACTGTTCTTGAAGCGCTTGCCTTTTGGAAAATTAGTGGCTTTGCCATTTGCCAGTGCGTTTTGGGCCATGTTTGGTGGCGCTCAAAGCGCTCCTCTTGACTGACAACAACAACAACAACAGCAACAACAACAACAACTAGAAGCTGTGTGAGCAGAATTCCCGAGACATTCACTGCCTTTGGAAGCCACTCCTCCTCGCTGCCCAGGCTAATCAACTGCGTATTTCAATTTACCGTTGGCGGCATTGCGCAAAACAAATTCTTTTTTCGGCTAGAAACTATCTTTTTATCTTTTTTTTTTAGCTACAGCTCAAAATGCAGGCAGCTTCTGCTCGCACTTTATAACTGAAGGTTCTTTTGGATTTACACAGCAAGAAATAAAGTTAAATTATGTTGTCATTCTTTATGTAAAAATAACTTACTTAAATTGAGCACTAAAAATCTTAAATCTTTGCGTGAATATGTTTGAAAACTTAAATGCAGTTAGTTTTTTAGGCTTTTTTAGTGTCTTGTTGAAAATACTGAAAATTCCTTCTTTTCCTTTCAATTTCTAAAAAAAATTCGGATAAGGTTAAATTTCTGTTCCGGTTTCAGTTTGATACCCTGCTCTAAGTAACTCATATTATTTTTAAACCAGCGTCCTCTGGACTGTTGGCCGTTAGATAAATGTTATATATAAAATTATGTATTATTAGTTAAAACCATTTCTATGTGTATGTTATAGATCCTTAATCCACTGTTCACTTATACTGTTTCAAATCAATGTTTTATAGCCTTTAAGTAGGTTGATTAATGCTTAAATATAATTGCCACATAAAAAAAAAAAAAAAAAAAACTCAATTTTTTAATTACTAAAATATTAGAAATTTTGAATACTTGTCAACTTACTTTAAGTTTTGCTCAAAAACACGACTTTAGTAAATTCCACAATTAAAACTAAATTTTTTTCTGAGTGTACTTAATTTGTTTTTTGTATATTTAATTTGATGTCATTAAAATTGTACCGTTTTGTTTTATACAATTATTTAGTAGTAGATTTCTCTCTGTGTAGTTTATTCAAATTTTGTATGCGACGCCGTTAGTTGTTGTCTTATTACTATTATTATTATTATTATTGTGATCATTTCACGCTGGTCTAGAAGTGGTAGTACTTCTCCTAAGTAAGACAGTTGTTGAACTGGGTTGTGTCAGTTACGAGCTGTTCTAATTGTGGGAGATTTTCGTTTCGACTCCACGAGACCAACCACAAAACTGTCTTGTGTGCCAATTTTCGTCGCATTATTCCAGCTCCCCAACTTTAACTCCAACTCCAACTTCAACTCCTACTTCAGCTCCAACTCCAGCTTCAGGGCCATTAAGTAATTTTCCCATTGAAGTCTGTGCTCCAAATTCCCACACAATTGCGCTGCTTACTTCTGCTTATTTCTCTACTAATTTTTATTGGTTTTATTTTTGCTCATTTTAGATTTGGTTGTTTTTTTTTTTTTATTTATTTATTTTTTTATGTCTTTCTGGAGCAACGATTTGGCCACAGAGCGAAAGTGTGCTTTGCGGTATTTTAATCAGGGCTTCCTAAGTGATCTTGGACTTGTGGCATATGCTTGGGCTATTAGTTTCAGCACGTTGCAAGATCCATTAGAAATTAGTCATGCCTCCAATGTGTACTTTAATAGCCGACTCGTGAGCACCAAGTGTTGAGGCAGCAACAAGATCGAAAGATCTTTTCAATACCCTACAACTAGTCTGGAGAAATGCCACTTAAGCATTATATACAACATCATAAAGTTACTATCTACGAATTGGTACTTTGTCTAAGTACCATGACAAGCAGCATTTTGTAAAAGTTTCTTAAATGCTACGCAAACAATTAACTATTAACAAAAGTCTATTCGTTTTCTTTTTGGTTTAGTTTGTGGTTTTAGCGAATGGCTATTTTAGTGTTATTTTTATGTATTTTAAATATGTTTATAATTATTATTTATTGAAAACTAGAACGAGTTAAAAGAGAGCTGCACCAGGAATTAAGTCGGAACTGTTAAATAAATAATAGCGTTGTCGATACAAATTAATCTGCATTTCTAACTTGATCTTTGAAAAATTTATTGAGTTAATAAATAATATATCAGTGTATATTAAACAACAGTTATAAATATTTATTTTCCATTCGCTCTAAGATCAACAGCATTAGATATCTTCATCTCCAAGATTTGAAAGTTATTTTCAAGCTTATTTAAACTGAATTTAATGCGTAATTCTCTCATTTAAATCATGTTTCCCTATTTATATGACACACAATTTCTATATTCCCTGAACATAACTTGCTTAATCGTTTTTTATAGCTGGGAGCCCAATTTAATTAAATGGGTCTGCTTACTTTCAGTTGTCTGACACATTTTACCATAGAGACAAAATACAGTTGCTGCTTCTCGCATTTCAAAAAGGCATTTCCCAAAGTTGACACCGATCTCTGTCCATTAAGAAAAGTCAAACACACACACACACACACACAAACACGCAAATTGGGAATCATAATCATTAAGACTGCCACTGGCATTAGCCCAGTGTCTGCCCCCTCGTATCCCATCTATCCATCTATGCCACAATTAACCAAGAAGGTTGGTTCATTTTCGGATTTTGTCTGTGTTCTGTTGTGGCTCTTTTGTCAGAGCACAGTGCCTTATCTCCTGGTTAGATCATTTTTTTAAGCCACATACAGATAACCCACTTCTTGTCAACAGCCACAACTGACACAAATTCAAATCGCAGCCGCAAATCGCAATAATTAGAACCAAAGCGCTCAAATTATGCTTCGGGTTGTGGGCGGTGTAGAAATTGTTGTTTTTTTATAAAATAATTGCTCAGGGAAAATGCTAACGCTTGTTTTCACTATGCCCTATAAAATGGAAGATTATTGCTTGATTTCGGATTATATTTTAAAAAATGGAAGCTATATTTTAGAAATGAGCCCATTAAAAATGTAAATTTTGCTGGGAAGATGTGTTAAAGTATGTAGAGACAAAAGAAAGTATATAAATTATTGATCAGCATAAATATCTAAGATGATCTAGGGGAACTCAGAGACTTTAATTCGTGAACATTAGTGCTTGAATTTTATCGAAACCTTTTCACGGTTCGATATCGATACAATTAGATACAAAGTAAACATTTAGACTTATAATTAATATATTGTAAAAATTGCATAGAGATAGGCTTCGAAACGCCGATTCCTCATTTTTAACAGGCTACTATCACCTGTTAATTATTTAACTAGCTTTCGAGGTACTTCCTAGTCGAGCTCTCTCGACTACAACATTCTCAATTCCTGTCGCTATTTTTGCTTATCCTAATTAACTCATATTAGTCATAGGAGACTAATGAGTTCATGCATGCTGGGTTAATGGGTACTTCCGTTAAACATTCTTACTTGCAACGAGGACTGTGCGCCTAATCTGTGGCAAGCATTTGAGACTTGAAAACTTTCTCGTTCGCTTTCAATTGCTTAATGTTAATTATCCAAGCGAGCAAAGAATAATGATCCCATGAACTGTGGCATATCTTAGATGCGTATGATTTTAAAATATTTCTATTTTTGTTTTTTTTTTGGCAAAAGCAATTTAAAAACTAAGCAATGCTTACAAAAGAAAAACTTTCACAAAACATTTTTACTTTCAACGAGAGGCTGCCGCTCGCATTCTAACAACAATAACCAAAGGCAGCTGCTGTGGGTCTAACAGCATTGTTGTTGTTGTTGTTATGGTTGTTGTTGTTGTGGTTGTTGGTGTCTCATTAAGTTGTTTGGCTGCTTCTGGCCAAGAGCGTTGGCCTCATTATAAAGCCTAGTCTAAGATCAGCTCAAAGTCATCTCTTTTAAATAATAAGTGCAACTGTTCTGCTCGCCTAAACATTGAAAGCAATCGCAAAATAAAAAAAAAAGATGTTGAGGCTACAAAGATCTTCTTCTTCATTGTTGTTCTGTGTGCACACAAAAGGGAAACAAACGGAAGCCCGAAGACACTCAAGATTTATGTATGCCACATGCTAATCAACGTCAAAACGCACAGTGGGTGAAATTGGAGAGCACCTTGCATTGAAATGGGTGAAGGTGACGTCCATTTGCCACAAAATACACTCGAAGAAATATTTGATGGAGAAATGCAAAATTTTAGAAAATTTTAATTGAATGAAGGTGCACTCAAAGAAATACATGACTGAGAATTGAGTACTAAACTGAAACCCATTTTGTATCTTTTTTTGTTTTTAGAAATAATTTAAAAGTAGTAAAGAAATAAAATAAAATTTTACATAAATATATTATTCATTTGTGATTTGCAAATCTACTTTTATAGAAAATCTTATTTAAAAACTTTAAAAATATTCTTTATTAAACAGAATGTTAAGTTTTTAAATGAAAAACATGAGCTACACAGAAATTAGCGTCAAACAGGAATCGAACCCGTTAACAATGAATTAAAATTTAATTCAGTTTGATACCTTATTTAAGTATTATAAATGTTGCTTTTAAGTTTTTGACAAATTCAGCTGATAAATTAGACTTGAAAAACCTGGTGTCGAAAATAAGATAAACGCTTTTCTTAAAAACTCACTTTCTAAAAACTGTGTTGAGCTGCCCTTTTTCGCTGAGTGTAGCTAGCAGATGAGAAAGTTTTTCCATCTGTTGGCGATCTTAACGCTCACTTGGTTTTTGTGTTCTAATAATAATATAGCCACCGACAATGGTCCAAGCAAAACCTTTCATACCTTTCATACTAATGCACACAAATATGCTCCATATGAGTGCATATCTATATACATATATACATATATATATGTATATACCTCTAATGATGATTAAAAATGCCTAATGGGTTTGGTATGCAAAATCCATTTAAGCATTTTCCCTTCCTTCCTCACAAAGAAAGCACTTCAATCAGAAAGTTAATATTTTTCACTCCAGCCGAGATTTGTAAGCCCCGATGTTGAATGAATGAATATTGCTGCCATATTGGGCAATCAACTAAACGACGTCATTCAAGTTAAAGTTAAAGTTTGTGTTTTTTTTTTTGTCGGTTTGCTGTGTGTTTAATGTTTATTGTTGTTGTTGTTGCTGTTGCCGTTTTATCTGCCTGCTTCCGGCCTCAAGAACCCAGAAAACAAAACTGAAAACATTTGTTGACAACATTTTGTGCCACTTTCATGCAAATTGTCCGCTCACTGTTAACTCTTGCCCCGTTGTCCGTTGTCCATTGTCCATTGTCCGTTGCATTGTTGTTGTTGCTGTTGTTGCTGTTCTTGGTCTTAACATATTTTCCTAATTTGTTGTTGTAAAACGCAACGAATACGACATTTACATTCTTGGCTGAAATCATTAAAAGAAAGAGCTATTTTTCTTGCCTTTTTTTTTGTTATTTTTTTTTTTTTTTTGCAAATTTTGAAATATAGCCCCCACAGCTGTGTTATGCGAATGCTAATGATTATGTTTATGATTATGTTTATGTTTATGATTATGATATATGTATGACTTGGCGCCCGTGGCCAGTTCTTTGGAATTACAAAACCCTAATGTCTACGTCGGTTTTTGCAAGAATACCCACAGTTTGACTTGGCTCAAGGGCATAAACAGTATTTTTTATTTTAAAAGACGAACTCAATTCTTTTTAATACCCTTAACTTTAAATGTTAAAAGTTTATAATGAAGTGGTGCAAAAATATGAAACCGGTTGAAGGGGTCACATTTGACCCCATAAATTATCAAACAGGAAAAGCCGAGTGGATTTAGACATGTTCCTCTGAATGAAAATGAGACTTTGAATTTGAAATACAATTTCTCATTTACCACAGTTAAGGTTTATTTCATATATCAACTATTTAAAATTCAATTTCCGATAACAGTAAAAGACACAATTGTAAAGATGTGGCCCTTTAGTTGGTTTATAACATATATTTATATATAACTTCAAATTGTTGGTTTGGGTTCGGAGTACCTCCTAGTAGAGCTAATGATGATGAGTAGAAGTAGATGCATAAAGATTTTAGCATTCCACTCTTTTTAATTGTTAACCATTTTTTATACATTATCATTAAAAAATTCCAATCCCTTAATTGTGGTGCTTATCAATAGATACTGAGTTGCATTTTATGCAGATACAAATAAACGAGATAAATTTCTTTCAGTCTTTAAGTCGAAGAAGTGTAAAAAAAACATTTCTATCTAAAAAATATCCATTTATTTATTTAAAAATGCCGCATACATTTATAAATAATATTTCTGCCTTTTCAAAGACTCTCTGCTAAATAACATTTCACTTATGGTTTATTCTCCATATCCAATAAATAAAAAAAAAAATATAATAACTATTCCCCCAAAGCTTTTATAATAAATAAGACTTTAGTTGTTTATTTATTTATATTTTTTTTATTCATAAAAATATGTGTACTCGTGTATATTTGACAATAATATATAAGTAGTTTATACAAAAACTTAGGCATAAAATACTAAGCACTAATCAGCTGTATAAATAAATATATATAGTATATATATTAAATATTATATTCCTAGTAATCATTTAGATTTGCACAGCAAAAGGAATAAATAATAAATAGTCTAGTGTTGAGCTAAGATTAAATGTAACTTGTAAATTTCCGTAAATTACGATTGGACGACAGACGGACAGACAATCGTTGTGTGGGTTGCTGCCTCAGCCTCAGCCCGCCAGTGCTGATCCCGTAAGTACCGTTTTGGGATTGAGCTAACCAGTTGCCAGCTCCCAAGTGGGAGTTCAGATTGGATTGGGCAGATGGGAGAATGGAGTTGGAGGTGGAGGTGGAGTTGGGTGTGGAGTTGGAGGCACAGTGGCCCAAGCTATGCGCAGTCGTCTTTAGCTAAATGGGTTAGGCAGTTGCCGGCGGCAACCTCGGCTTCAACAAGACAAGTGGGCATAGACTGCAGGAGTTTGCTGGAGTTCAATGCTACACTCAGAAAAATATGTGACACTATTTTTACTAATTTTTTGCTAATGTGTAAAATTGAACTGCAAGAGTTTCTTAAAAATTTGCTTAAATCTTTTTTCTATAATTTAGAAAAATAAATAAGAAAAAAACACTCGAAAAATCTCAAATTTTAATTAAAATTTTGCTTAAGTCTTCTTTCAAAAATGTGCAAAAATAAATATCGGAAAAGCTGCCGAAAAATCTGGAAAATATTTCTGCAAGTGCTATTTAAAAATGTGCTACAAAAAATGCTGAAAAATATTTGTGCTTTTTCCTCAAATCTTTTCACGTTTCAGAAAAATTTAAATTAATTTTGTGCAGTAAAATAATTTCAATATTTATATAGAAATACCCAGGAATTTGGAGATCTTTGCTTACTCGTAATTTTCTCAAAACTTAATTTTTCTGAGTGTAGAATTGATGGGTTTACAAGGTGCACTGATATTGCTGCTGAAGCGCACGGGGCAGCGTCTTGTGCGGCAGATGGGCGGCGGGGCGGCTGAGTGTAGCCAAATGCGAATGCAACTTGTTGTTGCTGTTGCAATTGCTGTTGTAGTTGCTGTTGCTGTTGTTGTTGTTGCTGTTGTTGTTAAGAAATCGATGTCGCTGCAGCAGAACGATGCAAATGCTGATGATTATCACAGATATGGAAACAGTTACCAGCACGCTGCCCAGATTGGCGCTTATATAACGCAGCGACGCGACATAAACTGTTAGATGGGAGGGGGCAGAGAATCAAATGGGGGGCAAGCAGGAAGAAAGCAAAACACGATTGTCAATGGAGGCAGTCAATGTTGCAGTTGCAGTTGTTGCAGTTGTTGCAGTTGTTGTTGTGCATAATCTCAATGCATCTACTTACACTCATCATCATTGGCATCATTTGTCGTCCAGGTGGCGCCACCTGGCCCCTGATCCACAACCAGTTTGGCATACTTGCTGCTCAGCTCCTGCTCCTCCGCCTCCACATCAAGCAGCGCCAAGTTGTTCAGCTCATTTAGGCTGGCCAGGCTCAGGGCGCGTCCCTGCTGTCGACTCTGGGCTGCCTGTGGCTGTGGCTCCTCCACTTCCAGCGTTAGCTGCTCCTTGGCCAGCTTTGGTGGTTGCGTTTCCATCACGACAGCTGGCACTTCTGCGGACTCCTGCTGAGCGGATTCCTTGAGCACCAGTTCGCTTTTGTTCACGAAGCGCATGTTGCGCATCTCACGACCCAGTCGCTCCTCATCGTCCGGCTGGAAGGGATCGCTGGATGGCTCGACGGCGGCTGCCACCCCGGCTTTATTCTTGCCGGGCACGGTGAAGCTGGCGCGGACAGTTTGCATCCCAGACTGATAGCTGCAGACGACCACAAAGCTGCGGGAAGACGGAGCAGGGAAAGAGCAGAGGGGTACAATTTTGGAGTGAGAATTTTTCCACATATTTTCTTAACAATAAAATCGCTAAGTGATATAGTTAAGTGCTTATTAAACCGCTCAAGACTTTAACCAGGTTATCAAACGGAATCGTATTTTCCGGTAAAGTTTATAAATGAAATGTAATTAATTAAGTTGCTTTTCCAGTTTTCACACCCTATTTTAAGTCTTTCAGTCGTGTTTTAAGATTAAAAAAAGTTATCGATAATGAAAAACTGCATCTCAAGAAAAATGTAAATTCGCAAAATATTTTCTTTTTTAGTTTTGAGTTGGCTAAAATGAAAACCAAAGTGTTAACCTGTCTCAAAAGAACAAAATTATATTATAATAATTATATATTGATGATGTTTATCGGCAATTAATTTTTTTTTAAATCGAAAAGTTGTGAATGAAAAAAATAGATTAAATTATTTTTATTGTTAAGGAAATAAAAGAAATGATTTTATTTAATAATTTGGCTCTCAGCAAACAGGGCTCAAAGACTTAAGTAAAGTTTATAAATTGTTTCTAAATAACAACCAGTAAAGTTGCTTTTCCGGTTCCGGTTTGCCAACCTGATATTCAGTTTTGAACAATAACTTTTCCTTTCGATTTTCTTACCGTCTCGTGCTGTGCGTGAAAATGCCCAAATTCTCTTGGACCGTGATGAAAGTTTCCACCGTGTTCGTCTCCGGTTTGACCATGCTGCCACATTGTTTGTGATCGATTCTCATTGTGTATTTATCGGCCGGATCGTTGGCATTGCCCTTGATGCCACAATCGCCGCCATCGACAACGATGAGACCGCCAAAATAGGGGCCCGTCTCCACCTCAATTTCGGAGGCATGCGCCAAGCATTGTGTGGCATGAGCCGAGACTAAATGTGGAGGAATGTGGCATGTGTTTGTGTTGTCAAGTCAAGTCAAGTTTGTTTTATTACTTACAGCCCTTGGTGGGTATAACGATGCTCTGGCCAGGCAGATGAGCAGCAGCCGCAGCCGCACCTCCGCTCTCGGTGCCGCCACCTTCGATCTCGTTCTCCTCCGCACGGAAGTCGGAGCGGGCGCTGCTGCTGCGCAGTCGACGCGACGGCATGGGTCGTATGTGGAAGCTGTAACGGGTCGCCATTCGCAGATTATCTACGGCGGCAGCAAAGTGTTGCACATGAGTGCTGCAAGAGATGTGAGAGCAGAAAGGTCAGCGAAACTGTAAAATAAGCACTCAACAAAAAAAAAAATATTATTAAATAAATATTAAATGCAAATTTATAAATGAGATGTAATTTTTCTTAAATGAAAGAAAGTTTTGCAAAGGTTTAAAAAAGTGTTTAGAAAATCTCGAATGTATTAAAAAAAAAACTTTAAAACAAGTTTTCATAAATTATGCATTTTATTTATTTTTAAATTTAAAATGCTTATTAAATTGACGATGGGTTGATTACTTATACTTTTCAAAGATTTTAAATTATTTTTTATTTATAAGATTATAAATATTCTTAAAAAGACAAAGCGAAAGTTTTTCATCTTTTATGAAATTTAGTTTTATTATTTTTATTATTTTTGTTTAAATAGTTAATTAAACAAAAATGATAAATTAGCCAATTTGTTTAATTAGACAATATTAAATAAATTGTTATTTCTTTTGGTGTAGAAAGTAGTACTTAAGAAAAAGTAAAGAGTTTTTTTTAATGCGGCACTTACTCCACGTGATTATCGTCTTGTGTGGGCAGCAGATCGTTGGTGGCAACGGCAGCTGTGGCATTCACCAGCTTGACGCGACAGCGTTGTGCTCCATAGTTCTGGATTTCACAGTAGAAGATCTGAAATGCTTTGGGTGGTTCCACATCGTCGCTCATATTTGTCACGCCATCCGCAAGCGTGTCTGGATTCGTATTCGTATTCGAAATGCTATTCGTATTTGTATTCGTATTCGTATTGGTATTCGTATTGGTATTCGTATTGGTATTCGTATTGGTATTCCTCTTGGTATCTGTGTCATGGGCCGACGTCACGAACTCAACTTCCCAGGTCAGATTCACCGATTTGTAATTTGGTTCACCAGCAACGCCGCGTATCTCTGTTTATTTTGTTGTTTGTTGGTTTTTGGAAAAGTATAGAAGCAAATACAATACTTTACTATATATATATATATATAGAGATATATTAATGGGGTTAGTCAACTGCTGCTGGATGCCACTAAACAGATGCAACTGCAACTGTAACTGCTCGCTTCTCGCATGCAAATCAGCTTAAAGCCAATAACTTGTTTCCACAAATAAACAAAAAAAAAACACACAAAATAAAAACCAAACTGAAAAGAAACTTAAAAAGTCGTCTGTTTTCTATTTTTTGTTCTGTTTTTTTTTTTTTGTTTATGTGGCTGCCAGTGGGCATTGCACCACTAAGTGGTGTACTTGCTCGTACCTAGCTGGAAAGAAGATCGTGTTTTTGTTGCACCACACACTACAAGACACAAGTGATGGCGGATTTGGCTGGAAGTGTGCCGGGAATTAGCATGTGCAGCTAACTGATTGCCGCCGCTTGCAACCGGAGAGCGCTGAGTTATT
This sequence comes from Drosophila kambysellisi, assembly GCA_035042185.1. Taxonomy (NCBI): domain Eukaryota; kingdom Metazoa; phylum Arthropoda; class Insecta; order Diptera; family Drosophilidae; genus Drosophila; species Drosophila kambysellisi. The sequence continues at coordinate 740,285 of JAWNLS010000417.1, forward strand.
GGCTGCCACAAAATGTGGCTTAAGCGCTGCTCAACGAGGAAGCAGCAGCAGCAGCAGCAGCGGGTAATTACTAAAGTGTAACTAATGTTGTGTGCAGCCAGTTGCAGTTGCAGTTGCAGTTGAATGAATAACCACTCACTAAACTGTATCTTTTGTGAACTTTGGTTTCTGCTTTTTTGGCCAATTTACAAGCAATTTTCCTTGAAAATGAACATGATTAACAAATGAAGCTAATAAATACAAGAGGAACCTTTAGAAATATATATATATACATATATATATATGTAGTATATATGTATAATAGAAATCATGAATTTATTAAATTTTGTTATAGAATTTTAAAAGCATTTGCATTAAAATATATAATTTAAGACTCTTTAAATAAAAACAGTAGAATAATAAATTAAAAAAAAAAAAACAAATTAAATGTTCAATTAACAAAAATCGTAACTCCAACAAAAATGTTTTCCAAGATAACATCTCGATCTGACTACTGTATTATATAGATACAGGAACAATCAGTGGAAAGATGGTTTATTGCAAGAGATTCATTGTGGCTAATGACGTTATCCTTATCAAATTCAACAGTTATTTGTGTTATTTTGCTGCTAATATCTGAACATAAAAATGATTAGCATGCGACTATTAAATTAAATTGCTCCCATTGCAACATTAACCATTTTTTATGTCTTGTTATTTTTCATAAAGTAAAAAAAAAAAATTTCTATACTCAAATTTGGCATTAATCGACAGAATGACTCATGTCACATTTGAGGCATCAGCGGCTTTTGTGGCATTTTAAGTGCGTTTTCCCCTTGATTTCCACTCTTGCATAATGCGCAATTAGAAATTCAATTTCAGCTGAAATGTTGTTTGGTTATTTTGTTGTTGTTGCTGTTGTTGCTTTTGCTTTTTGTTTGTTTGTTTGTTGTTTGCTTGCTGGCTGTGCTTTGCCAGCTGCATTTTCCCATGTTGAAATCATTGACACCAATTTTGAATTCGCGTGGCCGCCTCCGTGCTGCATTCGGCATGCGGCATGCGGCATTCGGCATTTAGGCGAATTTCACACAAAAAGAGAAAAAAATCTAAGCAAAAAAAAAAAAAAAACAACTAAATAAATGAAGAACATGGAAAAGTGAAAATTCAAGTTGGCACCATTCTGAGAGATGTGAGAGAACGGCCAATAGAACAGGCAACATTAAGTTCGGTCAGACGACGTCTTCTTCAGCGTCGACATCTTCGACTTATTAGAAACTGTCCGCATGTTTGAGATGAATGACAAACTGGCCGACTTGCAACAGTTGCACGCGTTGCACGCGTTGCAGCATCAGCAAATAAATCGCTTGATTAATGATTTGTTTTTCACTCAGTTGCTGGCTTTTACCAGCCAGCGATTTTCACTGCGACTGTGGCAACTGCTGCTTTTGTCAGTTGTCAGCTGTCAATTGCCTGCAACATGATGTTGCACTTAGCGTTGCAAAGCGTGTGACATGTTATGTAATGCACGTTTTTTACTTATTGTTCTCCGCCTTTTTTTGTTCTTTCCCCAAGGGAAAAGAATATGTCAGTAAATTAATTTCTTTTATTACGCTAGAGAATTCAAGCTTGGAAAAAATTTGTTGCTATTTTTTGACATACCGATTAGTGTTGGTATAAACGATAAGAACCGATTAAAATCTTTATATATATATATACCTTATATTTAAAGTCAACCTCCTTCAAAAAGTCTGTGTCATCTCTGCCTCATATGTTTCACTCACAATCAAAAACCTGAGAGTGGAATACTTAAACCAGGTCTCTTTTTTAAATATTTAAAATTTCTGTTAAACAGAAACATACATTTTGAATATAATATTTTTTTAATAAGTGGATAGTGTATCTAAGAATGTGTAAATTAATTATTAAAAACAAACATTCAATATTTAGAAATATCCAGAAAATGTTTACTTTTTTATCTCAAGTATTAATACTACCTTAATTCTCCAATCATGTTCAAATTATTATTAAAATAAGAACATGCAAAAATGTGATATATTTTTCATATAAATTAAAACTATTAATTTTAAGAAAACATGTCGAAGTTGGAAAATATTCTGAATATATTTATTTAAATTTTGAAAAGTTGAGATTCACATTAGTAGTTAGAAAAATACTGGTTTTTAGTTGATTTTCTGAGTTTCCCCACGTAATCAATTAATCTGATATGTAGATCTATAATTGTTTTAAATGGTATAGTGGTATTCAATAAAAATCAATCTAATAGTCCCATCAAGCACATGCACCATGCCCACAACCGCCCCAGTCATGGTCACCGTCTTAAGTTGACTTTATTACAATCAAAGTGGTTTTTTCCGCCCGTTTGTCAGCTGTTATTAGTGTATTACGTAGTCGGTTACGTGTGCTATTCATTATTTTTGGTTAAAAGACAGCAAATTGTACGAGTCAGTGGTATTGATGGCCGGCTTAGTGGCCTAAACACTGACATTTTAGCCTGGCCTAATGACACTTTTGCTCTCAGCCAAACCCATCATTAAAAAAAAGAAAAGAAAAAAAAAAAACTAAAAAAAAAAAATGCTACCGCAATTTCCGCCACAGATTTGCGGTTCTGGGGCGACGGACACTCTTTGCCATTGCCACTGCCACTGCCACTGCCACAGGAAATGTCTGCATAAGTGCAATGCATGTGTTTGATTGGCATAAACTAGCTAAAATTAGCGACTGCGGCAAGTTTGTTGCCTAAGTCTTTTGATTTATTCCCTCTTTTTTTCTCGTTTTGAGTGCGCGCGGCGTGAAACAATTTCGCTGCCAAGGGCAACCCTTTTTTTTATATTGTTGCTTGTTGCAAACGAGGTCTGCTTTGGGGCAGACAGCAACAGACATACAACAACATACAAAACAAAAATAAAAAATGCACACGTTGCAAGATCAGAAATCGTGACCAAATGCAATTAGGCAGCCAGCACAAAGAACACAAAATGCTAGAGACAAGTTTTGCTGCTGACACTTTGAAGCAGGGTATTTTAATTTTGACGCCAAGTGTGAGGAGGTACATATATATAAATGTATATATACATATGCCTGATTATCAAGAATCAAGTTGATATAAGTGTTAAGTTGATAAATGCATAGCTGACTTGTAAAGTTGTTTTGATGAACATTGAAAAATATCTGACTTTAAAATTGTCTTTGTGCTGTAGCAAAAATCGATAGATTTTGCTTGCTGCAAGGAAGGGTATACGTGTCTAGTATCATTGTTGTTGCTTGTGTTTCTCCTCTGCTTCTTCTTTGGTTTTATAGGACTTACCATATTTGTTGACTGCTGCATTGTGGCTGCTGCTGCCGCCGCCTCCTGTAGATGTTTTCAATTTAGCTGTGGACTCTGTCAGCGTTGCATTGTTGTTGGTGTTGTTGTAGCTGGATGTTATTCGGGCGCGTCGTGCTGCTGTTGCAGCATTTGGCATTGCTGGCAGCAGCAACATCAACAGCAGCAACAGCAACATGTGGCAGCAACAACAGCAGCAGCTTTTTTTGCTACTGCTACTGCCTGCCATTGATTTGTTTGACATTATTTGCGCTTGATTTATGAAATTTCGTGTACTTTTTGTTGTCGTTATTGTTACTGTTGTTGTTGTTGTTGTTGTTACATCAAATGTGTGTCAATTGGGCGGCACAAATTGCTTTTTGTTGTTTGGATTTTTAGGGTTTTCTTTTAGTTTTGTACTTTGTTGCTATTTGGTATTTATTAGCAACACACTAGCTTTTTTATATATTTGTTATATTTATTAAAAATATCACTTTTTGTCACTTGACACAAAATATATATATATATATTTTTTTTTTTTACACGTTTTGTTTTCGGTCTTGGGCAATAAAAAAACGGTAAAATTAACGAGCACTGTGCTTCCGAAACGACAACCGCACGCGTTTGCTGGCGTCGCACAACTGACAGCTGCACCCCAGACGAACTGTGCACGAAGCGACGCCATAAACAGCTGTTTGCAAGGCAGAGAAGAGCAATGCCAAGGCCGCCGCCAGCAAGCCGAGAAAGCTTTTCTCTGTGAGAGCGCAAAAGCTTACAGCATGCGGTGCTCTCTCGCTGTCACTCTCTTTCTCTGTCTTTCTCACTTGTCATATGTTTAGCATATGCTTTCGGTTTTCGGCTGCTCTTGTTGCTCTCGTTGCTGTTGTTGTTGTTGTTGTTGTAATAAGTTTAGCCGCAGACCCAACACCAGACATGTTAAGCAGGAACATGGGTCGCTTATCAGCAGCCGCTTATCTTTTGGTGTGCGTGTGTGTGAGTGGTTTATATATTTTACAAGCGCTAAATTAAAAATCCATATTAGAAAAAACAAATAGGCCGTAAAACAAACCTTTTTGTATAATTAAGGCTAAGTCAAATAACTCTTCGAAAAGCAGCTAAAAACCTCGAAAAAAGGCGCTTTCCCTTTTTCATTTTTTTTTGTTTTGGGCTGAAGCCTATTGTTTAGTTTCCCAGCGCTTTTGTTGTTAGCAGCGCTGCTTTGATTAATGCTTAATCAGCAATATTATTGTTGTTAGTTTTCTATAGTGACCAAAATTTAGCTGCTGATTTTTTTAACTTCTTTTCAGCATTATTCATGAGCATTATTTCCACTCACACAAGCAAAACTCCCCCAAAACGAATTCAATTAAAATGGAGATTAAAAAAACATATGCGAACATCAACAATTTCACTTTGCCAACCAACCAACAATAAATAAAACACGCTTTTTGTCACTTTACCGAATTTGTTTGTTGTTGCTATAAATTAATAATAACTGTAAAAATTGTAACGCTCGTTGCGTAATAACACTTTTTATTTGGACTTTATACGACTTTAATGCTATTTAGTTGGACAATGTATACATATGTATATTGAGTGTAATTTAAGAAATTTTAATTGGCATCACACATAAGTTGTATTGAAAGGTAATTCAACGATTTAGCGTCTTATTTATTGGACATTAATTCGCATATAAAATGAAGGAATATATAATTAATTGGAAATATTTGACTTGGATATTAGTATTTTATGGAAATTGAGAAAGCTACCTATAAAATAAAGGAAATTAGCAAGTTTTTCTTTAGTTATACAAAATTGGTTTGATTATGAAATAAATGTTTAACAACCTAGTAAAATTTAATTTTCCAATTCACTTTCTATATCTTATATCAATCGGTCGAAAAAAGTTTTTTTGTATGAAAAACTATTTTGTGTACCAAGATCTCAACTCCAAATTCATTAGTTATAAGTGTTCTTATGATATTCATCCACAAAATATATTTGTGAAAGGTTTATGATATAGTGGAGAGATTTTCTACTATATCATTAACCTTTCACATTAAAAATCTTTCAGGTTATTAATTTATTGGTAAAGTCAGATGTCGACAGGTTGATGTATTCTATTTTTATTTATTTTTCTTTTCTATTCTTTAATTTTTCCAATCATTCATTAATTCAAATGCGTACGCTTATAATGCGTTCATCCTTATCCGTATCTCGATCTAGACCTTTCTATTTTCCTTGTTTGATTTCCCGACAACATTTTGCTTTTTGTATCAAATAATTTCCGTGTTGTTCTGCCCTATTTCCCCAGTCCGAACCTGTTAATTTACAAACACGCAATGTAATTTCCTACTTAATAATGAATTATGTCAACTATTTATATGATAATGAGACAGCTATATACTTAACATACACACTCTATACGTGTGTGTATGTGTGTGTGTCCCAATATTTCGTTTTTTCTATTTTTTTTGTTGTGATATGTCAAGGCTGCGGCTAAGTTGGCCAACATTATGTAATGAGCCACCTGCGCTGTCTCATGTATGACGTTAGCAGGTCCTTAGAGCCACGTTAAAGGACACAGGCCGAGGTGGAAAAAGCAATTTGAGTTCAAAAACATTTCGAGTGCTCTTTGAACACATTCCACTAATTTCGCTAATTAAAAATTGAACGAGACTCTTGACTAAAAATAACACTCTAGCGAGGCATGGAACATGGATCACCTGTTGGCCACGAGGAAACTCTTTGGCAAGTTTCCCATGAGGCTTAAAGGGATTGCCACACACCAAAGACACAAACACACGCACACATACACATACACACACACACACACACACACACTGGGGCACAAAGGCAAAGCAGAATGGCAAACAATGCGCAAATTGAAATGTGTTTGCCAAATCACTTGCCACGCCCACAAGCACCCAATCACATTCCCAACCCAGCCGTATTCTGCTCGCCCCCCGCCCCCCCACACTTCATTGCCCCACTCGAAATGGCTTGAAAGACAATGAAAAACGCCAAAACCCAAAGTGAGTTTTTACCGTGCGCCTGAAAGTAGGCAACGATTTTTTGCTGTTACCAAGCAGGTTACACTAAGAAAAAACACGCAAGAAAAATAAGAAAAAAACTTAATTTCAATCTTTGACTTAATATTCAATAAGCAGAATAAAAACAATAATAATCTGAATATAAAAAAAATGTGGAACCAATTCGTAATTCTTACTGGAAAAATATTAAAATATGATTTAGTTTTCTTGTTTTTGCCAGTGTACATTATGCATGCGTGTGAATGTTTGTGTGTGTGTGCTGGTGTTTGTGTGTGTGTGGTGTGTGTGGTGATGGGTTGCGCATGTGTGGCGTATAATTGAGTGGTCGTCGCCAAGTATCCTGATTTGCATAGCAGTCGCATGTCATTAGCAGGCTGAAACCCAGCTGGACGAAAATTGACATGGCTTCCACGTGTCCAACAAAATGTCGCGTTTACGCAGTGTTGGACACGACTTCCCGCTGCCACGAACTTCCCATTTTCCCCACCCCGCCACTCACCCCACACACGCCTCCCGATACCAGGCAACTGCTGCGGATTGTTTGACTTTGTGCTCCCCAGCCAGGATTACATGTCTCGAGCACATCAAACAAGCTTACTTACCAATGACCTCGTTAATGACGCACACTCACTCACACACACACAAGCAAACGACTTCAAGTAGAGGGGTGTGTGTGTGTGTGTGTGAATGTGTGTGTGTTGTTTGAGTTTGCTTTGTAATTTGCGCTTATCAGATTTATTTTTATTTTTGATTTTTTAGCTGGTACCAAAAACACAATGCAAACAAATCCTGCTCAAATTTTGATGGATGGTGACTTTTAAAATACCCTCTAATGAATTTGATGGTGTATTTAAGTTTTGTTTATTTTGAGCAGCAAATATTTGTTTAGTTATATTTTGTTTTATGTTTGTTGTTAGAGTGCACTGTGAAAAAGAAAAAAGCATTAAATAACATCATAAACTTTGATTAAACTTAACTTGAAATATAGGAAAGATAACTCCCTCATAAGTAAGCAATAGTTATTTTGTTAGGGAATATATTGATTGTTCTTGGTCCCAGACTTCATTTTCAAGGATGAGAACTCTTAGCTGAGTCTACTTATTTTCGTCTTATCTACCAGAACTGGTTTTTGGAGTCTCTTCATTCTTCAAGAAAATTATTCACAGGCATCGTCATCGTCAGGCAAAAGTTAACTTTAATGCTTTGATTCTTTATTTGGAATATCTGTTGACAATCAGTGAATTTTATATTTTTAAATTTTTTTAAGGAACGTAGAAAATCTTTCTGAAAATTATAATTTTTTTTATTTATTTATTGTTTATAATTACCTTTTCATGTAGTATAAATTAATTGAATGAGAAATCCATTTTCTAGTTTTTATCGATTTTATTTTATACTTTCAGCTTGACGAAATGAATAAGAAAAGTATTCATTACAAAACGGATACCTTATAGAGTATCTCCAATCAATAATAAGTAAAATACACTCAAAACTCAATCACACTAAGTTAGTCAAGCGACAGCGATAAAGACAAAAAGAGATGGAAAACAATCAAATTCCTGCTTGAAGCTCAAATGACACGAAACGCAATAGAAATTCTGACGTCGTCCTAAATCCGACACACCACGTCCTGGTCTTTGTGGTTGTCCTGGTTGCTCTGAACAATGTCCTGCCACAGTGGCAGTGGCAGTGGCAGTGGCAGTGGCATAATTAAAGTAATTACCCCGCGAGTGGCGCTATAAAAATCGCTAATACTCTTTAATAAACGACTCGCCGTCGATAATTATCATTGACATCATTTTGTGCACTGGCCAAAATGCCACAAAAAGGGGTTGGGCAAAGGGGGGGCGTGGCATACTTACTCGCCCACATCCTGTCCATTAATGATTACAGAGAGAGAGAGAGAGGGGGGGAAATAAAGAGTACATTTGTGTGTGGCATTTGATACTGTATTTGTATTTAGCTCATTATCATCATCATCATCATCGACGTCATCATCATTACATCAACATTGTGCTGATCATCATCATCATTCACATTCATCATATAACGATTAACACATGCTCTATAATTACATCAACTAAATTTATTGAACTATTCATTAATTGGTCGAGCGCTGGCAACGTTTACTATTTTAATTTATATCTATATAACTGAAAATATATATATATATACATATACATATATATTCATATATATATATATATTTATAATTCGTATTTGTATGTTTTAAGGTTTAAGGAAATTTGTGTTTGTGTTTTTCTTGTTTTTTTTTTGTCTCGCCTAAAATTATGCTAAAAATTTAAATAATACTTGTGTGGGGGTTTGTGTGTGTGTGTGAGTGCTTGTGTGTTGTGTGTATGATAACTGTAAAATGGAGTATTTGTGTGTTAGGTTACATAACTGTGGAATCAATAACGCAAATCCAAAAAATTTACATATCAAAGGAATTTTGTTGTTAGCTTTTAAAATGACTTAGTTTAAATTGGTTGGTTCTTAACGATATATAATAATTTATAATAATATATATATTTATATAATCTAATATAAACCATTTTAGATATTTTTGACTTCAGGTGCTAGTTTCTATTTTTTGGCTATGAGATATTTCAGCAGACTGAACTCGAGGTTAACAATTGCATTTCCCATATTTTTTTTTTAATTTTTAAAAACACTTTTAACAGATTTCTTAATTTAAGACTAGTTGAAAGTTAATTAAAACTATTATTTTTTTGGGAACCAAAAATTTTGCTAAATTTTTTATGTTTTTTTTTGTCCTTAGATAAATATTTTTTTTTATTTTTTTTTTTTGCATTGTGGGAGGAATAATTTGTTTGAATTTGTTTTTGGTGTTTTTTGTGTGTAAATTAAGGTTTTTCATTAGGTGTAAATTGGAATTTGTTTTTTGCTATAAACTAAAAAGGACTTCAATTGAAACTACTACTTCGGGCAGAGGATTTGGCTGCTCCATCTAGCTGAGGGGCTTGCAGAGGCGCAGCAGGAGTGGATAGTGCAGATCCTCGTCGTAGAGGGCCGAGTCGGCCTTGAGCTGCAGATGGCGTTGCCAGATGGTCTCGTTGTAGCGTGTCGCAAGCTCCACACGAAATCCACGTGCCACACACTCGTCCCGGAACACATTCAGGGTGCGACCGCGACGGGGCGCCATGATGAGCGCCACACCCTGCGGCGCCAAATAATACCAGATGGTATCGACCAGGGCCATTCGCGCCTCATCGAAGAACAGACAATCCGCACACAATATGAACTCGAACTTGAACTGCTCCGCCTGGGCACGGGCCGAGCACTCCTGCCACTTCAGCACCGAGCACTTCGTGTAGCAACTCAGCTCGTTGAGGCAAACCGTTTGACGCACATTCTCCACGCTCACCTCATTCCCATCCGTCAGATGCACCGCATACGGCTTCGCGTACTTGGCCAACATCAGTCCGGCCAGGGAGGTGAAGCCACCGCCCAGCTCCAATATCCATTTGCCACGGTACGCGGCCAGATCCGATAATACCAAGGCGGTAAGTGCCTCCTCCGATGGCCAAACACATATATTTCCCGTGTTATTGAAACCTGTAAGAAATTTTTATTTTAATTAATATATATATTATAATATTGGCATCCCAATTGAACACATATATTTCGATAAGAGATAGAGTACGTTATCATTTATCGATAAGTATCGATAAGGAAAAAAAAGGAAAGTAACGGTAGTCATAAGGACACTTTACATACCCATCAGATCGTTGGCGGTCAGCTGTCGCTCCATGTGATGAATGTTGACAGAGTACTCGGCGTCGTTGTGGAGCTGCATGCGATACTTGTACCAGTTCTCCGTCTTGCCCAGACACTTGAGGCTCACGTGATCCTCGAAGCTGTCCTGGCGCAGCAGATCGAAGCTTTTGAAGCGTCGCACGGAAGCGGTTTGCTCCTCGCTGAACTCATCGCTGGAGGAGCTGACCGTCTCCTCGGAGTCCTTGCGCAACACTTTGGCCAGGATGCGCCAACGTTTCTGTGCCGTATTCTGTAAATTGGGCGTGGCTGGTGGCGTGGGCGGCATAAAAGTGTTGCTTGTGGCACTCAAACACGCTTTGCCATTGACAATATTCTCCACTTCCAGTTCGAGACTGGGACTGGGACTGCCCTCATCATTTCCAGTTTGAGCCGGCATCTCCAGATTGTTGTCCCGATCCTTGTTCAGATTATTGTTATCGGCATTTAACGCATTTCGCTGCGTTTGCTCCTTGAGCGCATTCAGCGTGTTATCGATATCGTATTGCAGCATCAGCGATATGCTTGCCACACCTTGCTTCCCTTTGATCCTCGTCGTATCCAGCTGCTGCTCCAAGTTGCTATTCAAATTCGTTTTGTTGTTGAATTTATTGTTGTTGTTGTTATTTTGTACTAAGGTTGCTGACATTTTTCTTTCAGTTTCTCGTTGCTTTGCTCAGTTCTCAGTTTCTCGGTATTTTTTTCTAGCTCAGCAGTTTTCCCCCTGCAATGGTAAAAATTGTATATGAAAATCAGAGTTGTGAAAAGTTTACAGTTATTAAATTTATGTTTGCAGCAGCTGCCTCAACTTTTGAAGCATCAACTTTTCAAATTAACCGCCAACTTTTTTTTTGCCTTTTTGCCACACACACAATTTGTAGTTACTCACAGCCTGCCCCATTATTTTGCAATTATAAATCTTTAATGGCTTCGCAAATGCAAATTATCTGTCCAAAAGCGACATAAATGAGCTATAGTAAATCTTTGAATAGTCTTTGGTCGTAAATATTCAAACTAATGCTCAAAAAAATGTTTGCATACTCTGGCATTTTCCAAATTCTGTTGCAAAGCCTATTAGTTAATTGAAATAGAACTAAGAAATTTATTTAAATTAAAAAAAAATCTTCTTTTTATTTATTGGAAATGTTTTCTACAATTACGAAATAATTCTCTGAAGAGTAGAAATAAATGACGAAATTAAGATCTCAGCATTCGTTAGAGCTGGAGATTAACTTAAGCATATATAGCTTATCGATAACTCTGCCTGCTTGGGGAATATCGATACGTATCGATTCCAAAGGCAATAAAATCTCAAATTTTAAGAATACATGTTTCTAATTGAATATGTGTAAACGATCCAATTAATCATCTGTAAAAGTTCATCAAGATCGATATAAAAAAAATCGTATTTTCATATTAATCAAACCACAAATATTAAAGTAATAAATTCTTTATTAATTATAACAACAATAAAAAATAAAATCAAATATAAATACAATGAATGGACTCCCATTTATCAATTGAGTTTGACAGTTGATATGTAAATACTGAGGGTATCTACTAGTCGAGCAATCAACAGTTAAGGACCAGAATGCATGGTATCTTCTTGTTGAACTCACTAATTTATTTGATCATTATCCTTATCCAGTTTTATCCAAGCCTCGTAAGACATCTCAAAAATCTCTCACTTGTTAATTCTCCTAATGTTTGTTACAAAAAAAAAAAAAAACATAAACAACATAATTTAAGCACCATTAAATTGTCGTATAAATTTGTATATTTTTGTTTGTTTCACGAAAAAAAAATAACAAACAAAAAATAGAGTAAAAATAACTTTATTATAGTCATTAGGCCAGCTGCTTGCGTAGCTGAGACAGACTGCTCTCTGTCCAAAATTGCCACGTTAATTACATTTTAAAAACGGCTAAAAAGTTAAAAATGTTTCTCATCTATATACAGTGGCTCACATAGGATTCTGCCCAGTGCCTAGCAAAAAATTTAAAGTGCTATAAAGTTTAAACAAGGAAACAAATTCAAAATGTTTAAATGCCAATTTGTTTAATGTTATATCACATTTGAAAAACAAACTTTAGTTCTTATTAAAATATTAATTAATTAATTAAAATTAGTTAATATCTGAAAACATAACCAAAATTTACGTCACAAACATTTTGCCCAGTCTTAAGAAAAGTTTAATATTTGGCGTATAAAAGTTTGAATAGGGATGTTAATACTTAGTATGATATCCTTTAGCCTTAACAACTTCGCTTAACCTATTTTTCATGGAAGACACCAGCTTCCGGGTAGTTTCTGGACTGATCCTGCTCCACTCCTCCTGCAGAGCATTTTGAGATCTTGTTTGCTAGATATGTTGTGATTCCGGATGTTATTTTCCAGCAGAGCCCACAAATTTTCAATAACATTTAAGTCTGGAGTCTGGGTCGGTGGAATTATCATGTGGGGGCAGTTCGATCTAAGCCAGGACTGTACTATTCCGGCCTTATGCCTGGGGTCGTTGTCCTGGTAGATCCGGAAAGTACGTCGGATTCCTATTTTTTCGGCACTTTGGAGTAAATTTTCCTTTAGTATATCGAAGTACACATTCCTGTCCATTGTTGTTTCAATGAACACAAAATTTCCGCCGCGGGCTGTCGAGATGGATGCCCATACCAGGACACTTTCTCCGCAGTGCTTGACTGTTGCCTTTCAGTTTTTGGGACTCAGATCAGTATTGGAGTGTCACCACACATAATTCCGTCCGTCCGAACCAAAAATGTTTCATTTGTACTCAAATTCAAATATGATTGTGTTCCAGAACTCCAAATCCTTGTCCAAGTGGATTTTGACGAACGTCATCCTAGACCCTATGTTTTTGCCTTTACAAATTTCATTTTCCATTGTTCTCGGGCATTTAAGTCATGGTGGCGCAGAACTTGGAGCACAGTTCCCATACTGGTCTTTTTCCTTATTTCATCCTGCACCTATTGAGTCAGTTTTTGAGCCGATAGCTTAAAATTTCCCCTTGAAATCTTGATGATCCTTAGCTCGTCCTGCTCGGTGAAAATCGGGTTTGGTGCAATTCCGCCCTTGTCCTCTGTCCAATTTTCGTCGACGAAACTCCAAATGATGTGGAATACAGTTGACTTGGCTAGATTGACCATTTCAGCTATTTGGCGATGTGAATATCCGATTTTTAAGTGTTCTAGGATGAGTTTCCTTTGCTCAATGGTAGTCAGTTTGCCCATGGTCCTTGTTGGGTTGTTGCACTCGAGATGCAGGATATAACTAAACTGACTATGAAGGATTGGTCTATTTATACCGAAAAAAATCAACTTTAGGTCAAAAAATCCGGGTTTTATGGCACCCAGGTGTCCATAAAGTACCTGGGCAGAAAGTTTGTGACCTATAATTTAGGTACTTTTTTACATAACCCGACCTAGTGGGTGGGGAAATCCCAATTTTTTAGGATCATATATTAATTTTTGTGGTTAATATATGTACCTGTCATGGGTCTTTGGAATTTTTGAAAAATATTACATAATTACTTTATGGCAGGCAATTAAAATTGGTGCTAGGCACTGGGCAGAATCCTATGTGAGCCACTGTATATATATATATACATATATATATGCACAAGATATATATCTATGTATCTGGCGAGTAAATTACATTTGCGTATACTTTTTATATACTATATAATGAATGAGCAAATGTTGTTGATGTTTTTTTGGTTGGTTTGCTGCACATTGTTGCTTCTTGTTGTTGATATAAATTCATCAAAATTGAGAAAATTTACAGCTCATAACAAATTTTAATTGTGCTAAGGAGAAGCAAAAAAAAAAGGAAAAAAAATGAAAAATCAAAATAAGTTGAGTAGGTGATTAAGGGGAAAATAAATGGGGGGATTTTTGGCTTTGGAGGCCCAGCAGAAAACACATTCAGCCGGTTTTTGGGCGTTAAGAAGGCGTTGAATTCAGATTAAGGGGTGGGGGTTGGTGAGGGTGGTTCTGTATTTTTGGCTAGTCTGATCTGGTGGGTTGGCTGCCAGACCATCGACACCTGCGCAGCTCCCCTCACCTCCTCTCTGGGAATGTGTAATCAAAGCAATTAAAATTCAGCCGAATCAGCGCATGAATGCGGGTGTGCGGCTGTGTGTGTGGGTGTGTGTGTGGGTGTGTGTGTGTGTGGGTGTATGGAATTTTGTTGTTATTTTAACGAGTATTCACTTTAAGCGGATGTTGAATGCGGAACAAATACAATGAGTGTGTGTGTGTTCTTGTGAGCACAGCGGATCTTCATTCATCATATTTTCGTTTTTGACAGCAAAGCCAGCACTTAATTAGCTGAAAAGCGGAAAAAGAGAAGGGGGGATGCATGCTGGAGGGGGGAAGGATAACATTTCACTTGCCAAGTGGCGCTTGAAAATCACTTCAATTCTTGTGAACTTGCGTCTTTTTGTGCCCTCAACTGTTTGTTTTTGCAGCCGAGTTGTAACAAAATGGAAGGTCGAGTTTAGATAAAGTATTCAATTTGATAAGCAAAGCTCTATTTTGCATGTGAATTTTGGCTTATCAAAAGCGGCCCCAAATGCGATAAGCAAAATAAAAATAAATAATACTAACAACATTGTAAATTGTTTTTACATGTTAAGCATGGGAAATGCTGTCAGAGCAGCAATAAACAAGCGAGTTGGGCAGATGCTCCTTTTTTTAGATATATCTATTTTTTATAGAAAACTTTATTCAATTGCTAAATAAACAATATATTTTGTTATTACTTTCAACATATAATGGATTTGAAACTGAAGTGAAATTAGCTTCTGTAAAGATAATGAATGTTTTACAAACTATTTTCCGCATGTGGCGGAATTTTAATTAATAATATTAAATTATAATAATATTAATATGTTACTATATGGACTAATATAATAGGAATTTTTATTACTGTAAATTATTCATAAAAATATGTTAAGTTGCGACTCCGTTTTCAATTCTAAATTTTAATCGATAAATTTTGTGAATCCTTTTCCGCTTTGATACTCAGCTAACAAATGAATTATTTTGCACACAACACGATAAAGTTTAAATTTTAAACTTTATAATAAATAATAAATATATTACCTTCTTGTTAATAAACTTTCTCAACTTTTTAAAAATATATTTAATTGCGATTTCTGTTCAGGCTTTGGATTTCAGTCTTTAAAATTTCGATTCCGTATTCATTTTGAAACCCAGTTTACAACAATAATTAATAAATAATTAACTACATTTTCTGCCTTGTAAAATAACCCATGTTCCTTAAACTGTTATGCAAAACTTCCAGTCTCTCAGAATGTCAGTAACAATGCTCAAATTTGGGTCTGCAGAGTTAACAACTAATAAATTTGAGTAAACATTGAGTTTCCGGCCATAACAATAAGTCACAAATAAGAGGCTTAACGAAAAACAACAAAAACCCAGACAATGGAAAATGTAGTTTCAATTTGATAAGACGCACACTTGATCAAACATTAATAAGTTGTATATTTTGGATTGTGTATTGCGGATTGCGGATTGCGGAGCACCCAGCAATTCACTCGAGATGCCAACTAAAAGTTTTTGGCAGAATGCGCAACTTGTTTCGGCCAAAAATGTTGATTTGCATATTAAAAACATGAATATTGAGCAGTTGACGCTAAAGTTGCTTTGGACACGAACTTTGGCTGGGGCATGTGGCATGGGGCATGGGGCATTTGGGAGGGTTAGAGCTAAGCAAGTTTGGAAGTGCGCCCCGCGGCCAAAACAAGTTAAGTCCTTGAGTAAACTTTAAATGTCGGCTTAGGGTGTGCGGAAGTAACAATATATATATATATATAAATATATGTATATATATGTATATATATATAGATATATATATCCTAAAAAATGTTTTCAATGTTTACATAATGCTCGAAATCCTTCTTCGGCTTCGGCCAACACCTGCGGGCTGAAGCTGCCTGAGAGCGTAAATTAACGTCAATTTGCAAGTACAATAAGCAGCTGTGCAGCAGAAGGAGGGAGGTATGACCCCAAACCACCGTAAAACAATCCACCCCCCCCCCCCTACCACCCTCCCCTTAAGTGTTCTTTAAAGTTTTGTACTCGAGCAGTCAATTGAATCACTCGGCAACTGTGCCGACAACCAGCTTAGATTCCACCAAAATAAAGTTTGGCCCAAAGAACAAAGCAAAAGATTCCTCCAATTGAAGCACTCACACACTGACAGTACACACACACACACACACACACACACACACACACACACACACCACACACACACACACACACATACACACACACCCTTCCCTTAGGCAAAACTTGGCGCTGAGTCAAACTTTAACTCTCTCTGGTGCGAGTTATGTGCGTGCAGGCAACTCAGTTTGGGAAAGGTTATACACTTAGAAAAATATGAGGCCAGCAACTTTAGAAATTAAATAAAGCAAACAGTTTTCGTAAGAGTACAAATTCTGAAGGCAATTGACTATGCCCGAAATACTTTATTTCTATTTATAATACAAATTTATAATTTTTATATAAATTTTAATTTAATTTTAAATTTATAATTTTTCTATAAATTTTAATTTAAAATAAGCTTCTTTTTTTGTAAATCTTAAGAAGTTGAAAATACAGCCACTTCTTTAAAAATGTTAATAACTTATTATACTGCCCTCGAAAAAGTGTTAAAAGTATATTTTAAAATAAAGTGCGATTTATACATCATTAATCTGTTTTTAAATTAAGTTTTTACAATTTTCTAGGGCATTTATTCGTAAACCCTTATAATATCGACAAGAAGATTGAAGGAGTACAGAACAGGAGGCACTCGGATCGTAATTCCATTTTATTCAGTTGTCTTAAGAACGATTGGTCGAAAGTTGTGTTTTGGTAAGAAACACTTTATTAGTTTTCAGGATATCCATACCAAACATAACTGTTATTCTAATTCTATATTTGAATAAAAAATCTGTATCAAAGGACTATTATATCATAGCAACCATAGAAAACATAGGTCAGGTTATTAAATTTATGGTGAAATTTAGTTTGCGGCAGGTTGTCTCTGGTGAGTAATCTTTGGTGTACTCCCTTACTTTTTATTTACTTTTCTTTATTTCGTAATTAATTTTTAACATAATGTAATATATTTCATAAAAGCAGAAATGGTAGAAAAACTTCTTTTCAACTTTTTATTTCAAAGAAAATTCAAAGCCCTACCTTACGTTATTAAAAAGTTTTTTTTATAGAATTAAAAACATTTCAAAAAGAACAAACTCGAATAATTTATTCAGTTTTAAAAAAAAGGAAGCTCCCAATTTTTCTATCACATTAAAACATTTTTCAGGATGTGTTTTTAACAGTGTAGTTCCTTTCTGGTTGTCAATGAAGCCGCGGCACGCAAACTTATGTGGATCCTGCGTACGTATCCACATGTTCCCATTTAGTGGAATACACATGTGCGTGTGTAGTTGTGCATATCTATGTGGATTTTATGTATTCAGACACCCACCCACCCACACACACACACAAACACACAGTTATTCATATGATGGCTGCTTTGCTCATTGCTCGCTTAACTCTCACAATTCATTATTTATTACGTTGGCTGTCATGAAATTTGCTCAGCTTTCCTTTCTGTCTATTTTCATTTTCATTTATTTTCTTTTTTGGTAGCTAACCTTGAAGTCATCAGCGAGAAACACACACACACAAGTAGACACACACACTTACACACACACACGCCCACTAATTTATACTAAAGATAAAATCTAGTTATAAAGGGTTATGCTAATGGCGCTAAGCAGATAATAAAATATAATTTAATTATCATCATTTAAATTGTTAAAAAAAAGCGTGTCGAATTTTATATGCTCTAAAATAAATATAAAAAAAATTTGTGCGCACAAAAATATAATTTAAATATCTATCATAGAACAAAAATTTGAAAACGGTTTGAAAAATTGATGTCTATTATTTTCCATTCAAATTCATTTAAAAAACATCTCAAAAATATTATTAAATATTTTCAATCTTATAAATATTTTATTATTTTTTAATTTATTTATAATTTTACTTTTATTTTAAATTTTATTTAATTCAAATTTTTATTTTTTTATTTTTGGTGTCGACTGATTTTAGTTGGCAAAAAACAATTAAATAAATTCTTATCAAAGTGACCTCTTTTCAAATTTTTAAAAAGTCGATAAACCTTAAAACTAAAACGAATTATTTAAAGGTCATGTATATTTTTGATGATGTGAATGAAATATAACAAAAAAAATTAAAAGAAACATGTTTATTTTTGCCAAACCTAATCAAAACTATATTTTCAATATACCAAAGTAATTAAGAAAACATGCGGCGATTTCAATTAAACAATTTTCCCATTTAAGAAACTAAAAACAAATCGGTACATCAAAGAATAAATACAACTGGCAACTATGTAAATGATAGAGCATATTTATGTGGCATCAAAAGAGAGGGAGAGAGAGAGAGAGAAGGAGATATATATAGGACATTATCAGCCTACGCGGCGTATTCGTAATCTTCAAAAATGAATTTCCAGTCGAAATTGGATTGCGTCTTAAACTTTTATTGACTCACATAATCCTCATCGATTTATGATCAACTAACTGTCTGTCTTTTTTTTTATCTATATAGATATATATTTATATATATGTACAGTTAGGTATATACATGTGTAAATATATCTATGTGTTTGTTTCTCTGTCGATTTGTTTACTGTTTACTAAACATTATCGCAAATTTGCAGTCATATGTTGATTCCAACTGAACTTTTTGCCCAGATGCATTTATATATGTATGTATATATATATATATTTATATATATATGTGTGTTTGTGTAGTTTATATGTTTATTTGCTTATATTTATGCAATTGCAAAACAGATGCGCCTTTTAAATATGGTGCATGTGAAAGCTGAATGTAAATAAATCGTAGTCGATTTTCACATTTGTTGATGCATGCAACAACTGAGGGGTGTTATTGCATCAAGATGTGACTTGCTTAAATAAAATAAATTAAATAAATTAAATTATTTGCATACACTTTATTCAACAGCAGCCGTGTTGGCCAAAAGGGCTTGGCCAAGTGTCATTCAAGTTTTTTATTGCCTGCCACTCAATGTTGGCCAAGATAACGCAATTAGACGCTGGGGCATTGTTTGCTGGGGGGGGCGGGTGTGGGGGGCAATGGAATATATGTACAAATATATCTGCAGCTGACACGTGGACTAGTTCTCCCCCTTCCCCTCTCCCACTTCCTCTCTGAGCTGAGCGAACATCATTTTTAGTATTCAGCGAAAGTTCAAGGATCTTTTGCATTTTGGCTTGAAAGTGTCCCCCGTCTCCGATGATGAGCCCCATTTGTCGAATGACTCGACACTTTACTTTACCTATGTGTGTGGACTCGAGTGTGTCTATCACACATAATAAAAGTGGATTTTATTGATTTATTGTGTGTGTTGGTTTTTGTCATTTTTTTTTGCAACTGGTTTTATTTCTACATCCCTTTATGTCTACAGTTTTTCTTTATGTTGTTTTTTAATCTATTTTTTTCCGCGTTTTGCATTTTCAACACAATTTGGGACACGCGCCGCTAAAATAATATAATTTACATATTATGAAAATGCCATGTGAAAATGTCAAAACTCCCAGCTCTTTTTTTTTTAAACAGGGGTATGTGAACATTTTGAACACCCTACTTAAACCAACTTGAAATAATAGAAATACCTTTAGAGCAAAAGAGAAAAAGATATTTATAGAAATATTTATTTATTTTTTATTTAACAATGCATAAAAATTGTGTATCGATAATATTAGTCTACTTTAGCTATAATTTGGTTAATATTAAGTTGGATTCAAAAGAGAGATTCGGACAAACAACCAGACTGTCCAGCCGGAACCGGAACCGGAACAGCAACTTTATCTATTGAAACTCAGAAACGGAACAAAAAGTAAAATTCATAAAATTATTTAGCCATTTACAAGAAATGGTATTATTAAATATTTAATTAATACTAATTCATAGCCTTTACCGGAACCGGAACCACAATTAGATTTGGTTTGACACCCTTAATCGAACCCATCTTTTTGCAGAAATTACGTTTCCATATCGAAGTTCATTTATCGTTTATCGACAATTCTTCTACTCAAACTCAAATTATTTTAAATGACATTTCATTTTATCTATATTTTTCAACACTCTTTTCCAACACTGTAACAAGCTCTAAAAGACTTAAGAGCAACTGAGATTCGACTACAGCTCACTTTACATTTTACATATGCGCCAAATGCAAAAGACAAATATGTAAAGTATTTTTGCTCAAATGGCTTTAAGTTGTCGACGCGCTTAAGCATGCCACTTGTGGGCGTGGCATGTAGGCTGTCTGGGGATTCGAGTTGTGTTGCCTTTGCTTGTGATAACCTAAGCGGCAGGCAACCTTCAAAGCCAAATAAAATGGAATGCGGAAATTTCAAGCTGCGCCAAAAATATTTTTAAAAACAGCAAGTCGCTTGACCTTTTAACGATGCCATGTCACAAAAATATATATGTATATTATATATGTGACCTGCCCCCTGGTAGCAAGTCGAGGTCATGCTTAAAGGCATTTGTAAAAGTCATTGACGCTTTCCCAATCATTGAAGCCGAAAAAAAGTGGTTTGTTGTCAAGCGCCATAATTTAAAAATAAACTCAAAGTAAGCCAAAAAGTCAAAGGACGAGGAACGCGCAGGATGCCTCAGAAGGAGCAGACGGGGGGGACGTGGCACTGAGTGGCAGCATCGTTAGCGCGAACATTAACATAAGCAACAAAAACAAATAAAGTACAAATAAGGCGACAGTCAAACAAAAAAAAAAAAAAACAACGAGTAAGCCAAGAAAACAAGTCAAGAAAAATATTCAAAGATAATCCACTTAGCAAGCAATTGCCACGTGCTGAGCGTATTTAAGCCAATTAGTTTTGGCCAAGCATAAATGTAATAAATATATAAATAAATGCACAGCGAAATAGATGATATTGGTCCATAAACAAATTCTAAAATAATACTCACATACACATATATTTTTACAACCAAATTGTTTGCACAACAAGCACACACACACACACACACATACATGTTGGTTATGACGTATTTGCTTTGCTGGTGAAATCCTAACCAGAGTCGGAGACAGAGTCAGTCTTGCAGGCCATGTTGCTGACAGGGAACATGGTTAACCTATACACTCGGCAAAAAAACTCTCTGAATTTTAGAAAATTGCTCTGAAAACTATAAAATCTTCTATGTTTCTCAAAATAATTTTTAAATGTTGGAAAACAATTTTCTAAAAATTGGTAAAGCTTCCTCTAAATTGACAATTCCAAAAATATTGTGTTTTTTGTTGAAATTTTTAGTAATATTTCCTATTATTAAAATATCTTTTATATCTTTCATGTTTTTCGAAATAATTTCTTAATTTGGGAAAACAATTTTCTAAAAATAAGAAAGGCTTGCTCTAAGTCGACAATCCCAAAAATATGGTGTTATTTGTAATTTTTAGTAATATTTTCTATTATTATGAAATGAATATCTAAAAAGTAAATAAAATTGCTTAAATTCATAAACAAGTAATGAAAATTTATCTCTCGCTGAGGTGTGATTTTTCAAATAAAATTATATGAATTTTATAACCCAGTAAAAATATTTCTGTATGCAAAAACTCAAAATACTAATTCCTGTTAATAAAATAAAAGTAATAAAAAAGCTAAATTTAGTTATTTTGTTTACACATATAAGAAAACCACCCAACAAATTATAGATATTTTTTCTATAATAAAAATGTAGCCTGAAATGAAGAAAAGAAAATACCCAGGTTTCTGAACTATTCTCGGCATCTGTATTTAAAATTTCGATTTCTTCAAGTGTAGCTTTTTACATGCTACATTCTGCATGCTAACATGGGGCACACAATGTCAGTCTATAAATAGTCATAGCGGGTGCTTGCTGGGTGTTCGATGTGTGTGTGTGTATGTGTGTGTGACCAGTGCCTGAGGTGCAGCTGACAACAGCAGGAGCATCCAAGCAGCCAGCAGGCAACCAGGCAGCGAGGCATGAGGCAGAGGCAACAAGCAGTTGCATCAACAAGCGACGTGTCTCGATGTCATTGTCGTCTGGCTCTGACTAAAGGTTATCACTCGCCCGTCGCCAGTTGGCAGTTGCCAGTTGCCAGTTGTCAGTTGCCACTGATATTGTTGGCTTTTAAATACACTGCCAGCTATTTCTAACAGCAAATGTGTTGCATAAAAAAAAAAACTATAAAATCTTTTGGTGGCTTTAACTTGAACAGAAATATTGGAAATACTTTTATTTATTTATTATGCATAATGTCTAATAAAACAAGGAATAACTGTATATTTCTTAAACACGCCAAAGATTAAATAGGGTATTTAGAAGATATATAGAAAGAATTCGAGCTATCGGCCGATTGTTCCTATGAAAGATATATTATTTTGTAGTTCGAAGCTGAGAATCTGTCGACCGATCGTTCCTGTAGCCATTATATAATATAGCAGTCTGATTTCGATAAATTTTGGTACAAATTTATATATATATCGCCTTAGCTAACGCTGATCAAGAATATATATACATTCCATAAATTCGTTACCAACTCCATGACAAAATATCCTGTGCAAAAGTATAACAAAGAAATCTTTTAATAATTTACATAATCTAAGAAAACAAACACACCAATTTCTCTCTGTGTATGGCTCAAATTTGGTCTTTTATGTTCACAAATATTTATGAAAGCACAAACATAATTCCAAAAATAATAGACTTAAGCAAATTGAATTTGGAAGCCACAAATTATTCGGGCCAGTGTACGGGCATGTTTATAACAAGCTTGGGTGATGCGAGGGGTGTGGCATGCCACAACTGACATGGCTGCTAGCCGCGTGCC
This sequence comes from Drosophila kambysellisi, assembly GCA_035042185.1. Taxonomy (NCBI): domain Eukaryota; kingdom Metazoa; phylum Arthropoda; class Insecta; order Diptera; family Drosophilidae; genus Drosophila; species Drosophila kambysellisi. The sequence goes on from JAWNLS010000417.1 coordinate 763,385, forward strand.
ACGAAAGTGCTGCTTTGACGACATGAAAACAAAAAATGGGGGGTTGATTTGGGGATTGGGTGGCAGGATGTTGAGCTGCTGCTGCCCCCGCTGCTGCTGGAGGGGATGCTTAAATGCTTTCATCACTCAGCTGGAAAGCCTGGCACGCTTCGCCGCTCGCACGCACAACAAGTTAGTCGGCAGGAAAGGGTAGCAAATGGGGGCATGGGACATGGGGCATGGAGATGTGGGGTCTTGTACCAATAGAACAGTTATTTGGAACAGAGACCAGCTTAGTTGGTGTTGGAGTTGGAGTCAGCTGCTGGGTCAGTTGCCTAAGTAAACATCATTCACATGCAAGGGTCGTCCACGGCTGCTGTTCTCAATTGACCTTAGCAGCCGTTACCTTTTTTACCGTTATAAACTAACTAGCTAGACGCTCTCCATTGGCCTGTGTACAAATCAGCTGCGCATGATTGATGGTATTGATAGATTGACAAACAGATGGAGAATGAGAACGAGACTTTGAACTTAATATTTGCTACACTCAGCTAAAAAAAAAGTGAACTGAATTTTAGAAATTTAACTTAATTTTCAAGCCAAGCGCAACTCACTTTCAGTAAGTATTTACTAAAAATATGGAATTTATTTTCTTAATTTTCTGGGTATATTTTTAGACTTGGAAAATTACATTTCATTTTCATCTCACAAAGCAGATAAACGTTTGATTGCTTATATTGTTAATAAATTAATGTTTTAAGACAAACTTAAGATTTTACATACAATTTATTAATTTAAATATAGGAACATAATTTATAATAGGAAAACTGCATTTTTTAGGGATTTGTCAATTTCTCATATTTACAATTTTTTTTTTAAATTTAAAAAAAATGCTAGATTTTTAGCGATTTTTGTTTTTAGTGCGATCTTTGTTTTTTGCCAGTGTAACAACGGCAACTCAGTATTTGCCAGAATTCTGTCGAGATTCGCACATTTTTATTATTGACTGTGAATGAACTGTGAGCTGGTCGACGAGTCCTTCAGATGATACTGCTAATGCCCCCAACGGGAGGAGGAATGTTGTTATTGTGTCACTCTGGTAGCAAGTCAAGTCAAGAACCAGATAACTGTGTGACAAATTGTGCATTTCTATTCGAATGGTAACATAATCGTTAAACTTAAGTGGGTATCCTGCCGTTGACATCCTTGAACAACTGTTTCATTCTCTCACAAGGCTGGCAGCACAATGTTTAATGTAGCTTACAAATAATTACAAAGTTAACTTGAAACTTGAACGCTTGCAAATACCTTAAAAACATTGAAGATTACGCGTTTCAAATTCCTTAATTATTATGGAATGCTAGCTCAAAAAAAAACCATTAACCTAAAAATACATGGAAATGTTAAATTTTATGCGATTAAATTATTTTTCCTTACATACTTTAAGCATTATTAATTTAATGTAATGCCAGCTATAAAAATAAAATCAGACTCCTACTTTTAATTCATAATTCTAATTTCCCTATGCTCCCATAAACATAAATAATTGCAAAAGTCGAGTTGAAATTGTGACAAGTAATTTAAAAAGTTGATTTTTAAGCGAATAAAATACTTTAGCATTTTTAATTATTGTGGAATGCTAACTTTCAAATATGTAATCGGAATAATTCTGTGTCTGCACATTTTTGTGGTGGTTTTTCCAGCTTAAGCTTTTTTTTTGAATCTGCTCTCATGAAATCCCATGCCACACATCAGATTTATCTCTGATTAAATATGCACTTCAAAAGTTTTTCCACACAGCAATCAAATGTTTTCAAATGCCACCGCAAGGGAATGCAACATATTGCAAGCATAAATCCAGCACTCAAATATAAATAACTATGCACATATATCAATATATATTCCAGGGTAGAAAGGGGTTTCATAAATTTGAAACCAAGGCATGTGACACGGCAAAGCGAGGCAGCTCTCAGTTTTCATATTCCTGATCAGCATCAGCATATAAGAAGAGTCTAGAGACTTAAAATTTTGAACATAACTTCTCAATTACCAAATCTCAAAATTATATCATTTTATGAATAATGTTTTTCCAAAGCAACACTGACTTATATTAGTTAAAGACTTGTTTTTAGAGTATCTCCAAGTTGAGCTCTCTCTGCTCTCCAACATTTCAGCTTGTTTATAAATCAAATTACAATTCATAGTTGCAGTCAGCTTGGAATATATTCGATTTTACCAATTTGTTAAAAATATGTTGTTTTTTTTTGTATTTCAATTGGCGATATGAAAACTGAAAACAAATAAGAGCGAACCGGGTCAGAGAAGAGGTCTTAAAAATACATGAAAACCATTTAGCAAATGCGCCCATTAGAGACGTAAAAAAAAAATAATCAACTTTGACACGTATGCATGGGGCACGTGGCATGGGGCATGGCAAATAAAAAAAAGTTAAAAAAAACAGTAAAGGTAAAAAAATATACTGTTTGCTGTTTGCGTGTTGCTGTCACAGGTCGAGAGCTGAGCATGGAATATGTGAAAAGTGCATGTGGGCAAACAGCAACAACAAACTTCAACAACAGCAGCAAAAACAAACAACAACAAGAACAACAACAAGGAAAAAGAAAAATCAAAGCTGCAATAAATGAAAAATCAGCTTGATGCATGCAATTTGGAAAAAAAAGAAAAGAAAAATAAAAAATAAAGCGATGCCCTCGGCGAACAATGATTGAATGACTGCTTGACTTACTCCACAGGACTTGACTGCTTGACTCTTTGACTGACAACCCAAACAGTGGCCACAACAAAAACGGCGAAAACTGTTGGCCAAGTTCGAGAACGCTTATCACAAAATCACAATAAATGCAAGGCAGCAAAAATGATTTCGAAATCATTTTTAAAACATGTATTCGACTGTGAGATACGCTGCAATTTAATGTTGAGTTTTTATTGAGTTATTTAGTTAATGTCAATTAAAGAGTAATACAAAAATACTAAAGTAAAAAATCAATTAAATTGATTAATAAAATTGTATATTTTATTTTAAATTCCAAAAAAAAGAAGAAATATTTATAAGATTTCTGTGGGTATTTAACTGCAAAATGTTTTAACATTTGTTGCATATATTTTATTATTAAAAATAAATAAATACAAAAATTAAATTTGTTTAAATGATTTTTTTAATAACTTTACGCAAAGCGAAACGGTTCCGATAAACCGGATAAATGAGTACTTGAAGCTGATTCTTAAAAATATTCTGATTTTTATATACTTTGAATATTGATTCCAATTCAGAATTTCAAGAGGTAAAAATACTGAATACATTGAAAATGTTCTCTGCTTTCAGCAGCGAGCATCGCGCAGGAAAATTTATATTTTCACCGTATTATTAAGCATTTTGTGCAGCAAAATTAAAGTGCACCCAAATGTTGCACGCCAAAATGACAGGCCACAAAAACGAACACACAACGGATGATTAAATGCGCCGCTTGCAACTTGAGCTATTATTAAAAATTGTTTCCAGCCAGCTCTTATCGCCTTTCAAACGGCCGAATGCATTTTGGCCATGCACACAAAATACTGTTAGCTGACTGTGGCGAATACGTAATATTCTGTGTGTGTGTGTGTGTGAGTGTGTGCTTGGCCAATACGTATACGCCTGGGAGGGGACAGCTGGGCAAAAGTTTGAGTTGGCTCAGATGGAAGCGCGCTCGCATTATGCAAACTTGGCAATAAAAATTCAATTAAGTTACCAAGGACACAATGTCAAGTGGTGGGGCTCGATAAATCAAAAAAAAAATATAAAAAAACAGTGTGCAACAAAAATGACACCAGCAACAACAACAACGAGAACAGTGGCAACAACAACAACATAACGGCAGCGGCAACAAAATTGTGACATGCTGTGCAGTCGTTGCGACTTTGATGCACGTTTTAATTATAATTTTGACGCCAACTGTTTAAACACACTCACACACACACACACTCACACACACACACACAGACACACAGACACACAGACACGCAACGATAACACATGCAACATTTTGTGTGCTTATCTATGTGTGTGTGTATGTGTGTGTGAGTGTACTTAGTTGTTGTTTTTGTATCGCTTGCACTAATTGTTTGGGACAGAAACTGCTGAGCCGACCAACATGCCGAGAAAGCCAGCAAGGGCAAAAGATGAATGAGAGACAGAGAGAGAGAGAGAGAGAGAAAGTGCCACAAAGAGAGAGAGGGGGTAGAGAGGTGAGCGAAAGTAGTAGCTCTACATTTGGCTTGAGCTTAATTGAGGCAGCAGCTCACACAAAGGACAATAGCCACAAAACACACACACAACCAACTAACCAACCACAGGAGCTATGCGTGTGTATGTGTGTGTGCACACACACATGTGTGTGCGATACATATGGTCAGCAAAGCAAGTAACAAAACTAAAACGTGCAACACACACAGGCCGCATTATACACTGAGAGATAAAATGCAGAATTCATTTATTTTTTATTTTTTATTTTTTTTTTTTAATATATAAAAAAATATTTACATAAAAGTTCAAAAAAATAAATAAATTGTGTCTGTTGATTTCATTCCATAACTTAAATTATCCAAGAAAACAATTTCTTTATTTATTTGATAAATTTGACAATTGATTTTATATAACTTACATTTTACATTATAAAATATATTTTAACCAATTCATAAACTTTCTAGGAACCTTAACTAAACTTTGCACACCGAAAAGTAAGCTGTCATCTCATAGTCTATTAATTCAGCTTTTTAATCATATTTCTCTCAGTGTAAGCAATACCAGCAAAGTCTCAACTTGGTACAATGTTCTCAGCACAATGTTTCTGACTGGGTTTGAGTTTTGGCGTTGGCACTTCAATGGGGGCAGGGGGTGTTTGTTAGATTTATGGCCCCAAAAGCTATAAGTTTGAGTATATTGGGGCAAAGGGTGGGGGAGTGTGGGCAGAATGGGGGAAGCAGAGGAATGTGCAAGCTGTACTCAATTAATACTCATCAGTGTGACATTAGTGCCATTTATTTGCACAGGCTGCGGATCTCAGACACGAGATGAGATAAAAGATAAATGAGATAAACACGTGCAACGCAAATTGATTCCTCGAGTCGAAAGATGAAATTGAGAATTAGACTTGAAAGCCAATTGATTGTGAATAATCAGGTCTAATTTTGCATCGCTACTGTTTTTGCTATGATTCATCAATAAATAGCACATAAACGACAAGAGTGTTATTTTAACAGCTATAATAAAGCAAGTAAGATGCTGTAGTCGAGTTGGCTCGACTACGATATACCCTTAACCCAGTTGTTAAATATATATTAGTTTTCTTGGCAAATTTCCCTTTAAGATGATTTGCACTCAAATGCCCGAACTAAATGACTACAAACACGTGCATATCCATACATAGATACACACATACACGTACACGAAAGAGTAGTTATCGGGGCTCTGCAGAATACACACAATATATTGTCATCTCTTTCTCACACATGCGATCTCCTATTTATATGTATACAGAAAATACTTGCGGCTGCTGATAGAAATGAGATCAATATGGAAATATATTTTCGACTATAACTTTGGTGTTTTTTGCCCGATCTTAATGAAATCGGCAATTGATCAATAATATGTATAAGCATATTATATATAAATTAGAAGCCTCTGACTCTTAAATTGTGGAATTTATTGCTATGGAAAATCGAAATCTATCGATAATTCAAAAACTGAGGTTGTTATCGATAAAAATAAAGCAAATTTGATCTGCGCCTGGAACACGAGAGCTTATATTCCAAATTTTAAGACTCTAGCTCTTATAGTCTCTGATTTCCGCGCGTTCATACAGACGGACGGACGGACGGACGAACGGACAGACGGACATGGCTATATCGACTCGGTTGTTGATCCTGATCAAGAATATATATACTTTATGGGGTCGGAGATGCTGTTACATACATTTGCATAAAACCATTATACCCTTTTTACCCTTTTTTAATGGGTTAAGGGTATAAAAAGCCAACTTTCAAGCTGAAAATGACATACCCTAGCAGACTGATATGAGAAGGCTATTGATTTGGCCATAGATGATTAAGAATTTATAGGTCTACAAGAATACAAAGAGCACTAAATCTGTTGAGTCTATGAATATCTGTCACTCAATTTTATGGCCAAAAACATTATTCGTAATGGGCTCTAATGAAACTAGTTTACCAACATTTCTCGACAAGAATATTATTTTGTTTGCTTGCGAATAACTTTAGTTGCAAACTATAATTTATTTGCACAACAACAATAAGTACAGTTTCAGTTTATGTTTGACATAAATTTCTAAATATTATTTGTAAATTTATATTTGATATTTGCTGTTGCCAAAGCAACTCATTGAAGAGAAATATTTACACTTTCATAGTGGAATCCAATTAAATAATAATTTGTCAGAATGTTCAAATTATGTGAGAAAAATATTTTATTTAAAAACACATTTCTCAATCGTTGGTTGCTATCAATATTATTCTATATTATTGTTTTAAATTTATTTTATAAATATTATAAATACCAAATAGAGTCTTAGTTGCCTCAAACTGCATTTAAAAAATAGCATTACCTACTTTGGATTAAAAAAGGAGAGAGAAAATAAATTGCAGCGACATTTGAGTTTAATTTGGCCATAAATTAAATAAAAAGCGATGTGCAGTAAAATAAATTAAACGCCACCTAAAACTTTATTTGCCAACTAAATAAATCAATTGAAAGACGCTGAAAGGCGGACAAATATCGAAGCTGAAACTGCAACTGCAACTGCAACAGCAACTGAACGCGACCAAATCTATTTTACGTGCAGCGAATTTGCAATTTTGAAGCAATCGAATTGCTTTCAAAATATTTAGCAATAATTCAACTAGAATTTTATGTTCATAAGAAAGCAGCAAAAACTCTTAAATATTAAATGACAGACTTTATTTAATGCATTTTTGGTAGTTTTAAATTTGTTTTGAGAAAATTGTGACACATTTGGATGTGTTCTCACATTCAGTAGTGTTGACAGCTTTAACTTTAATTCTGCCTTGTTTTGTCAACTGCAATTAAATATTCTTAAATATTTAATGGGCACATATTTGAGCTGTCTGCTTGGGTGACAGACGACAGGTGAAAACTTGAGCACATGTTCAACTTTGACAGCAGCAAAGATTAAGATTCTTTAATAAGCACCGAGTACTTTTCAAAAGTTTTCAATCTAAGCAAATAAAAATTGTTAAATTTAATGTTTATAAATTTTGTTTAACAAAGTTTGCTTTTCTAAGTTTGTCATTGCTAAAGTGGACAAACTTCAGAAAAAGTTTTAAGCAAATAAATTAAATCAAATTAAACAATTTGTCTAACAAATTTTGTTAAAGCTTTTAACAATTTGACATATGAATATTAAATGGGTTTCAGCTGTGAAAAGGTGTAAAACAACAGCAAATATCCAATAGAAATGTACAAAAAATATTTAGAAATTTAAGCTGAAACAACAAATTTGGTTTTGTGTGACACCAACTACAGTTAGTTATTGTTGTTAAGCAAATAAATTGGAGTTTACAACTAAATGTTATTCACAAACTCTTTTACAGAAATGCTGGTAAACAAGATTAAGTTTGGCCCATTACAAATAATGTTTTCAGCTTTAAAATTGAGAGACAGATTTTCGTGGATGCTGAAAAAAACTTTGACTTTTTTAAAGTCTATTTATGTTATTTATCAGCAAATAAAAAATAAACATCAAATGTTGAAAAAAAAACCCCGATTGCTCTTATTTGATTACATTGTTTAATAATTTTATTAAAGGGTATGTAAATTTCATTTTGCGTAAGTCAGTAACTCTCTCTTGTTGCCTTTTATCTTTGAATAACTATAATAAAGTATTTATTTTTATTTTGCTATTTATTTTACCTTAACATTTTAAGTCAGTCCTATCAATCCTATAAACTTTCTGTTATCTGTCTCTTGTGTGGCACTAAAGCACCTGAATTTGAATATAAGGAGGAATAAAAAAAGTGCTGTGACATTTTTATGTACAATCCAGTTTGCTTGCAGCAGTTGCAACTTGAACCACACAATAAAGTTTGAATTGCAATTTGAAACAGTTTCACTTTAAGTACATTTCAGACCCAACTCGACTTCGACGCACTGCAAGTCCAACAACAACAACAGCAACAACAATCCCAAGTTGACCTTTTGTACAATTTTCCAAACAATGCCACTTGCCAGATGTCAAAATGCATCCAAATAAAGGAGAATGAGGCAAGCAGTGGCAAAGTGGCAAAGAATAGTTGCCACTTTGGCCAAACACTAGTCACTTTGCACCGCATAATAATCAAAAATTTCTATTCACAAAAAAAAAAAGGGAAAACAATAAAGAGCCCAGAATTAGATAAGTTTAATACGGCGCTAAGATAGCTAGGTGCCACTAAGTACCCCTACTTAATTAAGTTCAAAGTTAAATTAAGTCAAGTGAAGATAACGCAACATTATCAGTGAAAAAACTGAGCAAAGACCAAAAGTGTGGACTGTTTTGTAATACACAATTGCTTAATAGATTTTATTTTGTAATAGGTTTCTTACTATTAAAAAAAAATTATTATTTATCAATTTATTTTTTATACTAGGTGCTGTTACTTAACTAAGTTTAAACATAAATGAAGTAAAGTTAAGAAAACGAGATTTTATCTGTGCAAATTAAAAAGTTTTGACTGTTTACAAATACATTTTCTTAATGGACTTTCTTTTTTAATAGATTTGCTTACCATGAAAAGTAAAATAGATAAATCGCTCAATAGACAAAAATGTGCGATATGTTTTTGTATTATTATTGTTGTTTTGGGTAATTTTTTTGTGGTTTCTTTGACCTCAGCCCGTTTTTACGAGTATTTAATACACAATATTTTTTGTTGTTGAGATTTATCTTTTCCATTTATTTTTTGTTATGAATTTCGCTTTCAATTACAAAAATCGTGTTTCAAAATACGCCCAAGTGGCAATTTTGCGGTCTTTTTTGTGTACATTTTCGAAAAACACAAATTTTTGCTCAAATTTTATCGAGTTGATAATTTTTTGAAAACAATCACAAAACACACACACAGGCGCACACACGCACGCACACACACACTGAGGCGTGCGAACGCGGTCAGCGACAGAAACGAACTGAATAACTGTAAAGCACGAGCAACGAGCAACGGTTAATTCGTAATTTTGGATATCTTTTTTCTTTAGCCGCGGCCAACGTTGCGTATGAGCGACGACAGCAAACTGAATCCGAAACGCAACCAGCGAACGAACAAAAAGCAGCGCGCTCGCAGCATGTTCGAGTCGAACATGTTGCAAAGCGAGCGTGGATGAAACGCCGGCAAAGCTGAAGAAGGAAGAGTGTGGAGCGGGTAAAAAGCAGTTGTTCGACAGCGTCGCTTGGGCTTATCACTAGAAATTAAGACAAAAGCCCGACTAACGTAAATTAAATGTGACCACCCAAAAAAAAAAGGAAAAGGAAAAGAAAAAGGAGGAGCAGCAGTAAAAGAGGTACAGAGTTGTCATTACAGCACTCAGAGTTGTAAACCACAGTCACAACTCAAACTCTCTTCAACTAATTTACGGGTGCATTAAGAAAAGACACAAGCATTTTGTTCGGATAGTTTTAATTGAGATTGTAAGAGTAGGACTTTTATGTACACTTAGCGAAATAAATGTTTAAATAACAAAATTTCGAGTAAATATTATTTTAAACTCCCTTTACTTTCTTACCAGTGTTATTTTTTATACTTAAAATCAATGCAATTATATATTTATATACTTTATTTAAAGTGTAATGATTTAAATTTATTTTTGAAATAGCTCCTCAATATTTTAAGCTTCCCCAACTTTTTTCTTTTCTTTCTGCTCTTTCCTTCTTTTAATTTTTGCTGATTTAAATTGCATATGTTTTTAATACCCTCAAAATACGCTTCCGAAATTTTAAGCTGCCATAACTTAATCAAAATTTAATCGATTTAATTACCAAACCCATTTCAACATTTTTAAATCATGAGAAAAATTGTTGCCAAAGTATTAAAGATATGTATTTATTATAGATGAACAAATTTCTTGGATTAAGTGAACTGGTCTCAATGGGTGGACCATGAAAACGTACAATAATAAGAATTTACAATTATTTAAATTGCAACTCTATATTAATGCCAACTAAATGCAAACTGAGAGCGTATCACATAAGAAGAAAGCAGAACAGTGGGGAAGAGAGAATGGAGAGAAGAGGAAAGAGCAAGAAAATAGCGCGAAATAAATTGACGTTTCTTATGGCTTTGGCCACTTTTGCAATGTGCTTATTTTGGTTTTTGGTTTTGGTTTTTGTTGCCTTTAAATGATTTTCCATTTGCACATTTCACGCGGCTAAATTGTTTGCCTTTCAATTATTGTTGTTGCCGTTGTTGTTTTTGTTGCTGCTGCTGGCAAAATTTTCATTCATAAAAAAGGTGGAACTTGCTTGCGGGCGAAAAACAATAAAATGCCACGAACAAGAAGAAGAATACGCAACGGAAACGACAATGGCCCAGGCAGACAAACAGGCGTTCCTCGTGGGGCGGGGGAGAACTGAGCTGGCTTACCCAAAAGGGCGACAGCATAAGGAGAAGAAGAAGGAGAAGAAGAAGAAGAAGGTGAAGAAGAAGAAAGCGGACAAAGTTTTGTTGTTATTTTTGTTACTTTTGTTGGCGCTTTCTTTACGTTTGTATTTATTTATACTTATTAATACCCCACACATGCATATAAATGTGCGAGTGTCTGTGCGTGTGCGTGTGTGTATGTGCGTGTGTGTATGTGCGTATGTGCGTATGTGTGTGTGTGTGCGTATTTTGAATTTATTCGCTTTTTATAAGCAAAGCAAAATCGAAAGAAAAAAAATGTATTTTTGTGAAAAAATATGTTGCTTCTTTTACAGCAAAAAAATGGTTAAAAGAAAAACAGCTCGAAACTTTTGTTGTAACTGTGTGTGTATTTTTGTGTGTGTGTTTTAGTGTAGTGTGTGCCTGGCTTGTCTCATTGTTAAAACCTCAGAAAACCAAAACCCAGGCAATACGGCATGTCTGTGGTTTTTGCATTGTGAGACTAACCGCTACCTACCTCCCCCCATCATCTTACCCCACTTCCCCTCTTTGTTAACCCCAGCAAAAGCAACGAAAAACATCTAACGAAATATGTCGAGGCAAAAGCAATGGGTAAAAAAAGGGATGCAGAAAACTGTTGGTCGATAAGGTTGTCCAAATCAAAACATTGAGACAGTCTCAGACAGACAACGAGGAGATGATGGCAGGAGGGGGGTCGGGGGGGAGCGGCTTGACAGGCAAAACGAGCGAGTGGAGGACTTAGGGATAATCCCAAGTCTGAGTTGCGGCTCAATTTGATAATACCCTACAAATACTTAAGAAAGGTCGTTACTATGAACTCAAATCTAAATTTAATTTAATTTATTTAAATAATTAATTTAACTTGACAAATTTAAAAATAAACATTCAGAAAATTAAGGAAAACGTCAAATTTATTGTATAAGAGATAAGAACTGAAATTAAACGAATCGAGACACAAAAAATCAGGTATCTTACGGCATTTCAGGAAGGACATCTATATAAATAAAATAAAATAAAAAATCTGAGATTTCAGGGATTTTTGGAAAAATGATACAAGAAAAATATAAAGCAAAAACATTTAAGGAATCAAAACACACAAAATCGGGGATCATTCAAGATAAAGCCAGAGAAATAAACATAAGCTATGACAAAAACCTTGACAGAATATAGACGTTTTTCAAAATTAGAAATCCTCATAAGATGCTTTCAAATACATAAATTTTGCATACCCCACAAAATAAAGGGCTTCATTGAATCCTACAAGAGAAATTCATAGAAATAATGTTTATAGGCGTAATCGAAAATCTTGATCCTAAAAAATATATACAACTTTAATCCTTCGAGTGAGACTTGCCCAGATTAAAAGTCTTGATTTTAAAAAACATATACATCAGTTTGAAAAATCTGACATTTCAACTGGTACTTTTTTGAGATTAAAAAACCGTGTTTGCTTTTTTTTAGTGATCTCTTTTCCAATTTAGTTATGTTCGATTTCTCAAAACTTAGTAATTACTTTGTAAAGGGTATTTCGTAGTCACTCATTCTAGTTTTCGAGATTGTTTTTTTTTTTACTTGGTGCCCCGCCGGCAGTCGCACAGTGGGTTAAAGTTGAGCCGTCGACTTAGACTTTAAGCCTCGAATTTTTGAATTATTTCTTGAGTTTTATGCGCTGCGGAAAGAATGAAAAAGAACCTTTGACATGCGGCATGGGGCATGCAACAAAAACAGCAGCAGTCACCCAGCCAGCCAGCTAGCCACCCAAGCAAAAGGATGCCACACAAGGCATAACACAGATGCTGGATATATAGAAATATTTGATTTTAAATGCAAAAGATTTATTTTCATTTTAAATTTAATGCGGCATTAAGTATTATTGACAAAGTGTAAACTGGGTTGGCAGCTGAAAGAAGGCCAAAATCCTGGCTAAAATGATAAGGACACAACCTTCTCGGAAATGCGCTGTGCTCTTTTCGAGCTTAGCACACAGAAAATTGAATTGCAAACAAATTTAAACTTAATAAATAATTCTGAGAATTCAAGAAAACAAAATGAGAAAAAAATGCAAAACCGTAAAAGTATTTGAGTTAACTGTAAATTAATTAAAATTAAATTTCCAAGAAATGCATTTAACAAACGGTTTTTTAGGGAAAGCTTCAAATTTAACGGAACAAGACTAGCAAACTAATAACCTAATTAAGCTGCCTATGTTTGAAACATAAAATATATTAATTCAAGCAGGGACTTAGTTGGATAAAATTAATATTATCAAGTATGATAAAACAAATTGAATTCGGAAAGGAAAACCAAAGAACTTAATTTATTAAAAGTTAATGAAATATAATTAAATTTTATTAAAGTATAATCAGCTTTTAATTGAAACTATTTAAAATAATATTAATTTCATTTACTTAATTATATTTGAATACCTTTAAATTAAGAAATTACATTATTTTAATTTAAATTGTGTTAACTCTCTCGTTAAAGCTAAATTTAAAAAAACACTTATTAAATTATAATTAAATAACCTTTAAAAATCTATGAAAATTTTAACAGCTTAACAACTTTTTGCCCAGAAATTATTGAGTTGATTTTTGGTTGAAAATAATTTGTTTGCAAGGCTAAAAATTTACATAACCCAAAAATGTAGAAGGACAAATCTTGCGGATGATAGCCAAAAAAAATTTGTATTTTTTTCTGTTTTGTATGCCGCATTTTGTTGCTATTTCTGCGAATTGTCGCAATTATGTGTGGCACAAATAATGCATGCCTCATTTGCTGATGCACCTGAAGGCTTATTAAAATTCAACAACAACGAGTTGGCCAAATCTAAATATGCTTTGGCCCAAATGCACATATACTAAAAAGATTATATGTCTTCCTGTTTGTCAAGCAGCCAGCCAGATAACAACAAAAACAATAACAATAACAATAACAATAACAACAAACAACAACAAAAATAAAAACAAAATGAAATTGTGATAGAAAACAAGTCAAAGAGAGGAGCAACAAACTGCAAACTGGTCGAGCAGTTGCCACATTCGATTTGCGTCAACATCGTCGTCGGGTTATTGGTGTTATTATTGTTGTTGTTGTTCTTGCTGTTGTTGTTGTTCTTGTTGTTGTTGGGTGCCCGGACATGAATGCAAACCACACTCCCACCAACCGCACACCACAAGATCCCCCGCCGCACAAAGCCATAGAAGCCAAGTGGCGGACAACATCCGGAGGGTTGAAAAATCGGTGCACACTCAGCAAAAAATAATTTTCGAAAATAATTTTCGAAAAATTTTGAACTAAAACTACACAATTAAAATTCCCAAGAATCTTGAATTTCAATCCAATAATTTCAATTAACGGCTCCGACTTAGATTTCTCGACAATAATTCGTGGAATATCGATTCAGTTAGGAAGCTGAGTTTCATTAGGTTTATTTTGGTTAAGGTTTTCTTTCCAGATGAATTTCAATTGGTTAATTTCAATTAAGGATTCGGTTTCCAATTTGAATTCCTATCAGACAATCGTGAAATGTTCAGTTTGGTATTCGATTCTGGATATCAGCTTCAATCAGTTTATTTGAGTTACCGGTTTCTGTTCCGATTTAATTTCCTGTCAGCGATTCAACAAATTACGAAATTGATTTTGGCTGTAAATTTCAATCAGTTTATTGATTTATTTATTTATCCTGGTGCTGCAAGGTTGAGACTTGTAAAATGTGCCGCTAGTCGGAAAATGTAATACAAAAGTGAACTCATAAAAATAGTTTAAAACAAAAAGAATATAATAATATAAAATAAAATAAATAGCAAATATTAAGTCGTATGATATTTATTTTATTTTAATTATATTTAAAGGCAATAGTATTTATATAATTATATTTAGATATTCTTTTTATCATTCTTATATTATATATTTTTTTAATCTAATTGTAAACATTTTTAATATAATCTAAATATAGTTTCATGTTTTTTTTGCAGACCTTATAAAAATCTTGCTAACACTGGTTTATAGAAAGATTTAATGCAATTGTTTCGCTCAGTGTAGTCATGCAAAAATGATGCATGCCAGTGACTTTGTGGCTGTCTCTCTCCCGCTTCCGTACACCCTACCCCTATCCATCCCTCTCTCTCTCTCTGTCACTTTCTTTATGTTGCTGGGTGACTCTGCATGTGAAATAATTATTAATAATAAAAAATAACGAACAAAGTTGTTGCTGTTGTTGTTGTTGCTGTTGTTGTTGTTGTCCTCGCTGATGCACTTCCGCTGGCTGCCTGGCTGATGACGGGCAGAGGTAATTAACACACAGCGGGAAACAATGTTATCGTTTAAGGAAGAAGCGCAGGAGAAGGAGGCGGTGGAGGTGGAGGAGAAGCAGCAGGAAAAACTACTGAAGTCAGTCAGCCAAAGTGGCCATTTTACCGTTAAGCGTCAGCTGAATTCATGCAAAATACAAACAACTGAAACACAGGCGACAATTGAAAAGTTTTCGCTTAAGTGTTTTTTGTGCCCTGCCCAAGTGGGGTATTTGCAACACTTGATGTTGTTTGACGAGCGCTTAAGTAAATTGTTCTTAATTATAATGAAGTGAAATGCGATATTATAATTTCAATTGCAATATAGATACAAATTGAGATTGATTGACTAAGAGATGCCCTGCAGTCTTTACTTTTATTATATATCAATTTTGTATCCATCAAATAAATAAATAATGGCAAAAAAGTTTGATCTGCGAAAAATATATGAAAATTTTAATTTAAATATTAAATTTAAATTACAAATTAAATTATCAAGAATATGTTTTTTATGGTTTCAGTGAAGCTGCCTTCTGCGTATATAAAATAAATTATAAATTACAAATTTTTGCAAACAAATTTTACAATATTTTAATAAATTTGTAATTGGTTCAGATTATACAAGAATATATTGAGCTCTTGAATAACACATTTAATATAATTAAAAAATTAAATAATATAATAATTTAATTAAATAAAATGTAAAATAATTGTATTAAAGAATAAATACACACATTTAACTAAACTTGCCAACAGTTTTCAACAGCCTGCTCCTAAGAATCTTTGATTTATTTTTAAAATAATACCATCAATTGTAATTTAACTTTTCAAATGTAAAGAGTATACAATATTCGTTTTGCTTTAATTTACTTTATCTTTTATTTTGTGATATTGTTGATTTTTTGTCGGGGTTTTTCATTTTGTTGTGCCTGACTTTGACAGTGCGCTAATTATGACATTTTTCTCTAGAGCAATTACTGCCAAATGCTTGAGAGCACATTTGAAATTAAGTAGCCGCACTTCCCCTCAATCCCCCGCCCCTCCCACCACCCCCTCACTCTTCCACAACAGCCCCCACAACCCCTTTTTGGCATATCACTTTTAATTTGAAATTAAATTGAAATGATTATTTTTAAACGCGATTTTGTAAAATTACATTTCGGTGCCTTTTTGCGGTGCTTTAATTGATGAGCGACTGCACAGATACTATATATATATATATATATATATATGTATACTCATTTAGATGACTTATGTGTGCTTGTGTATTGCTGGTTTTTATATAACTTTTATTTATGTTTGAAAACTTGGCACAGTTTTGCCAGCCAAATTGCAGCATGACGCAATTGACACAGCAGCGAATTTGCTTTGAATTTGCTTCTTCTTCTTCTGCAGCATGTTGTTGTTGTTGTTGTAGATTTAACACCCCATCAGAGGGTATTATATGTTTATTGTGACGTGTGTAATGCATAACGGATAACGTCTACGAACCCATAAATAATATTATAAATAGTCTATTTATTCAGTTCGTCCGACCTTTACTTTTGAAGCTGTCTGTATCGGTTACCTACACTCAAAAAAAAATTGACCTGCTTAAAAATTTGCCATACCAACAGTTTCTCACCTAATTTTTCTAAAAGTGCATTTCCAATTTTGAAGATTGAAGATGAAATAAATCAGAATTTGCTTCTCTTAATTTTAAGGTGGATTTTTCTAAGACTTCGAAAAACCAAATCTTTTATGGTCATGTTTTATTATATAATTCTTATATTAGAATTTTGTTAGTTATTTTATCATTAAACAAAAGTATTTTAAGATTTCTTAAATACAAAAATTGTACATAATTGATAATTTCATATATCTTAAGTCCTAAAAAAAAACTAATTTCTGAATTTCAGAAAGAAAATTATTAAGATACAGCTTTTCTACTTTTTACATATATTTGGGGTTTTTAGTTTTAAGAAATATATTTATCTGTACTTAGAAATTATTTCTAAAAACGAAAAAAAAAACTGTACAATTCTTAATTCTTCAATTTTCTACATTTTAGGACAATTTTTTTACCGAATAGGTTTCATTTAGATGTCATGGAAACAATCGGTCGAATGTCAAATTATTTTATCAATAAGTTATAAACAAATTTCTGAGACCAACCTCCGTAGATACACCCTATATTCTGTTCCTCACAGTAGAACAAAAAATTATAAAAACTATATCCGGTTTCTATATGATATAACTTATCCGACTCACACCTAAATCTTAGCAAATTATCTCCAAGCGAATAGAATCGTCGGCGCCAGAAAATCTCAACTCTCTTATTTTTATTTTCTATTGCCATCTGCCACAATTGTTTGCTATTTTCACATTATCTTTACTGTTATTGTTGGGTTTTGTCTTCTGCTGCGGGATGTTTGTTTAAATTGTTGGCAAGCAAATTGCAGCAACAAATTATTTGGCGTTTGTCATTCATTTCTGCACTCATTTCGTTGGCATTTTAATTGCATTCAAATTAATGGGGCATGTTGCGTATACGACGTGTATTGTTTGCTTTAGCAAATAATTCGATTACTTGCAACATATGCAAAAAAGATTAAACGAATCAAAATTGCTCATAAAACAATCAAAAATGTGTTGGGCAGCATCTGTTTGAATCAAGCGATCATTATGATCCTTATGATCATTATCATCATTATCGTGTGTGTTTATTAAATCATAATCATAAAATGGGGCAACTTAGCATAAACAAAAATTCAAAGATTCAAAATATTCAGGAAGTGATTTGAAACAAATAATAAGTGGCTAAGAATTCGATGAAAATCAGTGCAAAAGCCAAAGTTTTCCCACACATATCCATATCAAATATATATATATTTCAATATATATTATTCTCAATTTAAGTTTAAGGTCTGCCGCAGAACTGTCATTAACACCCGACCGCAAACAAACATTATTCATCTTGAGTGTTATAAATCTAAAAGAAAGCCAAAAAAAAGAGGAAAAAAAAAACTTTGTAGCACTTGGCATATGCCGCATGGTCAAGGCAAAGGCTATTATTGAATATTTCATTTTGCATGGGTAGCTGAAACACACACACCACACACACACACAAACACCACACACACACACCACACACACAGAGACCCACACACACTTATGGGCAACATTTCGAAGCCAAAATTTACAAACTCAGCTGAGAAAAGAAAATTGTGCCACGAATATTTTCAATGAACACCCAGCGCCAAATAAATTGTCGAGTGCGAGCCACACTTGAGTGAGAGAAAGAGGTAGAGAAAGAATGAGAGAGAGAGAACTGCAGAGCAGACAGATAGAGATAGCGATAGAGGGAAAAAAAGGCCACTTGAGAAACGGCTCGCAAATTTGTTGCCAACTTTTGCGGGAAAAGCATTGCTGCTTATACATATTTATATATACATATATATATATATATATATATTTATATATCTGTGTGTTTGTGTACACACTTACATTTAGATTTATATATATATATATACATTATTTTGTATGTGTGTGTGTAATTGTGTGTGGCGCACCAATTTGCTGCCGTCGCATCGCTGCTCGGCGTTTATCGTCCGCAACATTTTACATCTTTTTTTCATACCCATTGAGCCCATTACAAGTGGATAAAAAAGGGTATAATGAAGTCAGGCAAAGGTATGTAACAGGCAGAAGAAGGCATCAGCGAGGTCATAAAGTATATATGTTCCTGATCAAAAGTGAGACACGAGTCGTTTTAACCAATCTCAGAGATTTAAGAGCTAGTGACTTAGAAATAGGAATCCAAGTGCAAACTTATTTAACTATATCGATAAAACGAAAATATCGTTATAAATCGGTTTCTGATATCAAATAAAACTACACACTTCTAACCAAGAATATATATATCTACTAATATATTTTTCAACTAGAATATTTTTATTTATTTCAAAGACGAGTTCGACTTTTGATTGTAAGGCGTATTTCTTTCTTCAGATAACTAATTTCAGTTTGGCAATTATCGATACAAATCGATTGCCGATAGCAAATAAAACTGAAATGTCACACTATTCCAATCGGGAAAATATATATATATATAATATATATACCTATCAATATATTTTTATATAAAATATTATTTATATATTTCTAAAACGAGATCGACTTTTGACAGGTAAAGACTTGGCTTCAGGGTATGTCCCAGTCGCGCTCTCACGACTAGCACATTCGTACTTCTTTTTTTTTGCGACATTTAATTTTTGTTATAGAGGAAGGATCCAAATAAAATACGCTGCAAGGACAAATGATACACAGTGGGCATAGTTTTGGCGTTTGCTTAAATTTGCGCCGATTATCTCACTTTGAACTATTTATTTAATATAAACATACGAATCAAGAGCGACATTAAATAGGCTGCAGCCTAAACAGAATCAAACTTTGTGTTTTAATATCAAACAATAATGATCGACACTCTTTCACATCATAAATCTACAAAGTTTTCGTTTCGTTTAATGTCTGGCAACATTTAATGTATACAAAATGCTAATGTATACAATTCTTCTATAATATTTCACTTGTCAAACGATAATGCACAATTTTTTGCATATTTTTATTTAATAAATCTCAGCTACAATATTTTATGTACATACACATATATGTATATAAAATCAAAACTTTCTGTCTGACCCCGCATCAACTTTCGCCTTGAATAAAGAAAATTTATTATTTATTTATCTAGTTTTTCTTTTTGTGGACGTTCTGTCAAATTGGCATTGTTTGGCAGGGATTATTAGTTGGTTGACCCATGTTTAACGAGCTTATCTGGAATGGAAACAAATGTGCCATTAATAATACAGCAACTAAAATTGTGCCAAAATCTGCTTACAAACTTCCACACACCAAATGCAATCAGTATCGTTTGTTTAATCAGCAATTTGACAAATGGTTACATTATTAATTCAATGCAATATGCAAATTAAATTAACGCAAAGCTTTGGCAATGCATCTCTAATCACCACAAATACAAAGAAGAAAGTATGCACTAGTCGAGAGAGGTCGACTTGGAGATACTCTGAAGCCCAAAGTAGTTATTTCAATTTAAAATTTCATGTGAATCTAAATGACATATTTAGAGTTTAAAAATAATATGTCTGGGTATATTATATATATGTTTATATTAATATTTATTGATCGATTTTTATCGATATTCGTGAAACTCACTGATTTACCAAGAACATGAAATTAACTCAAATTTGATAGTCTCTAAGAACTGTTTTTCGACGCACACGGATAGACATAAATCGCCTTTTGCTTCTGATCAAGAATATATACTTTATGGACTTGGAGTTTATTTCTTTTGACTGTTGCATGTCCTCGCACAACTTCATTATACCCATTTTAATCATTTCTAATGATTTCAGGGCACAGAAAATTATATATTTGGATTTATGGTTGAAAACACACAAATGCTAAAAGTTAATTATGCACGCAAATCGAAACCAAATGTTTTCGATCAGCTAAATGGGCAACATGTCGAACAAAATTAACACTAATGAAACGGAATGTAAAACCAGACAAAATATGAAACACGACGCGGAAAAACAAAATAATGTAAATAACAAAGGGATAGACTGGATGATATCCTATAAACATGTTTGACTTAATAAATATTGTAATCAAATAATAGCTGATGGCTGTTATAATTGTTTCTTAAGCCAAGTGGTTCAGTTGACAATTCTTTTATTTTGTTGTATTTAATAATAGTGATAGTAAAATTATAATCAAATAAATTTATATTGAATACAATTAACGTGATTGTCTGCCGCAATGCTCCAAATGTTCAGGTAGGTATGATTATAATATTCAAAATCAATAATAAAGACCGATTCGTGAATATATTTAATGTTAAGCCAAAATACACTTTACAGATTTCTGGCTATACCATCCTTGGGACTTAGGGACTTAGGACTTAGGAAGCTAAAACATTGTGGTCCATCATTAAAAAATTCCCTGGACTTTCCCACTTCCCAGAATGGTATTTTGGAAAGTAGTTTAAAAACAAATGGTATGTATAGGTATAGAAATGTTTTTTCATATTTATATGTAATTCGCTCTGATAATAAATAAATAAATATTCCTATCTTACACACGACACACAATTTTTACACTTAATTCGAATATTATTTAATAACTTAACTTCATCGTGCTAAATACTTATGCACAAGTTCATTAAACCCTCTTGTCCCAGTGCATGTCCACAGGGTATCCACGGCAGCGGCAGAGGTGAAGGGACACGCTCCATTTAATGGCCAACTGTCCATAAGCCATCATATAAAAAAGAAAGCAACAACAAAATAAAATACTTGTCCAAAAAACATTTCGAGTGCTCTGAAAATGCCAAATGCCACACAAATTATTTATAAATATTAATCAGAACTCAGTTTTCCGCTTTTCTGGCTCATGGACTAATGGTATTTATAATTTGCATTTAATTTCCTTAATTGCAATTTCAAAAACAATAAAGAAAAATAAAGAAAATCCGAGTTTGCGTTAATTTGCTGTCTGTTTGCTTATTTTTTATTTTATTCCGAGCGCCACGCTGCGTATGAGTAATGTGTGATAGAGATGGAGATAGAGATAGATCTAGAGATAGATATATAGCAATAAGTAATCATGATCTATGCCAGCTGACAGTATCAACAACTATTTCGTAGGATGCCCCGAGCAGGTTGCTCTTTTTGAATAGTTTTGGCTACGATTGCTGGCCCCCAAAGATAATGTGCTCCATATAATTTTTTTTCAATGGCAGCTGAATCAGCGCTAGCAAGCAGTAGGTTGAGGGGAGGGGAGGTTGGCGTGGTTCAGGGGGTACTCTGGGGCTGTGAACTAGACGCAAACGCAGACGCAGACACAAAAGCAGACGCCGCGTCGTCAACAACAAAAAAAGTAAAGTAAAATGCGAGAAAAAAAACACAAGTAAGAAAGCTCTGGTCAACAGTGCTCGACTAGGAGATACCCTGACTATAAGTCGTTTAATTTTTATAATTTTTTCATGTTTCTCAAATTATGTTTATCAAGTTTTGCAGATCTAAACAGAAAATTGATTGAGTTTTAAATGTCTTTAAAATTGTGATTTTCATTGTAACCGAAAATTTAATTGTTATCGATATTTGCTGAACCGCGAAAATTATCTTAAAATTACATAAAGAACTTAAAATTTCCATTATGTCAAGATATATACAAAACTTGATTATAAAGATATATCCTTGAATTTGTGGTTTTACACTGCTACCGTAAATCGATTTTTATCGACATATTCGCTAAACAGTAAAAGTTATTGTAAAAATGAAATAAAGATCTTTTATTTCTAATTTGAACTCTCTACCTTGACTACAAATAAAAATCTTTAGTGTGTCCATTTGCTTGTTTCAAACGATACCTCCGATTTATTATACCCATTTTACACACTTTTAATGGGTTCAGGGTATAAAAAGAGAGAAAAATACATTGCCAAAATATCAAAGTAATTGCGAATCGTAAAACTCGTGCTGGCATAGAGTATAAATGCTACATAGAACAGCTACCCCAGAGGCGTACAATTCAATGTATTTTATGTATTTACGAGAGGGTTGCTTCTCAACTATGCAAAGTATTGGAGGAAGATTTTAAATTTGTGTTTTCGAAGTTAAAAAATAAATAAACAATTAAACAAATATATTCAAAATGCTTGTTAAAATTATACCCCAAAAAAAAACATATTAGGCACTGATCAAAACTTTCCTTAGCCATAACTTTCTCAAAAACTTATCCAAATTTCAAAAAGCATAGCTTCTTAATTATTGTTTAACCTCGAGTTTAATACTACATTCAAAGTTGAAAACCCGATTCATATTAATATCATTCAAAAATCAAGGTATTTTCATTTCACGTAAAGCCTTATTTTCAGATTTTTCCAGATTGCCTTTCAATTTTCATAAACTTATTGATTGACCCATGCACATCGATAGCTTTATTTTTATTTATTTTTAGATGTTACTCTCGCATTATTTTTGTGTATATGTGTGTGTATGACTGTGTGCGTAGAAGTCGTGTGAATGCCTTGGCCCCTTGTCAGACGTTGACGCTTTCGCTGCTGCTGATGATGCTGGCGATGATTAGCAACGTTTGTTGCTTGGCAAATTACGCATACGCACCGTTGTCTCGCAGTTAGCAGTTTGCCCACTTTGCCTTCACTCCTCTTCCACTTCCACTCCTCCACCTCCTTTTCGTTGACTTTTTCTCTTTTTGAGTTAATTGACAGTAAGTGCACTTTAAGCAAATTGCACTTTAAATTCTTGCATACATTTAAAAAAAAAATGTTGTATGTGAAACTTGTAAATTAAAAATCTATTAAATATTTTTTAATTACTTTTACATAAGCTTGAATAAACTCAAGCAGTTGAGCTGAATTAATTTCGAACAAGTACGATTTAAGTTACTTGTTTACAGTTGGAAAAATTATATAAATCTTATAAATAGTAGTTGTACTCTAAATATTATCAAGTTTGTGTTTGTGCGTATACTTGATATTTTTTCTCTCGGTGTATTTAATTTAAGATAAGTTAATGTCGCCTGCAATATATGGAACACCTTTTACAACTATAAAATACCTCTCACTCCCTCCGACACCCTCTCTTCCTCTCACTCACACACTTGCTGTCTCACTTTCTGACTGCACTTTGTCTTCATCTTCGTTCGCGTCGTAAATTTCAAACGCTTTGTGGGTCATTGCTGAACTTTGGACGAAGCAACACAAAGCAGAAATTTATGCGCTCGACTGGCCGGTCAGCAACATGGCGCCAAAGTTCAAAAGCTTCAAAGGAGCTGCTGCAGTATATCGAGTGGGGTGGGGAAGGGGGGATATCAACTGATTGGCTGGACATACTGCAGATTTCGTTTCGCACCGTTGAGCTTCGTTTATGCTTCGGTTTTGCGGTTTTTCTTTCTTTTATGTTGCTGTCTGCAATTTTATTGCAAATTGTTGCCAACCACTTTTTGGTGTGTCCTCAACAGCAAATTGGCATTGGCCATACAACAGAATGTTGCTGCAGTGCAGCGTGCTTACAATGGAAACGTGACACAAAACTCACAAGTTTGTTTGAACTTTTGCATTGTCTGCAATTGCGAAGCGTGTCAGAAAATCTGTGCGGGAAAGAATATGTCAACGAAAAATAGTAGCTCAAAAGGCAAACGTTATAAATTGAAATATTATGAGTCTATTACATATCCTTAAAACATGTTGTATTCTACTTGGCAGGTTGACTGTTGCGTTCCGAATATCGAGCGACGAAATCATTTATATCAAATGGAAGTGAACTCTTTAAAAAATGATATAAAATTCATAAATTTATTTATTATATATTTATTTTATTTTTGACCAATTTAAATCATCTCTGAAATAAAAGCGTTCTCCTTATTGAGCAACTACTGTACTCTATGCATTCCAAGTTTGATTTTCTGGCATCCCGTTTGCAACTGCAATTCACGCATTATCGTTTTGCTTTTATCATTTATCGCGATTATCAGTTTTGTAGTTTTGCCTTTTACCTTCTTCTCAATGCGTGCTGCGTATTTTTCAAGCGCATCAGCAGCTCATTTCACAAATTCCAAATGGATCTTATGCCACTGCCCTCGCCTCATCCACACACATGCATATACATTTATTAAAATGCATGACATGCACACATACACACATACATACATATATGCCGAAAACAATGCACAGATTTACACATACACACACACACACAGATAGCGACAGAGGAATGGCAAATTTTCAGACAAGCGACGCAGCGCAGCGCAGCACAATGCTAGCGTTGAGCTTTTTGTTTTGCTTGGATTTACATACTTATGTACATATTTATGCAAATATTTATACATATATAATATAAATAAATATGCATAACTCTTTCCCTTGAACATTGCCAAAATCATTAGTAACATTGTACAAAAATATTCATTTTATTTATATATTTATGTATATACAGTGTTATACAGTGTTTAATCTGTGATGAAATATTCCAGCAATTAAAATTCGGTTTTGCATCGTTTTGAGTTCATTTAATTTTGTGTGCCGCTTAAAAACAATTAAAAAGCTCTAATTAAACCACCATATTACACACATGCATATATACATTCGCACACATGCATACATATACTATATTACACACATAGCCATGTGAATGTTCACTCCAATACACATTCATATGTATATGCATATGAACATGTAAAAGTGTAATACAATAAATTTGGCACACATTGCTGCATGCATAATTTTTTTTTTCGACGTCGACACTGCGGCAATTGAGTAAATCCGTGGCAATTGGCAATTATACAAGTTTCGCGCATAGACAATTGCAAGTGCCAGACACAAATAGATTTGAAAGCAGTGTGCGATAGGTTAGGGTTGATAAGTGTGTAATTGAAAGCGAGGGCGGAACGAATGACAAAATGGAAGTACAACTAAAATGGACCGTGATTAATGAACCCACTGGCCTCCAATGATGTGCCACTGACATCCAACAAATGATTCAGTTGTAGTTTTTACACTCACACACTCATCTCGATGTCATAGGTTATATGAACTTTAAATGTGCAGGCACATTTACATTTAAGCTTGAAGTGCAAAGCTTTAAGCGCAGACAGATGTACGCAAATAAATAACAGTTATAATACACTCATGCACACAATAAAAACAGCGTGAAAGTTGTTTAGTGTGTGTGTGTGCTGGAGAGTAGAGTTGAGCGCGTGAAAGAACTGCAAGCAACAAGCTTGAAAAAGGATGGAACATAATTATGTTGCATATTAATTGTTGTTAATTCTCTGCATTATCTATGCGCCGCCATACAAATTTTTGTTATGCATTTTTCACATTATATTTATTTAATTAATATTATGGCTTGATTTGCAATAACAAGATCGCGTGTTCGTGTCACGACACGCACTCAACACTAGTGGGGGTGGGGGGTGTAACGCAAGCAGCGCCAGCAGGCAGCTCCATCAACGTCGCATCGTAAAACTATCAAGGCGACGCCGACGGCGACGTCAACGTCTAATGGCAGCGCCGAAATATTTACCGTTCATTCACAAACACTGTCTCACACGTTATCCATGAGAGCTGCAGGTGTCACAACAACATGGCGTATGCGCTGTCATTCTCCATCTCTATCCAGCACACAGACAACATGTATGCGCGCTTGCATGTATGGGTGCGTGTGTGTGCTTAAGGAATCACCGTTGCTCACATTCCATAACAAATCCCACGAAGCAAATCCGCATAACTTCAAACGATGCCGCCGACGACGCCGTTTTATTTGTATAAATTTAGCTTATGACGCGCACACACACACGCACACCTTTGGCAGACACTTATAAATTTTCTTTTGGTGCGCCAAAAGTTTATTATTTTAATAATTCCTGTGGTTTGGCGGCAACAACCACAACAAGGCAACTAAACAAAACATCAACTGCACTGCTTGAATCGAACATGGCAACTACGCTTTTAGCCTAAACACATAATTCGTATTTGCAGACAACATTAAATGCATGCCAGCCATTTTTGCTTATAATATTGTGTCTGTTTTGTGTGCAAATTCGAATGCGAATATTTTATTAATTAATTGCAATTATTGATGCCGAACGTGGGCGGAATACTTGCTTTGATTTTTCTATCCATGTTTCAACGGTCTGTTTGAAATGAAGCACATGCGCCATCTAACGGCTAGCGTGCACACTACCCTTGGCTATTCACAAAAGCAAAATTTTCCCACCGAATAAGACGTAGGCGACTAAGCTGACGTTTTTTCTTAACTTTTTGAAATAAGCGATCTGTTATTTGTCATCAGTTGTTGTACGTTAAGTTTTAAGTTTATGTACAATGTACAATGCATTGCTGCTTAGTGGTAATATGAACTTTCAAATAGCACACACGCGCCATCTATTGACTTATTTGCTTAATTTGAAAAAGAAACCCGCCTTGCTTATCGACATCGGAATTTTAAATTTATAACTTGAGCAAATTTGTAGCAATATTTTACTTTCATCTTTTCAAACTTTAAGCATTAGTGAATTACTACAAACTTTTTTATTTGTCATTAGCTGTTTTAAGTCCTAGCCCAATTTACATTTTCAAACAGCACTTGCTTTACCAAATAAAACGATATTTAATTAAAGATATAAAAGTACACTTGGAACACATTATTTGAACTTTTCTTGCAGCTCAGTTCAAGATGTGGCAAGGTGTCACATCCTCAATTTCGACGCCATCCAACGTTTTTATTTGACATTCACAAAGAAAATGTAAAATTTTACGTTCCGCCAGTTTTCGTTGCTCCGGATTTAAGCCATCGAGCAGCATTTGAATTTTGTTGAGAAGACTATTTTTAGCCTGTGTGTTTTGCTGCAGCATGTGCAGACAATCCTTGGATTGTTGCAACACCGTCTCCATATTCGAAATAACCGTATCCATCAGTTTCTCAGCACTAATCGAATCAGTTTCTTCTATAACATTCTCAATTAATGTGGCTGCTGCTGCTGATGAATTGGCAGTTGAAGTCTGTTCCAATTCGGATTCATCCATTGTGGTGCTCACATCCAATTGTTGTTCGGTTGGTTGCATCAGTTGCTCCTCCGCCTCCTCATCCTCCTCCTCCATTTGTACATAATCATCGAAATTCTCCACATCCTTATCCTCATACTGATCCTCATACTGTATTTCATCCTCCAGCTCATCGCCTTCGTTATCACTGGTAAATGGAGAATCGGCACTCCATATTTGCTCATTGCTGGTCATATTTGAGCTATCCGATCTATTCCCTGCCAAACATTTGGGCGGCCTACCGCGTTTCTTAATGTTCGCTATAATTAAAGGGACTCCTTTGCGAAAATGCTTGCCCAGAAAGAGGAGATCATTGAAATATCGCCAGGTGATGGGCGCCGCCTGATTTATTTGATGATTGCGATATTCACGTGCGAATCGATCCCGCAACTTCTTCCAGCGGTTGTAGATCAATTGCTCTGCAATATTTTATAAATATTGATTGATATTTTGTAAGACTGATATACAGAAATATATACAAGTAATAGCAATAATATTAACGGGCAAATACTATTTTATATACATTTTATGTTTTATCAATTTTTGGTTTATATTTACCGGAAACATGGAGACTCTCGGAAATGGCGCGCCAAGCCTCATTTTTGGCCGATAGATTCTTGGAGTTACGTATCTCGTGGCGATCGTAAAGCACTGGATGCAATTTGACCAGTTCAATCAGCTGTTGACACAGCTCAATATCCTCCCGTTCCTCTTCGAATTCCTCGTCCCGCGGTCTTTTATCCCGATCATCGAGACGGGAACGACGCGGCCTCCGACGACTTGGCATAAATTTCATGCCATCCAAACTCTCATGCTTGACGAGCCCGTGCTTATAGTGATCCTTGAGAAAGAGCAAATGCGGGAACATGTCCCAGTAGGTGGGACTATCTGGGTCCTCTTGGAAACGACGAAATTCCTTGCCAAACCGATCACGTATGCTCTTCCAGCGTGTGATGCAGGCTCTTTCGCTGGCACCCAATTTCATTGAGATTGTATTCCATGCGGCGTCCTTGCTGGCCGCATTCTTTGCACTGCGTGCACTGTCCTTGTCGTAGAGTATCGGGTAGGTTTGTATCAATCGTATAAGCTCAACGTCGTTCATTTGTTTTTTTTTCTTTTTTTGCACAACAAGCAAATTGTGTTTTTATTTATTTACTTTTGTTGATGCAGCCAAAGTTGCATGCGCTTATCGATCTATCGTCAGTATCGCATGCAACATATTCAAGCATATCGCATGTTTTCTATCGAAAATATACCGTGCAAGCGATATGTTCGCCTCAACGCAGTCATCGATAGACAACAAATATTATTCTCACTGTATATTTTTAGTATATTAATCGTTCAGAGACAACGAAAATAAATCAAACCTACCAACATATCAATATTGATCTCTACGATACAAAACAATATTTGCCTTTCAATTTATCGATATATCGGGTAATGCGCTACAGCAGCCCTGGCCCATAATCGCGACATCTGGCCACACAAGTACCAAGTACCTGGCCACATGGATACGCGCATTGCATATATTTCTGATTTTTTATATGAAATAAATTAAATGCGAATAAGTGCAAATAGAGCAGAAGGAGAAGTTAAAAAGCAGCACGAAAACGCAACAATTGACAGAGTTCATATTATTATAAGAGCAACGGCCGTGAGTGTGCGTATGTGTCTGTTGGAATTTGCAACTGTGTGTGTGAGTGTGTGTGACGGAGATCACCAAAAAAAAGCCGACAGCAAAACCGCTGCGCCCAGTTTTTGTTGTTGATTCATAAAATACGCTGCACACAGCCACACATAAATAGCAACACAAGCCGCCGCATTTGTGTGTTGCATATGTATGAGTGTACATGTACGAATTTAATGAATATATATATATATATACATATATGTGTGTGTGTGAGTTGGAGCAATCGCCCCCATAAAAAGTAGCCGTGTCTCTCACCAATACAAACGCATTCGCAGCAGCAGCAGCGAGCAGCAAAGAAACAGTTAACGCACGAAAGAGCGCCGCATTCGCAGCCGGAGCGGGCCAAAGGCAACGTCATAAATTTGTCATCATCGTGTTTATTTTTATTTGGCTTATATCTAAAATTAACGATTTTCGCACACAGAGTTTATTATAATCAAAATTAATACAAAATGATATTGCTGGAAATCAATAATCGTATTATTGAGGAAACGCTTCTGGTCAAATACCGCAATGCACAAGCAGGGTGAGTCTTCTTCTTTTTCCTCCTCTACTTCTGCCCCCTCTTCATCGATGTGTAGCGCTGTCTCGTTCGCTCTCTCGAGTAACTGTAAAGTGCCCCCATTTTATTTGTCGTTTATCTAAGTTCTTGGCTTATCAGTTTTCGTTATGTGTTTATCAGCGTATTTCACACACACACTTTTACATATTTATATTTAAAGGGTAAAAAATATCGGGTGTAGTTTCAACTTGCGGTACACTCATAAATATATATTTTTGTGTATGTGTGTGCATAGTATTTGTCATTTTGCTTGTGTGCCTCCTTTTACACTTGTTCCCTCCCGCGCAGCATTTTGTTAATTCATTTTAGCTCATTTATCACATTATTTGTGCATAATGCGCACCTCTCTCTCTCTCTCTACAACACACACACAAACATAAAGCACAAGTGCATTTGAGTCATCTGTGAAAAGGCCTTTTGGGCGCCGGCTGCCAAAGCAAAGCTAATTATTTATTGGAGTGAAACTGACATACATACTCTCCATACACCGTGGAGAAAAAAAACATTTTTTTCGAAATCTCTTCTTATTTGTGTATTATGCTCCAAAATCAATTTAAATTCGAACGGCATCCTGTTTAATTACTTATATTATAGCAAATGACTTTTGTTGGTGTACAGTTATTTTCTGTCTGTTATACACCGTGGAGTCAAAGTGGCAGATTTCAGAATTATCCTCTGATTTGTGTCTCAAATGCTCCCATATTAATGAATACACGAACGGCATTCTGTTCAATAATTAATATTGATGCAGTTACTTGTTTCGTGTACAGTTTTCTTAAATCTGTTATACGCTGAGCATTATGAAAAAAGCAGTTGCTTTCTAATGTATGAGTAATAGTTTCCATAAATAAGTAATTCACTTGCACTTCTTTATTTATTTGTTATAAAAAATTTATTTTAAGACCAGAGTTTGCAGCTGAATCTAATAAAAAGCTACTTCTTAATATAAGCCATTTATTAATCATGCAATATTTATGTTTGTTCACATTAATCTGATCAACACAAAGGCATGCGAGCGATAAGATATTGATTTGAGGCAACTTTTCTATTATTACTTATTATTATTATTTATTAATGTTTTCGAATGTGTTTTCTTTTGCAGACTCAAACCAGAATCGATAGATATACGAATAGCAGACTTCGATGGTGTTCTTTATCATATGTCCAATGTGAATGGTGATAAGACGAAAGTGCGGGTGAGTACCAAATTCAATTACAATTATACAATATATATAAAGAAAATGTATTTTTGTCTTTAGATAAGTATTTCGCTTAAGTTCTACAAACAGCTGCAGGAACACGGAGCCGATGAGCTGCTGAAAAGGGAATATGGAAGTTTGCTAACCGAAACGGAAGAAGGTATACAAATTGTACTTTAATGGAAGAAGAAAAACTATTGAGATATATTAAACTTTTTATTATAGGCTACAATGTGTCTGTACTTATTAATCTGGAGGATATACCCGCGGATTGGGAGCAGATTGCAAAGAGAATTGGACTGCTGAAGCGCAATTGTTTTGCCTCCGTTTTCGAGAAATATTTCGATTTCCAGGAACAGGGCGAAGAGGTCCAGAAACGAGCTGTTATCAACTATCGCAACGATGAGACGCTGTGAGAATTACTCGATCTGCAAATATAGCTAGCAATTATAATAATTGTTCCCACTCTAATCCAACAGCTATGTGGAGGCAAAGCCTGATCGCGTCACCGTTGTCTTCAGCACCATCTTTCGGGATGAGGACGATGTCATCATTGGCAAGGTCTTCATGCAGGAGTTGAGGGAAGGTCGTCGTGCATCGCACACAGCGCCACAAGTGCTCTTTTCGCACCGCGAGCCACCCCTGGAATTGGCCAACAGCGATGCCAGAGTGGGCGACAACATTGGATATGTTACATTCGGTAAGTTATCCTAAAATTATAACGGACGACTTGTGTTGGTGTACAGTCACTCCAATCTGTTATACTCCGTGGAGTCAAAGTGGCATATTTCAGAATTATCCTCTGATTTGTGTCTCAAATACTCCAAAACTAAATTAAATGCGAACGGCATCCTGTTTAATGTCTCATATTATAACAGATGACTTGTGTTGGTGTACAGGCACTCCAATCTGTTATAATCCGTGGAGTCAAAGTGGCATATTTCAGAATTATCCTCTGATTTGTGTCTCAAATACTCCAAAACTAAATTAAATGCGAACGGCATCCTGTTTAATGTCTCATATTATAACAGATGACTTGTGTTGGTGTACAGTCAATCCAATCTGTTATAATCCGTGGAGTCAAAGTGGCATATTTCAGAATTATCCTCTGATTTTTGTCTCAAATACTCCAAAACTAAATTAAATGCGAACGGCATCCTGTTTAATGTCTCATATTATAACAGATGACTTGTGTTGGTGTACAGGCACTCCAATCTGTTATAATCCGTGGAGTCAAAGTGGCATATTTCAGAATTATCCTCTGATTTGTGTCTCAAATACTCCAAAACTAAATTAAATGCGAACGGCATCCTGTTTAATCTCTCATATTATAACAGATGACTTGTGTTGGTGTACAGTCACTCCAATCTGTTATAATCCGTGGAGTCAAAGTGGCATATTCTGGATTCCTATTCCGATTTGTGTCTCAAACACTCCCAAACTAAATGAAATGCGAACGGCATCCTGTTTAATCTCTCATATTATAACAGATGACTTGTGTTGGTGTACAGTCACGCCAATTAGTTATAATCCGTGGAGTCAAAGTGGCATATTCTGGATTCCTGTTCCGATTTGTGTCTCAAATACTCCCAAACTAAATGAAATGCGAACGGCATCCTGTTTAATCTCTCATATTATAACAGATGACTTGTGTTGGTGTACAGTCACTCCAATCTGTTATACTCCGTGGAGTCAAAGTGGCATATTTCAGAATTATCCTCTGATTTTTGTCTCAAATACTCCAAAACTAAATTAAATGCGAACGGCATCCTGTTTAATCTCTCATATTATAACAGATGACTTGTGTTGGTGTACAGTCACTCCAATCTGTTATACTCCGTGGAGTCAAAGTGGCATATTCTGGATTCATATACCGATTTGTGTCTCAAATACTCCCAAACTAAATGAAATGCGAACGGCATCCTGTTTAATCTCTTATATTATAACAGATGACTTGTGTTGGTGTACAGTCACTCCAATCTGTTATACTCCGTGGAGTCAAAGTGGCATATTTCAGAATTATCCTCTGATTTTTGTCTCAAATACTCCAAAACTAAATTAAATGCGAACGGCATCCTGTTTAATCTCTCATATTATAACAGATGACTTGTGTTGGTGTACACTCACTCCAAACTGTTATAATCCGTGGAGTCAAAGTGGCATATTTTAGAATTATCCTCTGATTTGTGTCTCAAATACTCCAAAACTAAATTAAATGCGAACGGCATCCTGTTTAATCTCTCATATTATAACAGATGACTTGTGTTGGTGTACACTCACTCCAATCTGTTATAAACCGTGGAGTCAAAGTGGCATATTTTAGAATTATCCTCTGATTTGTGTCTCAAATACTCCAAAACTAAATTAAATGCGAACGGCATCCTGTTTAATCTCTCATATTATAACAGATGACTTGTGTTGGTGTACACTCACTCCAATCTGTTATAATCCGTGGAGTCAAAGTGGCATATTTTAGAATTATCCTCTGATTTGTGTCTCAAATACTCCAAAACTAAATTAAATGCGAACGGCATCCTGTTTAATCTCTCATATTATAACAGATGACTTGTGTTGGTGTACAGTCACTCCAATCTGTTATACTCCGTGGAGTCAAAGTGGCATATTTTAGAATTATCCTCTGATTTGTGTCTCAAATACTCCAAAACTAAATTAAATGCGAACGGCATCCTGTTTAATCTCTCATATTATAACAGATGACTTGTGTTGGTGTACACTCACTCCAATCTGTTATAATCCGTGGAGTCAAAGTGGCATATTTCAGAATTATCCTCTGATTTGTGTCTCAAATACTCCAAAACTAAATTAAATGCGAACGGCATCCTGTTTAATCTCTCATATTATAACAGATGACTTGTGTTGGTGTACAGTTACTTCAGTCTGTTATACTATATTATACTCGAAGTGTCGTATTTTAATTATATCTTCAGAATTAGTTTTAAATTCAGCATTCTGCTTAACTTTTTATAAGCTGTGCTTGGTTTTCTTGTATAGTTTCTCCTAACTGTTATACTTGTGTAAAATTCCTTTAGTTTATCTTGATTTCTATAACTAATCCGATTGTTTTGTTTGTTTGTTTTTATATTTACAGTGCTGTTCCCACGACATACCAACAAGGAGACACGGGATAATACTATCAATTTAATACACATGTTCCGAGATTATTTGCATTATCACATTAAGGTGAGTGACTGAGAGATATAACAATAATATTAAATAGCATATATTAATATATTCTTTAATATACAAATTAAAGTGTTCAAAGGCGTATATTCACTCGCGTATGCGTGCAAAAACCTCTGACTTCCTCAAGGTGCTAAACCGTGCAAGACCCGAGCCGAAGACTACGGAAAAGAAGACTATAACGTAAGTTTTTTTTTTATAAATCTTATTTATTACAATATAAATTTGATTTTCCATTTCTTTTCTAGGGGGAGAACATTCGTACGCAAAGAATGATGTGCGGCGTATAATTAGTCGTTTTTATATAAATATAAAAATAAAAATTGCAACAACAAAAAATGTGTATTACAAATTGAGATAAGCTGCAGAGTTAAATTTGTTGGTGAAAATAAGAAAATAAGAAAACCGCTCACAGTAAAAACGAACTTCAGAAAGTATTCCCAAATGAGCTAATTGTAAGCCTGAGCAAGTTAAAGAACAAAAAAACAGAATGAAAAAAAATAGTTATGCGTTATAATATATTTAAATTGTGTGTGTATGTGTTTTGTCGAGTCAGCAACCGAATCAGAATCAGCCAAGTCAGCCACAAAACTAAAGAATTGTCAAAATCAAAAAATAAAAACATTTTAAACTAATGCCTAGAACTAAGTTAAAAAGAAAAAAAGAATGTCGCAAACAAAACCAATCTGTTAATTGTCGCAATTGTCAAAATGCTGCCCAACAAAAAGACATCCCTTAAACTAGCCAGTATGTGTAGAGAATTAAAAAAATAAATACTAAAATTAATACATTTGATACAACAATAAATTCCAAAACAAACTGACTTCAATTAAAAAACTGAAAAGCTAATTGCAATAAAAAAAACACAAAACAAAATACAAATCAAATTGATTTGCCCACTATTTTTATTTATATATTTATATATAAGTTGTATAACAGTTTTATATAGATAATTGTTTAAATCTTAAACTTAACATTTTGCTTCTCGTTCATGCTCTCCAAACTGGCCTGCAAATTCAGATAGTCGCTCTGAATGCGCACACACACTGCAACAAATAGAGAGAGAGAGAGGAGAGAAAAAGAAAAGCTAGCAAAATTAAGCTTATATATATAATCGTATATATCTTTTATATATATTATATAATTTGCAAACATCGCTACTTACATTGGCAGTAGATTTTTTGTCTAGTTTTTGTGTAGTAGTAGTAGTAATATATATATTAATATTCCGATAGTTTCTGGTGCTTTTTGGTGATGTTATGCAAATGAGTATTTACAGAGAGAGAGAGAGGCAGACAGAGGGGAAGAGAGAGGGAGAGATTTCCCTAGGGATCATCGTATTGTTCCAATTTGATATAAGCAAGTGCTGTTGTGATAGAAAAGTGTTAGAAACGAGTGTGAGTTAATAGTTTACTTTTAACAATATTTATATATATACACAAATATTTCGACACTAGCGTGCTGGCTCGAAGAATCGTTTATCATATTCTATACATATATATTATATATATGCAGACACCATGCGTGAGTGCTAAACTAAAAAAAATAAACACGAGGAGGTGGAAAAAGGCTTGGCTCGCATTTGGGGCACAAACTGGGGCAGATGGGCAAGAATGAGCCACAGAGTAATACACAAATTTGTGTTAAATAGCTGCCAGAAGCCATTTTCAACGCCACAGTGGTCGCTCGGTAAGTGCAACTTTTACTTTTCTAATTTTAAGAATTTTTTTTGAACATCAGTTGCCTTTTCTAAAAATAATTTTTTAATTTATATTTATAGAGCTGCGAAAAAATAATTTTCTTAAGAATTAAGCACTCCCTACAGATATCATTTATTTATTTATAATTTATATAATTAAATTTGCATAATTAAAAACTGCTGCTTTTTTATTTTACGTTCAATAAAATGTTTTCGTTTAAATTTTTAATAAATTAAAATTTTTTTTTCTCATTTTTTAAAGTATTTTTTCATTTCTAAAATAATATGCAAAAGTTTCTTGAACTTACAAATTTAAAAACACCTTTGAAAACACTTATTGCGTGACTGGTGCTATTACTTTTTTCACAACTGTATATACTTATTTATAAATATATTTTATTTTTAAAGTTGTCGAGCGACCACTTTTCTTTAAATTGCATACCTTTCTGCAGATCCATATCATCCATTTCGGAATTTTTAATCTGTTGCAGTTTCTCGCGAAACTTTTTGGTTATCTGTTTCCGTTGATAATCGGCTTCGATTTCCTGTTTGGTGCGCGGTATGCGAAACCGTATGCAGCAACAGACCATAATCACTATTAATTAATTATAATTTATAAATTCATTTAATCTATAAATATAATTCAATATATATCATCTGGCACCCACTTAGACTCATCAATATGCCCAGAACGGAGGCAATAATGTGCCAACGTCTCAAACCGCCAATTGTTATCTTTTCCAGCCAAGCTTCCTTGGGATCTATGTCAAAGATATCCGTATCGTCGTCCATCGTTTATTATTATTCCTTACGATTATTTGTTAAACCGTTATAAAACTATTCCACGTCTGGCTGGTTTGCCTGGCCAATTGGGACTGCGGCTCCGCTGTTCATTTGACTGGCAAAGCTGAGTCGAAACTGGGTGTTAAAAGCACATATACAAATGAAAGCGGGCTTTTGTTGCTGGGATATTTGCGACACACCCTGTATAGATTATTAAACGGTGTAAAATAACAAACAGAGCACAAAGTTGTCAATGTTGAACAATTGCCATATACTCCTTACTTTAATTAGTCACTACAGAGTTAAAATGCTTTTTAATATAATTTTACAAATTAATTAATTTTTTAATCAAGAATACTTAGGTTTTTCTTTTGTAGTATTGTATTATATTCAATTTATTACAATTAAATTGTTGTTACCAATATTAATTTTATTTCTCTTATAAACTATATATAATTAACAGTGCCCAGTTACTTTTATTGAGCTTCTGCTCCATAACCAATATACTCCATTGCTATACTCAATTTGTCCTTTGATCCGTTGTAATGCTAGATATTTTACTACAGCAGCGTTGTCCATTCTGCATGTGATAGCGAACGAAAATGACAATGGACGCCTTCCTTCCAAAACTGGGTGCGGTTAACGGTTCTTTGGCGCGTTCCGTTAGCCTCGCGCCACAGCAGGACTAAGTATTTTTTTTTGTTGCTTTGCATACGCCAGGGCTATAACCATCTAAGAGAGAGTAAGATAGAGATAGTGAAAGCTAGACAATTTGTAAGTAGCAACAGAAATAGAGATGCGCACGTGTTTGCATGAAATGGTAAAATTAGCTAATTCAGAAACAAGTTTTCTTAATGATAAATATACATATATTTATGTAGACTTTTTAAATTTTTAGAATCTTCCAAAATGATTTATTTAATTTAAATTTGTTTTCAATATTTACAGTATTTTAAAATGCATTTTCATTATCCTTAACACACAATTTCCCTTGTCATTTCGGAGCGTGTGCTTTCGTGTCACAATAGAAAGCACGAGCACTCATCTAATAAACCCAACAGGAGACAATATGCATATGGTCACATACATACATACACAGATAGATAGTTAGCCACATGCTGGGCACACCCAGCTAGCCAGCTAGTCAGTAAGCAAGTAACCAGCAAGCAAACAAGAAGGCAGGCAGGCTAGCTAGAGAGGAGTAAGCACAAAACGCCTACTCGTTTGTTAGATATTTAATTTGTTGACTCTTTAGTGGACGAGGGATGGGGGTGGGACGTGAGTGTTTGCCTAATGACTGTGGCATTTTGACTTTTGGCGTGCTTATTTCTGATTGCAATTACAATTATTGTAGATGACCTTTATTAATTTTAAGAAAAGGCAGCTATAAAATATATGACAGTGGCAGGCTAACTTTTTAATGAAGACTAATGCCAAGCAGACTAAGAGTATGTTTTAAACAGTTTTACATATAAAATGTATTTTCCTTTTCCACTGCACCTGCCCCACTGTGCCATGTCCCAGTGACCTAAAAAAGAGAAGAGAAATGGAGCACAGATAATTGCAAACGTAAGGCTCGTCAAGCTTTCGGGTTTGCCGTTACGTTATTACGTTAGGTGGCAACGCTGTCGCATTCACAATGAACAACTCGCCCCCCAAAGCGCCTGTGCACAGAGCAATGTTACCGTTCGAAAACGAACGAGTTGAACACACACACAGATTTGACAAACACAAGCAAGACTTTCATTCACCCACTCATTCAACAAAAAAAAATACACATATATTGCCTATCCTTGCCACATCGCTGCTCAGTTTCAGTTGAGGCTCTCGTTCGGTGGCACACACGCTGGGCTCGTCGCAGGGCAAGAAGAAAAAATACAATTAGTGAAAAGTAACACAATTCAATAAATCAGTTAGCAAAAAAAAAAAACAAAATACAACCTGAAAATTGAAAGAAAGAAATCTAAAAAAATAAAGAAATATATTAAAAATTGTATTAAATAACACACACACACAGAAGCAGCAGAAGAAGAGGAAGAAACAGCAGAAGCAAACGCAGTATATCGTTCAAAACGTTGTACGTATTCGTAACGGGCGTGTGTGTTTGTGTGTGTGTGTGTTAGCGTGCCTGTGTGTGTGTGAGTGAGTGAGTTAGCATGTGTGTGTCGAGTACATAATAGGGCCATGGAGTTTTTATATTGAAAAACGAAAAACAGAGCGAATAGGCAAAGAAATCTCAGAGGCCACACACACACACATATACATATATAAAGGAGTTGGTAGAAAAAAAAAATGTGGCCCGAGCAAGAATCAGAGGACTCCACAAAATTGTTCAGCTAAATTGTGTAAATAAAGTTTAATACAAAATGCAAATGTATATATAAATTTAAAAGAAATATATAATATATATATTTAGAGCCAACAACAACAACAACACGAAAATTGGCCTAGGTGTGGGAAAGTGTGTGCAAAAAAAAGAGAGCAAAAAAAGAAGGACGAAACAACGACGAAAGCAACGCGCGCGCGTGTATGTTTGTGCGTGTGAAATGCGTGGGTGTGTGTGAAAGGTGTAAAAAATATACATTTTGTGAATTGGCCACCTAAAAAAAAACGCATAAGAGAAAACGAGTAACGAGTGTGACCAAAAAAAAATCGTAACAACAACAACGTAACGACAACGACAACCGTTATATTTAGCCGCCGCCGAGTCATTAAACGACCTACTAACACCAACGCACACTACGCACAAATGTAACTGTTGTTGTTGCTGCTGCAGTTGTCTATATATACATATATATATATATATAGATATATATATATATACTTACATATATGCAGGACAACTGACATCGGACAACTGACAAAATGCACACAGATCTCGATAGCATCGATATCAATAGAAATGACAGCAAGTGCGCATTGCCAATGCGCCGTCAGCAGCTACAGCACTTTTATCAGCACACAACTCGTCCACCCACGCAGTGAATTCAACTAACTAATAAAAAACACCCAACAAAAAATATTAATAAATAAAAACAAACCAACAGCAAAGTAAGCACCGCTTTTAACACCAGCAAACATTTCAAATGCATTGTTTTTTTTTTGTTTATTTGTTTTGACCGCTCAGTTTGCACACAGCGCCGCTAATGTATCGATAACTGGGTGATAATAATCGATCGAAGCATTGGTTTTAAGCTTTTTTGACCATAAAATCGATGAGCTAACTAGTTACTATCGATAGTATCGCTGCACGTACAAAAAAGAAACTATTGGCACGAACTTAGCGCACACGCATAACTAAAAACAAGCAGAGGAAGAAGAGGCACAAGTCTAAAGAGAGCGCATCCAATTGGATGTCGGACTGTCAGACGGACGCGCACGTACGTACGGTTTTTGTTACAGCGGCACTTTTGGCTTGGCTTGCTTTGGGGGCAACCCCACGACACCCCTCCCCACCCCCTCAAATTAAAACAAAAGCAAAACACGAATTAAATGTAATTAAGTGCATTTAAATTTGATGCTTACGTGATTTGTGTGCGTTTGTGTGTGCTTGCGAGTGTGTGTGTGTGGCTCAAAGTTTCATTCAAACGAAATGCACAAAACAAAAAGGCGGAGAACATTGAAAATTATAAGCTAGTTCCCCATATTCTTCTTTGTCCTTTTTTATTTCGTCAAGTTTTAATGTAAGCAATTTCGCGTGTGCCTTTTGCGCTCCTATTCTTTGTGTGTGTGTGTGTTGGTTGGATGGCTCGGATTGGGGCTTGGTGTTGTTGCCGTCATCAGTTCTTGCTTTTGTTGTTGTGTAGAGGACCGCATTTGTTATGTCAATAATTAACAGTAAAAAATTATGAATATGTTTTGTCTTTTTCTACACATAATTCTGCTGATGTGCAGTCAGAATAATTAGTGGTTTTCTTATTTTGATTTTGCAATTGCTTTTGGCAATCGTTAGGAAAATTGATAATTGATTTTTTTTACGAAATGCGCGAATATATTTTTATTTTATTTTTTTTTTTAACTGACCAGATTTTTGTTAGCCAATTGGAGTTTTACAGCTGCGCGCCGCCTGCCCAATTGGCACATTGTACGCTGTTGTTGTAGATGATGCTTGTCTCCTCTCATTTTTGAATTACATTAAATATTTAAAGCATATGCAAATTTGAACAGTAGCCCCATAAAAAATAAAAAAAAAAATACCTGACGCGGCCTTAACGCGCTTCTTATTATTGTTGCTGCTGCTGCTTGCTGACTGGTGCTCTCAGCAATGACGTCGCTCTCTGTCCCTCTCTGTAACACTCCTTGCCTCTCCTCATTTGGTTTTCCATTTTTTTTTTAGTGGCAGCGCGTGGCGTGCGCCCGTTTTTAGCTTTAGTGTCGTGTAAATCGTTTTGTGTGGCAAGTGCTCTGCCCTTTTTTTATTTTTATATTCTTTCTTTTTTTTGTGGCCCTTTTACTACCTTTTTTTTGCATTGCGGAGCACTCACGTTCACCCACACAAGCAAACAAACACACACATATACATATACAGAGTGCAATCAGCGCTCGCTGCTCAATTCAAATGCATTTCGATTGCTTTTGCCCTCTCTTCACACGTGCATATGTATGCGTGTGTGTTTGTGTGTGAGTGCACTCAACCTGTGAACGACAATTTCTTAAACACCATTTTCGTTTGATTCCGTTCTGCATTTGCCAGGTGTTTGTGTGCGTGTGTGTGTGTGTGTGTGTGTGTGTGTGTGTGTGTGTGTGTGTGTGTGTGTGTGTGTGTGAACACAACTTGCTGCTCCCTTTTGCACAAGTCTACTCCCAACCCCCCACCAGGTCCTTCCTCGTCTCGTTTGTGCTCCACTTGCTTGCGACACGTGCCCATGCATTGTGCCGCAACAAATTTACTCTACTTTTGACTTTTGCTCCTCTTTTTGCCTCGTCTTCAATTGTCTATAAAAGCTTTGTGACCTGTATGTGTGTCTGTGTTTCTCTATGTGTGTGTGTGTGTTTGTGTGTGTGTCTTGATTTAAACTCCTTTTGGCTGACAGAGTGACCAGACCACAAATTGAAGTCAGGCTTTGTTAGGCTTCAGCAGACAAATTGATCAAAACATTTCTGTGTCTAGTAAATATACAACACTTTTTGTATTATTTTGTCAGGCAATTTCGAAATTATTGAAAGAGACTGCCTTTAATTTTTGAAACCAGAAACTTATTGTTTTTAGATGGTTGGTTCATAGATTACAATTGAAATTACTAATAATTGCATGCCTAATATATAAAATTATTTTTAGTACACATATGCACATTTGGTAGTAGTTTTTACCCATTTTTCTATGATTTTTGTCAATCAATTTACTGCCTTTCTCCCTCTCTCTAGACTTTTTCATAAAAATTGGCCATTTATCATTATAGAGACTGACCCCAAATGTTATTTGCCCTTTTTAAAGCCATTGCTGTTTGTCACTTCACATAATCGATTGGCAAGGTCAACCTACAACTGCTGATAAACATAACCATAAACAGTCGATGAGGTTCAGTTTGTTGTTGTGTTTGTTGTTTACAGCTTGTAATTAAAACTTGTTGATTGTGGGCTGTAATTGAGAATAAAAACAAACAAAACATCAGCAGCAACAGCAGCAGCAGCAGCAGCAGCAGAGTTACAAACGTGTATTTGATTTATGTGACATATTCGTCTACCTTTAAGTAAATATAAAATTGTTTTCAAATTGCTATTTAAGACGCTAGGCCCTTTTATGGGTTTGCTTTGTGTGCGGATTTAGCTGCTTAAAATCTTTTAGTCGAAGATTTTCCTGGGATTGAACAGCAACAGCGATAATATTTAAGCGGATCTTTTTTATTTTGAGCGTATATATAGTAGTTAAGATTGAGCAGATTTTAAAATTATGTAGAAAAAATCTAAAATCATATTTAGCTATATGGTTTTGAGCTTGAAATAATTTTCCTAAACTTTAAAGTTGATTTCAAAACTGAGAAAATGTTGAAAAACCTAAAAGAATAAAACCAAAATATAATAAGGTTTTAAATATTATTTTTAAACGAAAAAAATATATATCAATTTTTAACAAAACAAATGATGTACTTATTTTTATAATACTAATCTGTAACTTGTTTTCTTTCCCTTTTCTTTCTTGCAGTATCTACGAAAGTAAAGAAAGTGGCCCACTGGCAAAAATACAAAAGAAAGAAAATCAATTAAAAGAAGAAGCAAAAGCGGCTGAAGCTTGAAACAAGTGCAAGAAAAAAGTGCTCAACAAAAGTCATAATTATAATAATTATACAAGAAAAAGAGAAACAAGCGCCTCGTGTGTGAGGTGTGTGTGTGTGTGTGCTTGTGTGCTTGTATGCGTCAGTGTGTGTAAGTGCTTGTGCGCGTGTGTGTGTGTGCGTTGGGGCTAAAGCCAAAGAATCGTCACAACGTCGTCCGCAAAACCAACGACATCAGCCGCTGCTGCTGCCGCCGCCGCCGCTGCTACACGAACAACAACGACTGGAACAACTGCAACAACAACAGCAACTACAACAACTGCCAAGGTTAAGTCACAAGATCCGCAAGCAACAGCAGCCGTTGCCACAAAACGCAGCGGCGGCCATCGGCGTCGCAGTAGCAGCAGTAATCCAAACGCCGGCAACACGAAAGCGACCAGCGGCAGCGGTGGAGCTGGCTGCGCCGGCGTCGCTGGTGGTGGCGGTGGAGGCGGAGGCGGTGGTGGTGGCGGTGGAGGCGGCGGGGGCGGTGCAACGGCCAACATTAAACAGAGCGTCAGTCGCAACAGCAACATACGCAGCAGCTCCTCCAACAGCACCATGGCATCGGCAAATCATCGTGGCGGACGTGGCAACATTGCCGGCACCACAAATCCCGGCGGCGGTGGCGGCGGCGTCGGCGGACATGGTGATGCCAATGCGGCTGGCTTACAATTTGGATCCGCCTGGTTTCAGCGCAAAATCAATCTAAGGCCGCAACATCGGGGCGTTCATCTCGTCACCGAGGAGATACTGCGACAAATGCCCGAACTGACGCAATTCT
Organism: Drosophila kambysellisi; assembly: GCA_035042185.1. Lineage (NCBI taxonomy): Eukaryota > Metazoa > Arthropoda > Insecta > Diptera > Drosophilidae > Drosophila > Drosophila kambysellisi. The sequence continues at coordinate 807,115 of JAWNLS010000417.1, forward strand.
CTGTGGGATTATGTCATATGCAAAGTGAGTAAAGAGAGAGTCGAATTATCCTGTCTGGAATATGAGATGAGAAGACTTTAAATTTACATTTTGAGGGTAGGTTTCTTATACGCAGTAGAGGGATCAGATGATGAAAATTGCTGCACATAGATTAAACCAGATACTGAAGATTTAACAAAGTTCAATCTGTGAATGGGTTCGTTGTGTTAGGTAAATAGTACATAGATGAGAAGCTCTTATACAAATTGATATTGGTATTGATATATAGGGAAATTTTCTTATACGAAGTAGAGATAGATGATGAAAATTGTTAATAAACATAGATAAAAAACCAATGTTAAACAAATAGTAAATCAATCATTGCTGGGCAAATACTGAATGGAATAGGAATTAGTAAATTTTATAAATATAACATAGCAAACAGTAAAAAGTGCAATCGTACATGATAAATCCAAAATATAAGTAGTAAATAGCAGAAATAAAGAAAATTGGTCAGGGAATTTCTTAAAATTGTTTATATTATAGAGATTGAAGAGAATGTATGGCAAATTAACTATCTAGATATATAGATATAGATTTTGTAATAAGGAGAAAGAATCGTCAAAGCAACTGAGATTGAGAGATCGTGTCGCCTTAGCCAAGAAAACATTATTATTACCCTAGGAAAGTATATTAGGAACATTGAAATCTCAATCTACAAAGATTCTTGCATTCGTCAAAGAATTAGGGCTAATAATAATATGGAATCAGAATGCCCCCCCTTAATTATAATAAGATTTCTAAGATTTAGATTTAAGATTTATGGGGTAAGAAACAAAATGGTCCAACATTTGTTGCAAGAATTGGGGAAAACCCAGAAAAACCCAATCAGACCAAAAATAATTAGTAAGAAAATAATTAGTGAGAATTAGTTGAGATCCACCACCTGTACATGCAAAAAAGTTAATCTCTAGCTAAGACATTTAGAATTGAATTTTTAATTAGTGAAATGGAGGACTCTGAATTGATTACATGATATAGTTTATTATAATCATTACAGAGTACTCGAAACGGTGTGTAAACAGATAATAATAGTAAATATGTACTTCAAAGTATAGTCTGGTAAAACAGGATCTCTATAAAGAGCTGCTTATCTTGAACTATCTCAAAATCTATCCACTTCTCAAAAGGGTCTCAGTGTTGCTGAATTCATGGAACACTTTTGTATTGAGCTGTTCTCCACTTGTTCATGACTTACTTGCAACATTTTATCTAATTTCCCATGAAAAATCTATGTTGGAAAACTTTGAATTCTTTTTAATTTTTGTTGGCAGCATAAGTTGGATTACAGAGTTGGATCCATTTGTGTCTCTGTTGCTTTTAACTCAAAGTTTAGTTTGACAAAAAACCAAATGCAAAACTAGCTTGACACAAAATCAAAGTAATTTTTGGCTAAAAGTTTAAGCTTGCTATTTGGCAGCTGCTGGCTGCTTTTGCAATTTGGCCAGTTCATTTTTGGGCAGTGGCAGGCAGTAACTGGGTTAAGTTGCATACATAAACTTAGTCTTGTTTTTTTTTTGGGCCGCCTGTTGTCCGTTTTGGTCAGCGCTTTGCTAGACATCGATTTAATTTGGCCCAAATCGTCTTCGTCTACGACTGCAATTCAATCTTAAGTAAAATAAAAAAAAATGAATTGATTGAGTGAAAAACTCCAATGACAATTTCTTTATTTGTTTGACTTGGTCAAGTTGCAGCAAGAACAAACTAATGGACAAGATGTAGTCAATAAAAATATACAAATATATTATGTATCTTTTATATACATTATAAATTAAAATGGTGTACAGTTCATACTACTACACTCAGAAAAAAATCGCATTGAAATTTGCTATACTTTTTGGCTCCAAGGTTAACTCACCTTATTCTGCCGAAAGTATATTTCTAAAAAACCATGCATTTCTACTTTTTAGAAATGTTTTCCTCAATAAAAAAAATTATTTATAAAATAAAGTAAAAAATTACTAATTTGTAGAATTTTTAAAATTTTTTTTATACTTATTACTAAAAACAAATTCAGGTTGATTTATTTTACAGAGTGTTTATATATATAATAAAATCCCCAGATATCAACTGTACTCTATGTACTGTTAGTTTGGATTGCAAAGCGTGATCGGAATATATTATCTTCTATATATTTATATATATATATATATATATATATATGGTATAATCCCCAGATATAAGCTGCACTCTCTGTTCTGCTAGCTCAAATACTACATTGCTATTGCATTTGCAGTCTGGCCTGGCTGCTGCACTAATTCCCAGCTCAAATCCTCGACAACGACTTCTGACAGCCTCCAACTGCAACAACAATAACAACAACAACAACAACAGCAACAACAATATCAACATTTGCCCCAAGCATTTTTGCGGTCTTGTTGACAGTTTGCATTACAATGGCAGTGGACGCGTCTCTCAGTTGCTGCGTTCGCCTCTCAGACATGGGCAAATAAATAAAATCGTATCATAAAATGCCAAGCTAACGGCAGGAGGCAGGCATTTCGAGGCGGGGGATGGGGGATGGGGTGAGGTGCCAAGGGGCGCCTTTTATTTTGGTGGGGGTTGCCGCTTAGAAGAAGCTTGAGAAGTGAAATGCAATCGTAGTTGTTTCTCATGTCTTCATGTCATGGCTCTGCGGCTCTGTGGCTATATGGCGTGTGAATGCTCGAGGCAAACTTCATCCTGTGCCAGAGTCCTCTACCCGCCTCCTCTCCCTCTCTCTCTTCTCATAGTACACAAATCGCCTTATCCCCAGTCGAGTCTCTTTATGCCTATCTCTTGTTGCTGAAACCAGCGCAGGGTATTTTAGTTTTGTCATCAAGTGTGTAACATGTTGAGGACATTATCTTTGAAATCATTATTAATGCATATGTGTTATTATTTATATATATTTATATTCTTAAGCAAGAGAAAGATCTTAGACAATATTGCCTTATCCATCTGTGCTAGGATTTCGATGAGCTCTCAGTTATGAAGAGCTCCGTTCTGTTGCCCTTGGGAAAAATTTAGTTCTTGTATACAATTTATTAGCCCATCTTGGCCTTTATATAATCTAGTTAATATAGGAATAATCGTTGTATGAAATTGATTGCATTATCAATAAATAATGTATATAAATAAGTTGAATCGTAACTGGGTTTGTAGTGAAGGTAAACTTATATACCAAGTGCTAATTAATGTTTTAGCTAGATTTAATTTCAAATAATTTCTTAACGTCTCTAAGAACTGCTTGTTCGTGATAACAAACATGGTTAGATCAAGAATATATATACTTTATGGCTAGATGTTTTTCCTCTATATGTTATTGACTTTTGCACAACTTCAGTATACCCTTTCAACGTTTTCAATCTTAAACAATTTGTTTATGTTATATTAAAAATAAAATTATACAGACTTGGTTCCAAGATGTTATTTGAAGTTGTAGAAAGATTTTCTAGGGTATTGAAAATTCCTTAACTCGAAGTAAATTGTGATTTGGTGTTATTCTCTTTATCTTTGTGCCAAATGAAAAGCACGTGTGTTTGCTCTGCCATCTTCCTCCACCTCTCCATCCAAAATGAATCTGTGTGTTGTGTGTGTGTTTGTGTGTGTGTGTGTGCGTGTGTGTTTGTTGTTCTGGTTGTCTGGGGATCCGTTTTGGGGGTACGTATGTATTGTGAACTGTAGTAAGCGGAATCTAATTGAGGTCAAGACATGTTTATTGATTTTCTTAAAAGGACTTCCTAATTAGACTCACTTTACTACACATATACACACACACACACATATAGAAATATGTATAAGTATGTGTTCCAGTTGCCCAGAAACCTCTTACCTGCACGTGCAGCTCCTCCTCCTTGCCCCTGCCCCGTGCCCCTGCTCCCCATTACTGTCACACAGCTGTGCAAAATGTCCAGCGCCATCACAAATCAAATGACAGTCAACCACGCCCCTTTGACGCCCCTTGCCACCTGCCTCTAGTTGCACACCCCTTCACAAATGGCACGAAAAAAATAAAAGAAGAAAAGTTAATTTCAAAAAATTATTTCAAAGCAACCTTGCCATATGCTCTTTTTGTTGTTGTTGTTGCTTTTGTTGTTGTTGTTGCTCTTGTTGCTGTTGTTGCTTTTGTTGTTGTTGTCTTTTACTATTGACCTCAATAGCCTGTCATTGTTTCTATGGGGAAATGCACAAGCAAACAAACAAATGGCAAGCTTAAGCAAGAGGGGGACAGGAAAGACTGAGCGACAGAGAGAGAGAGAGGGAGCTGGAGATATAAACAGTGGAACACAAAAGCTAGCGGCAAATGTAACGGTAACTTGTTAAATGAAAAACAATTCAAAGAAATTCAAACAGAGAACCAAAAAAAAAAAAATAGAAAAAAAATACAAACAAAAATAAATAGAAACGTGAAAGAAAACCGGAAAAATAATAAAAAGAATATCCCCAAAACAAGAATATAACTAATGGGTCTTTGCATAAAATGCGCTATGAAATGGGGAAATGTGTTTTCCTTTGCTTTCCTTTCGCTTTCCTTCATAATGGTCATTATTTGGAATATGCTTCCGTCCTGTGTAGTTAACTGTCATACTTACTTATATCCTTTTTTTCTTGGCTTAGCTTTTTTTTACTTGTTGGCCGAAAGACATTTCGTAAACGAGGAGTTTTTTTTATACAATTCTTCTTTCTATATTTTATTTTAGAATCTTTAAAATTATATAGCTATTTGTATTGATTTGTCCAGATTTTAAATTCTGCTCTATTTGTGTTGAGTTTTGGTTCCAGTTCTGAATTTCAATCAGTTAAGTTGCTGTTCCAGTTCCCCAAATATAAATAATTATATAGTACTTTACTCTACACTAATTTAAGAATTATTTGGACACACTCTTCTTTATGTTTTAAATACCATAAAATTGACTAACATTTGCATTTAAATATAGAGCTGTCTAGGAATGATAAATGAGTCAACTTGATTTTAGTTTTTATTTATTAAACTCAATTTTCATATTGCTTTTTTGTTGCTGTGCAAATCGTAGTTTTGCCTTGGGGAGAGTTAGTTCTTATTCGTAGCAATTTGCAACATAATCGCAAGATCATATAAATGGCTCAACTTCAATTTATAACCCGAGCATATATATCAAAGCACGACGACGAAGACAAAAAAAGGACTCCCCAATGTCCTGTGTGTAGTCGAAAGCAACACCAAATAAATCAACTGAAACCGAAAGTGGGTGGCACAAAAAAAAAACAGGAATGGAGGATTAAAGGGAGTGAGGGCCTAGAGGGAAAGTAACGTTGCCTCAACATTTCTTGTGTGTGTGGGGAAGTAGTGTGTGTGTGTGTTGGTGTAAGCGTGTGTGTGTGCCCTGCGATGTTCTTTTTTTATTTTTGTTTCGTGACAACGAAAAAAACAATTGAACTATAAAAAGCGGAAAAAATACCGTTTTGTTTTCGTTTCTATTTTTATATAGAAGCTTAAACGCCGTCGTAAGCTAGTTAAATGTTAATATAAAGAATCAGATAAATACATATAATATAATACAATCAAACAATTATTATTCACTAAATATATAAAGGCAGATAAATACACATAATAAAATATAACCAAATAAAAGTGTATCATGAAGATAAGGTATATACATAAGGTATAAGGTATATACAAATTCTTGATCAGCATTACTAGCCGAGTCTATATAGCCAAGTCTGTCTGTATGAATAAGCCTTATTTAAAAACTATAAAAGATAAGGACTTCTAATTTATAATATAATTTATCGTATATCATTAATTATTTTATTTCATTTTATCGTTAACTGTTCACGTGCTACGAATATATCGATAAAAATCGATTTCCGATAATAGTAAAATACACAATTGTATGGATATATCCTTGTTGTTACTGGGAGAGCTATTTCGAATAGCTCTTTCAAATTGGTACTTGAAAATGATTGTAAATATTATATTTTTATATATTTATTTATTGGTTACTGCTATTTTTCGCCGTCTGTTAATGGAGCTATTTAATATTTGACAAACACAGTTTAATATGATTTCATATCATTTCTGAAAGAAGATGCTTACTGCAAGTGACAGTTGAATTTAATTTATAAAAATTTGTTGAGCGATTGACTTTGGCGTCCCCCTTTGGACAGATTGACTGCAGAGAAATGCAATTTAACGTCTTGCCAGCTAACATGAGCATTGACAGACACATTAAGGGGCACGTGCTGCTCTCTATTTTTGCCATCTTCTTTTCTTATTCCTTGTGTTTTCTTATTCGCGATTTCTCATTTTTTTTGTCTTTTTTTTGGCTTTTTTTTTTGCCAACTTCATGAAGAACTTCACATGGCCCACATCCAAGGACTTGGCGCAAAGCGAATCGAAGTGGCATGCCACACAAATTTGTGCCACATGTGTGTGTGTGTGTGTCATACTTGCTGGCTGCCATAGGTTGCCATAGGTTTCCGACCCAACCCCTTTACCCCCAAAACCCCACCAAACCCAATTGGCGGCTTCTTTTCCTTTTTTTTCTTTTTTGTTGGCCCAGCGGCGCCTTTAGCATTAAAAATTGTTTCGCTTATGAGCCGCAAATGCTGCGCTAGCCAATAAATCAATATTATTTATGCAAAAAAAAGGCCAAAAAAATATGGCAACAACAACAACAACAACTAGGCGACAAGGAGAACAACAAACATTTGCACACGTTTGTTTGCCATGAAAAACTTGAACTAGTTCCATTTGACTAGCTTTACTGGCGAGTGTGAATGTGTGTGTGTGTGTGTGTGTGTATGTCTGTGTGTATGTAAGTGAGTGTGTGAGTTTGCTGTTGTGTGTGTGTGCGCTTTAGCGCAAGGGTCGCCTTGTCTTAATGAGTGGTTAGCAGGTAGGCCTGCAACTTATTACCCTCTCTCTCTCTTTCTAACCCTTGTGCCACCTTCTCATTCCACCTTAGCGAACAGGCTGGTAAGGATTTTTTTGGGGGCTTTTCATACCCTGTAAAAGTGTTATCAGCAGGTTAAGCAAATAGGAATATAATTTTAAAATCATAAAATTATCATATTCTTGAACAAGACGTGAAGTTGGCAAGGATATTGCGTGTGAAAATGGGTTGAGTTTTGATAATGCAGTTAAAAGATGGAACTGGTTCCACAATGTTCCTTTTGGGGCAGAATTAAAACATGGCTTTGGAGTCAGAAATGCATTTTAAATTTTAAATAAAGTTTTGTTAGAGAGGGAAAGGCACGTTTAAAAATCCCTGGGTTTTGAAAATAAGTTAACTTGTATCAAAGTTGTGATTGCAAAAAGTTTTGACCCATCCCAAACTGATTTTTTTGGGATAATTGTTCATATTAGACTATCGATAATTGCGATACATCGATAAATATCGAAATATTTTGCTGCTGTTTTGAGTAGGTCTTAAGGATGATTAAGCTAAATTTCTTACTTAGGTTGCAGTTCAGCATATGTTGATGAGAAATTTCTCATTAAATTTTTTTAATATTATTAATAGATATTACCCAGAATTATGCAGCTCTATTCTAACAGTTTTATGCGTATATATCTCTCAGTCAGTCAGATCTGATTGCAGGGTGTAGATCTTGACCACAGAAGGTTTATTATAAGCAACGTGTGTAATAAGGTTGATGAATTTAAGCGTTTCGTGCTGCGTTATATCATGTAATATGCAGACACACACACACACCCGTACACACACACACACATAGAGAGAGGGGGGGGGGCACACAATTGCTACTTATATATGCACATGCATATATGAATGAATGAGAAACATAAGCGAGCCGCAGCAATTCCATTGTTCAACATTTGCAGCAGCCGCAAACGCTTGTCTCCCTCCTTGTTAGAGTCTGTGTGTGTGTGTTTATGTGTGTGTGTGTGTATATTGCGGTTTTTGTATGCATGTGTTTGTGTGCCTTGTGCTTGCTTATGCTGTCAGAATGTTTGACTTTGTATAATAAAAAAGGCCTCTTTAAAAACATTAGCAACTTTTGTAGGGCCTAAACGCGCCGCTAAATGTGAGAAGCCAGCCAAAAACAACAACAACAACAACAGCGGCAACAACCACTTGAAATTTCACATCCAACTCCCCCGTCAACATAAACACATACAAATGCACACAAACTTGGTACACCCTGTGTATGCCGAACCTCACCAACAAAAAAAAAAAAGAAAACGGCCACCTGTCATCACTCGTGCTACACTGCAGAAGATTAGGATTATAATTGGAAGTTAAAGAACACAGGCCGGAGCATATATCTTTCTTTATTTATATCTATATTCAACATGGGTCTCAACTGGGATTTTCTCTTCCTTTCCTGCCCCACAATAATCCTTGAGCCTAATCTAAAAACAAATGCACTTGTCATGAAATTGTGCCTTCCCAGCAGACTAGTTCGTCATCTCATAAGGATTATGCACAACATTTAATCTCGGTTTTCAGCTTGGAGACTGTGTGCTTCAAACTCTTAAATTCATGTTCGAATTGAGAGAGAAAGTAAAATATTTTACGAAGAAGGGTTTCCTTTCTCTCCCCAATCCCTGCCGACAGGCAACTTAAACCTGTAATCAATATTTCTAGGGATATCTAAACCCAAGTTATTGGGGTACATCACTTTGGATATTAAGGCAAACTTAGACTTTATCTATATAATCTAACTATAATATATTATAAAACCTATAATAAATAACATTTTGAAAGAAACTCTTATATCTAAAGTTAAGCAATTGTTAAGTTGAGTAGCAATATTTTTTAAGTAGTGGCACTTTCTATTTCTCTCAGTGCATAGGAAAACATTGTCAGTTCAAGCTCAGAGCTGTTTGTTGCCACTGATACGCGCCTGCGAATGTTTCCTTAGCGCCTTTGGCACATCTGCCCACTGACAAACAAGGAATTCTCTGCTTCAGCATACATCATTCTGTTGTCCCCCTCTCACCACGCCCCCCTCTGTAAATCATATGAAAGCCGCTTGCTGCTGTTGTATTTTGTGCCCTCACTCCCTGCCTCTCCATTGTGTTTGTTATTTCGCCTGCAGCATTAGAATAGTGTCAGTGGAATGTGGCAACGGGCAGGGGGCGGGGCATGCCCCTCTTTGTGACTTCATGAGCAGCCACGCAGACACGCACAATTATGTTAACGCATTAACATATTCACAACAGCCACAATGGAGTGTCTGTTAACATACAATGACGGTTACATAATTAGGTGTAGTTCATTATACTTTTATGTCATTTTTTATAGCAAACACAAACTCGATAAATAGCTATTAAGTTGTTAGTGAAGCCTGTAAAAATGGGAGAGCCAAAAGTATGTAACAGGCTGAAGGTAGCATCTACGAGCGCATAAAATATATATATTCTTGATCAGCAACAATAGGAGATTCGACTTAACATTGTTCGTCTTTATTTAAAAGCCGATCTCAGATAATATAAGAGCTAGAAAAAATTGGAATATAAGTTCTCATATATCATAAGCAGATCAAGTTTACTTCATTTAATCGATAACTTGCTTAGTTTCTGCAATATCGATACAAATCGATTTCAGATAGCATTAAAAGCAACAATCGGGTTTCGCCAATTTGAATTGAAGTTTTTTAAATATTTCTTGTTTTCTTAAATTGAACTTAATTCCAAATTTTATTTATATATTTTTTTGTCGACTGTCTTTAACTTAATAAAGTTATAGCTCTTCATCCGATCTATCCAGATATATTATTATTTATTGAATTAAAATTAAATTGTAACCAAAAGTATTTCTGTATTGTAAAAACTATTATCAGCATTCGGTTATCTGGCTTTAGGTTATCTCCCAGTCGCGCTCCCTCTCGACTAGCGCATTCTTAATTAACTGTATACAATTGTATGCCCCGCACTGTTTACCTGACTTGCTGCTTTGCAACACCTTAATTGAGTTCTTCCCCGTCATTTGCCAATCATCCGTGAGTTTTGAACTACTAATTGCGGTCGCTTCTTCTTCGCCAACTGTCCTTTGACTTTGGCAACAAATACCCCCACTCAACCCCCGCCCACACCCTGGCTGTTATCCTGCCACGCCCACCCTCCTCCCCCCCCCCTCTCTCTCTCTCTGCACTCTAGTCAAAATCAATTTGCAAAATTTGTATTGTGGAACTGGGGCTGAAGTTGCCTTTGGCTGTCAGTTTTGAGTTCGTTTTCATTTTGAGATTTTGTCTGTTGTTTGTTTACCTCCCCCCACCCCCCTCACTCCCCACTTGCCCCTCGTTTGCATGGCTAACATTTGAATGGCTGAATGGCCATTTACACATGTCCAACATGACATAATCGTTTTTTTTTTCGGAAATTATTTAGCAAATGCCCAAAAATTTACTTGTAGCATAAACATTGATAAACACACACACAAACACACACACACACACACACTTGGCACACACACACACACTGCGTTTGGGGACCTTAAATGACATCTCTGGGATTTGATAATAAACTAATTTGCGCTGCGTTTCACTTATTTACTTTGTTGCTCCCCTCGTTGTTGTTGTGGTTGTTGTTTTTGTTGTTGTGCTTCTATTTTATTCATGAATACGCAATTAGTGTGCAAATTGAAGTGTGACTAGTGTGTGGCTCTATGACTCTATTTATTATTAACACTAAATGATTTTAAGTACTAGTATTCAATTTCAATGTTCGCTGGCCCTTTTCTTCTTTCGCCTTGTTTGTTGCTGGCAGTTGGCCAAATACTCTTCAAGTGTGGAGCGGTCAGCTAAAAGTGGGCTATGAAATTTTTGTCGAAATGCCTCAAAGTCAAACAAGACATGAATTGGCCATGTTTAGCAAAGAAAACATTGACAAAAAAACTGCAAACCCAAAGAACAACAACAACAACAAAATGGTTTGTCAAAGAATGTTTTTTTTTTGTGTGTAAATTCAGTCAACTAGGGAAGGTGCAGCTTGAGGCAAGTTTATACTGTCAATTTATGACCATTAAAATATTGATTTAATGTTAGAGTCTTTAACTTTCACTTTGCTACATCTTAAATGCATATTTAAACAACGAATTCCAGTGTGAATCAATCGTTAAAATGTGAATAGAAATATTAACACTTGATTAAAATAAGAAAATAAATAATAAAGCAATCGATCTTAGTAATATACCTTATAGCATGTGTCGAACCTTCAAAATGCCATAACTTCGTCAAAACTCAACGCATTTTCAAAAGGAAGACCGTTTTATTCATAGTTTGGCCTCTAGATCAATCGTACATTTAAAGTTGAAAACGTGATTTTGGATCGGAACATAAGTCAAAATTATAGTCAGAAAATCGGCATATGGACATAGGTCGAACCTTCAAAATGCCATAACTTTGTCAAAACTCAACGCATTTTCAAAAGGAAGAGCGTTTTAATCATAGTTTGGCCTCTAAATCAATTGTGCATTTAAAGTTGAAAACGTGATTTTGGATCGGAACATAAGTCAAAATTATAGTCCGAAAATCGGCTGGGGGCGTCAGAGGTGAGCGTAGCATATGTCGATCTTTGAAGGAAATCGCCAACAACCTACCAACCAACTGTATCCATACAATTGTGAGAGATATGTGGCTTTATCAATCGATTTTAGCGATTTTCTAGCTCCCTAGTGGACGGAGGACTCCAACCTTGACACTTTAACTTTTGAGGGTTCTTTCAAGTATATGTTCCAAGTTTCAAGTCTCTATCTCTAAGGGTAAGGCAAAAGATCAACTATATTCCAATTGTTATTTAGTAAATTTAGTTTGCATAAAAACATAGACACATATTTCCTATATTTACTCAGCTTGTTTAAAAACATATATTTTGTATACGATCTGAAACGTCTCCTTCCTATCAAAACAAACTTGACAACAAAATTTTAATACCCACTGGAAGCTAATGAAAAAGCGTTAACCACTTAAATTCAAATTTCCGCTCCACTCTTAAATACTTGATGTCCTTTTGGCCTTTAAATAATTCAACAGGCTTTTGTCCTTGTCAAAATCTCTTGTGTGCTAATTAACAAAAATATTTCATGCCAAAATTCACCCACTCAAACTGTCAAATTTACGAAACAACTGTTGCTATTTATGAAAAGCAGTTAAAGCTAAAAAAAAAAAAAAAATTAAAAATAATCCAGATTACATATTAATGTTGCATGTTGCAAGACATTTAATTTTTTGCATTAAAAAATGAAAGTCAATTCGTTGAGTGTAAAAAGGAAAAACCTTTGCAATAATTTCAGCTTCATGTCATATAATTTGAACAACATTTTCAATTAAAATTGATGGCAAATAGCAGCGAACGCAGCGTGTTTTCAGCTAATTAATAACAATGTTTTTAAGCCATCTAGATTCGTGTTGAAAACTGAAATTTTGCTAATTGGCTTTACAACTCAATTGCAAATGCATTAGTTGGATCAGAAAGCATGTAATGGTCTAATAACTGGCCAGCTGGCTAATCTAATCCAAAGAGATTTGGCCAAACAGAGATGGCTGATGCTCCAAAGCGCGACGCCAATTTAATTGGCCATAGATTAATTAAACTAGTCAACTGATTAATGGACGCCGCATTTACTTTGTTTCATTTTTCTCCCATTTTACAGTACTTCACACCTCGGCGAGTTTAGCGTTAAACGAGAGCTGGGATCCAGACGTCAGGTGAGCTACAACATATATACATATACATATATATATATATATTTATATGGCTTAAATAATGATATTAATTGTGTGATTTCTGCCGCAGAGACGATATGGAAATGATGTTGAATAAAATAGTTCCCGAAGGATTGCCGTATCGGCATTCGTGCGAAGGACCCGACGATATGGCAAGTCTTGATTTAAGTACACTCAGCCAAAAAAATCGCCTTAAATTTTAGTAAATTGATAAATTTTTTGTTGGTCATCATTTTATTCAGAAAGTTACTTTCTAACTTGTGTTTGGCTTGCTAAAAACCATGGTTTGCTTTTCTAAATTACAAGCTGAATTTTTATTAAATAATATATATATAATTTGCAGATGAAGAATTTTTATATTAAAATATTATTTATTAATAAACATTTGTATTTGAAGATTTGATTTAAATTCATATAAATTAATTTAAGAATTGAATCGATTTGATTTCCCAACTAAATTACACGATAAACCATTTTTTCGAAAAATTAGGCTTTACATTATTTAATAATATTTAATATTTTTAATTAAAAAATTGTCATAAATTTAAATTTGTTGATTTAGTGCAATCCTTTTTAATTAGAATTTTTTTTCTAATATATAGAAATAATATCTGAAAACTAGAAAAACTTTCTATTTCTTAGGGCGATTTTTTGCTGAGTGTATAAATTTCGAAATGATTGACTGAATGATTGACTAACTGAAGCTTTTGTGTTTGTATTTGTAGCCGGCACATGTGAAGGCATGTTTTTTGGGCAGCTCACTGACAATCCCCATTACCGATGGCAAACTATCGCTGGGCACGTGGCAGGGCGTTTGGCTCTGCGAGCATCGCGATCAGGCCGGCAGTAGGAAGCTGGTAATCACATTGACCGGCTGTCCGCGCGAGCAGGCCGTCCGTAGTCCGCTGTCACCCGTCTCGCCGATCGCCAGTACGTCCAGTTAGGGGCGGCCTCGCTCCACCCGCGACAGCCGGTAATCGCGGGGGAGCGACAATAATGACATCATTTCGTCGAGGAAGTTGATTTTACAAAAGAATTTAGCTAGAGCCACAGCACAGCAGCGAGCAGCGGCCGTTATTGCCGCTGGCCGTGGCCTAATTGGAGCCGGATCCGTTGCAGCGCCGGCGCCACCATCAGCAGCAGCAACAGCAGCAGCAACCGTTGCAACAACTGATAAAATGCAACGTTTACTTTTGCGTCAACGTTTGCATTTAAATCTCAATTTAGATGTAACGGATGCAACGCTGCAGGATGGCGTCGATATTGATGATGTTGATGAGGATGTCGGCGATGATTATTACGTGGAAGATGATCAGGATCAGGATCAGGATCGGGATCAGGATCATCGTTCAGGTTGTAACGTTGCCGATGTCGTCGTTGCTCAGGGCAGTGGGCAACGACATGTTGGTGATTATTATCTACAAAAAACCGTCACAACAGTGCCTCAAACCAAACAACAACAACTAAGACATAAGATCACCACAGCAACAGCAACAACAACAACAGGAACAACAACAACAACAACAAGCAGTTCATCAACAGCATCAACTAGTGCATTAGCTAAATTCAATCGTATACTCGACGCTGCCAAACTGGAGCCACATCGGGCCTCGTCAGCGTTTAGCAGCGCAACGTTGCAACAACGCCTGGCGCTGGCCTATCCAGAGCAACAACAACAGCAGCAACAACAGCAGCAGCAGCAACAACAGCAGCAAGAGTTGCGACAAATCAATGACCTCCCACGTAGCAATAGTCGTGGCATTGCCGTCGTTAGCACACCATTAACATTGCAAGCACTAGACACAATAAAACTCAAGACGGCAGCAATGCAACACATGCAACAACAACAACAACAACAACACGACGCCGCTGAACAAACGAAACGAAATGATGTGCATTATTTGTTGAAACAGTTAAATAGTTTTAGTGATATTGAAGAAATAGAAATTGTTGATATGAAGCAAAGACAGCAGCAACAGCAACAACAGCAAAGGCAGCAACAACAGCAGCAACAACAACAGCAACAACAACAGCAACCACAACAACAACGCACAACAGCTGCCTGTTCGAGCTCCTTGGAGCTAATGCCCATGTCCAGTTCAATGTTGCCGATTGCAACGGCAGCATTGGGCAACTCACCATCGACACAGTCGCACAAGGGCAATTTTATGGTTAGTCAGGATAGTTGTTCAACAACCCGTCTGCAATTCGATGACTATCTATTCGAATCTTGTCATTATTTGGAGACAAACTATTTTGCGGCTACGTATCGCACTGCCATGGTCGAGAGCTCATCCCATGAGTTTCGGCCGTCGACAACGACGCCGACGAGCACACGATCGGACAGCTTTGAGCTGCACGAACTTGAGCCGCCGAGCGTCATATGTAAAGCGGCACCACCACCACCATATGCCCAACAACAGGCCGAGGTGCGCTTGACCAGCAGTGGTGTCCAAACGGAGCTAACTGTCGATTCCCAGCTCAGCAGCGGTGCCAGTGGCAGTGGCAGCAGTGGTTCCGGCGGTGGTTCGCCACGTGTGCCACCATTTTTCATATGCTGCTACACGCCGCTAGATCGGTGGCGTGCCAGGCGGCGTCTGGGTGCCGCAGCGGCTGCCAAGCGTGCTGCGAACACCGATAAAAATGGACATGCTGTTTAAAGGGAAAGAAGAAGAAAAGCAAAACAACCAACTAACTAACTTGAAGCTGTGCTGTTTCATTTGCGATATCAACAAGAGTTTCCATTTCGAAGACACTCAACAACAAGAACAACAACAAACACACTTCGCCTATTAATCATCATTTTTTCCACATTTACAATTTTTTATAAACAATTTAATACACACAAACACACACACAATCGCACATTTTTGCAATACACAACAACAATAACAAAAAAAAAAATAAAAAACACATTTCGATAGTAAAAAATATAAAATTTGCATTAAATCATTTTTTGGTAACGAGATTGTATAAATGAAAAATGGATATTTAACGCATATGTCATAATAATTAAAGCTGTAATTGAATTGTTTCAAAAATAAAAAATAAAAGTAATAACAAAACCAAGACAAAAAATACCTAAATGCAAAAAACATATATTGTTAACAAGTGCAAAATACATCAATTTGTGTAGAAAGTGAGAGAAAGTGAGAGAAAGTTAAAGAGAGTCAGAGAGAGAGAGCTTATATAGTAAGTTGCTTAATAAATAATACAAATAACTTATATTAAATAAATAACTATGTAAACTAAAATGAGAGAAGCGCACACGCCAAAAATCAATTATATATATACATATATATATCATGTTCACTTGTCCGTTTCGTCAGCAAAAAATTGAGCAAACACATTCTGAAATCCACTTTCTCAAAAAATGATGTGAAGGAGTGTTCCTAAATCAAAGCCACTTAAAATAGTAAATGAAAATTCAAAATACATAAAGAAAACATAGAGAGAAATTGAGAAATTACATTCTGAATTCCACTTTCGTCTACTTTTCGGAATTAACTGAAAGTTAATGTTAAAAGAGTGTTCCTAAAACAAAGCCAAAGTCAAAACTGACTTGCCTCTAAAAGTATAAAGTAAAATTCAGAAGCGATTTAATTGAGTTTTTTATATATTTGAATCAATCGCAGGTACAGTTGCGTGTGCGCTTTATAGTTCAGTTTGATCAAAGAGGAAGAGGCAACCAAAAATAGCAGCTAATGCAATTGTTACATCAACCAACACTATAGAATAACGGAATAAAGTTTGTTTTTTTCGTTTTTATTTTCTCCTTAAATTCGCAACAAATTTTATAGCATACTTTTTGGATCATTACAAATATTTCACTCAGCCAAAAAGTTAGCCTTAAAAAATGTGTGTGGAAATCAAAAGCGAAAGTTTTCTTTTTCGTTTTTATGCAATTTCTGTTTGTTAATTTAATTTGTAAGCATCGTGAAATATGAAAACTGGAATTGTTCGTGCATAAGAAGCAGCAGTCTGTCTTTAGTTTTCTGATTTCTGATCTATTGTGAATCCAAAGTAAAATCAAATCACAAAACAAAAAAAAAAAAAACAAAGCAATATTAGTTTTTAAAATTCTGTAAATCATGTGTAGAATTTTGGTCAATTTTGTTCGTAATGCTGGGAAGAGAAAACGATTCAAGCAAAACTAATCCATAAATGAATAATGAATAATTACATTACATAAATAGAGATAATATCACTAAGCTTAAAAAGACACGCGCTTTAGTTACAAAAAAAAAAATATTACAAAAAAAAACTAAACAAACAAAATTTGGATTCTAATACAATAAAAACGAAAATGTTTGAAAAAAATCAGTTGTCGGAAACATTGTGTATTATTTATGTATAAAACATATATACAGCCTTAAATTTTAATTGGGCATATCAGATGCTGACATTATTGGAATACTAGCAAATAGTGAAAGTAATTTCAGGTTTTTCAGCTCAGTTCTTCCAAAATATAAAAACAAAACAAAACTAACAAAAACAAAATACTTTAAATGATTACGAGTAAAAAAAAGAAAGAAGGAACGAAAAAAAAAGAAACCAAACAAATGCCTTTTACATGCCCACGCGTACACTAATGGAAAACCAAACCAAAACATTAACTAATTAAATACAAATAAGCTAAAAATAATAAACAAATGGAAAAAATGTTAATCGAGAATTACGAAACGATGGAATCGGACTTGGTTCAGTTCAAATTTCACATATTATTGTTAAATGTGGAACGCGAAACGGCGAACAGCAATTGTTAATTGTGGGTAAAAGTTAGCAGAAAACAAATAATAATAATAACTATTGTTGTATGTTTTATTCTGAAGCGCACGAAATAATAATATATAAATAAACTAATAGTACATGCAAATGAAAATGTAGCTAAAGAAAATGTAAAGGTCAAATTTTTGTAAACTTTTTGATATGTGATGATGATTTGAATAAATTAAAGCCACAAGAACAAACAAAAAACAAAAATAAAAAAAATATTATTACATAAATTAGCCATTAGATATTTAAACTAAATACAAAAATAAATAAATTAATAATAAAGTAGCGCAACGCAAAAAATTAGTGCATAATGATAAAAATACAAAAAAAACAAAAAAAAAAAACAATATGAAATGCTAGTTAAAGTGAATATATAAAAAACAAAAAAAGAATGATGAAAACTTGTTATATCCTAAGTTAGTCTCGGCAAGCCGAAGCACTTGACTAGCCCTGATTTCCCCCCCTGCACCCCCTTAAGTTGCAACATTGCGCAAATCTTTTGATTTGTCTTCGAGTAGATTTCTTTGTGACAATTTTCGAGTTAATTTCTTTGTTTTTTTGTTGTTTTTCTTTTTTTGTTATGGGCGGTGCGGGGTAGGTGCTATATCTCTAGCAATATTAATGGCAATTCAATTGTATTAACGACATTGATAAATCTGACAAACAAAACAAAAAAGAAGAAGAAGACATGTGAAGCAGAAATAATTTAGCGAGCATTTTGTAGGAGCGTGTAGTTAAAAACTAAATAATATATTTATCAAATTGAATAGTAAATCGTATGTGCATAAGTAGCGAAATATTCAATTGTAAATACAATTTTTAATATACATGTTTTTGGGTTAATGTGTTTTTTTTTTTTAGACCGAATGCTTGAAGATTATATATTTCAACTGTTTATCATTTGGTCTCTCAAAATGAAAACACACAACAAACTGTTAAACAAAACATACACACACACACACAAACACACATTAAACATACACACACCCACAAACACGGACACACAAACAAAAAGAAGCTTTAAATAATTTAATTACAAATACATGTATTAACGGTAATAATTTTGATATCATTATCATTGATAAATTCCATTGTAGATACAAACTTGTATTTGAAACAAATTAATTAATTAACTAGCCAGCTAAGTCAATGTCGCCTAATGTGAGTTCTATAAGCATAAATAAATAATAAAAAAAAAAACAAACACATACACACACTCAGACTCATACACACACACATATTAACTATAAAAAATGCAACTACTTTTCAAATAACAAAAAGCAAACGAAAAACCGAAAAAAAAATAAAAGCAACTAAAACAGGCCTAAAAACCCTCAACACAACATCCACAACACCAACAACAACAACAACAAACAAAAGCTGAAACACACACACATAAACACACACAAAGCTTTTATAAAACTATTTAAAAACATATATATTTAAAAATGGAAAAAATAAAAAATAATAATAATCCTGCCAAGTAACATTCGAATACCTGCTTGATGAAGATACACCCGCTTTTGCTAAAAGAAAAACCAAAACAACAAAACAAAAAAATGTAATAAATAAAAAAAAAAATAAAGTGAAAGGCTAAATACGATTTTTATACTTTCGATATAATGATTTTTTATACTAAACGTAAACTCTTTGAAATGAAACAAAACAAAAAATACAAAAAAAATCAAATAAAAACTGAACGATTTTTTGTGGGGTATCAGCTAAAAGTAACGTATTTTTTAAAACGGATTGATATTGATTTGATGCAAAAATCGTACTTATAGTCATACATATATATATATATTATACATATGTATACAATATATATATCTATATATATATATATAAACCCTAACTGCAACTATGGAACGACAGCACAAATTTTGTTGAACAAAAACACACATAAAGCAAAAAAAAAACAACAACAAATAACAGGAATCAAATACTAAGAAAAACAACTTTTTTCAAATTCCAAACACACACACATACACTATCACACACACAACAACAAAAAATCAATTATATATATATATATATATATACAAATCCTCAACTAAATATATGAACATGTATGTATGTATATCTAGCTAAAGAACCGCACAAATTGGTCACCGAAAGAGTATGCTTTATGAAACCTCTTAACCCTCTTCCCCCAATACCCCCTCCCCATAACAATAACAACCCTTCTCCCAAAAACAACAACAACAACACAAGCGACACACAGCAGCAACAATTTCTAGTTAAATATCACATTTGTATTTTTCCGCCTATAAACGCGATTTTTGTATGCGCATACAATTTGTAAATAAATATTAATTAATTTTACCTCAAAACGAATAAATAAAACAAAAAACAAGATGAAAAAGAATTTCAAGCATTCATTTGTTAACGTTTAGTTTTCTCCTAATTGCATTTGTACTATGCACAAAGTGTGTTTCAAACAACAAAAATAAAAACAAAAAAAAACAAATGAAACAGGAAAGTTTTTACTCCAAGTGCGGAACACTTCCACTTGGTGCATGTCTATCATCTATGTATTAGATATCAAAGAAGCATACTTTAACGAAAAAAACGTCAACTACAATAAATGAGCAAGTGGAGAAAAGAATATTAAAAAAGAAAAAAACAAACAAAACAGAAAACAACTAGTGCAATAAATAACAAATTATTCGGTATAAATGTAAAATTAAATACATTTAAGTAAACGCTTTGTAAAATACATATAAACCATTTATTAAAATACAAATGAAAAAAGAATGGAAAACAATAAACAAATAATAAAAAAAAAACAAAAAAAAAATGAAACACTATTGAGTAATAAAAAGCGTTATGCATTGACATTGACACACGTGATTCGATATCTCATCTTATAAGCATTAATCAATAAGATAACAATAAAGAAATAAATTAAAGAAACATCTCTCCTTTTTACAATCTGTACAACTTTAATATCAAGCACAGTGAGTATGACAAAAAAAAAAGTTTATTAGTTCTATGAATTTGACTTTGTTTTTGTTTTACTGTATAGCGCGACCAACGCCATCAAAAGCTTTATCCTTGTGATCGGCAGCATTTGCACGCGATTCATAATTGCAAATGGTAACGCCGTGATAATGGGCCTCACTAAACTCACCACGAAGACCTGAAAGTGGTGGATTCTTTGTTGTGAGTATGTCATTGATAAGGCTAGACTAACTCACCAATATAATAGATGCGCGAGATATCATCACCAAAATTACTGGGGAAATAGAGCGACAAATGATGTACCGATGAAAATGTCACAACTCTAAAATAGACATAAGTTAGGTTATTTTATACATAAATATAAATCATAGCCAAACATTTACTTGGTCGAATATTCGATTTGACCGAGACAATCGCGCGACAGTTCGAACACCTGATCCGGCTTGCCATGTGCATCATCAAATGTCATTTTGGGTCGATTCTTAAAACTGTCAACATTCAAATATCATTAGGGAATCAATTCGATTACGCTTTAAGCTCACAGTTTAACCATGCTTGGATGGGTATTATCATTGGCGCCGCTAATGATGATGCCCTTTAGCTTAACGTTGCCGGTAAATGGTATATTGAACAGCAGCTCATGATCCGCATCGCTTTGTACAAACTTTAAGTGTATAGATATGATTAATTACAATACTTATATATTTATATATATCACAATGACATGCTCACTTTGCTTGTGTCCTGACGCTTTTCGTATGGCTTGAAGACGGTCTTGCCGCTGCCGTCGGTCTCCTCGTTCAAACATTCCGTATTCTCGAGGTCGATTTTTGTATACAAACTGTATTCAATGCCCATTTCGAGGGCATTGTCGATATCGGTTGCCTCGTGGCTACAGTCATGTCCATGATCGTGCGAGTGACCGTGCGGCATTATGGTTTTAAATAATTACAAACTCAATAATTGTGTGACGAGAATTTAATGTGCAAGTAATTGTCTTGAATGGAATTGTGCATCTTTATCGATATATCGACAACACGCCGGCCAGTTGCCGGGCGATATATCGATTTGTTGGTTAGTGACGACACTGATTTTATATCGTTTACTTTAAATAAATGTTTAATTCCTGCTTAAGGACCTTGAACTAAAGAAACAAAGAAACTCATGCACGTTAACTACTTAAAAATTTTATTAGATTAACATTAAGAAGTCGTCATATTTTTGGCTGAGCTACAGCCGTCCCATTTTGCTAAACATTATTTTTATAAGCAAACATTTGATCAGGAAACTTTAAGCTGTACACAAATTACAGATAAATATATAGGTTTTTTTTTGCGTTCTGATGTAGATTATGGCTGTTGCATAACAGTGCGTATGTATGTGTAGACATCCGTGTTTGATAGAATGCCCATGTGATCGACACCCTGCAGGGCCATTGTGGATATGTGTGAGCTTGAGAGGCCCGACCAGATTTGACAGGCGCGCAACGAACGCTGATTAACGGTGCCGTCGCCCACGCCCATTATTAACTTGGGAGTTTCACCGGCAATGTTGTCCTTTTTGTATTGTAATCTATTTGCAATAAAATAATAAAATTAAAAAACATTTTGTATAATGGATATTTTAGGGATTACCTCTCGACAGTGCTGATGCCGTCGCCATAAATGCAATGCAACTCCACATCTGGTGGACTAAAGTTTTGTGTATAGCGCATTGTATCCTTGCGCATCTCCCAGCCGGTCTTGTAGTCAATATCCGTTAAGAATTGCTCCAGCTGTGCCATGGTGTAATTCCTTGATGGCGTCGTCGCCAGCACTTCCGATGGCTTCCAAAACAGTGGCGATGGCAACAGCCAAGCGGTTGACGGATGCGAGATTTGTTCATCACGAAGAATCTTGGCGCTTAGTGCAAACGAATCCAGATCATCGCCCATGGCATACACCTTAACGGCCTTAATACTGCCAGCCCAAGCGCCAGCGAGGCTTATCTGTCTTCGCACATATTGTTTCTTCCACTCGAGCGTCTGCTCCTGCAGGAAGACCAGCGTCATCGGGCTGCCCATGCTGTGCGTTATAAAAGTGACGGCAGTCTGATTATTTGCCTCATATGTGTCCTCCACAAGCTGCTTTAGGTCAATAAAAAATTGTTGCAGCTCATCTGAACCCAATACAGAGTGGAAGTGTTATATTATATGTTAAATATTAAACGCTATATATTCACTTACTGGGCGCCTTGCGAAAATCATAGGGTGCTCCGTGTATATTTTTACGTCGCTCATAGCCCATTTGGACGAGCAAGTTGCCAATGTCCTTGAAATATGCACCGGCCTTATTTTGGGTTGGATCTATCCATTCGACAACATCGGGATTACCCCAGCCGGGTATGCGAGTCTCAACGCCAGGTGAATTGTGTGTTGTCCGCGTTGCCTTATCATAGTAGAGCTTGACATTGTCCACCCAACAGTAGACCATCGGTATGACCAATTGTTCCAGATCAAGCCATAGATTATACCAGTCGTGCGTCTTTTCGCATATAAAATATGGTGCATTCGGTTTGTTTAAACGCACCTCGACTTGAGATCCACCATCTCCTGGCACTGAAAATAATCATATACAGTCTTTCAATGACGGCCTTGACCTTGTTTTTTTTTTACTTTGCCTAAAAATAGTCATGCATTTGTTTTTTGTTTTTTTACTTGCACTTCAATCAATATTTACCAAATATAACAGGAGATAGCTGAGGCGAAGTTGGAGTACTGGATTTGTGGCTAAAGGGCCAAAAACAGTTGCCAGCACAGAACAGAGTTGCAAGGAACAGCAATCCGAATAATGCTTCGCGATGTCTGAGCTTCATGTTGGCTTGCAAATAACTGAATAACTCTCAATGAAAATTCCTCAATTAACCGCTGACGACGAGTCACAAGTTATTTAAATTGCGCACAATGATAAGGGTACTTATGTTATTAAAAAGTGCTGCCGCAAATGAATCAGCGACGTAATTATCTATTTCGATATATTGTATACGCGCTACATAAATACGTCTTCTAATTGAAATGTGAGCTCAAAATCTAATTTTACCTAAGTGAACCAGTAAATGTAACTGTTTCTATTTATGTTGGTGTTTGTTTTCCGTAAACCCAAAATGGTGCCATGCAATCGCCCTCGAATCTGTTGTTTGTTGTTGTTATTAATATTGTGCGCTTTTATAAACAAAGAAATGTTTTCGTCGCTGCGTTATCTTTCAATTGGAGAGTTTTGTTTATTATTTATTGTTGTTTTTGCGCAGATCAAGCACAGCTGCCTGGCCAGTGCTGTAAAACCTTAATATGATTGGCATTCTTGGTATTTTTTGTAGATATGTACATGGTTTCACTGCGCAGCTGCATATATTCGAATTGGAATATTTACCAATAGCAAATCGTTCTGGAATTGCTAATATATTCTGAATAGCAGCAACGAATGTTGGTGCTTTAATCTAAAATCAAAGCAATTTTTGAAAAAAGCGTAATATAATTAATCATCACTGAAATAACGAAACATCGCTAATAAAATATATCGCTTTTCAAAACATCGATATTGTTACCAACAATTATATCGATACCGGCAAATGCACTTGTTAACCGCATTCAAAGGCGAATTTGTTGGTAAACCTTAAAATAGCTAGAGACAATTTCAGCCTGGTAGCAAAATAAACAAACATGCAGAAGTTCTTTAACGTGCTGTTGCCGGACGTGAAGAAGGAGCTGCGCCGTGGCATCATCGAGTGCTCTAAGCGCGGCCTGTTACACAGCACCAAATGGCTGGCGGAGATGCATCATGGCTTGAGTGATGTTAATATTGATAATGCGCCGCCCGACGATGATCGATCGTTTAGTGAGTGCCAGCTGGAGGGCATTGCACCCAACGAGTACAGTGATTACTTTCTGGCCAAGAGCTATTATGATGTGCGCGAATATGATCGGGCAGCGCATGTTGTACGCAACTCGGAATCATGCGTGCCACGATTTCTCCATCTCTATTCCACGTATATGGCAAGGGAGAAGCGACGCCTAGACTCCACCACAGATCATGCCAACCTCAATGAGCCGAATCAAATGCGCGATTTGGCCGATCTATTGGCCACCCTACGCTCAGAGCATGGACGCTGTCGCTTAGATGGCTACGGCATCTATTTGTATGGCGTGGTACTCAAGGCGCTGGATCTCAATCAAGCGGCTGAACAGATGCTTGTGACTGCTGTACGCATGGTGCCTATGCTGTGGAGCGCCTATCTGGAGCTATCGCCATTGATAATGGAAAAGAAGAAGTTGCTCAGTCTGCAGCTGGGTGGACATTGGATGCGTCACTTCTTTATGGCACACACCTATCTGGAATTGTATTTGAATGATGATGGGCTAAAGATCTATGAGGATTTGCAGGCGGCGGGCTTTAGCAAGACAATCTATTTAACAGCACAAATGGCGCTTGTCCATCACAATAAGAGAGGTGAGTGGATTTGATCTCTGGCTAACCTCTGCTAATTTTAATTGTATCTTTCAGATGTGGATAAGGCCATTGAGCTCTTTCATGCATTGCTGGAAGGCGATCCCTATCGCCTGGACAATGTGGACACCTATTCAAATTTGCTGTTTGTCAAGGAAATGAAAACGGAAATGGCGCAACTAGCGCAAAAAGCTGTCAGCATTAATAAATATCGACCGGAGACCTGTTGTGTCATCGGTGAGTGGCCGGAGTTTAACTACACCAATCAAACGAATTAAATTAATCCCAACTTCGATGCACATTCTAGGCAACTATTATAGTATACGCAGTGATCATCAGGTGGCCATTTCATATTTTCAGCGTGCACTCAAACTGAATCCCAAATATTTGGCAGCCTGGACGCTGATGGGTCACGAGTTTATGGAGCTGAAGAACACAAATGCGGCCATACAAAGCTATCGCAAAGCGGTCGAGGTCAACAAGCGCGATTATCGCGCCTGGTACGGCCTGGGCCAGGCCTACGAGATTATTAAAATGCACTATTATAGTTTGTATTATTTTAAAATTGCCCATCAATTGCGACCTTACGATTCCCGGATGTTGGTCGCACTGGGCGAAACGTACGAGAAGCTGGACAAATGCGAGAATTCGGTCAAGTGCTATTGGAAGGCCTGCGATGTGGGCGACATCGAGGGCATTGCGATGTACAAGCTGGCCAGTCTGCACGAGAAGCTGGGCGACAACGAGACCGCTGTCCACTGCTATATTATGTACTGTGAGGATGAGCGCGCTGCCACCGATAAGCAGAGCCTGTATCAGGGCTTCATGACACTGGCCAATTACTACGAGAAGAAGGGCGATTTTGAGCGTGCTGCTTACTACGCCTACAAGTGCCTCGACTCGGATGAGGTAAGTCTCCTTGGCGTAAAAGGATGCTCCAACTTCTCATATCCTGTCTTTCTCTCACCCATTGCCAGCGCAAGACGGAGGCCAAGGCGCTGCTGAAGGTTATTGATTTCAGGCGCAGCGTCGAGTTCCAAAAGAAAGCAAAGACCACGACTGCGGTGGCCAATGCCGAAACGAGTTCCGAGGATGAAATGGAATGGGAACAGTTGGATGTGCGTGTACGCCAAGTGCCCACTGACGATGCCAAATCAACGACAACTACGCCAACAGAAACAACAGCAACAACTGCTGCCACAACCAGTGGCAGCGGCTCAACCACAGCAGGAGCTGGATCAACACAGGGCACAAGCTTGACTAATGTGCGACGATTGCGTTCGGTGGCGGAGCGTGTGCGTCGAACGCAGCCAACGCAAAGGACGCTCACAGGACCAACGGCAAATAGCACAGCGACAGCAACGACAACATCAGCCACAACAGCAACAATATCAACGATTAGCGAGGAGACGCCAGGAGCAATAGCGGATACGACGGCGGATGTTACGCCGGCCACGGCGACATTAGAGCAGCGGGCAACACAACAAGATACCAGCTCCATGGATATATCCAGTGTGTCCATTGATTGAAATGTACACATCTCTTCTGATATAAGCTATTCGATAGTAAAAATCTCGATTGTATGAGAGATGCAAATATGAAAGCCGTTTAATTTTCAATTAAGTTTTAAGCTCTCATACAATAATTTGATATTTAAAATTATTATTTACAGAATTTATTTTTGCAAATTAATAATTGTTAGTTGAACAAAACGAGATTTATGTGTGATTCTTATTAGGAATACTATTATTTCAGAGTGGGTTTGTCAATATGTTTTGGTCTCTTAGATGACCCCATAGTTCTTGAATGCAATTAGACAGAGGATATCCTTGCGATGCTAACGATTCTTCAAAATCTGTAAGGATTTGGCTAAAATAGCGCCAATTTTTTATACAGCACTTTCCTTAGGCTCACCGAAAAAATGGCTATCGATTTGAGTTTAAAGATATTATTTGCCTCAAATGACAAATGGGGTAGGTCAGAAAAATTCAGAAAAATCGCCAAACTTCTCTCTAATTTTACTATTTTAAGGAGTATTGGAATGTCCTTTGGATCACAGATAGTCATTGGTTAATTATTGACTTGTGTTTATAATTTTAAAAGTTCCTTATGCCTGGACTGAGGATTGGCTTTACTAAAAATTAATCGCTCGCTTAACCCAAACTCATAATAATTTCTATTTATTTCTTTGAATTTCTTCACGTATGTTTTTTAGATCTACATGTTTTTTATTTTAGACAATTTGGGTTTTGTGTAAATACACTTAAAAAATTGTTATACAATAGAGGTGTGTAAGTACAAAATAAGTGGATGTAAAAACAGATTGCAGAATGTAGTTATTTGCATCATGTACTAAAACTGTTTAATTAAACAAAATTCGTATTTGCATATTTATAATTAATTTAAGTAATATAAAATCATTTAAGAAAAAATTCACATACTTAGTCCATCTTAGACAAACTGTGTCGTTATTTAAATAATGTTTTCAATATGTATATAAGCTAAATCAATGCTCTCACAGGGCGCGTCGAATGCAGACATGCAGGGCGATATTGAATGAGATCAGGAGCAGGAGCAAGAATAGTCCCAGTGCGGCGATGTCCAAACTGAACTCATCGCCAGTCATTCCGAAGTCCTGGAGGAACTGCTCCGGTTTCTTGTGATAGCAAAACGTCTGATGACATGGCAAGTCTTCACGATTATAACCGTAAATGGCGCGCACGAATCCCTCGAAGATGTAGCGGAAAAAGGACACGTCGCAAAGCGGACGCAGAAACCAGGAGAGCTCACCCATTCTGATGAAAAATCCGGAGAACAGCATAAATGGAATGGAGACCGCCGGCACCAAAAAGATGGCCGTCTGCAAGGTCAGCAAGGTGCCACCAATCACCCCAATAAAGTGGGCAATGAACGCGGTCAACAGGCTGATGGCACAGCACATGGCAAACCGATGCATTTCCGGTGGTTGTCCAGTCATAAAATAAGTAATGCTTATAAATATCAAGGGACAGACCATCTGCAATGGCAAATCCGACAACACTTTGGATATGTAGTAGGCCCCCAGGGAATACCAGCCATTGTAGTATTCCCGAATGAACACAGGTGCATCGTTCATGCAGAGCAATATGGATGGCATCGCATTGCCGCAGAACAGGAAAAGTATCACGAAGAACTGGCAGGCCACATTGCTGATCACCTTGGCGGCATCGTTCCCAATCTGCCAATAGACAACGCCCAGCAGCAGTGCCACAATCACGTGCATCAGCACACGCATCTGTACGGCGAGCTGTTGCAAGAATACAGATTAGGATTTACTACATTTTATCTTGTATGCCACACTCAGAAAAATAGCGCACTGAATTGTAGAAATTCGCCATACTTTTGCTGACAATGGTAACTCAATTTATTATTCAGAAAGTATATTTCCAAAAAATATTTACCTAATTTTCAGAGTGTTTTTTGGGTTTGTGAAATGTTCGTCATGCTGTCTGTCCGTCTGTCCGTCTGTCCGTCTGTATGAACGCGCGTTTCTCCGACACCCTTAGAGGTAGAGTCTTGAAACTTGGAATATACTTGAAAGTAGCCTCAAAAGTTCATATGTCAAGGTTGGAGTCCTAAGTCCACTAGGTCGATAAAATCGATTTTCACAAATCGATAAAGCCACATATCTCCCACAATTGGATACAGTCATCTATTTTGGTTGGTAGGTTGTTGGTGATTTCCTTCCGACGCCCCCAGCCGATTTTCGGACTAAATTTAGACTTATTTTCCAACCCAAAATCAAGTTTTTAAATTTAAATGTACGATTGATCTAAAGACCAAACTATGACTAAAATTCCCTTCCTTTTGAAAATGCGTTGAGTTTTGACGGAGTTATGTCAATTTGAAGGTTTGACATATGCACTTATTCCGATTTTCGGACTATAATTTTGACTTATGTTCCGACCCAAAATCAAGTTTTCAACTTTAAATGCACGATTGATCTAGAGCCAAACTATGATTAAAACGCTCTTCCTTTTGAAAATGCGTTGAGTTTTGACGAAGTTATGGCATTTTGAAGGTTAGACCTATGCCCAATAGCTCGTATGCCGATTTTCGGACTATAATTTCGACCTATGCCTATTTCTAAAAGCAAGGGATTTTTTTTCTGAATTTAAAAAGTTCTTTTTAATATACATACCCGATTTCTGAACATGGAACGCATAGATCTTGTCATGAGGACGCGCAACTGATACCAGAAGCCCACCAGCTCCTTGGGCCGCAAGACGCTGTCACTTTCGGCGCTGGAATCGGACATCTCAATAAGCGCTGCTGTTTGTGAATTGGGAGGCAGAGATAAAGAATAGAGCGAGGATAGTGCACAAGAATGCAGGGATCAAAAGCAGAAGCAGAAGCAGAGGCATGGACAGAAGCAATTCAAAGAGGATCAGCAAACACCAAAATTACCGCAGACCAAAGCACAACTTACTCTGCTCATCGCCAGAAACCTTTTTGAAACTCTGTTGACCATCGTATTTGGATTTGTTTTGGTTAATGAGGAACTCGCAACGTTGATTGGAGGACTCGCTGCATACCTCCAGAACTGCATAGAGAAAAAATGAGAGGGATGGAGAGAAAGGAAGAGGGAGAGAAAGGAAGAGGGAGAGAAGGATCACTTTAATATCTGCCCTTGTAATTAATGTAGAAATATTTAAAAAGAGCTTATTACTAAATATTTAAGTTATTTACACATCTAAAATTATTATAATAAAATAAAGTAAAAAATGTCTCTAGTTTAAAATATAAAACTTTAATTTCTTTAATTAAAAAAAATTATTACTGGTAGATTTCTACTTCTATTTCGATTTTCTAAATAAAGCCGATGTTTTTTTTGCTCACCAAAATCGCCCGGATTATAGTACTGGGGGCAGCTAAAGCCGGCCTCCTTGAAGCTGGCCAACATTTCGCGTTGTGCGCCCGCATAGAGGATCTCACCCTGGGCCACCACAAGGACATCGTCGAAGAGCTGCATCAGACGCGAACTGGGCTGATGCACCACACAAACCACAATCCGGCCATCGTGAGCCAAACGCTGCAAGTAGCACATCACCTGATAGCTAGAGGCCGAGTCCAGTCCACTGGTGGGCTCATCAAAGAACATTATCGGCGGATTTGTGATCAGCTCAATGCCAATCGATAGACGCTTGTGCTCTCCACCGGATATATCACGCACCAGGGTGTGACGGCAGGAATGCAGATTGAGCACATTGATAATGTCATCGAGCTGGGGGCAAAGTATCCTTTTTAATACTGTTAGCTCTACCAAATCATACACTCAAAAAAAAATATATATCTCAATAATACTTATAATTTTTAGAAAATTGTTTTCTACATTTAAAAATCTTTAAGAAAAAAACATTCTATTTTTTCTGAGTGTATACATTGTTTCTATAGGAACAATCTTGCATGAATTTTAGTTTTTATACACACTATTCTTACTTACAATTTGTTGCTTCTGCTGTTTGGTTGTTGTTGTTGGCAGCTTCAAATCTGTGGAGACACGAATGGTTTCCTCTACCGTTAGCAGCGTAAGCATCACAAATTTCTGCGCTATATACGAGGACATCTTGCGGAAGGCGATCAGATCCCTCTGCTCGCCATTGAGCAGAAATTCACCCGAAACGCCGCTGACTCTGAATAGTATTAAGGTTACCGCATTTTGTGAATGAGCTGCTGGACTGACTTACTTGAAACCGGCCAAGATATTTAAGAGTGTTGTTTTTCCGGCTCCGGACGGACCCAGAATAGCTGTCAAGCAACCGGACCGAAAAGCACCACAAGTCTCATTCAGAATTTGTGTCTTGGAGCCTTTGGAGTCACCCTTTAACCTATAGCAAACCTGTTTGAAGTGGAGCTCCAGTGCTTTCGGTCGACTGGTCACCAAACCGTTAAGTGCGACGCTATCAGCCATTGTTAGACTGTGTTTTTAAACAAATATAGATATGTTTAAATATATATATATATATGTGTGTACTGGGTGTATGTAGTACTGAGCACGTCTGATACGTCTTGCCCTGGTTAAAGGCAACGATCGACTGAAATGCAAAATGCGCTTATCGGTTATTTTACACAGACCCTCTCTCTCTTTGTCAGACTATCGCTGTGTCTCTCCCTGTCTCTTTCTGTCTCTCTCTCTCTCTCTCTCTCTGAGGTTGATTGTGGGAGTTCAAGTGCCTACAGTTATAATCAACATCTTGACTGACTCAAATCGTTTGTCTAATCCGAATTTCGGTTAAGGGTAATTACAATCTAATCTTCGCAATCGGAATTGTAAATGTTGCCTTCTGTACACAAAAACTTTGACGAGAATGATACATATTTATAATATAACTAAGCATTTAAATTTGCCACTGTTTGAATTAAAAGTAATCAATTTGTCGTGTCTTGTCTGTGGCCAATAGTTAATGAGTTTAATTTTACATTGATAAGATCGCAACTTTGACATTTGACACATTTTGCAAGTGCACATATTTTATAAATGCACTTCTTTGATAGACTGAGTGCTCTGTAATTGTGCACTTAAAAAAAAAATGTTATAATGAGGAAATAATTTACTTTGTGTTAAATTTATGTATGCAATTCACTAGGAAACTATTAAGATATCATTGCACATTTAAATTCAAAAACGTCCCATAGGTCATGTAAAAAGGTACTACTACTACTAGACTATATAGATAAATGTGGTAAATATATAGTTTCTTAGTGCATCTTCAAATGTAATAACCTTTCTTTCATATGATTTACATAATTAGAAAACTCACTGAAGTTTTAGATCAAAAATCAGAATTAAGCAGTGCCTGAAAGTATGCAACAGGGTTTTTATTATTATAGTTTAACTGTGTTCTTGCAACATGACTAATATCTTGCAGGCCTTAATCAATTCATGCTCGACGCAAAAACAAACTTAATTCAACAAACTGCGTACTTGTTATGATAAACGCTATATATTATATTGTAATTAGATTATAAATGTAGCTTTGCGAAATTAACATATGTATATTATTTATCATTTTATATTAATTACTTGTTAGGGAACAGCTGGTAAATAATTGCTTGTACAACAAACTCGTTTGGGTTTGTTTTACTTGGCAATCAGCACACAAATAACACTGAAAAATTCTTATGGATCTTTAATATCCACATTCATATGTACATAAAATATTAAAAAAAAAACCTATTTAAATTGATGTTCAAACACTTTGTTTTTGCTTGTTAACTTCACAAAATTGACATTTCAAGTCACGTCACACAATTAAGCGACTATCCCCACACTCGATCTGTGTATATATAAATCGAGTCTGGCAACCGATCCCCGATCACTTTCCGCTGAAATCCAAAACACAACTGAACCCAATTGCTTATTAGTATTTGAGCCGGCAAATTGTTGTTGATATTTGTTGAGTCCAGGCCCCAACATGTTTGAGTTGCAATTACTTACATCAAACGCAACTTGGGGCCATTAATTGGTTGGCTCCACACATTTGGTACGCATCAAACCAAAGAAAAACCGGTAATCTTAAAGAAAGAAGTGCATTCTTTAAGAACAATTACGCATCGAGTCAAGAAAACAACATTGGAACATACAAGTTCGATAGAAAGATAGTTTAATAAACTTATCTGAGTAAATTTGATTACAATCTTAAAAGTCTTGATAAATAAAAAAAATTTTCTCCTATAAGTACTCATCTTTTAAGTACTGTGTATTCAAAGATAAAAAGTCATTTATTAAACAAAATAATGAATCATAATGCAAAAACAACAACCTTGGAAAACAAGTTTCTTAAAAAGCCAGCTGAAGACACTTATCTGAGTCATTTAAAACAAAAAAAAAAGATTTTGTTAACCCAATTATGTTTTCAAAGTTTTTATTTAAGAAGTGTGATTCAAACGTATACAAAAAAGCAAAGTATTTCTGGAAAAAATTGCAAGGCGTGAATGAAAATATACAAATCTAGATCTTGGAAAAATATAATTTTAAAGAAAATCAGCTTAAGAATTTTAAGAATAATAAACAATTTTTTTTAGCGTATTCATGCATATTTATTAGGTATTTCACAATATAACATACAGTGGCTCACAGCTTATTTCGATAAGTGTCAAGCAAAAAATTTAAAGTTCTATAAAGCTTAAACAATTTGTTTCATATTATGTCACGTTTAAAAATATTAATTAATTAATTAAAATTGGTCAAAAGCTGAGGATTTTAATACTTAGTATGATATCCCTTAGCCTAAACAATTTGCCAGAACCTGTTATTCATGGATGATACCAGCTTCCGGGTAGTTTCTGGGCTAATCTTGCACCACTCATCCAGCGGAGCAATTTTGAGATCCTGTTTGCTGGATATGTTGTGATTCCCGATTTTATTTTCCAGCAGAGCCCACAAATTTTCAATAACATATAAATCTGGAGACTGATCCATGACTGTACTATTCCGGACATATGCTTGTTCTGGTAGAACTGGAAAGTACTTCGGATTTCTAGCCTCTCGGCACTTTGGAGTAAATTTTCCTTAAAGATATCATGGTACACAATCTTTTCCATTATTGTTTCAATACACACCAAAATTTCGATATGGGCATCTACCTCGGCTGCCGTCGTCGTGGATCAAGATCAGCCCAGAAACTACTCGGAATCTGGTATGACATGATATGATGATATGAAAATCTTTACTGTCTGCAGCAAAAACACGCAAATATTCCAAATTTCATCAAGATAAAATTACAACAAACTTATAAAAGGCAGTCGATAAATACAAAATATTTAATATTTATTAAAAATATGTTCATCCCAAATATTTTGAGCTTAATAAAATATGTACATGCGCTTAAAACAAAACAATAGTTGTTGATGACTTGGAACGGGTGGAGGAGTGGGAGGTGGAAGGTGGGTGTGTCAATAATACGATTGTATTTCAAAATACAAAGCTATGCTAGATGTGTGTTTGCAAAACAGCTGCCAAGGAATTGTGGGGTGTATTGGGTGGTATTGTAAGTATTGTATTGTATATCACGATTTCTTCTTAGGCTAAAACGCTGTTCATTTCTTTGGCACATGGTTGTCTCAGATTAAATGCTACAAGAAATCATATATGTATAAAAACAAAACTCGATCAATTCGATGAACGGAATGTGACATCATCTGAATAATCTCAGTCGAAAGGACATGATATAGAAGGCAATAACGCGCAACAGGATCAGTGAGCCCAACAGGAAAAAGAATGCCAAATGATAGTTGGCATGCAACATGTCCACATGCTTGAGTATATATTTCGGACGCGACAGATGACAGTACATCTCCTCGCAGTCCAAGCGTTTCCGGTCATAGCCAAATATGGCCAGCATGGCACCATCCAGACTATACTTGAGGAACGAGACATCGAAGAACCAGCGCAAATAGACGGGTGCATCTCGTTCCTGCAGAAAGAAACCGCTGAAGATCAGGAACGGGCAGATGAAGAACGGTCCCAATATTGCACCAAAATGCATACTGAGCGCAGCGCCCACAGTCAGTCCAATGCTTTGGGCCACCAGCGCCGTCATGAACACAATCAGAAAGAACATGCCAAAGCGCCAGGGTTCCAGCGGCTGATGGGTCATCAGATATGTGGGCACTATAAACAGCGCGCTGCATATTATCTGAATGGGCAGATCGGCCAGTGTTATGGCCGCATAATAAGCGCGCAGCGAATACCAACGATTGAAATGCTCACGCGACACAATCGGTATATCCAGAGGAACTGCAAATGAAAACAAACACAAATTAGATTTTTAAAGAACAGGTACCAAAAAAAAAATACACTCGGAAAAAAATATACCTTAAAGCTTCAAAAACTAAAAGTTTTTCAAGTTTTTAGAAATAATTTGTAAATATAAGAATAGAAAATTTATAACATTCAGAAGGGTTTACACTAAATCGACAATTCCAAAAAGATGGTTTTTTACTTTTTGGAAATAATTTCTATTATTAAGAAATGCATTTCTAAAGAGTAGAAATGTTAGCG
The DNA here is from genome assembly GCA_035042185.1 of Drosophila kambysellisi. NCBI lineage: Eukaryota > Metazoa > Arthropoda > Insecta > Diptera > Drosophilidae > Drosophila > Drosophila kambysellisi. Next base: position 842,071 of record JAWNLS010000417.1, read on the forward strand.
CTGATTCTTGGAAAAATCCTTTTCTAAAATTCAGAAATAATTAATGAAATTTAATGGCTCGCAGTAAAACCGTGAATTTTTCTTAAAATAAATGATATGATTTTTTATAAACTATCTAAATTGTTTGTACATGTTAAATCTCTAAATACTAATGTTTTTTAATAGAATGAGCTGAACAAAAGATTATTTTTGATTCAAAAAGAATACCATGGATATAATGTATTTATTTTTTTAATTTAAAAAAAATGTACCCTGATAGGAAAGAAAAACCCTGTTTTTTAGAAATATCCTTTCTTAATAACAAGCTAAGTTCCACTTGGCGCATTTAAAAAATTCAGTTCGATTTTTTCTGAGTGTATTCACACTTACACTTGACGACAATGCCAGAGAAAGCGCAATACATGATAAACATGATGGTATAGAAGACGTAGCGATAGTTGTTCATCGAATTGTTGGCATCATTGCCAATGCCATAGAAGAGGAAGCCGATAAGGAGGCCAACGGCCAGGTGGATGCCAAAGCGCATCGTTGTCAACGAACTGTCGCGCCAGATGAGCAGAAAGGTGCGCAGCAGCAGGATGCCCAGCTGTCGATAGAATGGCGTCGCATAGATATTCTCACGCTTGCAGAGGTGAGCCGGATCCAGATTTGGCATTGACATGGTCAGCTTGGACTTATTCTTCGTCTTCTTGTTTGGCTCACAACAATTTGCATCCGATTTGCTGCCGATGGGCTCATCGCAACCAATTTGGCTATCCCAGATGCGAGACGAGAGCTCATTGATCGGAGTCATCGGCTTCAAGATGAAGCTTGGCCGGTTGCCACTTGACATCACAGGCGGTGTGACGGGTGTTATCTTACCCGAGGCCATCATTTGCTCTGCAAGCGAAGGTTGAGACGGTTTTTGTTATTAGAGAAGAATGCATTTTATTCACAACTAACTTACCCATTTTCTTGATGGCAGCCAATTGCACGACTCGCGCCGATTTACTGTACCTATAATCATCATTGCGTCCATTTTCCATCAATGCTATCAGCTTGTCCACCTGTCGCTCCTCCTCCGTATCGTAGTCATGTGTTGCTATTTCCATTACTGAAAAAACACACAAATTATATAACAATGACATCTATACTTAGTAAAGAAATCTTGAATTTTAGAAAATCATCCTTAAAACTAGAAAGTTTCTCTTGTTTCAAAAATAATTTCTAATTAGAAAAAAACATAATTTCTGAAAATTAGAAATCGACTATCGCAAAAAATAAAGTTCTTGTTTTTAGATATATTTTCGTAGAAAATATAAATAAAATAAAAAATATAAAATATATATAAAAGACTGAGTTTCTCTTGGCACCTAAAATATGCACAATTTCTAAATTTGATTTTTTTTCGCTGAGTGTAATTGCAAAGTCCCCCTACGAAAATCCCACTTACAATAGTCAGCTGGATTGTAGGATTCGGGACAGTTCAGATTGACGGCGCTCAAAAAGGGCACCAGATTCGGAGTGCCGCCGGCAAAGATGCACTGACCATCCGCAATGGCATACATATGATCGAACATGGAGAAGGTCAATGCACTGGGCTGATGAATCGTGCAGATCACATTGCGACCCTCCATGGCAAGCTTTTTGAGCAGCGTTATCAGCTGATTGCTAGTGGAGCTATCCAAGCCGCTAATAAATCATAAAGATGCAAACATTAGTTAAGCTGGACAACAGTTGAAATGTTATTTGGACTTACGAGGTGGGTTCATCCAGGATGAGCACTGGAGGATTGTTGACTAGCTCGAGGGCGATGGCCAAACGCTTGCGCTGACCACCGCTCAGACTGCCCGTGAGTGTATTCCGCGTCTCGTACATGCCAATCGCAACAAGAATGCTGAGGACTCGTTCCCGTTTCGCCTCCGTTGACATGTGTGAGCCAATTTTAAGATTGGCCGCAAAATGCATCGCCTCCTTCACGCTGAGGAATGGCTGCAGCGTTGTGTCCTGCGTTATGAACGCCACATTTGGCTTGAACGCCTTCAGATCACGCGGCTTGCCATTGACACGTATGTCACCCGTGAAGCCAAAGAATCTAAAAATTCGCACGTTTCTTACTATTAGTATACAATGGGAAATGGTTCAAGGTGCGGGGTTACATTACGTATAGCCGGAGAGTATGTTGAGCAGCGTGCTCTTGCCGGCACCGGAGGGTCCAGCGATGACATTCAGCTCGCCGGATCGAAAGTGCCCGGTTAGACCCAGTAAAATGTCTTTGTGTTCTGCAAAAATAATTAATATAAGTAATCAATTAAATATCAATTATAAAAATATATAAATAAATAAAAAAAATCTAATAAAATTATCAATAACCAGTAAACTCAGGGGAAACTAGTTTTTAAGTAGGTACAAAGTATCATTTAAAATTCTTATCAGGCAGCACTTAGGAAGTCGAAACACACAATCCGATTACTACGAACAAATGTGCTTCTTAATCGTAGAAATAAATGTTTAACTTATCTAAAATATTTCTTTAAATATTATTGTTTATTAATATTTTTAAGCAACCAAAAGGCTAATGTTAGTTTTTTCACCTTTGAAATTACATAAATATTTTCTACATTTAAGAAAATTATTTTCTACATTCTATAAAAATCTTAATTTTTAGAAATATACTTTCTGAATAATAGTGAGATAACCTTAACGTCTCAGTCCTTAAATAATATATAATTTATCGAAAACTCTTTTCTTTTTTTTATGAATGTAGAATTTTTTTTTTTACCCCCAGTGTGCACTGCGGCCTGATAGGTCTACTGTGCTCCCTTCTGGGCTTAAAGCTCCTCCATCAACCAAATCTCCAGCACAAATGCTTCTTAGTCTACAGTGTCCCGTAAGTAGACCGATGAGTATTCTAAAATTAATCTTACTCATAGCTATTATCTGCTTAAATTGCTTATGATTATAGCCACCCAAAAGACATTTGGCTTGTCGGAGTCCTGGTGCCTGTGCCCAGCTCCTCTGTCTTTCTTCGTTTCTAAGCTCCTGCCGTATTGTGTGCCTTCCAATGCCACAAAACGGTTCAGGTCCTATTAGGGATCTCTCTGCCCCCAATCTAATGTAGAATTTAAGTTGGTACAAAATCCTTATAGATCTCTTAAAAATATATCTGATAGAAACTAATGACAAGTTTGCTATATTTATAATATCGGCTACACAAGCTCGTTGCCAAGTTGATAAGGACAGGCCAATTAATGTTTCCGATCAGCGATTGATCGCGTTAATCGCCAGGCTGCCATTAAAAACATAAACCCCTCTTGTAGTTTTGTGGCATGTGGAGTTTACAGTTACGTTTTTATGGTTTTAATATGGCCCCAAACATTGTAGCTGAAGGGAGACAGAAAAAATGCGTGATTGGTAGATAATCTATCGATTAGCTTGGCCAGGCATTTGGCCAAGACCTTATCGAGGCGCCGAATCTTATCGCACGCTCCCGTTTTACGAGCACAGGTGCATGACGTGTTTGTATATTTGTATATTTATATAGTAAATATATTTATTTCTTTCTGCCAGATGTTGAGTAAAAGGAAAAATTGATTTCGACTAATCACTTTATTGCACTTATCACGACCACTTGGCCAACACAGTGCCGTTGACATGGCCTTGTGATTGACACTGCAACTGTACCACGAATCATATAGAAGTAGATCAGTTTGATCGACTATAACTATGACTATAATATATGGTCATAATCAAATGCTGATCCCAGTCATCCATTTAGTCATGCCAATTCACTTACCTGTGCTTATCTTTTATGCCTACTTGAAAAAAACATTGGAATTATTAACTTACGACATTTTTTATTATACCACCGTAAAAAAGTTAGAACGCAGCCATTAAATAAATACAATCACTATGAATTTTAGAAAACCATACTACAATTAAAAATCTGATAACTAGTAAGTATTTTCTTATCTATATAAACCATAAAATGTTTGTTCTAAACACCCTGAAATTTGTATATATTTTCTCTAAATAAATGTGCTCTCAATTGGAAGGCTTTATATTTACAATTGAGTATTTTATTGTCATCTGAAATCGATTTGTATCGATAACGTGGAATAAACTAGATCTGTGCAAGATCAGAGTTGCTTTCTTCTTCCAATTGATCAGGTGGCTCATTATGTGTGACTCATTGACACCGTTACGTTCCTTCAGCTATCCCCAAATTGATCTGCCCCAAATTTTTTAGATTACATTTCACTATGCTTGATAATGTGCCCAGTCTGGTGGCTAAAATTTCTGGACAGTCCAAAGAATGTATAATTTTGGTTTTTAAAATTTCAAAATTATGAATTATAAATGAATGAATCTTGTTAATTTGATGTAAAATAGTTTAGAGAAATCTATTTAATAGTAGAAAAATACAAAATAGTTAAAAATCAATAATAACATACATTTTTTAGCAAAAGAAGTTAGAAAATATGAATTTTTCACAATGTCCAAATACTTTCTGGACAAACTGTATGTTTTAAGCAAACGATCTTCTACACATTATATAATATATAAAATCATGATCAGGGTTCAAGGAGTAGTCGGTTTGTGGCATGCTTATCACAAAAGCCGACTACAAAACACAAATTTTTGTAATGGAATAATTTAATCGGACATTTTTAAGAATTGGGAACGGTTTTAATGTACAGTTATTTTGTTGTTTTTTTTTCAATGAATATAATTGCTTTGATCTTATGACACGCATTTGCTGTCCCAGTTTATGATTATAATAATAAGGAAACATGGATGTCGTGACTCATGTGAAAAGGCCACAGTTGAAGCCGCTAATGAAACTGATAACTCAGAGAGACGAGGAAGATCGAATAAAAAAAAAAATACAGGAAACACACTCAAGATGAAACGACAACAATAACAAAAATAATAATAACAATAGCAATAGCAAAAACAAATGAATGAGATAACATGCATAATATTTAATGGATCTTAAGTGATATTAATTAAAACGTTTGCGACCTTTTCTTTATATTGTTCTAGATTTGTTGCCAAGCCCACAATTGTTGTTTGTTATAATTGTAGTGTGGAATATATGCATATTAATATATTTTGGATTTTCTATTAGTATTTGTCACACATAACCAATTTCTATTGTTGTTGTTCATTTCGACTTATTTCCAATAGTACTCGATTGTAGCGCCAAGTGCTGACTAAAATAGATAAGCTAATAGATAAGTTTTATTTTTTGGAAACCGCAGACATAATGATTCATTGTCAACCTATGATTTTATATGAGTTTGTTTTGTTATTGGTTAGTTTGGCACATGTTCAATTTGACAGAGACATATAAACAAAAACCTTGATGACTAAGCCTGCGTCATGGGACAATCGGGAGTATTCCTTATCATTGTATGATAAAAACATAAATGCATCTACCACGGCTAATTATCGATGTCATTAAATAGCACAGCATTTTTTTTTTTGTTTATATCAAACATAGTTTAACACAGTGTTACCTCATCAGACATGTGGTCCCTAGATAACAACCAAATGGGTAATTAGGGTAAGAAATGTGAATTCATATGTGTAGTTTATTATTTTTGTTGTGTTTGTGTGTTGAAGGTCCCTTGATAAAAATTAGGAATCATTTATAACAAGTACTTATATACTTATAAACATATAAACATATAAATACATGGGTTGTAACCCAGCAATCTTATCGGTTTACTCTTGCCACAGGTATTATACAATTCATATAAACTTTTGGCACTCACAAATGTTTGAACACATTATGGCAAAATGTTTATTTATTAATTCCTGCATATTTAGACGTGTTGCATTTATATTTCTTTTTAAATAAACAAACACTTTATTATTTATGCCTTGACTGGGGTTTTCCTCTATTTATTTTTCTAATATTGAACGATTTTTTGGGAAATGAAATAACATCAAAAATTGTATATAATCTAAAAATTAATAATATAAAATTGTATTTTTAATATTATTTAATTTAATTTAAGTATTATTTGTATATTTATGTGTCGACTGTTATTATTAAATATATAAATTAAATGCAAGTTTTCAGTATTTTTCCCCTACTTAAATTGCTTGAACCCAAACCATAAAATATAGGAAACTAATCGTTTGCCTAACCAAGAAATACAATACTGAATAATACAAAAAAAATATGTGTTTACTGACTTCAATTGTTGGTTTTTTTTTTTTAAATAGTTGCAAATTCATTTGAAGAATTCTTGATCGCTTTGCATTGTTATTTATTTATTTAGTATTATTTACTTCGGTAAAATTTAGCTGTGAGTTGATAGACTCGGTTCTGAAAGGGAATGTTATCTGAGGAGTGCTTAGGTAAGCTAATCTTTCCTGTTGTATTAAAGACTCACAAAAAAAAATCCCACACACACCCTTCACACCTAAGTGATTATGCAAATATTAAAAAACGTGAAAACCCATTAACCAAAATAAAACCATTAAATTGGCAACCTAAGCGACACTCGCAACAAACTGATCATGTAACTTATATAGTGAGTATATATTCTATATATAACTATATATTTTACATTTTCAATTGGCTCTTAAAATATCAACGTGCTCTTTGCAGCTTGACCCTTGAACTCGAATATAGTTTTGATTCATTCAATCAGCAACCTGTCAATAAAATTAAAACTTGAATACAGTTTTCATTCATTCAATTAGCAACTTGTCAATCATATTAGTTTCCTTACTGTTTAATTTAATCGTCTTTTGGCCATTACCCAGTTTTATCAGCTTTTAATTTTCTTATTTTTCTTTTTTTCATTTTTCATTTGATTACAAGAATTGTATAGAAAACATGCGCATATCATTTTCTTTTGGAACTTTGACTCCGAGACAGGAACAAACAAACTAACATTATATGCCAGCTATATGATAATCCATTAAGTTATAATACAAAAAGAAAATATATATAAATATAAAGTAACTGATTGCACTAATCAAAGTTAGAATACAAATAAATAACAAATGTTAGCTCAACAAAGAAGTTATTTGGTGGGTTCAAGGTCGAAAGAATAACATGATATCATTACTACTAGATTATGTTTTATATATACAACTATATATAAATATATACATAACTACCTGATTTACATCTGTTTATAGAGCTAGTGGTTTGAACTATTAGAAAGAGTTCAGTGATCACAGTTATATAAGGGCATATTATATATTATCACTTTTTTGATAGGGGAAATTCATTTTTTTAATCGTTGCCTTTTTTTTTGCAAACTTCCATTTATTTATTTATTTATCTATATATATATATATATATATATATATTTAGCCAACTCTATTTAGAGGTTCGCTCCTAATTTGTGCATATTTAGTAGGCAACCGAACCAAAGCTTTCGCTATTTTTTGTTTTTGTTTTTGTTATTGTTATTTTTTTGTTGTTTTTTTTTTGGAACACGCATCAAAGCGTGACTGAAGTGTGGAATTTAAACTGGAACTGAAGAACCACAGAAACGCTAATAGAGAGATAGATTAAATGGCTTATAGCTGATATAAATACTCATAGCACAATTTAATATCATATTAAAATCAAATATAAAGTTCTTAAAGTCGAGTGAGATAATCTGAAATCAGCTTTTAAATATATTAAATATGTTTTTGTTGGCTCCAGGTTAATGGTTTATTTTATTAGTTTTTATATTCTCGAATATAATTCCAGGCGAACAATTACTTGACCTGGCATCCGTTAAAAATATTAAATATTTTAAGCACAGTTTCACGAACCCGAAGCTAAAAACAATTACTTCCATTTGTCGCAAAACTTCGTTCAATATAAAAATTAAAAACCTGACTTCAATTCTTAACTTGAAGTTTTAATCATATTCACTTAATCAGGGTGCAATACTACTACTTTAACTATAGTGTCTAGAAGCTAGTTAACTTTTTTTGCAGCTATATCAGTGGAGTACTTAGAAAACTACATAAGTTTTTTTAGATTATAAAATATAAGATAATAATATCACAACTTAGAGCAGGTAAATGGAAAACATAGAATACTATATAGGTTTTATGGCTTAAAAAAAACACATGAGATAATAATATCAGATAAACACGAAGTATTGTAACATTTAATAAACTTTTCCCTTTTTTATAAATTGATTCATTGCTATTGTTACACCTCAAATTGTGCACAATAGATCTAATAAAAATTAACAAGTATTATAGAAAGAAGCAGATAGTCCCGTAACAGTTTTAATCAGGTTATTACCAAATAATAAATAAATACATTTTACATTAAATGTCAAGCATAAACTAAGTTAGTTTTATTCCTGGAATTCTTGTCAAAAAAATATATTTATATGTTTTCCCATAAAATTAAGAACTATATATACATATAGTTATATCTGTCAACTGTATATATATAAATTTTTTTTTTTTTCACTTACCCCTCTTGAAGAAACCAAACTTGGCGCTGTAGCGTACATTGTCAAATTGTATATCAATTTTCTTGATCGTTTTATTTTGCTCGTGCGGGAATATGGACTCGGAGGTGCTGCTTCCACTGTGTGCACTGGTCCCACTCTGCCCACTGGGGCCAAAGCTCTCTGGTGAGGCAGCCGTTGTTAATCCCGTCCACAAGGGTGTGCCATAAATGGAGGAGCTGGAGGAGAGCGCAATGTTCTCCTCGGAATCAGCGAGGGGTGCATTGTGAGTTTTGCCTATTGTTGTCGGTTGTTGATGAATGTGCAGGGTCAAATGTGGCTGGTGTCGCTTTGGGGTCAATTTCCTTGCAGGCACAGGTGTTGTTGGACGGGCTGTTAGTGTTGTTGTTGTAGTTGTTGCAGCTGGTTTCACCCTCAGCTGTTTATCAGTCGTTGTTGCAATATTTGTTTCGGAGGCGGCTTTGAGATTATTTAACCGAATGAAGTCACCGCCCGTCACAGTGGGCGAAATACCGCTGGCCAAGCTCCAACTGGACATTTTGTTAAAATTCTCTCCAAATTATTTGGTTGCTGTTGTTGTTGTTTTAAAAACCTGTACTTTTGATCATCAACTACAGTTAGTTGTTTTAAATAAAATATTTGAACAGCACAAATTGCTACTCTACCCCTCTCTCTCACGCTTTCTGAGTCTGTTAAGTGCACGGCATGTTGAACAGAATTTTAAAAAAATATATTCGCACAAAAAAAAAATAATTGCGCATATAGTACGTGCTCGATAATTATCACCATTGAAAAAATGTAAGCAGTTATATTTTATTTTAATTTATTTTTATCAAAAAAAAAAAAAAAAAAAAACTCTAAATACAATTATTTAAAATGTATAATTATTTATCAAATTTGCATAAGCGAGCGACCACTGTATGTGCAAGCTTGTTAAGCGTATTTGTTTTTGTGCCTGCTTCTTCTTTTCGGTTTCGGATTTGAAGAAAACGAAATGAGCGCGAGCCTCTTAAAAAGCCGCGCGTGTGTGTGCGTAAATGTGCGTATGTGTGGGTGTGTGTGAGAGTTCATTAGCTTCTTAGCATGCTGATTGAAATGGGCAAAAGATATAAGATAGAAGAGAGAGAACAGGAGGCGATTGCAGCTAATGTTAATGTTGCTGGCCCTGTTGCTAATCAGAACTTGCCACACAAATAGCACAAGAGAGAGAAAAGCCAGTTTATATTATTTTCGATTTCATTGGTATTGACCGCAGCTGTTATTGTTTTTTTTTATTATTATTATTATTGCGACACACGTGTTGCTCATTTACGCGCACTCATTTCTTAACGTCGTGTAAACAATTGAACAAAGGCGCTTAATTTGCGAATCTATTTAAAACCTGTAACAGCGATCCTGATACTGTAAACACTAACTGCCAGCTCTGTTAAAATTTGACTCTCTTCATTACAGCTCGAAAAGATCCTGTAACAACAACTGTGTTAAATACAATCTCGAATCTCTTTCAAACTGACGCTCTTTATAAACAAACACACGCAAGCCGATTTGCATTTGCAATTGAGGCGGGCAAATTAATATTTATTTACACACATACACATATACTCTTTTATTGCAGTTTGTCATTGTGTGTTGCTCATTTTCTTCATATACACACTGACACACATTTTTGCATGTATGTGTATATTTTATTACTTGATTTGCTTTTGTTCTGTAAACCGCTTTTTGTCACCGCTTTAATTTATTTTAATTGTTATATCTTTCAATTCAATTTCTGTATTATTTTGGTAACGTTTCGTACACGCTTTCTTCACACCAGCTGATTATCGCACACACACATTGTTATCTATCTGTGTGTGAGCACACGTACGAACACTGGATCTTGTTAGAATATTTTGTGGCTTATCGCGATTGTTGCAGTGCTGTAAACCACAAATATTGCTTTTCATTGAATGTTGGTTAAAAGTTGGTGATTAGACAGCTGCTGTTAGCAATACTGTTATTGTTGTTGTTGTTGTAACACAATCGCTGCTGATATGAAACTAATACACACACACGCACAGACATTCGTGAAATAAAAATGCTTCTACACACACACAGATAAATAGTCGGGGTCGTTTACACCCGCACACATAAATTACAATTAGTATAATTATTGAAATTATTTTTTATTACTCGAATTTCAGTGGTTCAAATAATCGCCTTTTTTTTAGTGTCTTTACTCGTTTGATTGTTGCAGTGGCGACGAACGATCCTCAACGACCGTTGAGAAGGCACAGACTGTTTTCAAATATGAAAAAACTCAAAATTATATTCTACTTTTTTCTTGCCCATTATCTCTTATGCTCTTTTATGCGCTCTCGCGCTCTTTATCTCTCTCGCGCTCGCTCTCTCTGTTGTTTAACAGGGGCGCACACAGAGCGGTTATCAGCTGACTGAGACCCCTCGCAGTGGAAGGCAAACAACGCCACTGCATTTATTTATAATTTTGTTTTTAGTCTCTGATGCTTTTGCAGGGGGTATGTTTTTCTGGCTGCGCTCAGTGCATTTTATGCTCTTGTTGTTCTTACGACGCATATTTTTTTGTAATTCGAAGTTTGGACCGATTTTGTTTTTCTTTGTCACATGCATCTCCTTTGTTTCCGCTCCAGTCCAGTTGTATTGAAACAAAGCACGCAAAACTAGCTTAACCAGTTGTCATTGAAGAGTAACAGAGAGAGAACGAGAGAGAGTGAAAGAGACGGAGAATGCATGTCTTTGTTTTAAAAACATAATTACTATTGGCTATTGGCTGAATAAATACGAGGCAATTTAAAATTTTGGATATATTCAGTACTTTTGTAAATTTAAGTTTTATGAGTTCATTTTCGTTTTTATTATATTATTTGCTCAAACTAATAAGCTGATTGGCGCCGCGCTTATCATTATGTCATCGAAATAACGCCAGCTATCGAAATACTGCAGATGTTCTTAAAATTCTATGAACGGGAATGGTCACACTCACTTAACTGTTCGATGAGCATAAAAACTTAACAGACTACACAAATATGACTGCTAATATCTCAAACGATTAGAATTCGCTGCAAATATTACCAAACAATTGTTGCAAAGCTTAATAATAATTTTGTTCAACTTTTTGAAGTGATTTCAATATTAAATAATGCAAGTTGTTTCAAAGAAAAGTTATTTTACTTTAACAGCAGCACAATTCATCGATATTACCATCGATATATCGTTAAGTAAGAATTTTAATCGGCCCACAGCGATATATCGTTTAGTAAGTATTTTAATCGGCCCACAGCTGTGCTGTGTCAATTTGCTACAACATAATTTTCATCGAGCAGCGGCCGCCGACGCAAACACAAGCAAAAAAGGAAGAGAAAAGGGCAGCAGAGATAAGAGATACGCTTGAAACTTTTGTATTTTTTATACCAAGCAAAAATAAAGAACAGACACGAAGATGACTGATTTGCGAAACGATATGGACAGCGATCTGGATCAGAACTATTCGCTGAACAGCAATGCGGATCCCAAGAATATGCAGGAGCTAACAATTTACGTGAGTAATTTTTTGGCCAAGCAACACAGATAAAAAATAAACTATGCAACAAAAAATACAAAACCAACAAAATATCTTAGGTGCAAAATCTCTTGCAGAATGTTCAGGATAAATTCCAAACGATGTCCGATCAGATAATCACACGCATCGATGACATGGGCAATCGTATTGACGATCTGGAGAAAAGTATCGCCGATCTAATGAATCAGGCGGGCGTCGAGGGACCAGGTCCAGAGAAATAAAATCCAATCGCTCTCCAACTATCTGTGGGAGGTGGAGAAAATGCCAAAGTGAAGCGCGGTAGTGGAGGCATTTCAAAATATCAATTAGTGCAAATGCCACGCCCCTTATCAGAATGAAAATGGCATCAAAAATTCACACACACATACACACACACTCATGCATATACATCGAAAAATCACTTAACTAGAAAAACCACAAAAAAATACAATTCCAATTTCATTCATGTTTCATTCACAATGCAATTGCTCTCAAACTGTACACACACATTCAACACACACACAAAAGCCACCATTTTGCTCACCTATTTTTGCATAGTTTTAAGTTTGTCAACAAAATGAAAAACAATTAATTTAAGTGCATTTTGCAACAATCATTGTTTTCCTCGAGCAAAAAGAAAATGGCATCAAAATTGGTAATTTTGGCCATAAGTTTTTATTATAATTAAAAATCGAGAATTGTACACAAAAAAAAAACGTATCGAAATTTTTAAGTGTATTTCAAGATTTGGGTACCTACATAATCGCTCTAAAACTGTTTCGTCTTTCAGATATTGGAATAATTAATTTTATAGAGAATTAATTATTAATTGAATTTTTAATTTTGATTGCCTTTAATGCAAAATTAATTATTTTTTTTAATGGTTTATTCAATAATTTATGTTTTAAACATATTTGATAACAGTATTTTCGAATTAATTTATGGATATTTTATACTAATTATTAATAACTAGAGCAATAGAAGATATAGATTTTTGAGTGCATCAGTCAAAACTTTACAGAACGTTTAGCGAATTACATATGACAGATTTTAGAATAATCACTTGAAATGCCGTTAATTCTAAATTAGGTTTTTGAGAGCGTGTTCTTTTTACTAAAAATCATTAGTTATACAAAACGTATATTTATTCATTTTAAATAATATCCAATTTTGTTGAGAACAATTTTATTTATTAATCTATGTTTTCAATATTTATGAAAACACATAAATTATACAATTATTTTTTATATACTTATTAAAATCATATTAAGTGGTACCAGATATATTTGCAGGCATTTAAACTTTATAGTAAATAATTGAATATAAACTCTTGTTTACATTTTGTGGGTCACAGCTTGTCAAACTGTATGCGGTGGTTATCTTTTTAGGAACGCTTCGATTCAACAACGGTAACCAGGCGGTGGCGACTCCCAGTTGCCAAGCCGGCGTCGCGTGCCCTGCGTCGCCGCCTCACAGTTGCCTGCAACGGTTGTAGGAAGGTGGAGGGGGTGTAGGGAATATTTATGCCACCTGATTAGTTGTTGTTATGCAGTCAAAAATTGTGGTTGATTATGATTATTTAGTTTGTTTATTTGGGGTAAATAAAATGGGGCGTGCATTTTGATTAGTTGCTGATTGGATTTGCCAGATATGCAAAATATGAGTTGCGAGTGTTGCTAGTTTTGTGGCACATGGAATTGCTTTTGCAATCTTACATGCGTTGCTGCCACAGCCTTAAACGGATGTTTGACACTCTGCCGCACCGCCTTGTGCGTCATGCTTGATGTTGGTGCAAGAGCTGCATCCTCTTGTTGCTGCTGCTGCTCCTTGCTGCTGCGTAACTTGGCGCCGAAAACATTTTCCCGCGATGGCAACGCTTTTGTCGCCACGCGCTCACCCTCATCATCGGAGCCGCTGCCCGTGGCATCCTCCTCATCTTCCTCGACACTCGGCTCGCTCTCCTAAAAATTATCAGAGAAATATTGCACACTTAACTGCTTAAAATTGGAAAGCTTAGATTAATTTACTCCATCCTCATCCTCCTCGTCATCGTCGTCGTCCTCCTCCTCCTCTTCCCCATCCACATCGCTGTCATCATCAACAGCTTTACTCGGCTCCGCTTTGCTGGCACGCCCAATGCCCGCTCCAGTTAGATTCTTACTGCTCCTGGATAGCTTTTGATGACGCTTTAGCGGACTCAAATGATGATCCCGCTCCAAGCTGTCCATGGACTGCGAGCGCAGACCCTTCTTCAGGGCGGTCTTGCTGATGTTTTCCTCTTTGGTTTTCATTAGCTTCTGGAACTGCAGAAAATCGTCGCGTTCATCAATGTTGCACACATCATAATAGCTGGCACTGAGCACCTCCAGCGCCTTTGTATGTTGCTTCATGGCAATCAATATGAAATCACTCAAAACTTGTTTCACATCGCGCAATTTGCGCTGCTCGAAATTGCTGATAATCTCATCAATTTCCTTGTTGGCCCGTTGCACTTCCATCTTCGTCTTGAACAGCTCCGAGTCGGCGGCGCTCTAGAGGATTAGGACCTGAACTTAAATATAGTTCATATATAAACAGCTGCGGTCAAAATTATAGTAGTGTAGTAATGTTATAAAAAATACTTCAAATATACTTAAAAAATTATTAATTAAATTATTATTGTTTAGTATCATTTTAGAATGAAGAGGTTTTATATATTAGTATCATTTAAGAACAATTCGCAATTCGCATTTTCTAAAACCTGGTCAAATATTACTATTATTTTGACCACAACTGTATATAGATAAGTGTAAACTCACATTATTGGCGGCAAACTTCGATTTGAGTTCGAGCATTTGGCGCTGGCTGAGCACCTCCTTGTCCCGTGCGATGACAGCCAGGCGGAGATTATCCCGCGTCGATTTGCACAGCTGCTCAAAGTGGGCCAACTCATTGACAATCTGTGGGATGACAAAAAAAAAGGGACACTACTTTACATGTGTTGGGTGAGGTTAGGAAATACAGCTGTCGAACATAGGATTGATTTGTCCCGTTGCCGGATCTACTAAGTTGCTTGACACTAGACTGCCTTAGAACGTTTAGAAAGGAATTGCTAAATGTGCTTAATCTGTGATTCCCTGCAAATGCCAAACAGGTGATAAGAGAAGTGTTCCGGAGAACTCTTACTATATTTCTAAAATCTAAAAGAAATTGCCTTATTTTAAATCTATTTTTGCCGATCAGCTCAACTTTCAACGGTCAGTGTCTGTCTGTCTGTCTGCTTATTGTCACCTTTAGCTCAAATCGGTGGACATTTATGTCCATATAATCGCCGGTTATTGTTAAGGCATTTGTGAAGCTCTTTAATCCATTGCAGAGACTCTCATTGATTTCCTCCTCATCCGCATAGTTTTTCACATTTTTTGCCAGCTCATCGTGTGCATCGCGATACCTTCAATAGATTTTAATTGTAAGTTATTAATTTTTTGGCAACTTTAATTTACTTTTGTTTACTTTGCCATTTTCCTAGTGAGCAGCGAAAATGCCGAGCACATTTCCATTAAATGTCGCTCGGTAAGATTTATCCGTTCGTTTATTATTTTAATCCGATCATCTTTGCTCGTTAGAAACGAGAATTTACCGCGTCGAAACATTTTAATTTTTGACTTGTTTTTCATAAACAAAAAAGCGATAAAGAAATCAAAACAAAGCGGTTGCTAGGACAACCCAGGGTTGCTTTAAAATTACTCATTTTGGTAAATTACCTACATATTTCTTAAAAGTTGTAAATTATATTTAATCAAATTTTCAAAAACAACAATTGCCAAGAGTTTTAGAAAGTGTGGTAAAAGTACAATTTTAAAATTGATTTACCACAGAAAACGCTCCTGAGAACAGTTTCAGTTTCACATGCGCGATAAAAATAAGTATAACAACCAACAGATGGCGCTAGCGGCAACGGTTATTATTTTTCTTAGATGGCGCCTCTGACTTAGCGCCAGCAAATCAAATATATTTTCAACATGCGTATGATTTTTTTTAAAGGATTCTACTGAAACTTATCCCAGCGTCAAACGTGTCAGAGTCAAGGGCATTATGTTTTTGGCACTGTGCCTAGACAGCAACATCAGTTAGCTATGATTATTCAGCTATAATTAACAGCAACATCCATGTCAGAATATTGCTCATCTTCACAGTGTGTGTGAGAGAGAAAGAGAGCAGCCTGATCTGGTGATTGAACTTTCATTACCGAATTCATACAATGTTATTCATTACCTACTAATGCTCTTGTATGCAGTTTTTTCGGCTAAAACAATGTGCGTAATTAAAAAATAAAATATATTTTTATGTTTATATTTAAACTTGTTATATATCCTATAAGACAATACATTTTAAGATATCTATATATTTTGCATATACAATAATTATATTTCGATATTATATAGTAGATTTAGTATCGAATTCGTGATGGGGTATATTTTGGTTGCTGAGAATCTTCATAGTAAGAGAGAGGCAGAAAGAGAACATAATTTATTAAAAGAGAGCATAAGAAAAAAAGTGAAACATGTTGGGCAGCTGAAATGTAAACAATTTAATGTGATTCGAAATCTCGACCTTGAAGTCAGTTTCTTTGGAATTTTCGCCATCTGCAGCAGCAGCCGCAAGAATGTCGCTGTAAAATAACCCGCCAAAAAAACACGACTCAACCAAAAACAGTAATGAATTGGAAAATTTTAAACGCTTTTTCTCACTTAAGGCAAATCACAGCTGAACCGGTCAACAATAAAGCACAATAAAGTGCAGTTAAATGCGGATCCGGTTGAGGGAGACTCTACACACACACATACATATGCATGCATTCATGTATATATGTATATATATTTATGTATGTATGTGTGTACAGTAGAACGGGAATACAATGCAAAGAAACATCGCTTGTGATCCCAATCTGGGCAACAGAAAACAATAATTAAATTCAGAGTTGGAGTTGGCGCCTGTATACCCTATATAAAGTATTTGTTCGAATATTTTTAATTGTGAAATTATTAAAATAAAGTTAGCGTTCAACACAGATGCAAATGTCTTTTGCTAAAATATCTTATTGCTAAACAACGTCATCGCTACCCAACTTAGGGTATTTACTCGTCGTCGCAAATTCTTTAGCATTCTAGCGGATTCTTACAGTTCTTGCTGCTCTCTTCTTCACGCTAGTGTTGTGCTTCATTTGGCACACTGGGAACGTTGCATGGCGCGCGTCTTGCCCGCGATCTGCTATGAATTTCAATTGGATATCTCTTGATCAAGGAACGCTGTTCGCTCTCTCCTGCGAAGGGTGGACAGCAACTGCAACAGAGACGTTCACTTTTCATTCCTAAGGCACTGACGCATTGCCGACGTGCACTTGCATGCGTCTCCATTCTTAATGCGTTCCAAAATTCGATCGTTCTTTTTTCTCTTTCTCTCTGATGTCTCTCTTTGCTTGTTCTTTGTGTGCGTGAGTGTTGTGCTGCGTGACTTGGTATAAATTACACCAAATTTGTACGCAACGGTTTAGTCCGAATATTTATACAAAAGTCAACAGACGCGACGATCGCGCTTATCCGCAACTACAAAACAACAACAGCGACAACCAGCGAATATAACCGTAAATAAAAGCATTTGGCAAATTTAAACAGCACTTGCGCCATTTCCGTTTGATGTTTATAAACAAAATAAAAAATATTGCGTTTATTTGAAGAAATGAAATTCGTGCATAAAACCGAAATATCATGTGTTGAAAAGTGAAATTTGTATGTGCGAAAAGTAATAAGTTCTAAAATAAATATGAACAGTTGAAGAGTTAATACATATGTATGTACATACATATAAACAGTTTCAAAAGTAAATACATACATACATATAAACAGTTTCAAAAGCGTGTGCGAGTCATACAAATTAAATTTGTTTAAATATCATTAATTTAGCTTTGTGAAAATTGAAAATTGCTTTGGCTTTGATGAAAGAGATAAACCTATAAAACATTTATTTTTGCTAGATGATTAAAATTTGTTTTAGCTTTGATTAGTAAAGTTATGGACATAAAATTTATTAAAATATGATATAAATTGAATGCACTAAAGAATCGCTAATGTATTAGCTACTTTTACTACTGCTACTTAATTAGCTGTTATTTAAAATCGTGCTCTTAAATATAGTATGTAAATTAATCGTGACTCGCTATGTGATTTAAATTAGCGAGAAACACTCAATCATAAGCAATTTAATTATAAAGAGACTGTTTAGCTAATTAATTTAAGTATTAATAATTACAGCAGATTACACTTGAGTTTCGTGTAACTGAACTTTAAGTTCAATTCGTTTATATAAAAGTTATCGATAAAATCTGAATAATTAAACCTTGTTTGCGTTGAGTGTGATCAATTGAGATGTAGAAGCAGAAGAAGCACAATTTAATTTGCTTACAAATAAAAAAAACAGAAAAAACAGTGTGACCTTGAACTCGGCAGTCAGTCGAGCAAATAACAAGCGATTATTTTGCCAACCAGCAATTTGACATAATTTCTCGCGGACACATTTGAGGCTAACACTGAAATGCAAGACAAAACCAAAAACAAAACAAGCAAAAAAATAAAAATAAAATCTAAACAAAAACAAAATAAAATAGCTTAAAAAACGTGCAGCTAACGAAGCATAAACTACAATTGATTAACCTGTAAATGAGCAATTGTAAAAAAGGGGCACATGCAACGAATATGCACTACAAATTGCGCATTCGCTGCATTTGCCGCCAGCAGCGCTTACAGCAATGGCCATAAATATGTGTTCTGAAAAAAAACCAATTCCCACAGCAATTGCGGTTTATTTGCAAAACATATATGATTAACTTAAAGTTTTAAATGGGCTATTTGTGCAGGCAGATTGCTGGAATCATGAATAATAGTATTTGTTTCGGATATTAACCGGTCTTAAGGAACTTTGAGTTTTTATATATTATTAAGTACCTTAAAAATTTCTTTATGATAGCAGAAGCATTAAAACTTATATATGAATTTAAAGACTAAATCTGTAAAGTTGTGACTTTTATTGTTATCTGAAATTGATTTTTATCGATATCACAACTTTCGATTAAATTAAATAAAACTTGAGCAGCTTAATGAGAACTTATATTCCAAATTTGAAATCTTTAGTAATGAGACTATCTCTGATCGCAAATGCTTTCTTGTTACATAGTTATGCAGATTTTAAATATATTCTTTTTACACATTTTAAGGTTTAGATTTCAGCGTATACAAATAAAAACACTTGCACTCGATAAATTACCATATTACATTACTCAGTGTGTTTAATCGAAACTGGTTTTATCAGTTTAATATATTAAACAGAGTATCTTCCCGTCAAGCACTTTTAGTTAAATTAGTGACACTTTCGTTGAAATTAATTCATATCAATAGCACTCACGGCTCGGCCAACTAATTGAGTGTGAGTGCTCGCTCTGTGAGTGTTGTCTCTACCACAGTTCCACCTCAGTTCTTCCTCAGTTCTCCCTCAATTCTCCGACAGTTCTCCCCATATTCTGGTTATCTCTCTGTAACGCTCAATCGCTGCCTGCTCATTTCACTCAGTGATTTCAGTCGTTTCTGTTTTTTTTTTTACGTTGTGTTTATTTGTCGTTTCCTCAACACATTTCAGCGCATTTGACTATTGTTTGTCATACGAAACAGAACAGAATCGGAATTGAAATCGAAAACCGGTGTTGCCACAACAAAAAGCTTAGCAAATTCAGGAAAACAAATAAAATATAGAAAACAAAACATTTGTTTAGCTCAAATAAACAACCAAAAACAAAGTCAACGTGTGAAAATCAAAGATGAAGCTGCTGTGCGGTTTTCTACTGATCGTCTTGGCTGTCAGCAATGTTTGGTCTCTGCCAGGTGAGTTGTAAATAAAAACTATATATAAATATATAAATGATATACAATATATACTTTTATCATTATATTTATATTCATTTATGTATAAATTATAAATACCAGTTGAAACTCGTTTAGTTAGATTAAAAGATTTCCTTGAATATAAATTGATAATGCTGCTTTTGGACCTTTTGAACTACAGCGTCGACTTTATCAATGCAAATTGATAAAGCAAATACTAAGGAATTTACTAGAAATTATGCAGGGCATAATGATGCTCGATTTTGTTAACAACAATAGTTGTTGTTGTTGTTGCAGGCAATCAGCAAACTACAAAAATGCATCCTGCAGATACAAGATACAAAATACAAGATACAAAATGGAAGCCAACCAGCTGCCCCATCATCTTCATCGTCATCGTCATCTTGGCTGCTGCCTCTTGAATGCATAAATTGCAGGCAGCTAAAGTTGAAGACTCTGATTTTTCTGCCCCTGCCGCATGGTAACTGCCACTTGAAGTTGTCAAAATCTTTTATCAGACACAAAATATGCAAATTTTATGCATAATTCCGTTGCACAAACGACATTTTTCCCTTTTCATATTTGCTTGTTGATTTTTCCTTTAATTCATTGTTGTTTAAACGCGGCTTTAATTTTAGGAACAATAACAAAGCAAATGAAATAAACTTTATATTTTTGTTATCACATGTAGATGAGTCAGAACTAATTAAAACAAATGAAACATATTTTTTCTTGGTTTCTTCCCAGGTCATTTGATTTATCAGATTAATCAGGTTTTGTTATTTAGAAAAAAATAAATTTAAATTTATAGCTAACAGAAATTAGATTAAATTGTTCGGAATTGAGTTGAGTTTTCATCAACTTTAATTCATTATACAATTGATTTTATAACTATTTAGAGTGTTTTTAGAATAATTACTATTATTTGCAAGTTGAATTTAGTTCCTCTAAAACAGATTATGCGTTTATTTATTATTGTTTAATTATTATTGCTACCAGTTGGATCTGTTGTGAATTTCCATAATAAATTAGATTTCTTTTTGGAATATAAATTTTCGTTAACAATACGCCGATGATGGTTATTTCATTACATCGATAACTGATCACATATATCGATACAAATCGATTTACGATAAGAATAAAATAAGCAATTGTACAGCTGTTGCATTCTAATTGATATATAATATATCCAAGACGAATTATTGAGACCTGTACTACAGATTACTCTCATACTATTAGTAAGCCTATAGTATTTAACAGCTGGCTGCAGGATATCTCCTAGTCGAGCGCTTTCTTCTAGACTGTTTGTCAAGTAATTTTATTCAAGTCTAACCCAAGAAAACATTTCATCATAGAGGAGTTGCATTTCATCATGGAGCAGTTGCATTTTCTAGTTACTCCATGACGGCATAAAGATTGTGTTTTCATTATTCGCCAGATCTCATATTGCGCACGCACACTTTAAATATGATAATTTGAGTGCTTGGGATAAGTCTTGAGCTGAAAGCCAAAAAGCATTCATCAGTTTAATGAACCCACTTCTTGTGAAGTGCAATTTCTTTCTTTACTTCTTTTGCTTTTGGCCTGATTTTTTTTCTGCTCTTCTCCATTGCAATTTGTCAATTGTTGCAATTGTCGTCGAGTGGCCAGAGAGAGAGAGAGAGAGAGGGACACAGAGAAAGAGAAAGAGATGGGCAGAGAAATTCTTAAGCAATTTCATTGCTGTTCCTTATTTTTTTTTTATATTTGTATTTTGTTTTTTAATTCTTTTGGTGGCAATTTACTTTATGAGCGTTCCCAGGGCCAAATGGAATTGGGTTAATTGTGGACATAATTCGTGTTTAAGGCCTTGTTCGCGAAATTTATATCTATTTAAATATATATATATATATATATATGTGTATATGGATATAAATAGGTACAAAAAATATATATATTTACAAATTGCAACTGCATGTTGCGCAAATTGCAGTAAAATTCACATAAATCATTTATTTTACTTTTTGCTGTTTGTATTTGTATTTTTTTTTTATTAAACTAATAAGTTGGCTGCGGCTTTGCATATATAACAAATCGGTTTATAATTATATTATGAAATATGATTTTCACCATTTGCGTTTTGTTTGCTTTATTTGCGACGCAATTTGTTTAATTTTGTCATATTTATTTATTTTTGCCAATTGTCGCTAATTTTACATTGACCAAAAACGTTTTTTGAATTAGTTCTGTGAATTGCGGCTAATTAGCTTGTGGGCCAGTATTTTGTTTAGGTCAATAGTTTTCTTAGCGTGGGTGCAAATTACTTTGTGTAAATGGGGTGGTCTTTTAATATACTCTGTTTTTGAAGCTAGAAAGAGTATATTGATTATATATAACGACATGAAACTTAGGCATCGACATACATAATTCCCGGTCACGACCACTCCATAATTCGAAATAATAAATATTTCTCAATTTTCGAGTTAAATTTGACAATCTTGGAAGATTGCTAAATAAATTTCTTGGCCAAATAATACTGATATAGAAGAATATGGATTCATTCTGTTTTTAAAGATTGTAAAAAGAAAATTGTTAAACTTAAACACTAAAGTAGTAGTACACTAAATTATATTTTAATGACAAGTATTTTAAATGCTTTATCGTTTGCCTTTTATCGCACGTATCATATTGTTATCAGTGTATTCGGCAGTCGGATAAGCCAGGCTGCAACGTTGTTTGATTATTTACTAGGTTGTTGCATGCATTTATTATTTTTCTCAGTAATTGCATTCGTAATTTATTAGTTTAGCTCTGGTTTGAGCTAAATAATTTATGATAGGATATTTCACTAGTAAAAATAAGTAATATATATAAAGTAAAGCAATAAAATATTTTAAATTGCTGCTGTGTGACTACTAAAAAGTTTTTTTTTTTTTTTATTGTCTTCTATATTTGATTGTTTTTCAATAAATCAGCAATAGACTCTACCTTAGTTTCCTTCAAAAATAAAGTCTAAATTTGAATTTTAAATTATGTTTTCTTCCCAATTCCCAAATGAAATGTCAATTAATTGCGCCGTTCAGTTTGCAGAGCGAATAAATAATTTAAAATGCCTGAAAATCGCTTAAGCTAAAAACAACAACTAAATTTTAAATGCTAAACTGTGGAAAGTGTTTACTTTTTCAGTCGAAAGACCAAATTCAATTAAAATTCGTTTAACATAATTAAAAATGTATAGGAATGTTACGCTTAAAGCGAGTTCCTTGAACTGGCGGTCATTTGGTTTTCACACATCAATGCCAAATCCAATTTATAAATTTATTTAAAACTATGCTTTAAAAAATTTAAAATCAAATTGTTTATCCTCTCGAGTTAATTGTATTTAATTAGTATGCTTTAAATAAGGCTCTAAATGCTATTTTCTTAGACAAGTTTGTCAATTGGATTAGCTAATTATGTGCCTAGGAGATCAAATCAAGTCATAAGGTTGGTTATGTTTAAAATATTCTTCAATTATTTAAAATGTACATATGATTCCCGACCTGATAGAATTTGGGAGATTATTTCCAATATTTTTAGATCAACAAATGAAGTAATTTTGAATAGCATTATTATTATAGTATTACCAAAATTATGGAAGTGATTTCATTCAATTGAAATAAAAACACTAATTATTACATGATTATTTTATTGCACAATTATAAATAAAATATTGATCTATTGTCTATTTTGCTAAAATAGTTAATATTAGATATGCTGGTGTATTATATTTTTCACCATATTTTAAAGCTGTATCTGGTTTTTACTATAAACACTTTTATTTACATTCGAATAAAGTTGATTGTTTTGTTGCTACCTGCTGGCATTATTTATGCACTGTATAAATAAATTGACTCTATATAAAAATTCAAGAGAAAAGCTCTGGAATTGAAAGTAACCCGCTTAGCAATTTAAAAACAACGTGCACCTTTGAACTTAATTCAACAATTTTAAATATTTATTTTTAACACACAAACACGCACACACAGAGGTAATTCAAATGAATAATTCAAGGGTAAATTAAATGATATACCAGTTTTCAAAGTGCGCATAGAGAAAAAAACCCATAAGACACCCATTGTTGTTTATTACTACTGGTACAGCTGTTTCTTGAATGATTAATCATGATTCACTAGAAGATCTCTCCAACACAAATGTTTAAGTGTTGATATATAATAGATGGTAAAATAATAGGTTTTCTGTTTGTAGATTATTGTTACTTGGGGGTAGGTGCAGACACTTGTAATTACCGTCTATATAAATAATGGAAAACAATAGTTCGTCTGAAGAACGTAAAAATATTAATGTGAATATTCATAAGTCTGTCGACGATGATTATTAGAAAAGAGCGAGTCTATTAAAAATTAATTTAAGTATCAGGCTTAATGACTTTTTTTTGCTTAGCCTAAAAGCGAAATTTTAAGAGCTAATCTTTTTTTATGAAACGGGGATTTTATTGTTTAAGATCTTATATTTTTTCAGAAGTCATTTCAGACTTTCTGTTAGAACAAATATTCTGGTATTGCAAACATAGATTTAATTTATTTCATGTTATCGATAAGCGATAAAAATCGATTTTCATTAGCAATAAAGATCACATTTCTTAAGATATATCTTTCTTATCGGGCTTGCACAAATCATGCCAACATATTTGATCTGTTGCCAGTCGAGCTCCCTCCTCTAGATAATTTTTACTTTAGCTAATTATGTGACTCATCTGTAAAAATTATAAAAATTGTCTATTCTTTTTTAATTGAGTCATTTTAGCTGATTTCTGTTGATGTTTCAGTTGCAATTTACAGAACGCAACGTTAAATTAATAAACAATTTCGATAGATGAGTGCGCTTTATCAGCTGTAATTTCCGGCTATTACAATAAACAACACACACATCTGACAATTGTCAGCTGTCACGAAGAGCTGTAAGGCACTTGCATACCGCTAACCAACAACCCTACACAGTAGGGATGCTAAAATGAGTAGCTGAATAATCATAAATTTAGCTAAACTGTTGTGGTCTCTTTTTAGCGTTTATCTCGCTATCTCGCTCTCTGTTGCTATCTGTGATTGAAAGCTGCAGAGGCATTTAGAAGCTTGGTTGAATGTGGCTGTGGGTGGCACCTACAACCCCAACACGCCCACTTTCAACACACACCTCTTCTCCCCCCGCTTAGATACCCGTTTTTGGTAGCCGGCTCTTTATGTTAATTTATGTGCTGGCAAAATGTGCAAGTCACGCAAGGAGGGAGTTGAGATGGGATTGGTAGATGCAGTTGCTCATACATAATATATATATATATATATACATATATATATACTCATATATGTACCTATGTGATTAGTTGAGTATTATAATGAAAATCCTGGAGTATTACTCAAATAGTCAGCTGGCATTTGGACACGTATGCAGATTTAAACGTTTGTCAAGCCAAAAGGGGGAGGGTGGGGGCGGGATGTGGTGTGTGTGTGGGTGGTTTTTTGATTTAAGGATTCTGGAAATGCAGCATTTGCTGTGGCTGTAAATTTAATGAGATTCCTGTCAAATTAATTTCCGGTTATGATTAGATTTTCGTTAATGGCAATTTGCGGTTTTTGCAAAAATATATGCAACTGTAATAAATATATATGTACATATCCTATATATATATTTATGTGCATATCTGTTGCTATCTGACTGGGCTGACACAATGCATTTTGTGTTCGTTGCAATTAACAACAAATTGCAACACAGTTATTCTCATTCCACAAATACATGCCACAAGGGGCAGCATCCCCTTTGCTACAACACATTAACTAGTTTGGTGATCATAAATCATCAAAGCTCCGTTTTGGCATTTTGGTAAATTTGGCATTGCTTGCAATTCGATGCCGCATCTTTTGTGGCCCTCAATGCGTACATTTTGTTGGATTTTAGACCACATTGACATGTGTGTGTGTGTGTGTGTGTGTGTGTGGCCCAAATGTACATTTTGTATTTGCCAAGTTTGTAATTGACGGCCTCGCCTTGAATTCCAAGTTAAACTCAACTGGCATAGTTGCAATTATTTTGTGCATTTTCAGTTATGCAAATATGCAGCCAACTAAAGTTGGTCTTTACTTAATCAAAACTGGGCTAAAGTTCTTTGAAGCTTCCATTTATTTTCTAATTTTGAATGAAAAGCTGCAGTGTTTCATTTTAAATATCTAGCATATTTAAGTTGAGAATTTTCTTTCAGTTTAAAGGCATAATTTGTATATTTATTTTCTTATTATTAAAATCATTGTTTAATTTGAAATTAGTTTCATATTTAAATTGAAATTTTTCGAAAGTATTTGTGCATATTCTTTCAGTATTTTAATTGAAATTAATAAATGTACTTTTATTTGTGTTGTGAATTTTTGCAATTTGTTGAAGTAAAATTTTCCTATTTATTATTTTTATTTTTAATAGTAGTGAAATTTAAAAAATAGCATATTTAGGTAGAGAATTATCTCCAATTTCTTAGGCACCATTCTATTTTGAATGTGAAAAACGTTGTTTTCATTTATTTTATTTTCTGCTCTCTGATGTGACCAGCATTTAAAAAAAAAGAAATCAAACCGCAAAAGCTTAAAAAACTAATTTGCAACATAATCAACAGTAATTCAATTAATTTTGTGGGTCGCTGGGTCAGGTGCAAATAAAATATGTATATATATATAGCTGGCACTCAGTTTGATTCTTGACTCTTGATGCGTCAGGTAAGTCAGGTGCTGCCTTCATTTTTCACTCTTCTCATTCATTCACGGCATTCACTATTCATTCATTCCTCATTCACTTCATTTGCATTTTGGCAAAAAACACGGCGCGAAATCAACAACAAAAACAAAAACAACAACTGAAAACCAAATGCCTAAATAAAAACCTTGCAACGTTGTAACCCTCAAATTGGAGTGTATTGTTGTTGTTGTTGTTGTTGTTTTGTTGTTGTTTGTTGTTGTTTGTTGTCTGTTGTTGTTGTTGTTGCTGTTCGCCAAATGTGACAATCGTGTCACGTACGCAATGTTCTGGAAGATTGAACGTTACGTTTGTCGCGTTTAAAATGAGTTTTTTTCGCTCCCCGCAACGCCCCCTTTCTGAATTTGATTTTGATTGTTTGGTCCCGGACACGACATCCTGCCTGCTCCTGCATCCTCCTCGTCTGCCCCTCTCCCCCCACACAAAGTCTGCTCACCCCCCGTAAAAAACTTACCATGATTTGTCGCTCATCTCATTCGTCGTCAATTTTGGCCACATGTAGCAAATTATTTGACAGCAGCCGCAACAGCAAAATGTTAAAATTGTTTAATTTTAGGCCCCTCCAAAGATTTTTTTTTTTTTTTTCTTTTTTGCACTGTCAGCACGTGCAGAAATTTTTAAAATATTTACAGCTTTGATTTCGGTTGAT
The DNA here is from genome assembly GCA_035042185.1 of Drosophila kambysellisi. NCBI lineage: Eukaryota > Metazoa > Arthropoda > Insecta > Diptera > Drosophilidae > Drosophila > Drosophila kambysellisi. The sequence continues at coordinate 869,392 of JAWNLS010000417.1, forward strand.
TTTGATTTGAGCACAGGTGCAGCCAATTCTTTAACTGATTGAAAGAGCTTTCACTGGCTGTTATTTGGGGCACTAATTGTAAATATTGTTATTGAAAAGAATTTTTATAATAATAAAATTACTAAGCTATATATATATGAGCTGATCCTTGAGGGAGTTTACTATTAATCTGTTCTTTAAATTTGATGATTATAGCCTTAAAATTACAGGTTATGTTTAAGGTTTAATCAGCTTGCAACTTGTGGTGGAATCGACTTCCTCCAGGCAAGGCTTGCCTAAAGCACATTAAAAACTTAGCCTGCAGTGCGAAGTGGCAGAAACACCTTAATATCACTTCTTAGACACACTCACATTCTTAATTACACACCTCGAGTTGCAACAAAAGTTCAACTTCCTCCCAAAAGATGCCAAGACAAAGACTATGTCGCCAATGTCGACAAACTCAACTGCTATTTGGCTTAAAATCATTGCAAATCAGTTGAAAGAGAGGGAGGGAGTGGTAGATGATGTCTGTGAGAGAGACGGCGATAGTCAGTTAGTTGGCTGACCAAGTGCGGACTTGTGTCACGTTCAAGAACTCTATGCAGGACCAAAATTAGTTTGATGCTCAGGCACACACTCACACACGCACACACACAATTGCACAGACTGTCAGTTAGCCCTATTTCCTTCCCCGCTCCCCTTTCACCCTCTCTCTTACTCTCTGTCTGCCAAGTGTCAACAGCATTTGAGCCGAAAGTGAAACTCAAGCCTGAAAATTGAATTCTGACCAAAATGGGACCTTTCTCGACTCGTCCAGTGAAAGTGGTCCCCAAGCCCAGTTAGCTGTCAGCCTAGCCTTCGAGTGAAATGCCATTCAATTGACGTCTGCTGATATTTTGTTAGCACGCATTTGCAGCCCCTCAACAGGAGTGTGGGAATCCCCCAGCCCCCATAAGCCTAAGTCCTCCATACACATTCCCTCCATTGGATAGCGGCTGCTGCGGAGAAAAAAAAGAACTTTTAACAAATGATGGGCATTGCAAGAGCCGGCATTTTCAGTGCATATTCGAGATGAGTGCGTGTCGCCAATTTTTTTGGACACGAAATATAATCAAAGATTATTTAAAAATGTAACTTAAAAATTAAGCAGCTTGTTACCCTTGTCGTACTATGAAGGTATAATAGTATATTGGGCAATGTGCAATCTATGAACGAAAGATTTTTCGACACCCTTAGAGACAGAGACTTAAAACTTGGAACATATACTTGAAATGATGGTACTATTTTGACGAAGTTATGTCATTTTGAAGGTTCGACCTATGCCCAAATGCCGATTTTCGGACTATAATTTTGACTTATGTTCCGACCAAAAATCACGTTTTCAACTTTAAATGTACGATTGATCTAGAAGCCAAACTATGATTAAAACGCTTTTCCTTTTGAAAATGCGTTGAGTTTTGACGAAGTTGTAGCATTTTGAAGGTTCGACCTATGCCCAAATGCCGATTTTCGGACTATAATTTTGACTTATGTTCCGACCCAAAATCTCGTTTTAAACTTGAAATGTAGGATTGATCTTAAGGCCAAACTATGATTAAAACGCTTTTTCTTTTGAAAATGCGTTGAGTTTTGACGAAGTTATGGCATTTTGAAGGTTCGACCTATGCCCATATGCCGATTTTCGGACTATAATTTTGACTTATGTTCCGACCCAAAATCACGTTTTCAACTTTAAATGTACGATTGATCTAGAAGCCAAACTATGATTAAAACGCTTTTTCTTTTGAAAATGCGTTGAGTTTTGACGAAGTTATGGCATTTTGAAGGTTCGACCTATGCCCATATGCCAATTTTCGGACTATAATTTTGACTTATGTTCCGACCCAAAATCACGTTTTCAACTTTAAATGTACGATTGATCTAGAAGCCAAACTATGATTAAAACGCTTTTCCTTTTAAAAATGCGTTGAGTTTTGACTAAGTTATGGCATTTTGAAGGTTCGACCTATGCCCCATTACCGACTTCGGCCTTATAATGCTTAAATGCGCATATATTCTATAATTTGTAAGCTAGAGTCACCAAATTTTTAAGGTATGTTACTGGTAACTCCCCTAAGAGATCGATAAAAAATCGGATGGCCACACTCACTCCGTCTATAAGACAATATATCTCACTCAATTTTAAAGCTTAAGTTACTAAATTTGAAAGGTATATTGTCAGTAACAACCTTCAATAATCCGTTTGGACCACGCCCACTCCCGCCCCCAAAAATTAATAATTGCCAATATAAATTTTTTATTCAAAAAATCATATTTCTATGCTAAGAAAAAAAATGCTCCGAATTTGAAAAAAAAGAATATATATTTCTTAAAATTAGAAGTGCTTCAGAAGTAATAAAACACGACACGCTCACAACTCTAATGCATACACACACATCCTAACACACAAATCTACACACCCACACACACAGACACACACATTTGCTTCCGCACCCAATTCACTTTGCAATGAATTCGAGAATGAAATTTGTTTAACGACAACAGCCGCAATGGAATCGCCAACGCCGTCACCTGCCTGCATTTGCATTGCCACACTCATTGTGTGTGTGTGTGTGAATGTGTGTGAGTGAGTGTGTGTTGTGTATGGGTACTTTATAAAATACTACAGGGGAGAGGGTGTTACCTATTTGGCCCCTCTCGGCAACTCTCTTGCCAGCAGCCGCCTGCTTGCTATCAATTCTAATTACAAATGTCTACAATGATTTTTTGGCCACCCCAGCAGATGGTGATGATGACGATGATTTGGATGTGGATGTGAATGTGGATGATGATGTTGTGGATGCAGGTGGCGATGGCGTTGGTTTATGTGGGGACTTTGGCCTAGGCTTGATTAATGTCATTCGCTACAAAAAGAAAAGAGGAGAAGCAGATGGAGGATTTGGATGAGGGGGGTAAAGTTGAAGTCCGTTCCAGAGTACAGGGATTTCTGTTGCGGATGCGTTGCCTATTAGTGGTTACGGCGTAGTTCTAGTTATCAACGCGCAATTGGAGAAGGGGGAATTAGCTCCCCTTTCTTCTTTGTTGGGGTTAGTTGACTGACTAGCGATTGACTGGCAGCCGAGTGAAAGGGAATCCACGATAGCGAAACAAACAGCGACTATTGATAGACAACAGCGGGGTTAAGTTGGCTATGGGATTGGTTGGGTTATCAGGCAGATGAGAGAAGCCATGTTTGCTTTGATGATAATTGAGAGGGGTGTTGACCCACTAAAGAAAGTGTGGAATTGCTTAATGTGGAGAAGACGAAGGAAAGGTCAACTTACGCTTATCGAAATTTAAATATTCATCGATCTGCCGTCATTATAAATTAAAAAATAGATCGTAGTCCCATCTTAATCTTATTTTGTTTAAATATTTATTAAGTTTACTTTAAATTTTTTGTTAGGGGCAATAGTTATGTATACAAAAACTTTACTCCCGACAGTTTGTTATATGATATAGTGGCCCGATCTGACCAGCTTTCACTTATGTAATGAATACAGTAAAAAGACATGTTTATTTTTTATTTTCAAAACTGAAGAGCTAGTTTATTAGAAGCAAATAGACGGATCGGCTTAACGAGAATATAATATATATCTTTAAGGAGTCGAAAACGTGTTCTACAAAACTTCACAAGAAAATTATAAAAAAATGAAATAAAAATAAAATAAAAATTAAATATAATTCTCATTGCAAGCTTCGCTTACGAATAATTGAATTAAAATAGTAACAAAAGCATTTAATTAATCTAAAATACAATAATTATTCAAATTATTATTTGTAAACAATAATAAACATTCATTTCTCATAATTCTTCAATTCAATTCAACAGAACATTTAATGAATTCTCATTTAGAGAAGTCAAAGTTCATATTTTCAAATCTCAATTAATTTTGATATTCGCTTGCATTTTGAACATTTTTAAAATATTCCTTTTAAGGCAGGTTGAGTTTGCCTGCCAAGCATATTAATATTAATATTAGATATTGCTGTCAAATGTTGCTAAATAATTTCTTGTGTTTGCTGAAGGCCTGAAATGTTCAAAATGTTCAAAATATTTGACAGCCACAAATCAAATGAAACCCAGGCTGGCAGCAGCAAAATGTTCGTTTGAAATATGAGATGAGAAGTGTGTCGAGTATTAAACTAGGCCCAGAGACAAATGCCAAACAGACGTAACCAAATAAATATGTGCGATAATTACAAACTGCCATGGTTACCATACATACATATATATGAATGTGTGTGTGTGTGTGAGTCTAAGTGTGTGTGAGTGTGTGTGTTTTGGCTTTGTACGCTCAATCTCGTCTCGTTTTGCTGTGGCAAATTGCCGGCAAAAATATGAAATGCGCTTTTTGTGCGTTGCGGCAGTTGCGGTAATTAAAAGTGTCGATTGGAGCGCGAAAAAGAAAATTTGAAAATTTTCAAGTGACCACGAATATTGAATATATTTGGCCAGGCCAAAAACGAAATTCGTTACATTCCAGCCGCATGTGTGTTTTGCAATTACGACTTGCTGCGGACTGATTGCCAGAAAATGTAATACATATGTGGCACGAGACTCATCAATCGCATCAGCTTCACTCGACACAGCTTGCCACAGTTGCCAAAATTGCAATTCAATTCACAATTTTCCATTTTCCATTTTACAATTACCATTTCACCCCAAAGCAAAATCAATTCTGATTTGTGGCCAGTTTTTGGGCGCCGCAAAACTTTTCTAATTAATAACTATAACTCTAACGAGTTTGTCTGCTTCGTTTTTCTTTTTTCATTTTAATTTTCTTTTTTTTCATAATTATCGTATTGCGAAATTTACAAATATTCGCCACTTTCACTGCAGGCGAATTCTCATTAAATTTGGCACGCTTTTATCTATCAATTATTTTGCCATTTTGCGCGCAAATCAATTAAACTTTTGCCGTGCAGTTTTTCTTTTTTTTTTTACTACCCTGTAGTCGTAAAGCGATTGAATGGGGTATATAAGACGCAGCTGAATTCATCTGTAGTTCCTCAAAGCAAATTCTCGATTAAATAAATTTGTATTTATTTTATTTATATTTTTTTTTTATTTCTATAATACATTTATTTTGTATCAAATCGGATTTCTAGCATTGCCAATTTAGTATTCTAAAAATTTCAAGAAATTTACCGATTTAATAAGATAATTTTTAGTAAGTAAATAAGCGAGTAGAATTTGTGTTTTATGCAGTTATAAATTAATTGCAGAATGTCAAGTTGAAAAGGGATCTGCAATTTTACCGATATCATTTACCATTGATAACGATAAATACTTATTTTTAAAGAAACAGTAACGGAATCGAGTACCGAAAATCGATTTGCGACCAATTAATAACCTTTAATGGATCAGTATCTAAAATTCGATTAGTTTTGAGACTGTGATTCAAATAGTTTTATTTATAAGTACTTAACGACGATTCGATTTGATATCCTGACTGATCTATATATATAAATCCATATATAACTGCTATTATCTCTTTTAAAACTATTTTGCAGGGTATTCTTCTGGCGAGCACCTTTCCCTAATCGTTTTTTTTATGGCTTATTTTGCTCGACTGTTGCGTGCGATTAATGAATTTTTAATAGCTCGTACTTTGGTTAATGTAAAAAGTTGCCATAATAGTTACAGGATGTTTCTGCCAAACCCCTGTCGGTTGTTGGGGGTTGGAGCTGGGGGCGCCGGGCTTAGGAAGCCACAAGTTGGGGGCGCACTGAATAGCAAGTAATTATGATTGCAGTTGAGTGCCGCAAAAGGGTGGCAGCTGCAGTTAGTCGGTGATTTAGTTGCATTTGCAAATCTTTTCGAAAGCTCTACAAAAGTTGCTAAATGATTGCCTGCAATCTGTAAACAATAAAGATTTCCTAAGTTAAACTTAATAGAGATATCTAAGTGAATGAAGCGTTTAAAATTATGCAGTTTGCTGGTGGGGAAATCCGGGTTGGTGTTGAAGTTAAGATAAGAAAAATTAAAAACAAGTTAAGTTAAGATAAAAATCATCAATCAAGAAACTGAAGGAAAAGCATCGGAGCGAATGGGTTTGGTTCCGGTTCCTGTTTCGTTTTGATGCCCTAGCATAAATTGTCTAATTTTGGTTGGCTAACGATAACGTTTGCACTCGTATTCCCTATCTAGATAACAGGGAATGCCGATTACGCAACTTTGATTACGGTTCTGCTTTTGAATTAAAATATTTTGATTTTTAATTCCTTTCTTGGTTTTGGTTTGATTCCTTCTCAAGAAATCAGTTAAAGCCGAATTTGGGTTTTGGTTCAACTTCTGTTTCTGACTTTCTTTTGTCCAATTTTACTTAAGGTTTCCACTTCCGTTTCCGCTTTCAATGTTCGACTTAAATTCTTAATATGTTGCTCAACCATTCCTTGAAATAATTTCATAAATTCAACAAACCAACTTCGCAAACTCAGAAAACCCTTTCTACTACAAAAAGTGAGGAGCAAAATAATAAAAAAAAGATGAAAAAAGGAGAAAAATCGCTGCACAGTAAATTATGCAAAATTGTACAATTATGTTAATTAATTGACGACGCGCACAGAGAGGGACGCAGTGGAACTGCCTCCAATCTTGGCCAGAAACCGCCCCTTTTCCTTTTGCCATTTGCCTGCTGGCAATTAGCACCATAAAACGCAGGCCAAGTGATTTGCCAGGAGCACTTTTCGGCATTTTATTTGTGGCGTCTCAGCAAAAAGACGAGAGAGTCAAACCCAAAAAAAGTGGATGCGGGCGTGTGTGTGTGTGGTTGTGCACACTCCCGACCCCTTTTTGGGGCCTAATGCAGTTAACCTTTACATAATTAGTAACAAAATGCGTTGTGTTTAGAACAAAAGCGTCGAGCTCCGCGAATTTGCGCAAACTGCTTTTATTAATTTCATAATTCAGTCAAAACGTAACAATGGCAACAGCCCACGGGGGGCGTGGTTAGGCAGCAGTACCGTTGCATGGGGCATGAGGCATGGGGCACAGGGCTTAATTATTGGAAAATTAATGAATACGCCATGTAGATGTTTTCATTGGGGCAACTCCCGCCCATTTGTGTTTAGTATTCGCATGACTAATAACTCTGCTCTTTTCGGGGGGAGGGTGTAAAACATTTTTGGTTTTATTTTTCATACATTTTTCACACACACATTTTCCAGTTTTGGCTTGCAGCAAGTTGCCTCAAGGTATGCAGCATATGCAGAGTCATAAAATATTTTATGTGCAACAGTCTAGCTGGGTTTTGAATATTCTGAACGGGTGCTTTAAATACCGCAAATTGGGCATTTAAATTCAGTTCTTAAAGTAATATTTTAATTTATTGCGTGTTAGTAATGAAAGTTATTAAACAATTTTTTTTTTAATTTTTTTATGTTCGATGAATTATTTTTATAATTGAATATATCTTTTTTTTATAACTTCCGTTGATGTGATCTAAAAAAACTACTTGAAAGAAAATATACTTAATTCCTTTGCATGGAAAATAGTTAATTAAAAAAAAATGTAAATTAAATTTAAATTAATTTTTTTTTTGCAATATTTTAAAACTGCAATAAAATGTTAAACTCAACAAACTTATTTGATTTGCGTTCTTTATAAAAAGTCTTAACTCAAACCTTTAAGCTCAATTTCAATTTTATTTTACTGTGTATAATATCACTGTTATTTGCACACTATACGAATATATATATATAAAAACCACATATCCAGTAACGGTATATTTATTTGCCAGCTTGTAGCCCACTTTTTGTGCAGCAGAAAAGGTAAACATTTGCTTTTGTAAACGACATTCATATGTGACAATTTGTTGTAACATATATATATATATATAATATATATTTATAAAGCAAACATAAATCGGCTTAAAAAAAATGAATGTGAATGTTTTCTGCAACAGCGGCGCTTTCGAGGTGCATTCGATTTCTGACCTCTTCTGTTGGGGTTCTTTCCCCTTAGGGGGGTTCACGTATATTTTTCATTTTTCATCCACGCATTTTACGCAGCTTATAAATCTCTGTTTCTCTATCTGCCTCTCTGTTTCTGTCTCTTTTTTTCTCTCTCTCATTTTTATTGCAAGTCAAGTCTCGACTTGGCTTGACTTATTTTTAACATCGTTAGTTGAACAATTTCTGCTCCTGCCACTTGTTGTACGACAAGTATGTATATATGTATGTATGTAGTGAGTATGTCACTCACAGCTGCTTGAGATTTATGAAGTGCAACATGGCCGAGTTGGGACACATTTATCTGCACTTGCTGCCCTGCCTGACTGACTAACTGACTGACTGATTGTAAATTGTGGCTGAGCTACTACTACAAGCACTTGTTTATTTAACCCTTCTGCTCGAGGCACATTGCGGTTATTTTTCCACTGATCCTTGGCCTAGTTTCAACAACCGCATTTCACTTAGAGCGGGTTTAAATAATATTGATTGAATCGAGAGGCATTTTTAAACAAATATTCTTACCAAGAGAAATTTAAACGTGAGAAAGCTGCTCAGTTAAAGACAAAAAATAAAATCTATAGTAATTATAGAACAATATTAAATGTATAATGAATATATGCATAAAATATTAATTGAAAACAAACTTAAGTGATTTGGTCTAAATTAGCTGTTAACCAAATCTAAATTTCTCGGCCGATCTTAGTGGAGCTTTTGTAGTATATCCATAATATGTCTGGATATGTTATAAATCACACAGCTATATCTTTACAATTGCATCCTTTATTGCATCATGTTATCGATTTATATCGATATACGCGGAATAGTTGCAGTAATCGATAAAATAAAATAAACTTAATCTACGTTAGATATACAAGAGCTTATATGCTAAATTTAAAGTCTATAGCTTCTGAGTTTGGATTGATTCTACAGGCAGACAGACAGATATGTGTAAATCGATTAGGCTTTTAATGCTGCTCAAGAATATATATACTTCATGTAGTTGGAGCTGCTTCCTTCTATCTTCTTCTTCTCAACTTCATTTAATCCATTTGGGTTATAAAAAATAACTGCTCTCATCAGCATTTCTCAGGCAGCATCTCCTCAGTTTCAAAAGGGGCGTTCAAGAAAATTATGCAAAAATGAAAAGCCCCAATGAGCGCTAATGAGGCCACTAAACGATTAGCCAAAAAGGGTCCAGACTACAACAAAACAACAAAAAAATTGTAGTCAACGCTTTGCGGTTTTTGCTTACGAATTTTGCTTATTTGGCCAGCAGTTAATGGGGATAATTTATGGCAAATTTAGCTTTAGCTGCACTTCTTAATTATGAATAATATTTATATATTTATATATTTTTTTAACTTTTGTTTCTGTTGCAGCTCGCAGCAGTCCGCAGGATGATGCTGAGGTGATTGATGTGCCGCGTTCTCGTCCGGTGTCTGGCAATACGGATTTCCGTGACTTTGTCGATACAGGTGCTGTTCATCCATTCTTGCAGCCGAGTCCATCTTTCCAATTTCCCGGCTTCTCCTTTGACGGTGAGTTTTCTGTTTGTTCTTTATTGTGTCTGCCACACATGACGCATGTTGCAATTGCATTTAATTACAATTTTATGCTGCCTCATTAAGCCACAGAGGGAGAGGAGTGAGGGATAATTACAAAGTACGGCATGCATTTAATGCACTTTTCATTGTTATGCTTATTACATGATGAGAGATTTTATTACACATGCCAGCGAGCGAATCAACAAGGAAATGAGCTCACTTTTGACTATGCCAAAGGTGGAATACCCTTAATGAACTCTAGACAGTTGTACGATATACGATAGGATTCTGGATTATTTTCGGCTTAGAATCCATTATTAATCCTAGCTAAGATAAGGCAACAAATTATTGATTGCTGCTTAGTTGGGATTGGGTGGAAAAGATTTTTACCGTAGAATATATTATTGATATAAGATTTAAGATATGCTCAGTTTAGGGAATTATTGAAATCTATTATTATTGACTTCAGATTTTTGTTTCACTTTTTATCAAGATATCAATTCGCATCGAATATCGCCTGCAGTTCCGGTTCTATTCCAGTTCTGGCACTGCTTTTCAATCGGTTTATTTCAGTTCCAAATTGGATGCCTGTCAATGAATCGGTTCTGTTTCTGGGTTTTTGAACCAGGTTATTTCGGTTAACAGAGTGTGCAAATCTTAAGTGAATTATATATTCTTGAATCATGTTCTTTTGACTTTAAACAAGATTTTCCTAGATTTCAGTTGCCAGACAGAGCATTTCAGTTAACAGACAGAGCATTCAAATCTCAAGTGAATAATATTTGCTTAAATTATGTTCTTTTGACTTTAATCAACCAAATATATTCTCAGATCATTCCTATATTGTAGATACTTTTTTCTTAGTGTAAATACAAACTTTTAGGCTTGAGCAAAGTCTTCTTAAATTTGATATTGGTAAAGCTTTTGCAATTTGAGCCAGCCAATTAGTCAACGTGATGCTTTCCTCACATTTTCCACTCCTTGTGTGGCAGATCCATTTTACATTGCGTTTGTGTTCGACTGAAAGTTCGCCACAACACACACACACACACAAACACACACAGATAAACTTGGGAGTAAACAATTTATCAAAATATTATGTCAGAAATGTTCCTTTTTTTTGCGGAGTGGAGCAGTCAAAGTTTTTAGTCTTTATATTTCTGTATTTATATTGATATGCATGTGCAGGCCGGGTCAAAAACTCTGCTGACCATTAAAAGTGAAAAGTTTGAGACTTGGCAAAAAATAAATATATGTATATCCATATATATATATATAAATAAGAAGAAGTGGGGAAGAAGACATAAACATTTATAAAATGCTGCCTGTTTAGCCAAGGATGAGTGGCCAAAACTTCATAAATCTTTTGCCAACTAATACGCTGACAAAAGTTCTTAAGCCAATGGCTCGTTTTATATTCAAGAAACTTTTATTTAGCAACAGCTTCAAAGATAACAACGCAAAAACAACAATAAGACTGTGAAAAGTTTCATTAGCTTTACTGCTACGCATACACTGCACAAAAAAGTGGAATTTCTTTACGTTATGTGGGTTAAATTGTGCCATTTTTCTTTCGCGGAACTTAAAGCAAGCAATTCCTTTAATATTTGTAGATTTAATAATAATAATGTTTTATTGAAAAATATTAAATTAAGCAGTTAATATGTTTTAATTGACAGCTTTTAAAGTATTTAAAAATTAGATAACTATAAATTATTTAAATTAATTAGATTAGTTAAATCACATTTATTTAATTAGATAATTAAACTGTTTGCTAAGATTTTAATAGATTAAAAAATGGTTTGTGAAAATCTTAATTCTCTTTTAAACAATTTCTGAATATGATTTCAAATGTAATTTAACAGTCAATATATGTAAAGTCAAGTCTTAACATCTTTGCAAACTTTAACAAATTGAGAAATATTTGTATCAAATTGTTTCCCATTTCAAATATGTCATTAAAGTTGTTACCAAGAAAAGTTACAGAACCTTCAGCAAAGTTCAAAGGTGGCCGATTGTAGCTGGAAAAATGATGTCAAGCATTTGGCTGGTCAAGTATTTGAGGCGTCTCCCTCTCTCTCTAAACTCATTAGAATGCAACAAGCAAATGAATTGCAACATGCCAAAGCCAGCTAAACAATGCGGTCAAGTATTTATGACAAGGTTGCCACACACAAAGAGTAAAGAGAACAGAGTGTAGTGTGTGTGTGATGAGGCAAGGGAAACAAGGTGGCAAAGAGGATTAGGTAAACAAGCAGACGAAGGGCGACACAGAAAACGCTTCATTTATTTTATTTTTTTTTTTTTGTAGTGCGTTTACTGATTAGGGAATTTAAACAGAAAAACGCATTAGCAAGGCAAAAGGCGTCTGGGCGTCTGGGCGCCCGGGCGTCATCAAAGAGATGACAACAGCAACCCGAAAAAGAACTAGCGCCAAGTCGCTGCCAGATGGCACTTTGGCACTTTGCAACACCTGCGACAATTCCCAGCACTGTTCGCTTTTCTAGCTGCTCGTACCTATTTCAATTTGGGAGTGTGGCTCTTCTATTTTATTACTATACCCTGTAATCATTATACATTCTTAAAGGGGTCTTCAATGTGCAGCATTTGTGTGTCGATAAATATCGATGTTTGACTTGAAAAAATAATAATAAATAAGACAATAACAAAGAAAGCAAATTTAAAATTTAAAGTTTTTGCCGCCAATCAATTTCAACTTTTATTGTAAATAGCTATCGATAAATATCGATTTTAAAGCTACTTTTATATGGGTTGCATCCCTAACCTCAGATATTAAATGAGTTAGAGGTATTAAAATGTTGTTTCTGGTATTCAAAACTTGCAGTGCCTTTCTAAAATCGATAATTACCTATACATTTAATTCTAAACAGGGTAATTGATAGTCTAGACACTCTTACAAGATAACTTATTCTAGTTTGTTTTGGCGTGAAATTATACAAGAGACTAGACTCACAAATTTTGTATGCATCCCATTTTTATATATTTTTTTTGTTTGCAGACATTTTCCGCCGCCTGCGTCCCCGTTTCTGGCCCATAATCGTGGATTCGAGTGATTCTGCGGCTGACACCGGTGATGGGGATTCATCGGAGGCAGAGCCAACTCTTGGCTTCGGCCTGAGACTGCCAGCGCTGAACACCAAGAATGGCAATACCACATCAACGGTTAAGGTGAGATATAAATATTTAAAGAAAACAACTTTGTTGTTGTTGCTGTTGAAACTCAATTGATATGTATTTAAAATGAAATGCGTTTAGGTGGTTGATGGTCACAAGGTGGAGATCAATGAGACCACTTATGGTGATAGCAACAGTTTGTTCAAGGTGCGTCTGGTCAATGTGCGTCCGCTCGAGAGTGGCGAGGAGGTTGCCCAGGGTGTTACCAACTCGGAGGGCGATTTTAAGCCGCTAAGTGCGCCCAGCACCTCGGCGCCCCCGAAGCGCACCGAGGAGGAATCCGAGGAGGACGAGACCGATCGCCGTGAACCGCTCCTGAAGCAGTCCAAGTACAATGAGGTGCGCGACATCGATGAACCTCAGGTATAAAAACAAAAACAAAAAAACAAAGCTTTAAACAGCATTTCTAGCTAACAGCAACAGCTAATGCAAAAAAGTCTTGCCAATATAAAAAAATTAAAAAAAACAAAAAAAAAATCTCTACTAACCAATATACTACTATAAACTATAATCTTTTAATAAACTTCATGTATATTGAGCCAACTATGTAAACTTGTAATATATATATAAATGTATATATATAAAAAAAATACATTTCTAATAATTTTTTTCAAATAAAGTTTTGCATAAAACTAAAACAGATATCTAAAAACTATTTGTATATATTTTTGCTTGCTTTTATTTTATTTTATCTTACAACTAATTTAATCAGCTTCTAATTTAAGTCAAGGTGTGAGAAATATTGGCGGTGGTTCTTTGCATATGTTTCTAATTAATTCTATTTTCAATATTAATCTTTTTCTAATTTAAATATTTGTTTTGCTTCAAAGCATTCAGTTTTAAATTTGCAGTTGATATTAGGCAATTTATTTATTTTTAAATTTTAATTGTTTCGCCAATAATATTTTTATTTGCTTGTTTTTGTTGCGGTTGTCGTTAAAACCATAATTAAGTTTTGTTAATTTGCCAGGCCAATAAAGCATCAGCTACCGCAATCATAAATATTTTATTAACACAACAAAATGTTAAATTGTACAATTAGATTTTTTAACATTTTTATATACCCTGTACGAGGTGAGAAAATAGGGCATATAAGTTTAAATGAAAAGTGTAAAAAAGGAGTTCAGATGATCTTAAAAAAAAATCGATAATTGTCGATACATTGATTTCTACTTAATGATTTATATATTTTTGAAATAGTACAATTCTTAGTGTTATGTTTAAAGGGTCTTTTCTAGTTAGGCATTGTTTTGAATATTTTTTTTTCTTTTTGTTGAGCTTTCTTTTTTAAACATGCATATTTTTGTATGCTTTTGGATTGACTGCATTATGCAAACAAATGAAACAATTTATGTGTCAATGGAACGCATGAAAATAAATTAAATATTATGCTAAAAAAAAGGGGATAAACAACTTATGATATCTAATGTAAATCTGCTAGCTGTGATATAAAAAATGTATAGATTAATTGCATAATTGAGTGACTTTCTGACAACTGTAAATTTGCGTGGTTTTTTTTCTGTGAGTAAACAATAAATACAAGAAAAAAGTTTAGCTGTTTTTCTGAAGCTTAAAAATAGATAAGGCTTATTAAACTAACAAGTGTATAAAACTGGGTGTCAAAGCGAACAGAATTTAGGTTACGGTAAAAAATATTAATTAGTTTAAAATGATTTTTTTTCCCATCATTCCGCTTTGGAACCTCGTTTTTTTTAAATTGTAAAAAAATATAATAAATATACATAATATATGTATATATTTTGGTTATTAATATTTTGGTTCCAAGAAGGTCTTTAGGGAAATAATAATATCGCTTTCGATTACAGGGTCTTCAGAAAAAATCGGATTTCAGTTTCGATTCCGGTTTAAAATCTTCGCTTAAAGTCTTGCTAGCTATTTTATGGGAACTTCAGAACGTTACGCCCCAAATGCCTTGTCACGCAATTCGTTGCACATTTTCTTAGCACAAACTCAATTTAAAGAATTTCCAAAAATAACATTGTATATATAATTTGATAACAAGCCTTATCAAGTTATGTTAGGACACACTTGCAAATGCAATTTATTTTACAACTGCCAACGTGCAAACCAGGGTTGCCAGCCACATGCACAAATGTTACTTGCTTGCTGCTCCCTGCCTGCCCCTCCATTAACAGTTGTTGCAGCAATTTAACGGTACATGCATCATATATGCGGTTTTTCAAGTCCATTAATTACTTTTAGCCATAATAAAAATTAATTTATATTAAAAGTCATGTGCGTCGTGCACATAAATCCTTGTCTTGGGCGTATACAAGGGCAACCAAAAGTGGGCGTGGCAGTTGGCAACCGTGTAGTATTTATGAGAATTTATTATATCGAATTTCGACGAGCACGCGACTTTCGAGCATTTTGCGTGTTGCCATTTTTGCTCTTTTTTTTCATGCCCTTGCAAAGGCTATTATAATTATGCTGTGAAGCTTGTGATGAAATCAAGAAGATGTCTCTGTATTATTATTATTATTACTGATCAGCATTATAAGCAAATATATGTAGTCTATGTAGCTGTAACCTATGTAGGTTGCAACATTATTTCGTGTATGTTCAACAATATATCTTAATTAAGCTCAGTAAAGGAGGCGTCTTCGACTCCATAAATTATATTTATATTCTTGATTAGCATTATTAGTAGAATATGTCAGAGTCGGGCAGATCGTAATACTATATCATATAGCCAGTTTAGGAACAATCAGTTATAAGCTAAAAAGTTTGAAAAACTTTTCTGTTTAGATATCAAAATATTAGATAACAAAATATTCGGGTAGACAATCATTCAACATCGAACTACTATGATATATAGTTTTCATAGTATGTTTTTTTTATAGTGAAAGTTAAATGTCGCTTTGGCTGACTTCTGTCTGAAAGAGTATGTTATTTTTAGTATTTCCTTATTACTTTCTTTTTTTTTTGGTACGTAATCACATAAATCAGAGCAAAATTAATAAATGACCATATGAAAAAAGTATGAAATGCGCAATTATGAACAACTTTAAAGCGTAAGTGCAACATGTAAACATTTCAATATATACATATATGCACAGAATTTAAAATGTGCCACAGTTTTTGGGTAGTTGAAACTATTGCGAAAAGTGGCAGCAATTTATTCAATTTATATGCAGTTCAGTTTTTTGCAACACGCGGATATTGAAAGCTGCGGTTTTGGTAGCCCAAACTTTCAGCACATGCATTTATTTGAATATAAATACATTTTCCATAAATATTAATATAAAATAACACACACACACAACACCCACACAACACCCACACCTACACCACCCCTGAAATATTTTGTGAAAATTGTTGAAGGCTGTTAAGCAATTTTGCCTGTCGTTCGCCAGTCAAACAGTCAAATAAATGTGCGATATTTTATATTAATAATTTACTATTAAAAAAAACAACAACAAAAATGAACAAATTCTGTAAATATATGTAAACCGCATTTATCGCATAAATATGTATATGTAGCCCTTCGTAACTTTGTACAAAATTACTTTGTGCACTTGCATTTCAATTTGTTATGTGCCCGATTTTTTACGCGCTATTTAAACATTATGGTACAGGGTGGCACGTGGTGACGTGGTTTGTTCGTTCTACAGGGTGGCTTCACACAAAGTGCGCATGAAATGAGCAAAAAGCGGCGGGGCACTGTTATGTGTAAACTGTAAAAACTCACTGCACACACATGAAATCTGCAGCGTAAAACAGACTGTTAAACTGCAAAGAATTATCAGTGGGTGGTGGGCGTCTTGTAGGTTTGGAGGGAAGAGTTTGAGTTTGCACAGCTCAGGCAGTTTCTCAAGGAATACCCAATGTAAAAGACTGCTTAACAAAAAGCATGTTTTTTTACGACACAACTTAATAAGCGCTAAAGAATGTTAAATCGATTTGCATAAAATATCAGTCATCCATGCAAGAATAAGTTAGCATCTCAAATTCTCGAAAAATTCCCCGGAAATTATCATTCAGATAATGTGACTCATTTTGCGATACTATTTTACAAATTTGTGGTTGCCTCTGTTAGGCAATTTAATCATCAAAATATTTAAGTGAGCATTGCACAAAATATAAATAAACACATTATTAAGACAAATATCCGCGAATTTTTGTTTTGCAATTTGTTACAAACGAAAATAGAATTAAATAAATGAGTGAGGCTGTCAAATTCAGGAATAAATAATGAGCTTATGACGTCAAACGTTACACTGATCGACCGACTGACCAACAAATATTCTGAGTGTGTTAATGACAAGGCAACGGCGCTTCACTAATCGCATGCTGATTTTTCTTTGCAAGCTATAAATACATTTTGAACGTCATGTTATCTTACGAAGGTGAATCATGTTTGATGCGACGCATAATAAGCAGAAATGAAATGAATGCCGACTGACACAATGGCAAGTGCGAGTGCGAGCAAGAGCGCAATATTTAGGTAACAGAGAACGAATTAGAAGAGTAGCTTAAAGTTTATCATAGCAACACAACACTGTTTATTTTATAGTGGGGAAATACAACTGGAAGTAGAGCAGCTTATAACGTAAGAGCGAGAGATAGTATCATGCTAAGGAAGGGCAGCTCAGCAAACAGAAAACTATGAGCTTTACAGCGCCGCTGCTAAGTTTAAAAACATACCTTAATGCCTGTTCACAAGTGTGTGAGAGCATCTTGAAAATCATGCGAATAAGAGAGAGCACTGATATCTTAGCAGCGCTGCTCCTGCTATCTTCCATTCTCTCTGAAAGCGAAATGGTTGCTCACTATTGTGTGAGAGCCATCTTTAAAACCAGACCAGACTGATAACTTAACAGCGCTGCTGCAGATATTGTCTTTTACTGACTAGTAGCTTAACAGCGTCGCCGCTGCCAACTCTCTCGCCCTCTCTCTCTCTCTCTCTATGAGTCGGAAGCTCAGCTTGACTGCTGCTGATGAGTCAGCGTCGCTATGCGTAATGTTAAGCACTATGTATAAAAGTCAATGCTTTGCGAAGCTTCAATTTAGTTGAAATAGACAACGCGTGGGCAGCACACACACACGTTTCTTGGCTGTAAGTTTTGATTGATATTTATTTGCATGAGGCGGCGACTGCTTGTACTAAAAACTAACAAACACCTAATTGGCAAACACAAAAGTAATGCAAACTTTTATTCAATTTATTTATGCACACATAACTGATGCACCCATTAAACACATACATACGCACACATACACAGAGCACAAGCACAACAACAACAACGACTACAGCCACACTTGACTACAGTTCGCCCATTGAAGATTCCATTACCGAGGGAACTGAGAACAGACAACAGACTGTTAACGCAACAATGTCTGATTTAATGGAAGATGTTAAACTGCAGCAGAAGGAGCAACAGCTGGAGGTGGAGGAGCATACGCAACAACAGGAGGAGCTACAGCTAGAAGTGTCGGAGGAGGAGACGGAGGAGCAGCAGCTGCAGCAGTTGACTCAAGATGTCGACACAATGGCGCATAATGAGGAAGCCGTAACGGAAGCGGAAACGGAAATGCCGCTGTATGACAGCGACAGTCTGATTGAAAACTTTGCAAACGACGACGAAACGAATTTCCAGTACCCACAGCTAGTCGAACGCGAGTTGCAAATGCCGCGGGAACGCGAAGAACTGGAATCATCGGACGATGAGGATGGCAGTCCGATTGAGATGAGTGACACATTCAACGATGAGTGGGCAACACTAGACGCCGCTGATCCCGCCAACGATTTGGATAATTCAATTGATGTCTTTGAAAGCTTTCAGCCAGTGGATCTATCCAATGACATTGCTGTTAACGATGTGGCCGCTGCGAATCCGGACTATCCCCATAATCCCGATGCGGAGGTGTTTGAGCTGCCTGCACCGGCCATTGCGACAATGGCAAAATTTGAGAAATTATCGCTGAAAACGCGGGCGCCGCTGTTGAAGTGAAGCAAACAAATTTAGTTGTAGTTATTATTATTGGAATAAGTGTTTTAGTTGTCTAAGCAGAACTGCATTAATTTTTATTGAGCTCATCAACAGATTATTTTAAATGCTTTAGGAGCAGAGCAGCACTCATTAAATTATTATATCAATGTTTTGTCTAAGTGCGAGTATTAAATGCATAACAAATGCATACCAAAATATTTATTGATGCAAAGATCTGAAATATACCAAAAAAGAACAAAATAATTCGAATTTCATTTGCCCTAAAAAACCCTAATTTAATTAATTTAAATGATTGCATTTCATAATAATTGTATTCAATTTAAACTGATTTATTTACTGAAACAGCTCTGGGCATAATAGCTGCTGTTGCAACATCAGTGTGGCATTAAAAACCAAACAGCACAGAAATATCAGTAGAATTTTAAAATTCAAAGCCTGTCGAAGATGCCAAATTGAATTCCTCATGGGTTCTGTGTGCAAACGTAGATAAAAAGAGCAGTTCTGCAAAGGAAACAGTATTTAATGGGAAATTTTTATTATTTTAAGTGTATTATTTTTTCTTTTAAGCATTCAGCTTATTTACATGCCCCTCACCTTAATGTCCAAGAGTTTGTTGAAAATGTTTTCGATTGCTGTTTCATCCACTTCAAATTGGGAATGCAACAATTCGATGCGAAATACTTGTTGCCTCAATTCTTGATTCAATTTCTCGATGCGATCGTTGCATGAGGCAAGCAGCAAGAATTTTAAGATGGGCGCCAAAAAGCTGCCAATTCGAATAAATGTTCCCTCATTGAGTTTACTCCACTCATCCAAAACATAGACAAAGTCATGTGTGGACTTTAAGATGCTGACATAGAGCAAATCGGAGATTTGCAGCCAGAGTTGACTAACAAGCCCATGGACTCGGCTAATTAGACTGTATAAATTATAAAACTGAATCAGTTGACGACGACAAAATGAAGGCGGGAAATTTTCGATTTCAGTTAGCTGATCAATTAAGACTCTGAGCCAGGCCATCAAAAGCAGCTGGTAAATGAAATGTGCCAAAAAGAACATTTCGAATACCAGTAGATTGTATGTATAGAAACAGGGTTGCCACCAGTTTTGTACAAGTTGCACAACACTAAATTCATATTGTAGTAAAAATATAAACAGAATCCAAAGCTCAGTTTTGAATTTACAGCAGTTGCCACAATTCGATTTTATAATGCGATGTAATTTCATCAATTTTTGAGTAGCCAACAAGCAGGCTTCCCTGTACTTCCGGCTGTGGAACAAGCGCAGTAATCGAAGCAAATATAAATTATTTACAAGCAGCATTAAATAGCTGACAAATGTCTCAAAATCATTTTGGCAAATCGGGTAAAGTATTTCAGGCTTGAAGACCATATAAAATAATGCACCAAGTGGATTCAGGTTGTCACTGATTAACACTATTATCAGAAGTAGCCTGTATAGAAATATGATCCTCCAATTCGATTTATATGCTCTCAATTTGCCAGATTTTCTACTAAGTTTGAAGTGAGCATATCCTCCAAAGCGGCAGATTTGATCAAGTGTACCACACAGGACCGGAAAGCTCCAGCGGAATATCAACTGCTCCAAGCGATCCATTCGAAATTACTGACCAAAGTGACAAAGTGGTTAAAATAATGTTGAGGCTCCTCCTCCATTTCCAACTCCTCCTTCTGATGGGCAACATAATTTATATAATTGTGGCGCATTACGTTCTAACTGCTAAATGATAGTGTGACGTTGAAACTGTATTCACATACACTGGAAAAACACAGTGTAGATGCTGTGAATACAGATTTTCTTTTAAGTTCAGATATTAGTTTTATTCCAAAATTTACAGTTATTGGGTTTGCGTATTCACATTTCTTCTCAATACATTACAAACTTTTCGATCAAATTATGAAGAGTATTTTTGTGAAACCATTTTCTTTTTACATTTATATATATAAATATATATACATATATATACTTATACCAAGTTGGAACTTGAGGAAGAAATGCCACTTATCCATGGGTTGTCCTTGTATGTAGATAATGTGGTGTAACTCTTCGGACATATTCGGGCAAATATGCTGTTAAAGAGGATTCCATTTATCTTCAACCAAAGTTTGGTATCTTGAGAATGCAGTTTACAAATCCGAAAGTAGAGTCCACAGAATAGAATAATCTGTTGTTGATCACGTCTATTTAGACGATGGCCATTCTCCATATTCCATACAAGCAATACTTTGTGCCAGGATATCAAAATGAGCTGGTAGACAAAGTAGGCCCAGTAGAAGAGCTCGAAGACAAGTTGCTCATAAATTAGTACCAAAAAAACTGCAGTTTGCTTTAATTTCATTTTCATTTTAAAATACTGCCAATTTGTATTAATCAAAATGGACATGGGCATATACAAGTTATATCCGGAAAGATTTTCATCCAGCTCTTCATATAAAGAGACATACATCACAGCTATGAAGTAAAAGTAGTTCATGTAATCTATGATGATGAAAAATATTTTTATAACGAAGGCAATTAATTTTTTAGTATCTGAGTGTTCGCAAGTGTGCAATTTTCCTGTTTCCTTGTTGAACCTGAAGTATCCAAAAACACAGAAACGACAGATCCAATAAATCGCTCGACTCAATATATAGATTGTTATTTTTAATAAAAAGTGTTCCATTTTCGATTTGTTGTTTTCATCAAGATGCATTTTGATGAACTGAATTTCGTGGCGTTAGTTTGCTGGATGAATTCGAATCAGATTAATAAGTAAATGACATCATTACGCATAATTTTCTATATTAGTGACTTCGATTAGCTAAACTGAAATGGAGTTCAAATGAATATTGATAATTATGTGAGTATCGACAACTAATATTTTATTATTGTAACCTTTGGAATAATTTGTCATTTAAATGTTGCACTCCCACAAATTTAATTATAGTATTATATTTGCTCTTAGTACAATAATATTTGTAATCTATCAAATATAGTGGGTATTAAACTAAGAATTTTCAACATTTGTAAGGGAAAACTTTTAATTTACATTTCATGCTTGAACGGAAGAGGTGTGACTATTTTTCCAATTGCATTTGTCAAATCATCCTGCAAATTGGACATTGTGTTCAAAAAACAGGTCCAAATGAATAATAAAAGGAACTCGTTGTTAATCGTTTGTCCCACATGCCAAATATGGTTTCTGATCGGTCGCGTTTGCTGCTGCAGAGCAAAACAGTTAAACTAGAAGAAATAACAATTATATTAATCATAATTTAAATAATTCTAATTATATTAATGACATATTCACCTTGCAATCCAACAGCTTGCCAGACAATATTTCTTGAGCGGACTGTTCTCGATTCAGTGATTTTTCCCCTTGCAACAATTGAATAAGGATGATTTGTTGACTTAAGAGTGTGGTTAGTTCCTCGATGCGATTATTACAGAGACTCAAAAGAAAGACTCGAATAGGAGGTGCCAGACAGTTTCCAATTTGGCACTTGAGGAAGAAATACCACTTCTGCATGGGTTGTCCTTGCGCATAAATAATGTTGAATAACTCTTCGGACATATTCAGTGATAGGGCAAAAATGCTGCCAAAGAGGACTCCAGCTATTTTTAACCAAAGTTTGGTAACTCGAGAATGTAGTTTCCAAATCCGATAGTAGAGTCCATAGAACAGAATAATCTGCTGTTGATTTTGATTACCATTCTCCAGATTATGTAAGTAGGACTTCAGGCATGTAAGCAAAACTTTGTGCCAGGATATCAAAATAAGCTGATAGACGAAGTATGCCCAATAAAAGAGTTCGAAGAGTAGTTGCTGATAGACAGTTATCCAAATAAAACCTTCTGTCGAAAGTTGATTCCATATTTGTAGAGCATTTAATATAGACTCAAATAGAAATATGATGAGAATATTGATTTCAACTGTGAAATAAATGCTGTCGAAAGTCGAGATCATTTTTCTATGAATCTCAATGACTTCATTGATTACGGATACGTAGGATGCACTTATTTTTCGACTATGAAGTATATAAACCATTTTACTGTAGTGCCAATTCGCATTGCTTAAAATGGATATAAGTAAATAATAGTCATATCCGCACAGACTTTCATCAAGCTTGTCAAACAAAGACATATAAGCCGTCATTACCACATAAATGTAATTTTCGTAGTCTGTGAATAATAAAAATATCTTTACAATGCTGGCAACTATTTTTTTAAAAACTGAGTGTTGGCAAATGCATAATTTTCCCGATTTCTCATTGAATCTGAAGTATCCGAAAACACAGAATCGACAAATCCAATAAATAGCTCGACTCAAAATATATATTGTTATTTTGAATAAAAACTTTTCCATTTCCGCTTTGTTGTTTTCATCAGGTTGAATTTTGACGAACTGAATTTTTGTGGCGGTTGGTTTGTTCTATTTAATATTATTATTATTATTTTCAGAGTGATATATGATCATTATGCCAAATGTTCTCTATTAGTTGCTCATTTAAGGCATTTGTGCTCTATATGAAAATATACATACAAATAAAATGGTGTAGATATGAAAGCTATTATTAAATGATATCTCAGTAGTTTAATTTTACATGCAAATGTTTAAAATGAGAACAACTTTAATATGAACAATTTATTTATTTTTTATTGCTTTCGTTTTTTTAAATTTGCAACAATAATAAACGATTGATTAAATACATTTTAATGCTGTTATTGACTTGTGCGTTTAATTAATGGTTAACTTATGGCCAGTTAATTACTCGTTATCCGTTGGACGTGTGGCATCTATTTTTATTTTTTATTATTTTATTTTTTTTTGTGACCAAACAGCTTAAACTAAGCAGCTTATCGAAATGTTTTTTTTATGCTACTCTTGCAATTAAATGTTGAGCTTAACAGGCTGCATACAAATGACTAAATGTACGGCATATGCAGCTGTTAAGTAGTTATGTTAAGGTGTATTGTGG
The DNA here is from genome assembly GCA_035042185.1 of Drosophila kambysellisi. Taxonomy (NCBI): domain Eukaryota; kingdom Metazoa; phylum Arthropoda; class Insecta; order Diptera; family Drosophilidae; genus Drosophila; species Drosophila kambysellisi. The sequence goes on from JAWNLS010000417.1 coordinate 893,065, forward strand.
AGAGACAAACTGTTTACACAAGGGTTAAAGCTTAAGCTGCTGAACAGTCTTGTAGCAGTAGCTGTTAAAGGGCGTTCCTCAAAAGCGAAGTGCTTGTTTTCAATTTACGCTTAAGCAATCGAAAATGTATTAATAAATTTGGTACCATTATTTGTTGTTATGTAATATTCATACATAACAAAACTGATGCTTTAATTACTAGTTCTACCATTAGCTGCTACCTTTTTTTATTGCGCTCTTTCGGAGATGAACAGCACTGATTATTTACATTGTCCAAAAAATACGTTCATATTTATTTAATCGAATGGATATCTTTAAAGTGATGTTGTTGATTTATGCTCTGCAAATAAGTGCAAAAGCCGTTGTAATTTTTGCCATTTCATTTCATATTTACCTGTTTAATATTTACGCGTCAATTTCATATTGCTTTCGCTTGGGCGCAGACACTTAACGAATTTTTGCAGAAGTGGCCAACATGTTTGTGCATGCATACGGGCTGTCCAGCTGCCAAGAGTCATCATCATCATCATTATCATGTTTAACATCATGATCACAATGGCCGTATTTTTAACATTTATCTGTTGCCGTGCATAAAGGTAAGTAATTATGGCGCTGTCACCCTCCCACCCACACTTTGGCAATTGGCGCTGCTTTCAAGTGCAGCTCCCTGCTATGTGCCCACCTCTCGCTATCTCGCTCTTTCGCTTTATTATTTACATTGCAGTTGCAGTTGCTGTTCTTGTTGCAATGATGATTGCGTTTTTCAATTTGCAATTTATATTTTGTATTTACAAGCGCCAAATAACGAGAATTAATTCTTGTTAAATAAGATATATTTGAGAGAAGTTTCCTGTACATTAGCAGATTATTGATGTTGGTTTCATGTTTGTTTTAACTATGCTAGATTTTATTTAAATTATTTTTATTAATTACGAATTTAGTTTCAAGTTGTGATGGGTAAATGGAACGGTTGAAGTCAACTGTATTAATTGATTAAAAAATATTTGCTATCATGAATGTTTTTGTACCACATTTTCAAGTTGCATATCTTTTCCGTATATTTGTATCTAACTCCCTACACAATTTCTTTTACATTTGCTAACTTTATTTACACGTTGTTTAAAGGCAATTTGTAAACACAAACTTGTTTCATAACTTTCCTCAGCCTTAGTCTGGTTGTTGTTGTATTGTTTTTGCTTTCAACACAGCTGTTGTTGCCTTTGTCACACACGTGCCACAACCGCTACACAAGGGCTAACAATGTTATCCTCTAGCTTGCCACACACACAAACACATACACACATACACATAGATACTTAATGATGTGCTCCTTTTATGCTTCTGTCCTTTTGGCATTGGTCTATAACTAAATATAAAGTTGAATTGGTTGGCAACGCTTTGTTGCCCATCCCCACCCCCCTCCCATCAAGACCCATGTTATGCCTTTGTGTGCAAGGTAAACATTGGCGTGGAGTGAAGAATGGGAGCGGTAACCGAACACAGATTCGGCAAAGATTAGCGAGCGCATTTTTTGTGGCTACTTTATTTTAAGCTGCAAGTTAAACTTAATTAATTTTTTGGGAATAAATGAGATAAGCGGTGAAAAAATGCTCGAGTCGTGAGAGCTCGACTGGTGGGGATACCACTATTAAATACATTGTATGAAAGTTATTATTATAAAAGCTGAACTATACTTGGTCTACGCATAATATACGAGAATTAAAATTAAAAATATTATTATTAGGACCCAGAAGGTCCCTGAGAAAGAGAATTTCATGAATTTTTTTTTTTAACAATTGTGGCTTTTATTCCTATCGATTTGTATCCATGTTCTTGTAACTGAGTCAGTTATAGACAATATGCGGCAAATTTGAAAACGACACACTTTTCCCCATTTCACAATTTTTAAAATTTCTAATATTTCATGGCAATCAGTAGAGATACTATCTACACAAGTATAAATTAAATAGTAGTCAAGTCTATTTCGTTTCTGGTTTATCTTTATTTATTTTTTAGTTTATACAATAAATATCTAAAGTATAAATTAAAGAGTAGTTAAGTCTTTCTTCCTCTACTGATTTTTCTTGACTTCTTTTTCCACACGTTTCAAAATACCATCCATGTTGGAAACCAGTTGCTCCAAAATTTCCTCGAGCAGCGAGACGCGATTGTTAAGCCTAGGAGTGAGAGAGAGAGATAGAGTGAAGCATAAAGTCAACCTAGGCAATGAGTACTGTACGACTACCCACCGAAACATATCTTTGTTCCTGACATCATCGGGCACATCTTCAAAGTATTGTGCCCTGTGCGGCATAAAAGTATGCATTAATTTAATTGAATTACATTTAATTTAATTTTAGTTTATTAAAATTTAATTTTAGTTAATGATACTTACTCGGCCTCGGTCATATTGCGACGCAGCTGAACTTTGGGCGCTTTAAAGGTTTTCTTACCCGCATCATCCGACTCATAATCCTGATTGTCGACGGTGGGCCGCTGTTGAACGGGTGGGGCATGCCGCTTGCGTCCACAATGGGTAATAAAGTAGATGAACGATGTTAGCTTTTTGTAGATATAGGAGCCCAGTTGACTGCGACCCTGAGTAATTTCACTCTTCACCGAATTGTACGTCTCCATTATGATGGCTAGGAACATGTTCTAAGCAGGAAAGAAATCCATAAATGAGTATCAGATATGATTCCTAGATATGATCTCTTCGACATACCAGTAAAATGAAGAAGACCAACAGAATGTAGGTTAGAAAGTAAATGGGTCCCAGCACCCGATTGGCCTCCTCGATGAGATTGTATTGAAAGTCGCCGAGGATCATGCGTATCATGGTCAAAATCGAGGTGACAAAATTACGAAAATCGGGATGTTTGGTTCCAAAGAGCAATAGACCCAGCTGGGCATAGGCCAAAAATACAATGCCAAACATCAAACTGAAACCGGCCAAATCCTTGGAGCACTAAAATAGTTGATATTATAGAATTGCAGAGTTGTAAGTAAAGTTGATCGCACTTACGCGTTTCAGCGTCGTTGTAAATTGAACGAGTGTCTTGTTGAAGCTGATGAACTTAAAGATCTTGATCCAAACGAGAAAAGCTAGGATTGCCATCATATCCACGTAGATGGTATTCCAGAAGCACAATTGATCCAGACTTTGGTACGTTTCCTCAAATTTGGCCTTATGGATGAGTGTATTTACTTTGAACGTATGCCACACGTTATAGAGTAGAGCCAGATAACAAAACTGCACAACATATATAGTATACATATATAAATAATAGTAAAAATGTATAAGTGAAATTATTTAACTTATTCACTTACAATTAAAATGATCGAATCGAGCACATTTAGCAGCGATCGAAAGTAGTTCCTAAGGCCCGATTTACGTATTGCATTGATCTCCAATATGTTATAGTAGACAACCATAATATAATAGAATATATAGATAACGGACATCGTTAGACTTGTATCCGTTAGGAACGTGAACTCCTTAACCGTCTGCAGTTGGCTCTGTGGTATAACGCCACCAGTTGGTGGTATTTCCGCAATGAATCTGATAGTGTCAAGAACGTTTAATAATAGAAATTTGTATATTCGTAAAAAACATATGTTTTATCGAAGTAATTTCTAATTGGGACTGTTAATATAATGTTGCACTTACTTGGCGCTCTGAAAGATGTCCGTGTTGTGGTTGTACAGATTAAATTCGACCAAACAGAGTCGTGAACCGCGATCCAACCAATGCCGTTTCCTCAGATTTTTGATAATTTCCTGATTTTTTCGTTTGTTGTAGGTCAGATCGACTGTGTAGCCACCGCTCCTATAGAAACCCAGTGTTGTCCACAATGGTGTCGAGTCCAGTTCGGTCATCGTTCGATATGGAGCACCGCCGTGCTCGCCGCCAATCTCTTCCGCTCCGGAGGAATAGGCGGCATAGCACGTATTAAAATAACGGATGAATGCATCATTCACGAAGCAGCTATCCTTGCGTACACGGATCTGGCGTAGACGTGGCGGACCCAGCAATAGATTCTCATGCAGAAACACTCGTCCTTCCAGGTGCGTCATGTTGGCGTGATCAAATTGGGTGTGACCTTTGGACATTTTCTCCATATTGTCAGCTTTATTTTCGCGTTTCTGTCGCTTTTGTTTTTTATCATCCTCATCCTCATCTTCATCACCTTCACCTTCTTCTTCGGGCGGTTCTTGTGCTTGTTCGGTCGTTGATTCTACATCGGGCGGTGGTTCTTCATAATAATCCACTGAACCACTTTCATCGGTATGAGAGCCATTGGGATGCACTATGGACATATCGCCATGCAGTGTGACCAGAAAATTATGCAGCAAATAGTTCCAGAAGTCCTGTACGGTTATCAATTTCTCAAATGATATGGTCACAGTTGGCATTACAACCATTTCACGAACCGTAAATTGTTTTTTCATTGTGTCGTTAAAGTAAAACATATACGAGTGGCGCACCGAGAGTGTGACTGTGATATCAAATATATTGCGTTAATATTAAGTTTGCACAATATAATATCATCATCGAATGCCCTAAATATGGCGCTGTTAAGTGAGTACTGTTAAGTAAGCATGAGCACTGTAAAGCAAGTACGTAAAGTACTGTAAACTATCACTGTAAAGCGTGTACTGTTAAGTGAGTACTGGTAAGTGAGTACTGTTAAATAAGTATTGATAAGTGAGTACTGTTAAGTAAGCAGTATTAAGTACTGTTAAGTGAGTGCCTGTAACAATGTAAGACATATTTATAACAAATACTACAAATCTGTCTCTATATGTATTTAAAAGAATCTATCAATTCACCTCCCTAAAAATCATTCGCTTACTCACCCAGCGAGGTTAGAATTAGAAATATGATAAAGACGCCGAATTCCATTAGTGCATCCCGCACTTCCTCATCGGTGGTGTATAGAATTTGTCTTGCCTTCTGCTGTCCCTCTCTGATAGAAATGCGCGGTCGCTCTGGTTCGGGATCAGTAACACTCACTGCTTCACTGACTAGCGGTGGTAAGAATCTAACCACCCTGTTTGATCGGGTAGACACAACAGATGGAACTATGTTGCCATCGTGCAATACCGAATGCCTTATCGTACGATTAATTTGGGTGCCCTCAGTTTGGGACTCCTCTGCGTTCTCACCTCGTCCGCGTTGCGAGCCGCTGGGACGTGGTGGAGGCCTGGGTCGACGCGGCGACGAAGATCCCTGTCCCGGGTCCAAATCAGACATTTTCTTTATGTTTGCTTTCTATTCAAGTATTATTTGAATATATAAATGTTATTTTTTCAGTTTTCTTTTTTTTTGATATTTAAGCTGCTGTACAAATATTATTTGATTTTATTTTTTTATGTTGTTTTTCGTTTCAGAGGCTCGTCAAACTGAGGTTGGGGCAAACGAGGCGAGATTTTGACAGTTAGTCAGCTTTTGGTTTAAGCACTGTTTACTTTGATCTGGCGTCCTATCGAAATATGCACACAAATAAAACACACGTCAGTGCTTAGGTGAAGTGTGAACCGACTAAAAGATACCCCTTTATCGTGCTTTCAATTTTCCATTATATTTATCTATATTTAGATAGAAAAAATATTTATTTATTATTATTATTTATTTATTTATTTATCCAAGTTATATTCAGTATCTTAAGTATCTCAAGCTACCCTGCTTGAGCCATGGCTTAATATGGGTAGATGCCATAAGAAATGGCAAGAAATGCATTCAGCATTTGCCCAGGTCCAGCATCCCTACACACACCCACACATACACACACACAGCGTAGGCATCCTTGCTTGTCCATATGCATATTTCATGCGTTAACGCCAACGTTTGAATTGCAGCAGCAACTGACACAGCAACTGCAAGCAGTTTTTGATTTATGGTCCGTCGTTGGGGGGGCAGCTCGCACAGACGCTCCTTTGGGCTATCAGCGGCAGTTGAGTTGTCAGCACACATAAAAAATGCATGTACAATAGCATAAATGTGATAAGAACCCTCAGCAAAACCGCTTACAATGGCTGCCAGCGAGGCTCGAGGACAAAAGACAGCTCCTTTGCCAACATTGCTTTGCCTTTTAAGATTTTCTATGCAAATTCCAAATACTTTTAGTCCAGTCCTTAAACCTAAATTGAGCTATTTTAAGTTTGTTTAATTGTGTTCTTGACTAGTGCTTTAGACAGTGTAATAATAATGATTGAAAGTGCTTTACTTTAGAATATTAGTTTAGTTTAGTTGGGATATATGTAAATTAAGATAATTTTGAAAAAGTTATGACCCTATCTTTCACTTAAGATCAATTTCAATGCAGAATCTTGATTTCTTATTATTTTCAACTGGTATTTCTTACCTTTTCCTATTATTTTCTATAATATGTGATTAATTAAAAGAGCTTCTGCGTTTTTGGTTTTGTTTTGTTTTTTAATATTTATTTATTTGTTTAAAAATATTAAAACGTTTGCGTGTTTTTCATATACTTTAAAATATTTATAAAGTTCGCTCTCCATATTCATGGAGAAGCTATTAAAACGCTAGATCATTTGATTCTTAAATGGTTTAACTTGTTTTTGTTTTAAATATTATTACTATTTGTAGTTGTATTTTTTGTATGCATTTTAAGTACACTTTCATTTGTTTTTTTTTTCTTTTAACAATTTGCATGTTGCACATTAAATAATAATTTGAAAGATTTAACAAAATATAGTTTATAACTATTAACATAGTATTATTATGCACTATGTTGTAGTAGGTTTTTTTTTTAAAGAAACAATAGACTAAAATCTAAAAGTACGACTGACACATGATTTGTGTTTCTGTGTTTGTGAAATTATTAAGGCTAGATTTTTAGATTTGTCAGAACTCAGTTTGTTATATATTTTTATAGAGCAGACTTTACTAACTTTTGAACGGAGTTTCGAATGTTTTGTGCCATATAACTAAAGAATGCCTGCTAAAGAAAATACATATTATAAATAAATATGTTAAAATCAGGTCTACAAATTTATTTCTGATTTACATTTTTTTTTTGACTGTGTTTTGAATTATTTTTTTAAATCACTAAAAGCTACAAATTAATTTAATATGATTTCTCTCTTTTTTCCAAATGTGTAATTTTTTTTTTATTGATAAAAACATTCATTGATTTCCCGTTTTTTCGCTTTTGCTTTTTTTTTGTTTTTGCTTAACTATTTGGCTTTGAAAATACTTTGGCGCCACAACGCAGCTTTTGTTTTATGTTTGGTTTTCAATATTAATTTTTTGTTTTTATATATTTTATTGTTAATGAATTTAACGCACTAGAAATTGTGTTCAGCAAAAGTGATTACAACAAGGATGCAACTTTTAAGCTACTTCTTTGGTTGGTTTTGTGTGTGTGAAGAAGAAGAAAACAATGATTTGTGATTTTGTGTTGTTGTTTTTTTGATTTGTTTTGTTTTTTGTTTTTTTTTTGGTGTGTGCTTAACATTAAAAAGATTTTATAATTGGTCCTTTGGTTTCAAAACTCTTTCGCTACAAAAAGGCACAATGTGGAACTACGACTATTTTTCTCTATTTGTGTGTGTGTGTCTGTTTTGGTGTTTAAGCCACGCCCTCCCCACCCCTTGCCCAGCCCACCATTTAGTATGGCTTGCCAGAATCTCGGGGCCGCTTCAATTGGACCTTGAGACGCTTGGTGCCGATCTGAAATCCATGCATCGCTTGGATGGCCGCATTGGCGGAGTGGGGATTATCGTAGGAGACGAAGCCAAAGCATTTCGATAGGTTCGTCTGCTTATCGATAAACACCTTGGCCGATAGCACATTGCCAAAGGGCAGAAATGTCGAGGCGAGATCGGTATCTATGAATTCCTGAGGTAGATGATAGATAAACAGATTGCTGCCATCCGGACCTGAAAATTAACCAAAGATAGACAGAGATTATTTTCAAAGGTCGCCTAAAGATATGCAATGGTTTTTTTCTTCATTTTTTTATAATAAAGGGTCTGTTGAGCTTGTTGTGCCACTTACCCTCGATCTGTTTGCCTGCCACGCCCGCTGCTGCCGCCTGCAAGGCGCTGGCGTTCATGGATTGGGCGGCTCCAAATGCGGCTGCGGCTGCATTGGCGCCATTTGTTAAGCCGCTCAATGTGGTTGCCCCATAAGGATCTGCGGCGCTGGTGGGCCCTAGAAAATGTTATAGATATAGCTAGTTAAATGAATGTTGAATTTCTTTCAAAACATATGCATAAGTTCTGCTGTGCTAAAAAGAGAGAGAAAGAAAGAAAGAGAGAGAGAAATAGACAGAGATATTGTTGTTGTTGTTTGCTTAAGTTTATGCATGTTGTTCATAATAAAAACAAATTAAACGGCAAACAAACGAATATGGAGAGATGCAGACAGGAACAGGGCGGCTGACACGCCCACACAGCACACACACACACACACACACACATACACACATAGACAGTAAACGCGCTGTGTTGAGTTAACGCATATGGGAAGTGGACATTATACTATATACATAAATACACACATATATATTTTGACCTGGGTTTCCTTTTGTTTTGCCTGTTTTGCTTTTGCTCTGCTTGTTTTTTTTTTTTGTTTTTGTTTGTTAGCTTGCTTTACATTATTAAATTTTATACATCCTTTTGTGCAGCATATAAAAAAAAAATTTGTTAGCCTTTGTTGTGCGCACGGCTGCCTTGTTTTTTTTTTTATTTTTTTAATTGAGCTGTGTACCGCCCCAAAATGCGGCAGCCCCCTCCCACCTGCCAACTACCCCCCCGTCTCACGTATGCTTTGTGCAACACACGAATTTTTGTAATCTACTAAAAATTTATTACGTTTTTTGGCCCGGTTTCTTTTGTTATTTGCATACGTGTTATAACAAACAGCAAACAATATGAAAAATAAGAAATTCTTACGCAATGAAAGTTCTGCATTTCAGCCAATTTTATGTGCCACAAAAATAACAACAAAGAAGAAAAAGGTTCATGAGTTTTTTTTATATGCATCGCCCGAAGGTGGCAGAGTGTTGAAACTTGGAATATATATGGCGGTTCAGATCTGCTTTAAATAAGGTGTAAAGATTTGTAATTGTACGGAGGGGAAATCCAAAGAATTTCGAGATAGTTCAAAGTAGTAGTAGTATATCTTTCTGCAGTCTTGGAGTTGTAGTTTATGATTATGGTTGAGATAGGATAAGAAAATAGGCAAAGTTTAAATCGGAGAATTCTATATCTTTTATAGTTTTGTAGCTACAGTTACTAAGTTTAAAGATTAGATTTAGATTACTCTGAACTTTTCCAAACCTTTTCCTCGCCGCAAGTCTGTTTTTTTTTTTATCAGCGTATTACAAAGTCGGCAAAGTCCGACTATAGTTTTGATAGCCGTTTTTAGTATATGACCATCAAATTATGGCTCTACATTTTTTATGCCCTTCATTTGTGTAACTGAGTATTGTGGCACAATTTGGGGTAATTTATTTTTAAAAGCCCTGTCGCTAACAAGCAATGTTGGAAATGGTAATTGAAAGTCAGTCAAAATACAGTTAAAAAAAAATTTCGTGGATGGGGAAATGTTAATCAATCAATTGATTTGTGCCAATTTAAGTTTTTAATATTCAAATTTGTATTTGAATGATTAAAAATCGTAGTGAAGATATTTTAAAAGTGTTGCGAAATTATTTGATTTAATTATTTACATTAAAGAAAATTGTTTATCTCTCATTTTATTGCATTAATTAATACTCATGAGATTATATATTTCAAATATTTATACAGCGATGGGAAAGTTATAAATAAACAACTTTTTGTATTTTTTTTAATTCAAAGCTTTTCTGTGTAAAATAATTTTTGTGCTGCTGTTTCTACTGTTACTTTAATACCTATTGATCTGTGTTTCAAAGTAATAAATATAAAAAACTAATTTAATTCAATTTTTTATGCAATGCAATACTACTTTTGTCATAGTTTTATTTGTGTTACTTTTTGAGCTGCTTTGCCGTTGATTATCCCAGCTCAAATATTGTATTTTAATATTAATTTAATTTTTTGCTTCTTTTTTTCTTTAAAAATATTTTAATACTGTGTGTCGAACATTTTTTAATTTCACGTTGATTGCTAGGTTTTTTGATTTTTATTGGAAATGGACACTCAATGACGCTGCAATTTTTCCTATTGTTGTTTTGGTTTTGGCATATTGTGAAATGCAATTGGTTTTTATTATGACTCACTCTTATTTTTTTTATTTCGAATGCAATCAACCCAGTTTTCCGGTAACAATAGTTGATCTGATATTTTCCAGTTGCATATCTGGTGTTATTCGAATTTTGTTGTGGCAAAATTGTAAAACAGTTGCTCCTTTTTTTTTAGTGATTGTTATTGCATGACCATTTTTATTGAAAGCCAGCAAAATTTGTTCAGTTAAAACCCAGTTAAGAGTAGGCCAACACTGCATGTATTTTTAATTAACAATTGTCATGGCTTTTTGGAGGTGGAGCGATTCCTTTTGAGGTCACCGCGTTTGAGTTAGAAAGTTTTGTGAGCTTAGTGTATCTATTAGCTTTGAATATGAAACTCCTGTTTTTAAGCCCTGACAGAGGGCGTCTCCGAATGTATGAAATGTATATATATACATATATATTTTATTGATCAGCATTATTTGCCGAGCAGATGTTGCCAAGTCCGTTTGTCCGTCTCGGTTTTAAAACTATCCTGTTGCTATTTGGAGTATATTCGTATATTCATTATATCATATAAATATAAATAGATATAGATGGGTAAATATGTGAACCAATCTGTGTGCCTAGGATAGATGATCTTTCTTGTTTAAATATACTTATTACAATTACTAACTTATATTGATTACAAATAATAAATTGTATTTATATACTTATCAAAAATCTCTACGTTTTTCAAAATAGATGCTTTAATAATCATAGAAAATTGGCTAAAAATATTATAACTATTGAAACTACAAAGACAACATATAATCAAAAATTTCTACATCAATTTTGAGTATAGTTTCAATTAGTTTATGCGGGAAAAAGATATTTCGGGGAATAGTTTTGTGTAGGTTCAGCGATTAATTATGGTTTTAGTTGGGGTTTTTTTTAACCTGAGTATTTGGGCAGGGCAAGACACATGCAGGTGGTAAAGGAATAGAGTGAATTATTTTTTTTTGGATCGTGCTGTTGTTAAATATTTTTATAATTGCAATTTTAGTAAAAACAAGTTGAAAACAAAACGGTTAACAAGTTAGGAACACATTCACACCCGCTACGATTACGGCTAGAACAGATACATTAACAGATACATAGAGATACAGATACATAGATACATATTGCAAAGATACAGTTACATAGATACATTGATCTACTTACAAAGCGCGCTGAGCGTTAGCGCTTGACTCGCACTCGCTGGCGGCAGAGGCGGTGCCACGCCCATTAGCTGAGCCAAATGTGCATGCGAAATCAGCTGTGGTTGTTGTTGCTGTTGGTGTTGTTGTTGTAGCTGTTGCTGTCCAGCATGGGGCATAAAGCTGGCGACAAGCTGACGTTGTTGGTTGTTGTTGCTGAGGATGTTGTTTGTGTTGTTGTTGCTGTTGCTGAGACGATGACTGTGACTGAGACTGCTGATGTTGCTGCTGCTGCTGATGTTGCTGTTGTTTTTGTTGTGCTGGGATGTGTTTAGTAGCGTTACCAAATCCTGCATAGACATGGATGCACTGGTGAGCAGTCCAGTGCCAGCAACATGCCCGGCGGCAAGGAGCCCGCTGCTGCTGCCGCTGCCGCTGCCGCTGCCGCCGCCGATGCCGGATGTTGGTGCGAGGCCAAGTGGGAGAGATGACGTTGTTGTTGCAGATGCTGCTGCTGCTGCTGCTGTTGCTGATGTTGGTGTACCGGCGATGCTTGCAGCGGCTGCTGCTGCTGCTGCCGCAGCGGCGTTTGCAGCCGATAGAGTTGCTGCGCCGGATGATGCTGCTGCTGCTGATGCTGATGAAGATGGACCGTGTTCGCCGTGGTGGGCACTATTATCCGGTGGGTGGAAATTTAGTCCTGTTTCAGTTTTCCATATATTTTTGGTATTTTTTTTTTTTTGTTTTGTTTTTTGTACAGTTTTGAGTTTTGGTTTTATGGTTGTAAGGTTTTGGTTGAGTTGGTTGATTTGATTTGATTGATTGATTGATTGAATTGTTTGTTTTGTACATGACCACAGAGTCAATCATAGACATACCATAAAAATGTTCAACGAATATTTATATATATAAAAAACATAGAAGAAAACACACACCCAATTGGATTATTTACATTTACAAGAAATTAAAAATTAATTTGGTTTTTTGTTGTTGGTTTTTCATGTAAATATTTATAACATACAAATCATAAAACATAAATAAATAAAACATAAAAGGGCAAAACAAAAAATAAAACGAACGAAAATAAAAATCAAACAAATTTTGAAATCATAAAATAAATAATAAATTCCAAATAAATAAATAAAAAATTAATGTAATAAATTCAAAGACAATAATTGTTTATGTTTGATAAATTTGAAAATAATCTAAAAATTATTATAAGTTATCAAAAGTCGTAAATTTAAATACTGATATAAATAAAACGATTCAAATTGAAAAATCAGTTTTAAAATAAGGAATCAAAGTAGTAAATTTAATTTTTTAACTTTCGAGATAATGTAAAATCATTATAAAATATTATAAATTATTAAAATACGAGAATTTATAGAAATCAATACTTTTTGGAAAAGATAACACAAATAAAAAATTATTGTTTTTAAAAACAAAAAAAAATAAAAAATAAATGTATATAAATCAAATATTAAATTGCATAGACATAAATTCAAATTCAAATGCAGTTAGACATATATAAATATAAATAAATAAAATATTTAAAAGTTGCATTTGCATAAAACGATGCGCTAAAAACGGCTGCTCAAAATGAAGGCGTGGCGGGCAAATTAATTCAGATTAGGGCGCTATTAAATTATTTGAGCCATGAATTCGATAACACAATTAGTTGGCAAGCAGCTACACAAAACGAGACTCCTAAACACATATTTGAGACAGAGAGGGATACAGACAGAAAGAGAGACAGATAGAGAGAGAGAGCGAGAGGGAGATATACAGAGAGGTAGAGAAAGAACGAGCGACACATAAAAACTGCAAGGCTTGTGTGTAAGTATATGTATGTGTGTGTGTGTGTGTGTGTAAGTGTGTGTGTGATGAGCACAAAGAGGTCACAACATTCAACAAAAAAATAAAAATTGAGTTTTACATATTTTGTTTTTTTATTCTGTTCTAAATTGTGTACTTTGAATGAGCCGCTGGAAAAGCCATTATTCCAACTATCAAAGACAATGCATTCTCCATTTTTTAGCAGACTGCTATATTACTTCCCCCCACCCTCCCCCCCTCCCTTGTCTTTGTCGCCATCATAAAACTTTAAGTGTCCTCACCTGTGGCCAGGTATTACTTTTTTCTTCATATTTTCTACTAGCTTTTCTTCTGCTTTGCCAGCTTGTGCATTTGTTTACATGCCAACGTTGCATGCCCCGCGGCTATTGGTACTACCACACCCACAATGCCCCACGCTCCTTTCTGCTGCACCGAGAAGAAACTAAAAATATATTCTTAAATGGAGTTCGTTTCACTTAAGTCTGAAAATAGATTTTAAGTTAGAGTTCCTATTATTTAAATCTAATAACCCTTGAATCAAGTCTAGATAATATTATTTATATTATCGTTTAAACTAAGTCTAATTAACTTTGAATCAAGCCTAAAACATCAATTAAAAATGTATTCGTAAATTGAGTTCGTTTTATTTAATTGCAATGAAGCTTGAATCAAGTTTTATAACACAATCTTCATTTGAGACTGTACTTTATTTAAGATATTGCATTATAGAAAGTAAAGTTCTTAGCAAAACATGTAGAACTCACTCCCCTTTTTCTTGCCGTGCAGCAACCCTTTGCATGGCTTTTTCTTATGGTTCACTTTACTTTGATGCTGCTGCACTGCCTCGGGGCTTTGACATGGCTTATAAAAATTGCAGGGCCCAAATATGCCAGACGTGTCAGCCACGTTCAGGCAAAGAAAATAATAATTTGGCAAAGGAGACTTTCGGTAAAGGCAGATTTTGCAGGTGCTTCTTTAAATATGAAATAATTAGCAAGTGCCACAACCCCTTTTTTAAGAGTAAGTAAAAAGTTCGTTTAACGTGCAAATTGGTTAAATCACTCGCATTTACAGGTTGCACACTTAACGGTATTTTGTATTTGACGTGTTTTTTTGTTGTATTTTCTTATTTTCTGTTCGTTTTTAGTGGCCCCACATAAAAGGCACGTCCCAAACATTTGCTGACCATCAGCAGGCGTCCAATTCTGGACTCGTCCACGTCTGAAGACTCTCGCTCGGAGTCCGTTGCTGACATTTAAAAAAATAACGTCATTTGTTATTCAAGTGGCATACGTCGCTCTAAGTTGCCTCTAACTGCCCATCTCTTGCCCTTGCTCTGCCCTTGCTCTGCTCTTGCTTTGCCCTTACTCCCACACCCACATCCACAACCCGCTCAGCCCTTACTCGACATCGCCGTCGTCATCGTCATCGTTAACTGTTCCTGATTTCGCTCACTCACAACTATAAAGTATACTGTTTCGAAATGAGAGTATATTAACTTTAACATTAAGTTTGTAACCTTTTAAAAGAGATTCGGAATAAGTATAGGGATATAAAAATCATTTTAAAGATTTAAGTATCATTTTAAAGATCATAAGTTCTCCAGGGAGGCGCTTTTTGTGGTTGTAATTTTCCTGATTTTCTCTGGCTCAGATTTAACAATTTTTTATATATTTTTTAATTTACTACAATGTATTTCTAATGGGTTGATTGATTCCCTCCAGTTCGCTGTGGAGTTTTTTTTTATATACATTTATATCAAATATATTTGGAAGATTGATTTATCTTACGCTTTCAGTCTCTGATTTCCTTAAATTTATTTTAAAGCTGAGAAACATTCAAACTTCACCTTTAGTAGCTATATTATAGTCTGGTATTTAACATTTAAGATCTGATAATTAAATTATATAATAAATGAATCCAATATGAGCTCTGCTAAAAACTTTATTGTTATGTTGGATATGAACAAATTATCAACAATAATATTTTAAACAACTTGAATTGGAAACATCATTCAGTTTTTTAATTAATTATTTAAAGTTAGTTAAATTTAGATGTCGTAAGATGTCTGGAAGGGTATTTAAACTGCGGCGTGCCTTAGTTAGCTGTTCTTACTTGGTTTTTTTTACCGTTACAGCACGCACCGCTCAACATTTGGCTGTCTGTGATTCTTTTCTATTTTTTGCTGCTGCTGCTGCAGATGTTGTTGCTGTTGCTGTTGCTGCTGCTGCTGTTGTTGCTGCTGCTGCTGCTGCTGTTGCTGTTGTTGCTATTGTTGCTGTTGCTGTTGCCTGGTGCTCTTGTGCTTGATTTGTTATGCGCAAAATGTTCACGTCGTCGAGACTGCCCAGACAGGCAGAGAGGGTTTTGTATGGAAGGCGGGGGCAAAAGTTCCCCCGGGGCGCTCTTGGCATGGGGCGTGGCATGCTGGACATTCTAATGAAGCGCCGTTGCATATGCAACACGTTTGCATTGACGCCACGTACGTCCGTCTGTCCACCTATCTCTCTGTCTCTCTGTCTGTCTGTCTGTCTGTCTGTCTCTGCTTGTATCTCTGACTGTAGCTGTAACTGTAACTGTGTGTGTGTGTGTGTGTTGTGTATCTTTAGTCCGAAATCTGTGCAATGCCTGTCCACCTTTTAATCCTATTAGAATTTTTGTTTTATTCATCATGCTCTTTAGTCCAACGAGCTTCACCCCTCCCCCTCCCCCCTTTCTTTTGCACATTGTTTTTAGTGTTTTTTTTTTGTTGTTTTTGGTTTTCTTGCACTCTTTTTTACATTTATGCAAATTTCGGTTGCTTAAATTGAAATTAATTATTTGACAGTTGTCGCTTGCAAATGACTGAAGAGACACCCGGTGCGGAGTGTTTTTCTGCCGGGGGGCGCAGGTGGTTGGGGGTTGGGGGTTGGAGAAGGGTGCTGCCTGTTATTCATGTCCTTGTTAGTTCTCCCTTTTAGCTGACTTTGTGTCAGTCAGCCAGCGAGAGAGAGAGAGGGAGACAAAGAGGGAGCAGTCCCTTGTTATAAATGAAGCGACGACAAGTTTAGAGTGAAGAAAAAATAGAAAAAAATTAAAAGTATTTTTCTGGCTTTTGCAACATTTTACATTAATTCTTGTTTACTTTTTTAAATGCTCAACAAATGACTGCAGCGTGCTTAGTTTGCAACACTTAAAGTCATTTATCTTGTGGGTAAAATTGGGTGTTACGGTTACTGCTATAAGCCCCCAACCAGATAACACCTGATGACCCAAACTGTAAGAGGTGTATAATTAAAGGTAGCTGAATGGACACTAGTAGATTTAGTTTTGGCTTAAGGATTAATAGTAGACGATTTGGGTGCTGTTTGCGAGTGGAACACATGATGCATATGCTACTTTAGAACGCACAAAAGGTAGCTTACTTTTGTTGATAAATGTTGCATCTGCTAATGAATGGGAGAAAAGGTATAATGATGTTGTGGAAAGTATACTCTGGCTTATAAGGTATTTATGTTCTTGATCAGCATCAGTCGAATCGATTTAGTTATGTCCAAATGTCTCAGAGACTATATGAGCTAAGGAATAAAAGTTGTCTTAAACCATAAGCAGATTAAGTTTAGTTCATTTTAACGATTACTGTCATGAATATCAATAAATATCGATTTGCGATGGCAACAATAAATACATTTGTAAAGACATAGCCTTCTCATTGTTGTAGAATACACCCAGACTTATTATTGAGATATTACATTATTAAAATTAAAAAAGAATCACAATTAGACATGCCAAGACTCAGTTGTGTTCGGGATATCTAAAAATCGAGATTTATCGACTTTATTACATTTACTTCCTTGCTAAGCTTTAAACCCACTCACAGCTCATTCAAAGTGTTTTATTTACTCGTTTTTTTTTGCTGCCACTCAGTGGCTACTGTTTTATGTCCTTTTTGTGATTTTTATTTCTTGCACACACAAAAAACATAAAAACACACACACAACCACACACAGAGGACCAATCTAAATGCCAACTAATTAAAATGCCATTGAAACTTGAGTTTCGGGGAAACGAAAACGCACAAAACAGATAAGTCGATAGATAAATGTTCAAATAGTTCAGCAAATTATATGTAATGAGTACAACGAATAGATAAACTAAACACGCAATTAAATAAAACAACAAATTGATTTATTTTTTATTTTTTTGCTTTTTTTTTTGGGGGTTGCAGTAACAGAAACAAAAAAAAACAACACACAAGTCACAAAGTGCGCGCAATTAACACGAAAATTACACGAGATGCAGACAAATATAGAAACAGATTTTGAGAGAAAGACAGAGAGAGAGGTAGAGACAGACATAGAGAAAAGACAGAGAGAGAGAGAGAGCGAGCAACTGTGGATTTACTTTTTTTTTTTTATGGTGATAATGACTAACTGAGCTGAGAGAAGGAACGTTGTTTCGGGGGTCGATTGGATAGATTTCTTAACTAACTTGGGGTAAATACTTTAAGGGAGGGGGTTGGGGGCAGGAATTGCTTCCAGCTGAGCACTCACCTGGCAGATAGTGAGCCGGATGTAAGCCGTAGGCCTGCATATGCTGATAGAGCTGCAGATGAGCCGCTGAGGCGGCGCCCAAACCGCCCGTGGGATCCCCATTGAGATAGGCGGCGGCTGCTGCAGCTGCCGCAGCTGCTGCGTTGCCCGGCGTCTGTCCGTGATGCGGATGCGAATGCGGATGCGAATGCGAATGGGGATGCGTGCTGCCCAGCAGCGTGGGCGCCAGCGAGGCGCTCAGCGCGGCCGCCGATGTGGGCACCGTTACCAGTGTGGCAGTTTGTGCTCCGGCAGCTGCCCCTTGCACCGGCGGCACACCAGCTAAAGCTGCTGCCATCGAAGGATTGGTGCGTTGCACTGCTGGTGTGGCAGCAATCAGTGCTGTTGCCGCATTGGCTGACGGCGTCGCTGTTGCAGCCGCAGCGCCACTAGGCGTTTGTGTCAGTGCACCGATGCCACATATCGCCTGCAGCTGTTGCATCTTCTTCTGGTCCTTCTCCTTTTGCGTGTCCGCAAATTTCACGACCAGCGGCGCCGAACAGCCTTCCATTGTTTGGCTCTGATGCAGCGACTGCAAATATGGGCAAAAGAGTTTTTTTTTAAATTAATATTATAATATTAAAATAAGTCATATAATATTTTTAATTATACTTAAATTATAGTTAAAAAATTTTTTAAATTGTATCTGAATACAAGCAATACTAAAGATAATTAAACATTAAAAGTTTACTTAACTATAACATTTAAAATTTTACAAATGATTTTTCTACTCTTCTCTAATTACAACATTTTGTCCTGATGAACCAGAATTTTATTAATCCTTACACTAGTTTAGCTATGTGACTTCATCCTTTACAGTCTCCATTGAGTAATTTAAAACTATTTTCCTTTAATCAAGGAATTTAAAGCTTTTCCGATGTTGAGTTTGATGGAGTTATTAATTGAATTGAAGAAGACCATAATTTCACACACTTCTAATGATAGTCGGCTTTCTTGTCTCACTCTGTGTAAGTCCTTTAACCCCATTTTCACTTAATTACATGCAATTCAACAGTGCGTTACAAATGTATTCACCACTTGAATGAACCTGGTTAACATACGCCACATTTTTAATGCAATTTGAGTAGAGGTTGCATTGAACACTTGGTGCAAGCTTAATGAGTGCACTCGAAGCGCATATTTGTGGCAAATTAAGAGACAAAGAGAGACAGTCTGAGGGAGAGAGCGAGAGAGATAGAGCTGTTTTCCTTGCAGCCAACTTGAGCTGTTTTGATAAGTTTTATGAGTGTGGCTTACAGGCAACAAAATAATGATGTGCACTTAAGCTTGCCGGCAAACAAAAGCCAATGGTTGTCCAAGGCATCCGCATCCTGATCCAGCTCCTGGCGCCTGGTGCCTGGCAACTGCTGCCCCTGCGCCTAGGCACAAAGCCACAGCAATTGCTGGGTGCTCAGTTTGCCTAAGCGACTTAATTTACACCTCTCGACTAAGCCCAAAACAAAACAAACAAATGGGGCCAGCCAACTAAAACATAAACCAGGCCAAATCGCGCGATGCAGTTCTAGAGTGGAGCATGCGAGGGGAAAATTGTGAAAATGGGCCCAAGCCACTTTAGTCATTTCCCGGTTTATGTAGACTTTATCATTGAGACCAGGCGCCCAACTTCCGCTCAATTGTGGCCAGCAGTTTTGCGAGCTGTGGCAACAGTCTACACTTACTAGCCTCGACTTGGTGGCAGAGTCAGCCGGGGAGGGTTGGTTGGTGGAGGAGGGAGGGGTGTTGTTCTCGTTGTCCTGGTTGTCCTGGCCACCGCCAGAACAGAAGTGCTCTTTAATTACATTGACTATAATTCTTGCGGCTGTGGCGCGACTTTTATGACTACGGCTGCTACTGTTGCAGCTGTCTCTTTGTCTCTTCTTCTGCCTCTGTTGCTGTTGCAGTTGTTGTTGTTGTTGTTGTTGTTGTTGCTATTGCAGTTCCTGCTGCTTGGTCATAAGGTAATTAGGCAAATTTCCGTGTTTTTAAACAGGTCGCCAAAGTTGCGGTTGTGATAATAACCTTCGGTGCACAAAGGAAACTGCGTTTTTTTTTAAATGTATTTAAACTTTAGCACACATTAGAATATTCTAGTCGGGAAAGCTTAATATATACTCTAGATTTATATATTTTAATTTGTATAAGTGCATATATTATTAGCTTATGCCATATTACCAAAGCTTGGCTTTCTTATGTGACCTTAATTAAATTTTTGCATCTGATTAAAAATATGCCTGGGTGAATTCCAAATAAATTTGATGGCTTTACAATTGTGTAACAGAAATCGATTTGTATCGATAAACGCTTAATTAGTGAAGCTGAAATTAAATAAACTTGATTAGCATTTAGTAAAAACTCAAACTCTGATGAACTAAATCGAATCACATTTTGTTGCTGATCAGGAATATATATACCTTGTGATATAGAAAATGTTTTCATCCGGCTGCCACATACTTTACCTAGACCATTTTTAATGGATTTGTAGACTCATCAAGTTGCTGCCACGTCTCTCGATTTAGTAGAGGCAAGTAGCGCAATGAAAATGGCAGAAAAATTCGCTGCTCTAAAAACGAATGTAGTTTTTATTTTCTACTGCTTTATTTTCTTTGCCTGTCATTTTTTTGGTGCTTGCCCCGTTTCCCGGATAAAAAACGAGTTAAATGACCTGATAATCAGCAGCAATGAAATACTCTACTCTACTTACAACTCTGCTCGAGTCCACTTGACAAATTTGCGCAAAAGAAAAATCTGCATGTGATGAAAAATTGTGCATCATCATTTGGCTCTTAGCATTCATTCATTCTGGGATGTAAACAAAAAGCAGTCTGTGAAGCCGCAACAAAAACAAGCACAGTTGCAGTTGGGGGTGGTTTTCAGTTTTCTGGTAAAATAAATTGCTGGGGTTATAAACAGGGCGCATTAATATTAAATGCAGTTGCATACTTTCAGGCGTCAATGGACTGCAATGACTTGCAGTTAGTAAGTTACCCCTACCACCCAGCTCCCTCCTCCCCAGCCCTTTCCCCACAAAAACATCCGCTTACTTGCCAAATCATTTTCTTGGCCAGCAGAAACAGCAGCTCATTGGGTTTGCCTTGGTGCGTGCTTCGCATTCAGTAATTTGACTTCAAATGCATTAAAATTGCACAGCACACACACACACAACAACACACACACACAAACAAACAGACACACATCTACACAATAGAGGTGTTTACATTTATATATACAGTGGAAACCTCCATTGAGTGGACAAACCAAATTAGAATTTGGATCAGAGCAACTTATAATTATATTTTAGAA
This sequence comes from Drosophila kambysellisi, assembly GCA_035042185.1. Taxonomy (NCBI): domain Eukaryota; kingdom Metazoa; phylum Arthropoda; class Insecta; order Diptera; family Drosophilidae; genus Drosophila; species Drosophila kambysellisi. The sequence goes on from JAWNLS010000417.1 coordinate 914,131, forward strand.
AATAATTTAAAATGGCGAAGATTAAATACACTTCCAGTTTTGAGTCAATCAACCATCATCTAAGCTTCACTGTAGTTTGAAAATACTATTCATTATTCTATTGAAAGCTATATAAATTAGTAGTGGGAAGTTGCATATTTTTTTTAAAACTAATTTTTTTCGGATATATAATTAAACATAAAACTATTTCCTGGCAGATCTCATTTCACTAATAATTGTTAATATGACAGCTGTAAGATATAGTATTCCGATCCAGTCCAATCCCGACTTTCATCAATAATCTTTAAGACTGATAAAAACAGATAAACAAACAGATGGACAGATAAAATTATATCTTATTTCCTGCATAATTTTATTAATCGCTCTAATTAATATTTTAACCACTTTGAAGAATTCTTTAATTGTTTCAATCTTTTTAAGATGGAAATACGTTATTTGTATAAAAATAATAATATTATTAATTTAACTTATAAATAATCATTTGAAGATTTTTTATAATACAAAAAAAGTCACAATAAATTCCGACAAGTTTTCCTTACTAGAAAAGAGACAACATTAAGGCAATTGCTCTGCCAAAGATAAGCATCATAAGCAAAAAGTACGTTATTAGAGCATTCACTGTACACACACACACATGCATGCACATGCACATGTACATGCACACATTTGTATTTGTATTTGTGTGTTTGTATATAATGATGCTCGCCCGCAACACATTCATCTTGCAAAAGGCGACAAATTATGTGCAGTGCACAGACACAGGCACAACATGTTTGGAGTTGCCCCCTTATACCCATACACCCTCTCCCCCTTCCCCCACCCACTCCATAGCTTTTGGGTGTGTGCTTTACATGTGTTTGTGTTTGCCTGTCGGAAGTTTGTAATTTTGCCTGTTTCCGGCACAAAACTTGCATTAGTGTGTGACAGGCGTGTGTGTGTGTATCTGTGCGAGTGTGTGTATGTGTGTGAGTGTGACCAGAGCAGGTTGTATGCTATGGAATCTGCTCTGCTCTGGTCTCTGTTTCCCTCTGCTGCTGCAGAAGCATTGTCGTTGACTTCTTCCGCTGCCAGCGGCGGCGTCTTGCTTGCATTTCTACTTCCTGTTTGGCTCTTGTTGTCGTTGTTGTTGCAGCTGCTGTTGTTGTTGTCGTTGCAGCTGCATGCGGTTTATGCCCAGGCATTTAGGCGTACATGGGGTAGATATTTTTCGGTTTTTTTTTATTAATTTAATTTTAGGTTTGATGGGGAAGCAGGTAAAGGCTACTCGTACTTAATAAATATTTGTTTTAAAGAAAGAACAATTTGTTAATTTTTAATAAACCCTGCGTTCCTGAATATGCCTTTGTATCAATAGTGAGATTTATCGATAATTCAATGTATCGATAAATTATTATGTCGATTTATATGAACCGATATGTCGATAGTCAGAGGAGTAGATTGATAGATAGATAGACATATAGATTTACGTGACATATACATATTCAGATTTAGATGACTAAACAAATATACAGAATTAGCTAGATAGTTATACAAATATAAATGTATTTATAGATAGATATATGAATAGAGAGATTACAAATAATACAGATAAAAATATAAATAAGTAGATATAAATAAATATAGAAAGAAATTCATAAACTGATATACATGTAGGTGGATAGACAGAGAGATAAATTGGTAGACTGATAAATAGATAAATATATATATTTATCGATAGATAGATAGAAATATATAAATATTTATAGATACATACAAAGATATATCAATAAATGGTCAAAATGGATACCAGTTGACAACTAATTAAACTAAACCACAGGCGATTCACTTCTTAGGAGTCTCAAATGCTAAAGCTCAATTTTGCAAGTTATTTCTAGCTCATTTGGGTAATCAAAATAGACCTCAAATATCTAGTTTACATAGTACAGGGTATTTTGTAGAGTATAATGAGCTGATTCACGGTGTCCGTGTGTTGTGGGTGAAACCGGCGAGCGTCGTGTTTTATATGCGCGACTCTTGCCGCAACAGCAATTAATCATTGCGACAGTTTTGCGATGTGGCCAACAAACATACACAGAGTCTGGAGGGGGGAGGGGAAGTCTTTAATAGCAGTACTCTTAAAGCCTTAAGTGCGATCAAGTATACGATAATTATGGTTATATATGTATGTGTGTATATAGTCAAGTCGGGGCTTACCTTGATCGCCCCAATGGCATTCTGTTTGGTTGCGAATGTAACGAAGGCGCAGCCCTTGCTCTGCCCCACCTGATCCCGGAGCACGGTGCACTCCTCGATGGTGCCGTGGCCCGCAAACAGTTGCCTCACATCGGCTTCTGTGTACTTTTTATTCAGCATGCCAACAAAAAGTTTGCGTTCTGCAAAAAAAACAAAATAAAAATTGAGAAAAATGTTAAAAATGCCGAGCAAAAATTGTTGGACAAATTCTAACTATTTATAAATCTATATGTATATACATATTTATATAAATATGCAAAGTTCATGTAGCTGGAAAAAAAAGAACAATTATTAAGTGTAGCAGAGGTAGCGGTTTTCAAAAAAATAATAATAATAAATAACATGGCGACAGTTTACAGTTGTTGTTTTTCTTCATTTTTTTTCTGTGCTCAACTTAATGGGCAACAACTACTTGTAATTATACTCTTTAGCTGGGTTGCTCGTGTGTGTTAGTGTGTGTGTGTGTGTGTGTGTGTGTGTTTTTAGTGTTTGCCACTTGACTTCAGCTGCTCATTTATGGCCATAAAGCTGTTGCCTCAATTTGACTAACTGACGTTTTGCGGGAATGTCGCGCTCAAAGTGAGCATTTAAAATGCGGCAGAAACATGCTTTAAGTGGCTGCAAAATTGCCACAATTTGGCTTCATTCCAGCCAGTTTTTTTTAGCTGATAATTTAGTAAATTAAATAAAGAATTTTTATTTATACATAAATATTTCACATTTGCTCAAATCGAATCAGCCATAAATGATAGCTAGTCAACTTTGGCAGCTAGTTAAAGTAATTTTCTGGACAATTGACAAGCAGCTGCTGCTGCCAACTTGCAACTAGCTGCTTGCAACTTGCCATGAGTACTGCAATAACTTTAAGTTGCAACAATAAATCCGGGGAACAAAGCTTCTTCTACACCTCCCAGTTGGGTATTTGTGAGTAAAAGTTTTTGCATGGCAATTGCATGCTTTATCTTGGCCCAAACACAATACGCATATGCCCCGTGCCTCGTGGCCCGTGCCCCAACATGTGCCCCATCGCACGCCCGTGCAAGAATGCGTTGCAAGTGTTGTTGGCTAAAAAACTTTTGGAGCACACATGCAAAAGACTAAAAACGCAATCGCAACAAATCGAATCATTGCAACAACAAAGCGCATGGAAACTTTTCATTTTGCAACACTTTAGAGTTGCACCAACCCCCAACCCTTAAGTTTTCTTGTTGCCCCATTGGCATAGAGAACACTCATACGCAATGTGGTGGGGGTAAGGGGCAGGGTAGGTGGCAAGTAAAAAGGAGCTGACTGTAACCAATTCCAGTGCCAAAACAAACTAAGCGTGCATTCGAACCACTTGTGAATACCCTAACTAAGGCTCTCTTCATTTTGACATCTTGTTTGCGAAGGAAGCGCATATTGTGAATTTTATTTTTTAAAAAGGATAAATCTGTTAAATCTGTATACTGAATATACCTTATAGATGCTGATTGTAGCTTATTTGAATATGATAAAAATCTGTTTCTTATTTAATTCAAATAACATTTTTGTAGTTCATCTTTAACATTGCTGTGTCTCTAGTCAGATCAAGAATATGTATATTTACATATATATTTACAAGTTTCTCTTTGCAACCTTTTATTCATTACAACCATTTCCCATTTTTAATGAAAGAAAAAAATACGATTTTTGAGTTTACTTTTCGCTTTACACAACTTCCTTAAAATCCTTAAAATCTTCTTCCCAAACACAAGTTTTCTTTACCCTAAGCACAGATCTTGCTAAGGCAAACATGCCCAAATCCTGTATTTGCCACATGCCACATGCAAGGGCATTTCAAGTGCAGCAACTGTTTTCATGCTGTGCTTGCTGTCTTAACGTATAAATATGTATTGAAAATTGTGTCGCTGCAACGGAAGTGATTGGAAATTGTTGCGTTTCGCCTGCAAGACGTAGGTTTTCCTTTTCTTTTCCTCTTCATCTTGTGCTATATTTTTTGGGTCGCTGGCTTTTCTATTTTACTTTATTTGGGGTCGGTGGTATATGGGGCAGAGCACTCAGCCTTCAGTTGCAGCTGCAGCTGCAGCTACCGGCTTTGGTTTGCCCGCTGGTCTTATCGAACACAAACTTTTTGCCACACACTCCTGTGCTAAATACATACATAGATGTGTGTTTGAGGTGTGTGTGTGTGTGTGTGTGAGGTGTGTGTCGATTGTACTTGGGCTTAGTCCTTTGTTTGCCCCAACCGTTCTGAGACATGTGCGCACAAATTTATTTGAGGTTAGTTCAGGTGTGACACAGAAAGTAACATTTTATATATTTATTGTATGGATTTGCCATTTCAAGTTGCAACTTTGCGCCAGGCAAAAGATAACCAAACTATGACAAAAAACGCAAAAAATGGGAAGAACAAGAAATAAAAAGCAGGTTGAAGAGGGCAACAACTTCTTGCAACTGACTCAGCGACAGGTGCAACGATGCTGTTGCTGAGAGCTTGTTAAGCACCTCTTTTGTAAGCGAGTGGCAGCGGGAAAGGGAGAGGGAAAAGGATAGTGGGAGGGAGAGGGGGAGTGGCAGATATAGCAGCGCTGATTGGAAAGTTTTATGCGCACGTGATTTTGCACCGATAAAGCGGGCAAAGACGAGCCAACAAAAAGTATCTGCAACTATCTGTGTGTGTATCTGCGGCAAGTGCGAGTGCGCGTTTGCAACCGTTTGTTACCGTTACTGCAACTGTCGTGCCGTAAATTGAGCCAGCGATAAAACAAGATAAATATTGGCTGCAGCACCATGTCTTGACTTCTACAACGACTGGACTTGGCTGCACCTCATAACACACTCCAGCATTTTAATTAACGCACATTATTTTTGAATACATCAATTTTAAAGTTAAGCAAATTCGATACTTTAATTGTAGTTAAACAGTTGAGACAGTTGAATTTCTATAGAATCGCATATTTTAACAAGTAAGAACGCTGTAGTCGAGTTAGCTCGACTTAGCTCGTTATAAATAAAGCAAACTTGATCTGTGCCTAGTATACGAGAATCTATATTCCAAATTTCAAGTCTCTATCTCTTATAGTCTCCGCGTGTTCATACAGACGGACGGACATGATTATATCCACTCGGCTGTTTATTCTGATCAAGAATATATATACTTTATGCGGTCAGAGATGCTTCCTTCTGCCTGTTACATACATTTGCACAAAACCAATATACCCTTTTTACCCATTTTTAATGGGTTAAGGTTATAAAAATGTTTTTACAATGTTGTTGCATAAGCATTTTATAGCCAGAACAATCAAATTTCAGCTGAATACTTGTTTGATATACAAGAGAGTTCACATATTTTTTATAATTTTTTTAAATTTATTTACCACTACCTTTTTCTGACTTTAAATATTTATATTTTTTATTAGTATGTAATTTACTGAAAATATTTATTAATTTTTATGTTTTTAAGATTATAAAATATGAGTTTGACATAGCAAAACCTTTGGCTTTGACATCAAAAACACAAACAGACATGTGTTTAATTAATTGAATTAATTTTAATACGATACAAACATTTTAATAAGTGACATATAATTTAAATAAAAATAAATGTCTGTTTAATAAAATGTTATATTAAACAAACATTTTAAACAAATGAAATAGAATAAGATTTAAATAATTAATTGTAAGGTTTTTCTTCTTTGCTACTCAGAGGTTTTCGGAGATACTTCCTATAAAAGGGCTTAATGAATTTTATTGTCTACTTGCGTCTACTTGTGGCACATGTCGCATTATAAGTGCAATGAATCTTGACATTCTCATGGGCATCATTAAGGCACACAATGACTCGACTTTAACGTACACTATATCACTATATCATATCAGTTCGGTTCACAGCGCTCGCAGGACTCTCACCGCTTGCTTAATGCAGTCAAGGAATCTCATTTAAGCAAGTCACGCTGCTGCTGTTGCAACACTGCTGCAGCACCCGAAACCCCTCCCTCATTTGTCAACGAGTTGTGGGTGCAACAACAAGAACAACAAGCAGAACAACTGTAGTCCCCATTACAGTTGCAGAAATTGCAATTTCACGACAATTACCACAAATTGGTTTCCTCAACTGGCGGGCGCAGTTCGTCTGCAACTGCTTGTCGCGAATTCGTGCCATCCTGCCTGCCTCACAATTATACCCAAAAATACACACAGAGAGAGAGAGAGAGAGAGAGAGAGTGAGATAGAGAGAATGAAATGCACATAAAGTTCGCTTCACGCAGCGTATAATTTTTCGAGCGAGAGAAGTTTATCTGACCCCCAAACTACTGACTCCTTGGCATATGATGTCGTTAACTGTCTTAAGATTTATGTGCTCGTCTCAGTGGAAGCGGAAACTGCACTTATGTCCTGTCCTCCCCATCTCTCTCTCTCATATATACATACATACATATATGTATATGCATTTCAGTTCACACTTGAGACCTCAAGTTTTGTGTAGATGTGTTTATGACTGGAGGCCAAAACTTTGTCATGTGCACAGTTTTTGTGAGCTTGGATCTTTTATCTTATTGCAGTTTGCATTTTGGAAAGTCAACTCAAGCGGTTTATTTCATTCAATTTGCGTTGGCAATTTGAAAAGCGTTTTTACACATTTTCTTCTTCTCATCTAAAGCATCTGTTTCGCCTGGAATCTTAATCATTTCAACAATCTGTTTGTTTTGCAGCGGCAAATTAAATCCAAAGCACAAATGTTAACAAGCTAAGCAAAATCAAATGCAAGGCATACTTTCAGCTCTTAGGTATGCTAAGGAAATAACAAATAACATGTACTCAAAGTTCTCTATAGCCAATGAATACTGTATACACTGTAAGTAGGTAAAACATAAACCAAAAAGTAACAAATACCAATTTAATATTTGCAACAGAGATTGAGTAGGAAATTTAATTAAATATTTTAGCAATGATAATACAATATTTAAACTTAATTTGAAAAATATATTAAATATTTGAAAACTATTTAAAATGAGTCCTAGAATTCAAATATTTATTTTTTTTTTGGAATAACAAAATATTTTGCACATTTTAAAATATGGAACAAAATTTATGTTTGGACTAATACAAATCAAATATATTCGTATATTTGAATCTAAGGGCTAAATTATTCAAGATTATTTTGTTTTTATTGTATTTTTTTAATTATTATTCATTGACTGTTAATAGACAGTTTTCACATCACGTTGATTCATGAGGGTACATCAATTTTAAATGATGTAATCTTTATATGTAATCATTATATAATCTTTGTGAGAATAATGTAAAATGTGATAACGCAATTATAATTTTGTTTGTTTAAGTTCTTATGAATTTTAAATCATTAATTATTTATATTAAATTTCATTAAAGGTATCATCAAGAAAAAACATTAAGTAAAATGTATAAGAAAAACAAAAGTCAATGCATTACTTAAGACTAGTTTCAAGCAAAAAGCTGAGAAGGAAATTAAGATAAAGAGCATACAGATATTTGTACACACACACACACACACACACACACACGCACACCCACACATGTATTTATATAGATGGAAAATCGTTTCTAATGTGAGCTACATTAAAATGCTTTGTTATGGCCCAGAGGAGAGAAGCAAGACAAGAGGCATGCAACACTTAGATAAATGTATGCAAACGTGTAAGCAACACACCCACGCCCACGCACACACACACACATGCACACACACGATTACCGACTAGGATTTATTTTTGTGGGTTTGAGGTCGGAGAAGCGTGCAACATTATTCAAAGCATTGCTGCAGGCGTTGCAGAAGCGAGCAAAAGCTGTAAAGCAATACATCTGTAAAAACAGATGTGAACAAGCTGGGGCTAATGGCTCTGATTGTAATTGTGTTCCTCCCCATCCCCCTCCCCCTCCCCCTCTATCTCTCTTTCTCTTGTATCCCCCTCTCTCTGTCTCTCTCATTGCACATATCTAATAAATGCCACATAAATGCGGTTTTTGTTCAGCTCAAATAGTTGCATATTTTTGGGGGCCAGCCCGGCAGGGCTTATGCTTTATTTGATAGTTATTACATTGACAACAGATGTACTCGGAAATGTGTTTAATTTAAGCAAAACAGGATTTATTTTTGTCATATTTTGCTTTTATTTATTGGATTTTATTTAAGTATAAATCGTTGTGTTTTATTGAAGTATAAATCGCTAAGAATGCTGAAGTCGGGTGAGCTCAACTTGTAGATTGCTTTTAAATATTTATTAGGCTTGCTTGCTTAACCATTTTTAATGCTTCAAGTTTTCAGAAATAATATATTTTGATATTTATATTTACTGAAGTTGCTTAATTAATTCTATAAAATAATAGTATAAATTTGTCGAGCTGACTGTCAGTCAGGCAGCAGCTGCACTTATATATGTTATATATTTCTATATAGATATGCATTTTATAATTTATATATAATACAAAAAAATATTTTAATATTTGCCTGTCACAATTCCTAATTATTTTTTATTTATTGTTACAATTTAATTTATGCGCGCTGTTTTTTTTTGTAATAAGTTTGCCCGCTGTAATTTCTTCTTCTTACAACTGCATGGGAAATTAGTTGAAATTCCGTTTTAATTTCCGTTTCCGCATCAACATTTTCCGCTTGTCAATTATTGCAAAATTATGCAAATATGTTGTCGGCACAGCGACATAAAAAATGAAAAAAAAAAACCGAAAAAATTATGCTGAAAGTAGTTGAAAAATGTCGAAAATGTGCGTCGCGTCGCTGTCTGCGGATTGTGGGCGTGGCTGTGAGCCTAATTGAATTAAAACATAAAAAGTTCTGCACCGCAATAAGATATATGTACATGTGTTAATAAATATATATATAAATATATAACGACGCCATGGGGTAGGCTATAAAGTTTTCCAGCCCAGGGAACTGAATTTGGTGGCGCCTCCTCCGCGGAATGCGATAATGTGTGTGTTTTTGTGTGTATGTATCTGTGTGTGTTCGGCTTATGATGATTCTTAAGTACTCACTAAGTTCTGCTTTTAGCATTTGTGCAGATATAATTTGAATATACAAATTTAGACAAAATCGCGTTTCCAAATTTGAATATGGTATTAATATGGAGGTTAAATCCTTTTTAAAGTCCTGGTTTCCGAAAACTTGAGCACTTTGAGGAAGACATTGCTGTATAATTTTCGGACCCTTCTCGAAACACACTTTTTGAAAACCTAGCCGGAATCACGGTGCCAGCAATATAAATACTAATGATCTATAGATTAAATTAGAAGACCTTGTATTTTAAAATTCTCTAAGCTCTAAAAGTCAATTCCTTATTACTTAATTGATGAGCAGCTTAAAACAAAGTTATATTTTTATAATTAAAACTGACTTGAAGCTTAAATCAACTTTGTTTTTTTTTTTAGCTCTCACTTGTATCAGGAAATTCTAATTTTCATTTTTATTTATTGATCTTAATTTGAGGTTAAATAGTGAAACCCTCTCAAATTGTCCTGCAATAATTAAATGCAAATAGAAACGCCAAATTTAAGGATACTTGAATATAATTCTTGCTGCATTTGAATGCACCGATTAAACGAAAACTGCTGCCAATTATGCCGTTAAGTGTTTTTCAAATGAATGCAAAAACATTCGCAATTTGCGTAGCTGCTGCTGCGGCTGCTGCATGCAACCGTTGCTGCATGGGTGCGATGTGCAACACTGTTGGCAACTCATTTGCAAAATATGCAATAAATATTTATGCAGCTGAGGCGGCAGCAGCAGTAGCAGCCACAGCGCCAACTACTTAACAACATAAACAGATACAAATATATGAAAAGTTGCTCCTGTTGCACACACACACACACACACACACTCGCACACACGCTCACTCGCACACACGCTCACTCGCACACACACACAGGAGCACTTCAACATGTCGACTGCAAACATGTGCATTGCATTTTCATTATTAAGTTTGCCGCGTTGGCTTAAACCAAACAACAAACAACAAACAGCTACAACAATTGAGAGTCTTGTGTTGTGTTTATATTATAATTGAAAACGGTAAACGTTAAGTCTTCTGAATCCACAAATAAGGCAAAGTGCATAATTTACCCAAAATGTTTTATGCTAAATATCAATGGAAACTCAACCTGCTTCTTTGCTAGCGGCTCATGAGTTTTGTAAAGCACCAAAGAAATATTTCAAGTTGTTTATTGAGGGAATTGTTTAAATAAATATTTAAAAAGTATAAACTAAAGGCTTCCCCAACTATTCTATTTTCATTAGCTATATTTTGTCAAAACTTTGCCTTACACAATTCTGTTGTCAACATTCGTAATAAATGAAGACAGAGTTTTGTATTAATTTATAGTTGATAAATAATCTCACTTTATATAAATAAAGAAAAAAAATTATGAAACATTATTAATATTTAAGTTATTCTTCAACTGCTCTACTTTGGGGGTGAATTTAATTTATAATAAAAATTAGAATTTAAAAATTAGTTATTTAATTGATTTCATTAGACAGTTTTGCTATTTTGGATATAATTTATTCTATTTTTATTTAACATTTTAATTAAATTGAGTTTGTGAACAGTTTTCAATATGTTTTCGCTGGTTGCAGATAAACACTTTTCTTTTTTTTTTATTACCTACTCCGATATACTGAAAAATCAAAGTTTTTGTCTGATTTTAGAAGAAAGATGTTTTTGTGGACCATAAGCTAACTGTCTTTCTGCCGATTTATCCATAGATATAAACAAAAAGTATTTGATATTTTTTTAAATAATTTGAATATTTTTCAGCATCAACTCAAGTCTTTTATCAAGCATAACTGAGGGTTATTATTAGATGACAGCATTTTGGAGTTGCACAACTTTAAATCAAAGGCAAGTCGCTTATTACATTCTGCATGCCCCATGCTGCCCGACTCCCCTCTGGCAACAAAGTAATCACCTGGCATGCCACAAATGCTCTCCCTCTCTCTTTATCTGCATCTTTCCCACTCTCTTGCTGTCTAGCTGTTGGATGGCATCGCCCTGCTTAGCATCAGTGGCCTCAGTCTGAGGATCCCAGCTGATTATTATGCAAAGCGCATGGCGAATAATTTTGAGGCAAATCAAAAAACCAGCGCGCAAAAGTTACAACTGAGAAAAGCAAAAGCTTAGCAACAAAAAAAAAAAAATATGATGAAAAATACCTCAAAGAATTTACGACTGTCAGCGACAACGCAGCACAGAATTTGGTCGCATTTGGGTTTGCTGTCAGCGAGATTGCCTCGTTGCTGCTGCTGCCAAACCCACCAACTGACTGACTGACTGACTGACTGGCTGACTGAGTGACTGACTGACTGAGTGACTAACTGACTAACTGAGTGACTGACAATTCAAGTGTTTTTGACGTGACGCGTTGCCGCCAAAGCCGCAAATATGCAGAACACCTCAAGATTAAATGTGCAGCGTGCTGTGGCATCGAATCCAAAATGACACAAGATACTTTACGACGTCAAGTAACAAGCGCATGTTGTATCTCTTATGTGTATGTGGCAGAGAGAGATAGAGAGAGGTGGGGGTGGGGGTGGGGGCAACGCTCATTGTCTCACATCTCAGCAAAGCATTAAGCGACAGCACGTGCGTCACCAGAAACTGGTTTCAGGTAAAGACACACAACAACAACAACGACAACAACTGAAATAACAACGACGTCAGCAGCAATGCAAAAGCCAAATAATCAGATGAGACACAACAACAACAACAACAACGACAACAACAACAATAATAGCAACAGCAACAATTGAAAACGTCTACTCAAAAGATGTCATTAATAAGCGCTGAATAAACAACTAAGTCTTTGCTGCATTTCAGCCAAGAGATATTGTTACACTGAGATAAAATTGAGATTAAAACAGCAGCGCGTTTTCTACTTTAGATATAGGATTAATCTGGAGATCAAATATTGATAAACTAGCCTTGGTTTTTAAGAAGCCTTGGCCAAGTTACGGCTGTGGCAAGCTGAAGCCTCTTTTGAAGTTCTGGTTTCACGATGAAAATCGAGCGGAGGATCGCAATTTTAACTAAAGATATTTTATATATATATATATATATATATATATATATTATTTATCTTTAGATCAAGCCATACTGGATTTTGAATATCTAAAAATTGTGAAGGAAGTTATGACTAAGGATAGGTGTTGACTTATTCCTATCTTCTTTTTGGGATGGAAATTAGATATGAATTTTGATACAGAATCGATTTCCCACTTTAGATGTAGCTTTAATGTTTAAGTTCAACCATGATTAAAAAACTTGGTTATTGAAAATCCGATCACTTTTGACAACATTTTGTCTACAGAAATTTTAACACAAATTTTTGCCAAAAAATAAACTGTTTATTTAGAAAAAATTTCTGTTGCTTTCAGTTCAATAACAAATTATTTATCTGCGTAGATCTGATAATCTGGACTATAAATACACCTGCTTACACAGTTTAATACCTCTATTTTTGTGCAGTGTACTGTTTTGCATTTGATTGCCACTTTGAGCCAAGGCATTAGCATGTAAAATGTTGCCGTCTATCAAAATGCATTTCGCATAATGAAATGCCAGACTTGAGATGAGAAGCAGCCAACTGAGCAGCATTTGTTGCAAATTCGATAGATATTTCAGGTCTTAACTGGTATTTCGATTAATTAACTAATCATTCCACAGATTAATGGCCAATACAAGGTAAAGGCAAGCATATATCGATATATATATGTATATAAATATTTGACCACAGAAATGTGGTTTTTGAATGTTTCAATTTGAAGTGAGTGCCACTTGAGAAGGCAAACAAAAAGCGGCACTTTCAACTCATATCAACAAATTGCAAGTGCTTAGAAAATAGATATATATACATATATATAAATTATAATAAAAGACTTGCTGAGCATTCAGGCAGTCAATAGGCAGCCGCGTTGTCTGGCAATCGAGATGCATATGTCATGTATATATGGTCTATAGTCTATAGTCTATAGTCTATATGGTATATGTGAATGCAACCACTCAACTTGGTTGCTCGAGGCAATGTGCCAGCGAAGCACTTGAGAATATCAAAAAGGCTAGCTGGTGTGGCAAGGGGCAAGTGGCAAGTGGCAAGGGGCACATTAGAATAGGAATTGCTGCCGGGCAGCGGTAATTGAATGAGCCAGCAGCACAAAGCAGCAGCAGCAGCAGCAGCGGCAGCAGTCAAAGCGTTTCGCTCAAATATACGAATATGTATATATATATATAACTATATCACTATATATATATATGCATATATATATATATATATGTGTGTGTTATCCATATAACACAACACAAATGAACCCTTCAGGCCAGTGCAGATCCAGAGATCCTGCCCCACTGTTGACGTTGACTGCTGGCAGTTTTGGCCATTGCCCAAAAGCTGAAAACCGAAAACTGAAAACTGAATGCAACGCTGCGGAAATTGTGGCGCTCGCGGCCCGGAAGTGTTGCCAACGTAATCGAAACGTACACTCCCCCTTCCCTCCCCTTTCCACACCTCTCGCTTCTGCCACAAACATGTATTGCCTCTGGCTGTCGACGACGCCGTCCGGTCATTGAGTGTTGCATGCAGCGGGACGCTGCCCCCATTTGTATTCTTGCTACTGCTACTGCTTCTTCTTCGTCTTCTTCTTCTTTTGGTGTTTTGGCATGCCACACAGAGTGCTGCCACAGCTTGCCAGCTGATTTAAATGAGTTTGCACATTTGTCGCAAACAAATGTTGGCAAAACTCGGCTGTCATTAAATTTTATTAACACTAATTGTTTGTGATGAGCAGATCTCAGGATCAAGTGTTGTCGACTTTATTAACCCACTTTTGAGGAGTTCCCAAAAATATTTGTATTTTTTTTTTGAGTATACATTGCATAAGTTTAAAATCGTAATTATGTTAGAATCTTCAAATTTGAAATGCAATTTCACGTTTACTAGCAAATTGACTTCAATAATTGGTTCGGGTTAAGCATATCGATACAAATCGATTTCGATAACAATTAATGATACAATTACAAGGGCTTAAGCTTCCAATTGATATATAATATTCACTTATATATTATTAATAAATGTACCTTTCCATTTATACAACAGCTCTTAGAAGCTACTTTTGTATATAATTTTCCTGTCTTTTATTCAACAGCTGCTCTTGATTAACCAAATCTCTTTTTATTAAGTCTAATTCAACTCATTTCTAGCAAAAACTTGGCCTCAATTATATTTTGAAAAAATATTTGAAATTTGCTTTATTTTCTTACCTTTTATCTGGCAAAGCATCGCATGCATAATCGAAATTTTATAAAAAATTCAAGTCAATTAACAAACATTTCATACGTTCTCCTATTCTCTATCTTGTCTCAGCACACACACACTCCAAAGCACACACATTCCCACACACACACACACACACACAAACATATAATCAATTGAAAACTTGTCTGTGCTAAATTTGCTGTTCCCTTCGATTTGCTCTGAATGCAGGGCAGACTTTGACGTATCTCAAATTGTATTGCATATGCAAAATGCAAAATGCTAAATGCAAAATGCTTTCAAGTTGAGAACCAATCCAAGTGCCCTGCTGCATTAGTGTTGAACAATATGCTGTAGACAGTCACACACATAAACACACACAAATACACATATGGAAATTAGAATTAGAGATGAAAGCGTGTTTGTTTTGGTCTTAACTTTCATTGTATTTTATCAGAAATTTTGAAGAATCAATCTTTGAGATAAGCCATTGAATAAAATGCATGAGTTTTAAAAATCGTTTCAGCTTTTTGTGAATTTATATTTATAAATGCGAAAAAGACTCTAATGATGTTAGATAAAGCATGCTAGATGCAAAATGAAGCATCTTCCATAAAATATATATATATAGCCGATCTCAGAGACTTTAAGAAAGTGAGTTTACTTTACCCGCTTTGCAAATATCGATAAAAATCGCTTTCCGAAAGCAAAAAAATATGCAGTTTTAAAGTTTAGCCTGCCAGTTAATATATGTTATACCTTAATATTGATAAACTGTGTAAATTGCATTAAGTTCGGCTAGGAATCACAGCTTTTGCAATCCAAAACATATTTGTAAATTCTTTGTATTTATTAGGGTATCTTCTAGTCGAGCTTAATTTGTACAACTCTACTAGACATCAAAAGTCGCAGATAAATAGGCAATAAATGTGTATGAGGTGATTTTGTGTTTAATTTCTTCGCTTTGTCCAAGATCAAAAAGTATTTTGTAAGAAGTTTCAGTCTGCTTTTCGAATCGAATCTATGTGTGTGTGTTTGTGTGTGTGTATCTGTGTGTGCACACACTGGCTGTGTAAATATATGCACGGGGGCCTGCTGTGCTGAAAACAGTTACAGAATAAAGTTACAGATACATTTGCGATACAGATACAGAAACGGATACAGATACAGATACTATCTATAGCTACATATAAATATACAGACATATAAGTATGTATTTGTATTTGTTGATATATGTATGTGTGTACATAGTATCTGATGCAATGTATGTTTGTATTTTATATCGATGTAGACAATTGATTACGTATTCCGCATGTTGTATTGTCGCGACAGAATTTAATTTCGTTCTTATGGGTACACACACACACACACACACACACGCAAACATATACATATATATGTATATATTCGATCGAGCGACCAATTCGACGCCTATACACCCCCCACCCCATCCCCTTATTCAGCTACTGCTTTTGTTCATTCTGTATTGAACTGTAACGCATTCAAAGTTGTTGTTGTTGTTGCTGTTGTTGTTGTTGCTGCTGTTGACTCTTGTGTCTGTCGCACTATTGTCTATGCAAAATGTACAACAACAACAACAAAAACAGCAACACGAAAGCAACATTGGAATTTTTGTTGTTTACCATTGAAGGGTACCACAGAATTCACGTATTTGTGTTCTCTGGTCACTTGTCTGCCATTTGACGTTTGCCTTTCGCAACTGAGTGTGTGTGTGTGTGTGCACGAGTGTGTGTTTTTGCGTGTGTGTAGAGGTCGAAAGGGGGCATCCACTAGAGCAATTTCAAATAGTTGACGAAATTAGCTGCAAACAAATTGTGTGGAAACCATACGAAACCGGAGCAGGTCACAAAAATACCAATCGAATTGATCAAAATATCGACGAATTTTATTGAAATCGAGTTGACAAATTATAAATGAGATTTTCTTGATTTTAAAGTAGATCAGAAATGATAAAGGCAAGCAATTTAAAAAAATATATTCTAATTAAAAAGATGTTTTCAGTCTTTTCAATTGATCACAAAAAATAAACTAGAAATTTGTTTAAGACTCATAATTTAAATAGAGTAGATAATGGCGAAAAGCTTATTTTAAATTAATGACTTAATCAATATTTTCATTGAATAATTAAAAAATGACAGTTGCTTATATTTGTTTTCTCTCTCTAAAGATTTGGCTTCTATTAATTAAATAATTGGAAAATTGTATTTCATCATTCATTGAGATAGAAAACTTGTATTAAATATATGATTTAAAAAAGAACTTTGATATGAAAGATATCTTTATCTTATCTCTTTAGGTTCCCACTCCTTTAATAAAATATTTGCAACAAAATCGTTATAGTTTAAAGTACACAAGAAATTTTCTTACTTCAAAAAATGGCTTTCAATTCAAAAAAGTTATCGTTCAGATGCACCCTCTCTTAAGTTTCCCACTCTCTTAAATCTACTCTATTTCACACACTCTTTACTCTTTAATTCTCTCTTTATTTTTTAGTGTTTGCGTGTTTTCATTTAATTTTCAAAATCAAGTTCATTTGACGTTTGCACAATTCTCGGCTGCGTGTTTTCAATTCTTGCAATTAGCGAACAGTTGCTAAACAACCAGAAACTATTATGCAAATCATCATTAAATGTATATTTTTAGTAAAGAAAAATATAGTTTGTCAAAAATAAATTGAGCAAATTAATTTTTGGTGATTTTTAAATTGCAGCGCAGCAAATAATATTTTTATTTTTATTTGATGTTTTTGGGGGTAAATTGGTGTTGCACAAACAATTTGTTTGACACACATGGCCAAGTGACAGTTACGCTTTTCGGCTGCCACAATCTTCTTGTGTTAAGGGTATTCCTGCTGCCGTCGACATGCAAAGGCAGCTACGTGACATGGCAACGTGCAACGTGTTGTTGTTGCATTTGTTGTTGTTGTTGTTCGTTTGTGGTTGGATTGTTGCCACAGCGAAACGTGTTACATTTATGTTAACACATTTGCGCACGTTGCGTGCGAGCGAGATGCAGATAATGACACTTGCAGAGACTCTACTCGCTTCTAGCACAGACAATCTTATGTAACACACACTCGCACACACTCACACACACTCACACTCACACTCACACACACACACCCAGAAGTAGGTATATACTTGTTCGGCACGGGCTGCTACGTTTCACTTTGACTGACAGCCATTTTGACTTTGACTGTTGTGCACAACAGTCTCCCCCCATCCCCCTCTCCCACCCACTCTCCCGACCATCTCCCTACCCTTCCCCCTTCCCTGCTGCTGCTCGTCACTTGATCAGCTCATAAAATTATTAGTTTTTGCTGTTGGGGAAACGTGTCCGGTGGCATGAATTGCTTTAAAAATATCATCACATGCACTTGTTGTTGTTGTTGTTGTTGTACACTCAGAAAAAAAAGCACAACGGTACAACGTTCATATTAAATGGCAATTGCATAAGAGAAGCAAAAAGCTAGTCCAAGTCAAGAATGTGTTCTTGATTAAAGTACAAAACGATTTAAAAGTGAAGCAAACTGAAAAGTATTTAGTCAAAGTTTGAGCAATTTTATTTCAGTTTGAACAAAAAATTCTGTTTGAAGTCTTTCTTCATTAATTCCTTATTTTATTATTTAATATTAAATTATAATTATTTTATAGGTCATATTAACCTAATATTGATATCTCTAATCTCAAATAAAGATTTTATATAAAAAGATGAAAAGAGATATTGTTATCTTCGTGCTAGCAACTTTTTCATTAACATTTCTAAGAACTGATTCTGGGCTTCAGCTACTAGTTCTTAATTTTATTTTCAAATTTTTAGAATGAGAAACTCTTGAATCAAGTTCCGCAATGCATTCATTGGAATGCATTTTTTCCGCTAAGTAATTTAACCTATAATTGAGAGCGACAATCTCAAAAGCGGAATTCGTCTAAAAATTTATATATATAAGAAGATATTCCACTCAAGAATCGTTTTGTTTCCTTCTTCTTTACAATTTTCTATTTTTAGAACACATTCTAGATTCAAGATTATATTTTTATTTTAAATTGAAATTACCCAAATGAAAACCACTTGAATCACTATTAGCAATTTATTCATTGGAATGCATTTTTGTTTGGCATGCAAGTTCAAGCAAACATGTAAGTGAATAAAAAGGTGAGTACACTCATTCGCAATTCAGATACGTTGTATTTCCCTTAGTGTACTCATTCATTCATTCATTCATGCAAATAGATGCTTATTTATTTATAAACTCTTTTTTGGACTTGTGCTTATTTATTATCGCTGGCTTTCTGGACTTTAAGCAACAGCAGCAACAACAAAAGCAACAACAAACAATTCATTTCGCATATATCACATAAATATGCAAGTCATGCGCTTAGTTAGACAACAACAACAACAACAACAACAACAACAGCAATAAGAACAACAACACCGACCACGATGACAGCGTCTATCTAAACTTGGCTACATTTTGTTGTTCCACCTGCCGACCCCCCGTCTGCCACGCCCCCTTCTGGCCAACAACAAACTGCAATCCAGCCATAACCAAAAATCCCCAAACAGCTAAATTCCCCACCGAGTCTTGAGGTTAGAAATTTTGCATGTGCTTCTGGCCAAACCCCAAGAAACATATTGACTAAGTTCAATAAAGAGACACACAGAGAGAGAGAGAGAGACAAAGAGAGTGGGGGCAGAAAGAGACGGCAATAGTTTCAGTTGCGTTTTGTATTAGCCAGATTTGGAGCAATTTGTATGCAAGTCACAACTGCGGAAATAGATTAGAACGTTAACTTATTGATTTGCATGCACAGCTCACATTTGACGTACGTTTGAAAATTGTGCTACAATCAGCAAAAAGATAAACTTTACTTTACTTATTGGCCAGAAACTTTTCATTAGAAATTGAACGAGCAACTTTGGTTATCTATCGAGAACTAAAAACCCTCAACTAATAGTTGAGCAACATTTAAATTTCGGATCGTTTGTGTAAATCGATTAATCACTTTTGACAACATTTTGCGAACGGAAAGTTTGGTATCGTCGTAATCACACTTAATATTATTTTGGGACAGAATTCTTTAATTATGTAAATATATTTTAATGTACTATGATTTTAGAGATTAAACCGTATTCAAAAATTTTTTTGGGTTAGAATTCTAAGGTATATTTTTATTTTTTTGAGCTTAATAATATATTTTTATTTTATTTAAAGTTCGGAAAAGGGTAAAATGAAATTGTGGTGACTTCAAATTATTCATACTCATAACGAATTTAATTAATTTAAAAGATAGCCGCGAAAATATGGATATGAATTAATTTAAACATATATATAGCCTATAAATTTATATATAAGATAGCCAAATATGTTTCATAAAAATCGTAAGGAACACATATATTTTATATTGCAAATCGAATAAGCCACTATCTTACTACGCTTACAATATATTTAAATGCTGATTCCAGGCATCTCCCAGACGAGGTCTCTCTACTACAACATTCTTACTCAGTTTTCATATGTGTTTTATTTACAAACAGCCTACAGCTGGTAAATTTAATTGCATAAAATTAAGTAAGGAATGAAGTACGATTCTAGTTTTCAATTCATGACCAAAAAATACATTCAAACAGTTTTAACAAAGTTATATTCAGGTAGAATCCAATCTGCAAGGGTTTGTAATATTTGGTTGTGCCTTAGTAATTATTCAAAAATAGACAATTTTTCGATTTGAAATTTGATTCGTTTTATTGCTGTTGGTTTGTGGTAAGTTTGTTTCTTCTACTGACAGCACACAAATTGTATCGTTGTTTCTGCTGCTGCTGCTCGCAAGCAACAGTTAACAAAAACAAAAACAAGTCTCAGAACAACAACAGCAACAAATTTTGCTCTCCACATGGCAAAAGTGCAAATCCCCTGACAAAGCTAAAATTTAATTAGCAGCCAGCAAGTGGCGTTTGCAAATGAAATTACACACAAAAACGAGGCGCCGCGCCGATGCATGCAACCGATGCCCAGAAACAAACGCCCCCATACACAACGCAACACACACCCACTCACACACACCCAATCACACACACACACTCACTAAGGACACCCTGCACAGCATTCAAATCCAGACCCTGCTTCACACACTGGCTTAACATTTTGCCACTTGGCAGCGTCGCTGGGCTAAGCAAAAAAATACGAGCAAAAAAATGCCAATGGAAATAAAATACATACAACGACAACACACACAAAACACAATGCACGATACACTGCAAAAATAATTATGATTAAAATTTGACATCTCGTAATTATAAGGAATTAAGATACTATAACATTTGCTTAAAGAAACTTCTTGAGTTAAGGTAAAATTCATATAATATTTATAAGAATGCCAAAGATGGGACGGGAGTCAATTTGTCGATAGCAGAATTCCACTATTCAATTAAAAGCCCTGCGATTGTTCCTTTGAAAGCTAAAGAAAATCCTATTTTAGTAATATTTATTCAAATGTGAGGAGCATAATACACAGGAATTCAACTCAACTCAACCGACTTTTGCTATGGGAGCTAAATAATGTTGTAGTCCGATCTCGATGATTTTTGTCCAAATTTTTGTTTGGATATTTCAGTAAAGAGCTCATCTTTCGATCAATTTCTCCTATGGAAGCTAAATGATATAGTCAACCGATCAGACAGAAATGGCAAAATCGACTGATCTAGTTACGTTGACAAAAATATATATACTTTTTGAATTCCAGAGACGTCTCCTTTAATACCCAAAAGAGTTTGCAAAAAAATAATATAAATATAAGGAATAAATTTAGTTGATGGGCTACAAAACGTTTCTCACACATGAAGACAACGTAATAATTTTCTTATTAGAAAGCAGCAGCAAAATTAATTTTTGCCAGTGCATGCAACACGACACGGGGGCACATAGCTGTAGCTGCTGCTGTTGCTTCTGCTGTTGTTGGTGTTTTTGTTTTTTGTGCGCCATGTTTCGTAATCCTCGCGAGCTTTACAATAAACACGAAAATATAATTTGCAACGTTGCACGGCGAGGGGGGGAACCTAAGAGTAAGCCGGAGATTGAGGGGGAGGGTTAGAGGGGGGCTAGCTACAGCTAGCTACCGTTGCAAGTAACACTAATTACCTGGAACTAAATATGGCGCCGGATTTGGTGGCGGTAGCCAATACGTTGCCGTTATCGCCGGATACGACTGATGGCCATTTGTGGCCATGTTTGTGGACTGTTGCGGGGGTGGCGAGTGCGGCGACATGCCGCTGCTGCTGTTGCTGCTATTACTGTTGCTGTTGCTGTTGTATTGGTGGATTGTTGTTGCTGATGTTGCACATGTTGTTAGTGCTGCTGGCTGCTTCGAGGAGAGAAGGGGGCGCTGTTGCAGTTGCAGCTCACTAACATTGCCATTTCCGTTTCCGTTGATATTGGACGCTGTAAGGCAGCTGCTGTTGTTGTTGTTGTTGGTAGTACTCTTGATGTTGTTGTTGTTGTTGTTGTTGTTGTTTAAGCCATTGCTGCATTCCATGATATTTGGATTTTTCATATTTATGGGCCGCTAGATGGCGCCACACACATACACACACACACACACTGTTGCACAGTGAAAAAGGGCAACTTGTTTTTATGGGCCACTTGGGCTAAATTAAAATACAAGTTGTATTTATTTTTGTTGTTTTTCTACTTTTTTTGGTTGTGTTTTATTTATTTAGCTGCCATTAAAAAAATCGCCACAATTATTCACTTGTGCATAATTTGAATTTTATTTGCAATAACTAAAAAAATGACACGGCTTATTTTTATTAGCACTTTTTATGTACACTTATTTTACGTACTTTATGCATATTAATATTGTTATTGTTTTTTGTTGATTTTCACTCATTCATTTTTTTTTTTTGTTTTTTTTAATGGTCTTCCATTTTTGTATAACTAATTAATTTGCCATATTGTATCGTTTGCTTTTGTAATATTGTTATTATTATTATATTCTGTTGTTGTTATTTTTGTTTTTTATTTACTTTCAATTTGCTGCATATCCAGCGTTAATGTGCCAGGCATGTCGGCTATATGTATACATATATACTTATTCATACGATATTTGCAGTGGTCATTAAGATTATTATGGCGATCACATAGCACAGTTATTTGATTTTGCATTTAATGCCAGTTAGCCAGTTAAGAGCTCCGCTCATGAATTAATTTTGAGTTGCCTTGTTAAGAGTCCCCAAAAACACAAAGCTTTCGCTACAACAATTTTAATGTGCATTTTTTTTTATTTTGCTCGTAATGCAGCTCAAAAATAGCCAAACAATATCATTAAAAAAAAAAAACAGCTAACCAATTTTTACTGTGACACAATTGAACTATAGGCCACGCCCAGGGAGTCAATACATAATATAACTAGGCAATTTGGTCTCGCCATATAACGAATAATGTGGCACCTGAGTATTTGGCTCTAATCAGCTCGAAAAGAGCTCAAATGAAACGAACGTCTGTGTTTACATAACGCACATAGGCCAGGCCCAAATATTTACTCTGCCCGGTGGAGGGGGGAAGTTTCTCAAACTAAACAACTGGCGACAGCAAAATGAATTGTGAAATTTTAAGCTCATTTACTTATAACAACAACAACAACAACAACAACTGCAACAATAACAACAACGTCAACAACTTGTAGCAACAAGTAACTTGTCTCAGTTGATTTATGGCCATGCGAAATTCTTAGAAAAGAAAGCTGTATCGATACCATTATGCGATTTTACGAGACAAACTTCAGCAAAAGCTATTCTTTTTCAGCAATTTTGTTTAAATATTGGATTTACAGTTAACACTACGAGACTGATTACTTATACAAATGTTGATATTTTATAAAAAAAACCCAATATTCGATTACGCAGAAAAATAAATTGCAGCAAGTTTTTAACTGGAAACTATTAAGCAACTATAAAAAATTTAAGTTTTCTTTGTAAGACGTGACTTAAGTTAATTTCTAGAATTTGTATGTTGATCAGGAATATTTATAGCATATGGGATCAGAGGCTTACACACAACTTTATTACATTGTTTTTAATATTTATTTATTTTTATTTCATTTCTTAAATATGCAAATTTTGTTGAAATCTAAAATTCTATTCACTCTCACTGACTAAAAAAATAAAGCTGATTTTCAGTGGAAAATTGAAGTATTTTTCATGTCAACTATTTTCAACATATTTATATTTACTGTGGCTTCGTCGTTTTCCACAGCTTGTCAGTTTCTATTTTGTCTGTCTATTTTCAATTTCTTGTGGCACAGCTAAATTGACGTTTGCCAGTCTATTGACAGACTGCCTCCCCTTACTCTATGATGTTGTTGCGGTTGTTGTTTTTGTTGCTGTTGTTGTTACTGATGGCTGATGTTGTTTGTAAATGGTCAACATATATAGACATAAATATGCGTAAATAAACGAAAGTCATATGCTTATATATAGAGTACATATAGTACAGTACTCTGCACTGAAGAAAGTGCAAATATTGATTTTGAGTATTTTCGAGTTGAGTTTTTTTTTTTGTTATTTATTTTTTTTGTGTTGCAGCTAAATTGCATTGCAACACATACTAAACACAAACGATTGCGAGACATGCAAAACAAAATTGATTTGCTGCAGCTAAAGCGATAGCGCATGTGTGGCAATCAGATATATAATGGGCTATAATGAAGCATGTGCAAATGCTATTGCAACGTTGCCATTTTAACTTTTGGCTTATAATCAGTCGCTGTATTTTTTTTTCCGTACTACGCCTCGCTGCACGCTTCCAACTGGCCAATTTGTCAACTCGGTCAACAAACGACTCCACAAATCTAACCGTCAATTAAATCAAATTTTTTCAGCTTCGAAGTTGTTATTGAAATTAGCGCAAGGTTGCATAACAGTCAGTTAGAAGTGATTAGGTTTAAGTACCTGCGCATTCTTCAAATGTGCTATATATATATATGTATAGTTATATATATAATATGTGGTTTAACTATCTGAGACCTTACGGTTTGTGCACTTTGAGCATTATCTTGACTCGGCTTCTGCGCTTCGACTCGGCGGAAAAAACGTTAACAATTATCGCTTCAACTTTACGTTAACTTCGCATTTACACTCTGAACTGGCGTTATTATTTTTATTTTTATTGAGGTATCTCAAAATATTCAGAGCGTAAAGCGACGCATTTGAAGCATGTTAAAAAAGTTTTTAAATTGCGCCAACAATTTAAACTAGACAGTATTCGACAATTTCAGTTAAGCGGGTCTTATATGTGTTTTTACACATGGGGTATACCACGGAAGTTCTTCAGAGAGACTTGAACTAAAAGTAGCCCAACAATTTCAGATATCTTCACGATGAATTTCTCTAAAAGTTTTTATAATAATATTTTTAAAAGCAGATAAAGTTTATTTAATTTGATCGATGTGCATATCGACATTAATCGGTTTGCAAGTGCAATAAAAGACACAATTATATAGATATAGCCTTCCATTTAATATATAATACCCTCAGACATATCATTGATCAATTGTATAAATAAATAGTTCGAACAAAAAACACAGACTGCTATTAGCAAGTTTTCTAAATATATTTAAAAAGTGAGCGAGTCGAGCTCTCTCGACTGCAGCAGTCTTATATTCTAATTAAATTGATTTTACAATGTTGTAAAATAACAAAGTGTTGGACCCTTTTGAGATGCTTTGTTTAGTTGGTTATTTATATACACACACACAAGTACATATCTTTTTTCTATATAAATTGTATTAGAATAAGTATTTTTTTCGACTTTTCACTTTTGGGTTGATGAGCTGTTGACATTTTGTATTTAATATGTGCCGCACACCTTTGTTGTAGTTCTCAGTCTCAGTGTCGTTGTTGTTGTTGCTGTTCTCGAAAAATTGACAACTGACAATTTCCGTTTGTTGCCGAGGAGTCGTCCAATACGCATTTGTGACCCTGCCCCCCCGCCACCACCCGAGTCAGTCCAAGTACCCCTCTGCCCAGACGACTGATTATTTTCAATTGGAATTTACTTTGCTGACGAGAGAAAGAGAGAAAAGTGATTCATTTTCATTTTCATGCTGACGCCAAGAAATCCATTACGTGATGTATGTTCTTCTTTTTTTTAGTTTTCTTCTCTCTGGATTGGGTTTTCAGCATGAGAAACAAATAAGTATATATGTATATATACATGTGTACACATAAATATGTTTTCCAATTTAATGGCACTTGTGCTAGTTGTTTGCCAGCGGTATCTTTTTTGATATTTGCACAAATGCTGAGCTCGAGACAAAAGTCTACAAATGTTGCCATGCATTGTATCAAAACTAAAGCAAATAGATGATATATCTATGCAGATATATCTATTCAGATATATCTATGTATTTATATATGGACTTAGGGCGCAGTCAATTTTGACCTTGAGCTAGACTTTACGCACATAGCCATTGTTCAGGTATGAAGAACGCATCGCTCATCTAAAGCCATTTATGAGGCTCTTCTCGCTTTGCTTCTCTCCCTCTCTCTCTCTCTCTGTTCCTCCCTCTTTCTCTCTCTCTCTATCTCCCTCACTCTCTCTCTCACTCTAAGTGTGTTTGCGGGCACACCTCCGAATATAAACGAGCTGTTGACGCACTGAAGCGTAAAGCCAACTGTATCGGAAATCAGTTTACATTCTGTACAAATATGTACTCTATATAGTCATATGTATGTGTATGTGTGTGTGTGTGTGTGTGTGTAGTTGTGTAACGAATCAGCTGTTGCTTGGACTGTGCTTCAAGTTTATGTAAATACATGCGACACGTTTCTTAATGCATTTAATTTTGCACAGGTAAATATCCGTATCTAAAGGTTACAGTGATAGCTGACTATGTACAACTTTTAACCAGAGCTTTACTGTACCACTAGTTAACCTAATCAATTGTACATGTTGCCCAGGTTAATTGGTTTTTATTCACATGTACAGTGATCGCTGTCTATGCGTAACTTTAATGACTTTAATGAACACTCATAACAACTTAATGAGTTGTACTTGTTGGCCAGGTAAATGGGATTTTTTAGCGGGTACAGTGATCACTGCCTGTGTGAGTCTACAATATAGAATTTGCTCCCATTTATGTGACACAAGTTGTACAAAAAAATATGTATGGTTTTTTAACAGTACTAAAAAAGATAAGATAAGAGATAACTGTTAAAAATTAAGCTTTACTGTACTTTAGATTAATCCAAAAATAGATGAAACTGAAAAAGTTCACTGTCCTTTTTATTTTATTATTTATTTATTATTATTATTTATTAATATTCAATTGTTATTTTTACTTTAAGAACTTTAAAAACAACTGTGCAAATATACCATTATGAGGAAGCTTCACTGTGCTATTGAGTCTTTGTTCTCAACGTTTAAAAAACA
This sequence comes from Drosophila kambysellisi, assembly GCA_035042185.1. Taxonomy (NCBI): domain Eukaryota; kingdom Metazoa; phylum Arthropoda; class Insecta; order Diptera; family Drosophilidae; genus Drosophila; species Drosophila kambysellisi. The sequence continues at coordinate 941,087 of JAWNLS010000417.1, forward strand.
CAACAATAAAATCGAGGCACAGCTGGAATTGCAAATACACAGGTACAATTTCGCGTATACAGAGCTTCACTGTACTCTATAACTATGGTTTTTATCGTTACGTGCACTTCTCACAAAAACAATTGCAACACCAACAATAGTAATAGGAATATTAGCAATTGTGCATTGCCTGTATGTGTGTATCTGACAGATACAATTGCTGCTTTGTATCTCACAGATACAATTGATAAGAGGTTTATGTTTTAACGCTTTCGAGTTGAAAGACGCGCGTGCGCCGTTCAAGCTTGAAGCAACTTGCACGTCTCACTTTGCAGCTGTGTATCTGTGTATCTGTGTGTGGAGTGTATCTGTGAGATACTTGCCGTGATGTGCGCGCGTATCTTAGGCGTCGTTCTATGCCACAAAACATACACAAAACTAAAACGCGACTGATTGCTGGGCGATTGAGTGACAAACTGCTTGCGTCGCGCTTTTTTTTGTTTTCGCCGCTGCCGTTTTTTGCGGCTCTCGTGCGGTTTATTTTACTTGATTTTTTTATTTTTATTTCCATTTTGTATTTATTTCCATTTATTTTTGTTGTTTTTTGTTTCTTTAGCTTTTTGTTTTTCAGTCTCCGCTGCTGTTGATGTTGTTGTTGTTGTACTTAGTTGTAGCTGTATCGAATACGTTTCGCTGTGTGTACTTTAGCCATTGTGTACTCAGTTCACGATGTGCCAGTCCCTAGTACCCAGTACACAGTAACTACACTCAAAAAAAAAAATGTACCTGATTTTAGAAAAATTACCCTGAATACAGTAGAGTTTTTGCTGTTTTTGGAAATAACTTCTTAATATGAAAAAAATAATTTATAAACATTGAAAAGGGAAAAATATCCCGTTTGTTTTCCTTTATTTTTTAAGAAATATTTTGTATTAATAAGAATTTCTAAAAAGTAGAAATGCCGAATATTATTTTTAGAAAATTAATCATCTGTAAAATTCAGAAATATATAACGAAATTTAGAGTTTACATGTTTAGCTAATATTTATGAATAATTTAATTAGTAATTTAATAGCATCCTGACTTTTAGGGATATGCTTTCTAAAATAATAAAATTAACCTTAACAAGTTTCTAGAATTCAGATCTATATTTTTTCTCAGTGTAGTGCCTACTGTCAGAGCGCAGCTAAGCCGCATGGCCCGAGAGACATTCGACATTCGACAGTCGAATACAAAATTATCATCATTATTATTGTTGTTGTTCTTGTTGTTGTTATTGTTGGCTTTTAGTTTTTGGCAGTTTTCGTTGCGGTTAAATGGCATTTTGTGACAAAATGAAAAAAAAAAGAAAAAAATAAGTCAAACACACACAACAAACCAAATGCAAATGAACAGTTGTAATACACTAGCTAAATATTCTCAATGGGAGCAAATCTAATTAGGTGGAAAATGTTTTTAAAATCTATAGAAAGTATTTTGAATATCTTGGTTTATATCTGTGTGTATATATATAGAAGTAATGTTGATTCTTGGCAAATATTTATCAAATACATTTGTACATTCAGATTAAGTCTCAAGAATTTTATTTATTCAGTTTTCAATTGTGGTCTATTAGATTTTGTCTACCCTGAATAAATTAGAAATGGGAAATATATAAAATAATTTTCTGCAAAACTATGTAACAGGCAAAAGGCACAATCCAATAAGGTTTATATATTCTTGATCAGCTGCCTCGACTAGAGCATTTTAGCTTGTTTACTTAGAAAATGGGCTTAACTTATTCTAAGCCACTTCAAGGAGATATTTTCATGGGATTGGTTAAGATAGCTTTTGTTTCTCCAACTGTTAACTTTATTTATTTATCGATTTCGCTATCGGAAACTTACTTACAAAATAAGCAAACAATTATTTTGAAACTGTAAAAACATATTATTTATTTTATATGTAATAAACAGTTTCCTTCACAATAACTTAAAACAGATAAAGCAATATTTATTTTAGTTTTAAGTACTATCATTTTTTACATAAGATCAATATTCCTTTTACACATTCTTAAGTTGCTTTACAAATATTTCTAAAAATCTGGAATACTTTTACTAAACAGTTCGGAAAATGAATATTCATTTTACACTGCCAATTCTAACTGCACACCAGTCTTGCCGTGGAGTGTATCTAAGCCATAAATTGGTGGCATCATCAAGTGGCGCGTGCTAAGAAGCACTGATCGCAGTCGCCCACAGATCACGAGTATCTCACAGATACACAGCTGAACACACACACACACATACACACAACTAAAAAGCTCAGAGTAATTTTTAGGGAATTTATTTAATGCATTTGCATTCGACATTTGTTTGCCACTCGACTAAACTGATGAATATTGCTTGAGTCTGTATGTATAATGTTGACGCATGTTGGCTTATGTATCTATATATAAATATATACATAAGTATATATATTTATATATATATATATATTCTCTTACTAACTGACTTTGCCAACGCAGAGTTTTTCGAGTCGCGCATTAAATTTGTTTATTTATTATTCAGAGACCGGCGACAGTTGTTTAGTTTATCAGTTAACAGCTTTGCGGCTTTTGCAGCTAAACGCTAAAAGCTTCACTTGTTGCCACTCGATCGTATTTCAGCGCCGCAGTCATTTCAACCGAATGTGGCTTCAAAATACATACATATATAAATAAACAGTACTCAAAAGTACGCGTTAGCTAAAGTTGCCCTTGTCGAGTCATTAAAAGGGGAAAAACATCGAAAAATGAGCTTAGAGTGCTTAAGCTATTGCCAGATAGGTTCTTGGTTTTTTCTCCAAGTGTAGTGGCGACTTCAAAATCCTCCCTCTGGAACTCTAACTCTGAAATGCCAGCTGTGTCGCTTTTCGGTGTTCCCAGCGCTTATCTCGCCAAGTAGAAATTTAATTAAAATAAAACCATATGCCGCAATTGAAACGCCCCTAATTACAGATACTGTGGCAGGGAAGCAGTTGGGAGCGGGGGGGAGAAGGGCTCTGCAAATGCAAACAGACACCCACAAATATAAAAAGAACACTTGAAAAGCCAAATACGACAAAGAGAAAAAAGATATTTAGTATTGTTTAAACGGCAGCAGACGCAAAAGCATTTTCGATAATTGAAAATAATAATTAAAATTCTCTGATTGAGGCGCATTCGCTTTTTTTTTTCCTCTGACGTCCACAATGGGAGTGAAAGAAGCTATAAAAAGTAGCAACAACAACAAAAGCAACGGCAACAACAACAACAACAACAATTAAATATGCAGCTACCATACACAATAATTTGGCTATTCAATTTTATTACTCAATCTTGAGTTAGATTTTTATATGTGCTGTTGAAAGCTAAAGGAGCATATTTCTAGACTTTCAAATAATAATATAATAATAAAATAATATTAAATTAATATAATATTTGGTATAAGTTTTTAGCTATAATAAATACACAAATGATAATCTAGAGAATCGTTTATAACAACAAAAAATAAGTTATTAATGAAAGCAGAACCACAAAAATGAAACCATCTATTGGAATATTTTAAAAGAAAATATTTTTTTTTGCTGTTTAGTAAAAATTGTAATTGGCTGAAAATTTGTATTTCATTCAATTGTCATGTCCTGAATTAATTTCTTAAAATTTTATCTTTAACTTAATTACTATAAGCTTCTTGTATAGTTTTTTTTATATTTATTTATCTGTTAATGTTAAAAATGTACTTTATCATTGTTATCACATTAATAAACTATAATTGTAATTTCTTGTCTCTTGTAAAAGAAATATCGCGTGCATTTCTTCTTTTCTTTCTCAACTAAAACTTGTCGTTTTATTTAAATTTTTTCAACTAGTTAACAGAGTATTGTTTAGTCGAACGCAATTAAAATACTGTTTATTTTTTTCTTTTGCTTTTTAATATTCAAAACTTGTCGCCTGTCGTTGAATTCTGCTGCTGTTTCTGTTTTTCAGTTTTTCTCTTCCCTTTGCGTTGCTTTATCCATTTTTTCTTTCTAGTTTTTTTTAATGCCTCTTGTCTCTTGTGGCACTCAAGGCAGGCAGCAGCAGCACCAGCAAGGCCCGTTAGCCGTATTTGTGCTTCACTGTGTCCAGTCCAAAGAAGTCGATGTCGATGTCGATGTTATAATGTCCCCAACGTCATTGAATGCATTTTCCTTTGTTCAACCTACCCCGGCCCATCCCCCCACCCACCCCTGCCACCCACACTCCCTTTGTGTATCTTTTTGGAATTTATGAGCGTGCTGCATTTGGGATTCTAAGTGCGTGATTTCTTCAATTAATTGCCCCCAAAGTCTGTGCAGCAGAGGCTCGCTTGAATTGCACATTGCACAATCATGTGGCGATGTCTTTGACTCTCATAAGGAGAGATGGGGGGTGCTGCCACAGAATTCATAGCTCACAGCATTGTCTGTCTGACTGTTTGTTTGGTTCTAAGACCTCTCATTGGACAATGCTTGTTGTATATTTGAAGCACTTGCTTCTAGCATAATTCTCAAACAATGACAATAGTTCAACTAACAGAATAGAATAGAATAGATGGGAACTATATATATATATATGTGTATATATATAGCTACGAGTTGCAGTAGAATGACCATGGAAATTGTCTGTAATTATGGTTAGGAAATGTGTTTGTTGTTTGCTGTTTGTTGTCCGACTTGTGTAATCGCTTTGAATGTACAATTTTGTGGGAGTTGTTGTGTCAGGTTGTGCAACGCAAAGAAGAAAGCAAAGGAATTGACTAATTAATCAAAGATAATCATAATTGTATTATCATTTTTAATTTTATACTTATGGGTTTATTTTTCCGTTGAAATATTTTACGTAATTGAGCTGTTTTCATATTTTATTTATGCTTTATAAAAAGTAAAATAAATACAATATTTATTTATGAAAGATCTGACTGTGCATAAATATATGCTGCTAATAAAATGTATGTTTATTATCCTTAAATTAAGGATAACAAGTGTAAGCTGGATAAGTCAATTGGATCTGTTATACAATTTGATTATTGTTTAAACATGGCAAATAAATAGTAGATTTTTGGCACAGTTTGAAGTCAGAAGCTTCCTTTTCATAGCTGGATATTTCTTTAAATTCAATTTAAATTATAAACAGGCGGATTTTTATTTTGTATATTTTCTTTTGCTTTTTAAATATTCTTAGAAGCATCCAAGACAAACACCCAAGACAAGCATCCAAGACATTCACCCAAGACAAGCACCTAAGCCAAGCCAATTTCCCAAAAATTGCACATAAGAAATTAATTATTTATTTAATTTTAATTTATTTTATTTTTTATTTATTTTTTATCCTAAGATAAGGCACATTGAATTCAATTGCTGGTTAAAAGGAAAACTTAGGCTCGTTTAAGCCAAAAGCCTCGACTTGCTGTCGAGGAAAACTAACGAATCGAGAGTTTCTACATATATTTTTCACTTGAGATTCAGTGGCAAGTTATTCGATTTCGCATTTCGCATTTGGTACGCACTGCAATTATGTGCATATTTCAATTGTGGCACGTAGAGCGTACCAAATCTAAAATCAACTTGATGCCACACATGACAACAGTTTGCAGCTGCAACAACAGCAATAACAACAAAGCGACGCAAGCACGCAACGCAAAACTCTCTCCATTTGGTGGCATTCCACACAAGTGCTTTAGGCAAGCACGCCTCAAGCCACGCAAGCGCAACTAGAATACAGATACAGATACAGATCTAAAGATACAGATAAAATATCTGCAAATGCATTTGGAAGCAAAGCAAAACAAAAACAAAACGACATAAACAGAAAACAGCTGATTTTATATCGGCTCAATTGCCATTTCTGTGTCTTCGTTTCGATATACGTATGTATGTATATATATATATGTATCTCAAACTGGTTGGCAACACTTTCAGGGAGGGGCGTGTCAGAAAAGGGGCGCTGCTGATTCACAATAATTAACCAGCTGAGCTGAGATATTCACTCAAAGAGAAGCCGGCTGAAATGAGTCAAGATTTATAATTACTATTGTTACTATTGTTATTAATATTTAAACGATAGCCGCTGCAGTTGCTCACATATAGTTATTGGAATTCTCTGTTTTGTTATGCTCTGCGAATCAGAGAGAATCCAGTAAATTATATTCTACTTAAAACTCTTTCTCTGCAAGCGCAGGCAACAATTTTTTAATCTTTGGTGCCTGCTTTGGAAGGGGTGTTAAGATTGGACTGTGAACGATGGGAGATTGTATATATCTGATATTTATATATTTGGAATGTGAATTACTGATGCGATTTGAGCCTTATTCCGAGCACAACCTCAAACACCCTGTATGAAATGTGTCGCATTTTATTGTCTGTCAATCTTCGACTTCTAACAGAGTATTTATCAGTCGCTTATAGCCAAGTGCAATGTTCTCATTTGGGGTTTTTTTTTTGTTTTTTAACTTGTTTAATTGTTTTGCTTAAGTATTTTGTCAATACTCCGACGAGCTAATTTGCATATTTTTGTCGCCTTTTTTTGTCTGCTGCGGCTTTTGTTTACTTTTTTGGCAATTGCGAAATTAAATAATTGACTAAATGAGTGTCAGCGTTGGGTAGATACATTTATATGTATATAATAAATATATAGAAATATATATATGTACGTATATGAATTAAATGGTTAAAATTAATATTATTATTTTGATTATTATTTTTTTTTTTGGTTATTGCAAATATTTAAACTTTATGCACATATTTGTAAAAATTTTTTTTAGCACTGTTTGGTAAAAAATATATTTAAAATCTTTTATTTCAAATTGTTTTTATTACCACTTTTATTATTATTATACGCTTTGGTGACTTTTTCTTACAATATTTTTATTTTTTGTACAACTCTAAAATTGTATTTCCGTAATTTAGCTTCACTTTTCCAGTTGGCAATTGACAATTGAAAACTAATTGTTAATTAATTGAATTTAAGTGCGCGACATTTTCTATTAATTGACTTTTAGAATCGATTTCTATATATAAAGTATCAGTAGTTTTTTTCACGTTTCAATCGAGCGCAGCGCAGTTAATTAATTTAAAGAATTTCACTTATTTATTGTTTACTTTTCAAAATGGCACGAAGAGAAATAAAAACCAAAAAACTTAACGATTCGTCGAATCGATCGGGCATTGAACGGGATACCGCTGATGACTGGCAAACGGGCAACTGGCGACTGACAAACTGGCGACTGCGGAACAACTGACGACAAAATTCTATTGACAAATTGTGAGAGACTATCGAACGAATGAGCGACGACCGTCTGACTGCGTGGAGACTCAACAACTGACGGATCCCATTATTCTGTGTGTGTGGTTTTTGTTGCTGTTGTTGGCTTTGGCGCTAGCCGATCGTCAATTGCGCTGCACTTTGAATTTCATTTGGTTGCCGCTGGCAATGCCATTATTGCTGCTATGCCGGCTAGCGGTTCCCTCCCTCTCTCTCTCTTTCACACTGCCTCGCTCTCACTCTCTTTGGAGCACAGCTGTTGGACGTTCTCTTTGACACTTGTGGCTGACTCAAAGTCAATTAGTTACGCTCTTTGCTTATTCTTCTTCTTTTGTTTGTTTATGTTTGTTTGGGCATTCGCTTAGCCGGTTGACTCAGCATTTTTTTCTGTGCTTTTAGTTGATTAACTGCCGCTTTGCTCTTTGTCTTTTTCTCTTTCTCTCGTGCCAAGTGCAGCTTAGTAAGCAGTATATCGTTGAGTTAACGGTTAGTTATTTGCCACTCTCTTAAGTGCATTTGCGCTCCTATTTCAATAAATCGTGCAATATTTAACACATTTAACGCCACGTTGAACGAAACGCAATTAACAACGTGAAATGAACTCAAGATTACATCGCATCATCTAAACAAACGATCACGTCAGCCGCTAAGCAACTTAACGAAACTATGCGAAATTCAATTGAGGCGCATTTCAAAGCTCAACTTCTGCCACCGATGATTTTTACATAGAAAAGCGCTTTGTTTTCCATTTGCGAGCCGCGCTGAATGCCGTAATTGAATTTGAAAAGTGTGTTAATGCGACCAGCAGCTAAGCAAAGCTAAGTATCTACAAGATACAATATACAAATTGCAAAATTTTCTTTAATGTGGGCTAACGAATATTGAATACTCTTTTTGTGTTAGGGAATTGATAAATAACCATATATATTTCATTTTGAAATTCTGACATATTGAAAATCTGGGTCTTTTAACTGACTTATCGTAATTATCGATATATTAACAGAGCTTTATATTTGAATATGTTGTGGGAGCTCGAAATTTGGCGAGCATCGTATGACTAATTATCCGACTTGAATGACCATATTTACCACACTTTAGTGGTATATTTAGTATAGTAATCAGTTTGTTAGAATAATATCTTGGTAATAAAAAATATATTTAAACAAGAAACGAATATAAGCCGAGTCTTATCGCAATAGCTACCGATTAGTTAACAGACAAACAAGAATATATGGACTCTTTTATAGATGCATATCAAGAGTATATACCCCTTAAAAATTGTTGTATACACCTTCATCAAAGTGTTGCACGTTTCACTACAAATTTGATGTACTCACTTCAAAAGTGCATAAAATGCATTTAACTCAAAGGGAGATCTAAAGATACCGCTATCCGCTGTGACTCGGCATTCATTCCCCGACAGCCAGAAAACAACTTCAAATGTTGCAGTTGCAGTTGCAGTTGTTGATGTTGCAAGTTAACGTACGCTGTCAGCTGTTGACAATTCGCGAATTAATAAAGTCATCAATTAGAAAGCCAAGCGGCATAAATAAATATGCGTTAAATGTGCTGACGAAGCTGCTTCAAATAATTAATTTGCTATGATTTGTACAGCCTCCCCATCCCCCTTTCTATCTCCGGCTTTCTCTCTGTAGATCGGGCTGGTTAAGTACATTTGGCAAAGAAAAAAAATATGCGAAGCAGTCAAGACAACCAGGCAAGTCGAGACACACCCAAAGGGCAGCCGTCGCAAGAAAAGGCGAACGACAAGCGGCTAAAAGTGTTTAGAATTTCTGGCATTTTGTCAAGTGTCGCCAAAGCATTTTGCGAAACACGCACAGTTCCTGGGCCACCGAGGGAGAGAGGGGCGCAGAGGGGGTGTGGCACGGGTACGAGTAGAAGTTTTGCACTTGTTGCATTTGGCATATTTTATGTGTGGCATTTCAAATTGTGCGGCATTTTGTGTGTTTTGGCCACAAGCTATAAATGCTCTATTCATTAGGGGTATTACCAAAGCTTTAATTCGATTTGTCAAGTTCTATTAATTACAACTTTTTTTATATTTGTAATTTTATAATACTACGTCTTGCTTAAGTTAAAATAACTGAATAAATGTCTTTCTTTAAGAAAAAAAGGAATTCGACTTAAGGTCGTGTTTTTAAATTAATTAACTGAATAAAATTATTATAATTATGACAATGGTTTTCTGAATTGAATATACTTTTTTAAGTATATTTTAAATAAAATGATTTATTTTAGCTTTCTTTATTGCTGTTTCATTGAGATTATTTTTCTTAATTATTATTTATGTTTATATCTCATTAAACTTTTCTTAATAAATTTAAATATATTATAGGGTATTTGATCATCCGTTGTATTATTTATTCTTAAGCATTTCGCAGATTAATAGATTTGTTCTTTATAGGCCTTGTTATTGTTAATGTCGTGACAAATAAATAACAATAAGATCAACAAATATATATATACATTTTGTAGATAATGACTTATTACATGAAAACTGTTTTCTAGATTTTCCTTGTAATCATGTTTTGTGTGAGGCACTCGCGCGACTTTTCCGCTTCGGTTTGTAATGCACGACTGAGAGACAATTTTTTTTTTCGGTTTTCCACCTAATTTATAATAAAATTTGTGTGTTACGTATTTTTAAATTTGTGATTTATTTTTACCATGCGTTCAGCGTGACACAAATGACAACAACAATTATGCCTTGTTGAGCACATCAACTGATTCTGAGAGTACCAAAAGATACAGATACACAGATAAAGAGACGCGAAAGATACATTATTGAGGGACATAATCATGTTGCTGAGAAAGAGCGAAAAAATTGCACTTGAATACAGCTATGTGGGTGAAGAGAGCTTAGAATGGGACTCAAATGAGCTATGACAGATGGAAGACATCTATTAAAGTGTTTATATATACCACGATCTGCCATAAATTCATATTGCAGGTACAATTTATTGCAGAAACTTACAGTGTGTCTATAAATCACTTTTTCAGTGAAATACCTAAATATTCAAGCATGAAAATTGTTTATAGACAGACAATTTTTGGCTCTGATTTTATTAATTCTATGTTCTCCTGCAATACTAATATTTTGAGATCGAGCAAATAGAGATCAAATCAGAACATATGTTTAGATATAAGTTATATCTCATAAATATACACTCGACAATTAAAAATCACAACAAATACAAAATGGCCGCCAAAAAAGGATAACAATCAAAATAAACACCAAAGTTACAACTGCGAGCTAAGCAAGCTAAGTCAAGCCAGAGAAATAATCTAAAAAAAAAAAATACGCACACACACAAAAAAAATGCACACACAGCGGAAACGGAAGCGCATCGCGTGGTACAAAATGGCGTCGCCGACGCGTTTGTTGATTTCCCATACGATAAATTGGGGCTCAATAACGATTTTCATTTTGGAAAAGCCGCTAAGCCAAAAACTTGTTTGTAGGCTTTGCATGACCAAGGTTGCCAACAAGTTTCCATTTTTTGTGCTTTTTGCTAAGTGGTAGAGAGTGAGAGAGAGAGAGTGGGAGTGGGGGAGGGAAAGAGAGAGACTGTAGACATGTCCATGTTTCCAATTTTGAGCTTATTGAAAATTGTATTTGTACAGAACGTGTCCAAAGAACTTGAGCTGTGATTGCCACAGACAGAGACGGAAACAGAGATAGAAAAAGGGATGGCGAAAGATTCTAATCGATTTAGTAAGCCGCCGCAAAGCAACTAATACCATCAACATACCCCTTTGGCACCCTCTCCCCTTCCCCTTACCCTTCCCATACCCATTATTCATGCATATTGTAGGCGCCTGTCTCCGAGACAGGTTGTGATTAAGGCCACAACGCACACAAATACCAATAGCAATGGCAATAGCAATGGCAATGGCATTGGCAATAGCAATAGCAAAATCAGTAAAATCTTGCAGCAATCCTAGCAGCCAGCCAGACTACAAAAAAATTAACAATTTCTTTTATTTTTTTTTGTTAACAGTTTGCATTTGAAGAGACTGAAGAGGGGTATCAAGTTTTGCTAAACAATCTGAAAATCTGTTGTAAACGACTTGATAAAAATAATAATACATTTTTTTCAAATTTGATTGAGTAGTCTGTTTCATTAAATATACTATATGCAGTAATAATATCGTTTTCTTATTCTTTAAATAAACATGTTATTTTGCAAATTAAAATCTGTAAAATTGCCATCCTGATATTTACGGTTTAGTCTGTGTCCACTTAATTGACATTGTCTTTATAGTATTCAGTGTTGAAAATTTAGTGAAGTTTCTTAAAACTTTAAATATCTATATAAAATTTATAATAATAATAACAATGCTTTCTCTAACTATCTAAGGGGTAACTCTCAGTCGAGGTTACACTAACTAATCTGACTTCATTCTTTAAACTTACCATTTCTGTTCTCACTATCCGCCGGTTTCATTTGAATGGGATGATGCATCTGTAAATGGCAAAACAAAAGAAACAAAGAGAGTCAGTAAGAGTAAAGAGAGAAAGAGATAAAATTAAAGATAGAGAGTAGATATTGAGTTGGAGAAAGGAGAACAAAGAGCAGACTGCAGAGCTGTCCATGTCCTGTCTGCTTTTAATAGATGCCAGCAGCTGCTGAATGGCAATTGAGGCTCTCGATATATGAGAATGAAAAACCTGAACCCCCACCAACCACTCAATTTCCACTCCTCCCACCACCCCCATCGATAAGTTTTTTTCATCACTTGTGTTACCTTTTTCCTCAGATGATTTGATTACTTTGATGCGAAGCGAATGCAACAAGAATGTTGCAACAAAAAAGCAGAAGGCAAAGGCTAACAAATGTTCATAAAACTAATGAAATGGCCAAAAGCAGACAAGCGGCAAATGGACCAAAAAAATAAAAGAGTGAAAGAGCAGAATTTCATTTCATTAACGTGGCCATTAGCACTTGCCATTCAATGCGCTGCTTTTAACAGTTTTTAATTTATTTTACATTCATTGAGCAAACCGATAAGGATCTCTCCCTTCCGCCTTCTGCTCTCTGGCTGTCCCGTCTGTCCTGCTGTCCCGTCTGTGCCAGGACTTGACAGGACTTTGCCAATGGGCTGTCCTTACTTTGATTTCAATTAACTTTTGATTCAGCCAAGAGGCGCCAACAGCTGCCAAAGATGATGATAATAATAATACTTGCAATCAAACTCGCGCTAGAATTGCACCAACTGATGGCAACCATTCAAAAAGGGGTGTATTGAAATTGAGCACAAGTTTGTAACAGTCTAGAAAGCATATATATTCTTGATCTGAATAGTATTTAAAGTGCCTTTTAATTACTATTTAAGAATTTGCGAATATTGAGAAAGACTTGAGCAATAAAAAAAAACCATGGCAATTTTAAGAAATTAAAAACCAAATTAAATTAGAAACCAGAAACATAATTCTATATCCGAAGAGTGCGCTTTACTCTCAATTTAGTTGTTTTTTCTCTTCGGCTCCGGCTTCTTCTTTTTTTTTATTTTTTTTTGTTTTTTGTCTCGCGGAGAGCGTCGTCGACTCGAGGGAATTTCTTCAGATCAGTTCAGCACGGAGCAGCGGCGAGTTTGAGCCTGCACGAAACTGTTACGGCTCATTACGGCCGAATCAAATAAATAAATAGCAATAATCAGCAAAATTATAAAAAAAAAAATACTAAAAAACAAATACAACAAGAACTTTGAAACCAATCCAATCGGGAAGCAAACCCAACGAAAAACAACAACATCAACAAATTGTATTATTTTTCTTTTTTTGTCGTCAATTGAAAGTCTGAAGAAGTGCAAAAATGTTTGATGTATTCGGCTCCGTAAAGGGGCTGCTAAAGATCGATCAAGTGTGCATCGATAACAATGTGTTTCGGATGCATTACAAGGCGACGGTGATCTTATTGATCGCGTTCTCGCTGCTGGTCACCGCACGCCAATATATTGGTGATCCGATCGATTGCATTGTCGATGGGATACCACTCGGTGTGATGGACACCTATTGCTGGATCTATTCAACGTTTACGGTGTCGGAGCGTCTAATTGGCATCACTGGACGCGATGTTGTCCAACCTGGCGTTGGGTCCCATGTGGATGGCGAGGATCAGGTCAAGTACCACAAGTATTATCAGTGGGTCTGCTTTATCCTATTCTTCCAGGCCATATTGTTCTATGTGCCGCGTTATCTATGGAAATCTTGGGAGGGCGGCCGACTCAAGATGCTGGTCATGGATCTCAAAAGTCCCATTCTGAATGATGAGTGTAAAAACGCTCGCAAAAAGATACTCGTCAAATATTTTATGAGCAATCTGAATCGTCACAATTTCTACGCATTCCGTTTCTTAGTCTGTGAGGCACTCAATTTTGTCAATGTCATCGGACAGATCTATTTTGTGGATCTCTTTTTGGATGGGGAGTTTAGTACGTATGGCAGCGATGTGATCAAATTTACCGAAATGGAGCCCGACGATCGTATCGATCCCATGGCAAAGGTCTTTCCAAAGGTCACCAAATGTACATTCCACAAATACGGTCCATCTGGCGGCGTGCAAAGGTTTGACGGTCTTTGTTTGCTACCCCTGAATATTGTCAACGAGAAGATCTATGTGTTTTTGTGGTTCTGGCTCATCTTATTGAGCATATTGTCGGGCATATCGCTTGTCTACCGCATCGCTGTCTTCGCCGGCCCCAAACTGCGTCACCTGCTGTTGCGCGCCCGATCACCGATGGCCGAAAGCGATGAGGTCGAAACGGTGGCAAACGGATGCAACATCGGCGATTGGTTCCTGCTCTATCAGCTAAGCAAGAATATCGATCCATTGATCTACAAGGAGGTGATATCGGATTTGTCGCTCAAAATAGGTGGCGATAGTCAGCACTTCGAAGCCTAATTCCCAAAATGAAGTAGGCAAATCGATGTCGGAGACGGAGTCGGAGTCGGACCTGGGCCACCCCCCTAGGCTGCCAATAAAGTAACGGTTAAGCTAAAGGAAGCGTAACAGGAAATACAAACTAACAATAAAAGACAAAAGTAAAGCATTAAAGACAACAACAACAACAAACCAATTCATTACTTAAATGCAAATCTAGCACTTGAAAAATATTCAACTAACAATCAAAATTAAATGAGAGTTAATTATTTTTTTTTTTAGTTAACTTTTTACCCTTTTCAAAATACAACAGGGTATTACAAAAAGTATAAATGAATAGCAGTCTGATTTAGTAAGTGAATGAATGACTGACTGAGTGACTGTTGTGCTGAAAATTGAAATGAAATGCGCAAGAACTTCAACTTCAACTGCAACTTCAACTTCAACTGCAACTTCAACTCAAACTTCAACTCCAACTTGAACTTCAGCTCAAACTCAAACTGAAACTATTAACTGAAATGTCAGCAAATGTCGTCGTCTGGTTGTCAGCTCTTTCTCTAGCCTGGTCGGCCTATTTGCCTATTGGCCTGGCTGAGGGGCAACTGGTCAAAAGGTTTTGCACAAATTACGAGTAAATGTCACTGCCCCTTCGCCCCTGCCCCCAACTCCTTCTGCTCCTACCCCATTCACCCACCCTCTTGACTCGCTCAATTGTTGCGTCATTTTGCTGCTCTATTATTCAAAATTGACAGTTGAATGAGTTAAGTGGCCTGTCCAGGATGCTTCCCCTTCCCCCTTCCTCCTTCCTCCTTCTGCTCATGCACCTGCTCCTTTCTCCCAGCACATCAGATGTCTGTCTGATTTGTGTTGACGACATATATGCAAATTGTTACCCTCTTCATTCTAATGACATTTTGCGTATAAAACGATTTCCATTCAACTTGTTTTTTCTATTCTGCGTATATTTTTACACTTTTCCACATGCGATTGGACATCAAATTGTCAATTAGCTATATAAATAATACTAAACTGTGCAGATGGAGGCATAAAGAGACAGATTTGTTTGGCAACACTGCAAGAAATATTCTAAGCTACATATAAAAATCATTCATCGAAAAAATCAGCTCTTAAATATATAAAACTCTTGCTGACAGTAGTTTTTCCAATAGGAAAATAAGTTAGGGTTAATAAAATTCGTTTTTCTTATGTGAGCTTTAAGAAATTTTTAAAGTTAATTAATAATATGTCTGGGTATTTTATATTTTACTTTAAAAGCTATATCTCTACGATTGTGTCTTTTGTGAAGCGTTAGTTATCAAAATCTGTTTATGGTTTACAAACACTTATGTTTAAGATTTAGAGTCTCTAGCTGGAATAATGGCTGGAATCAGCGTCTTTTAATTGACTCGACTGTTCAAGCTGATCAAGAATATATATATATTTATATACTTTATGGCACCGAAGTTGCTTGCTTGCATATCTCTGTTACGTACTTTTGCACTAAAGTTCATTATACACATTAACAAACAAATATAAGTTATGTTTAAATTATGTCTTATTAAAATAAAATAAATTTATCTCAAAAAACTCATAATTCAAATTTTAAATATATTCTTATTAGTGTTTAATTCTTTATTTATTTATGTATTTATTAACCTAAGATCTCTTCTTTTTTTACTCTCGACCTACAGTCAATCTCTATCTCGCTCTCGCTCACTCAATAGTTTCAGACATTAAAAACGGATGCAAAATCATTGCATACTTTCGGGCTGTATTTTTAAATAGTAACCACATTTCCACAGTTTTTCAGTTTTACAGTGTAATCTTATTGGACGAGCTTTTCAAGTGCGTCACAACTGCGCCTTTTCACACGTGCCACAGCATAAAAGAAAAGAGGGAGGCAGAAAGGATGTCGGGCCACTTAACCCACACACACACACACACACGCACACACACACACACGCACACACACACACACACATATGCCGTTCACTTTATATATAGAGTGAAACGGTCACTTCAAAACAAAATATTTATTGAAGCCGTTGACAAGTTGGGCACCTGTGTGTGTGTGTGTGCCAGGGTGTGTGTGTGTGTGTGTGAGCCTGTGTGTGTGAAAATGCCAACGTTTTAACGTCTGTTTACCTATCGATTATTTCAGGTAAATTAAGTAGCTCTCTGCACAGGTAGCAGTCGAGGGGAGAATGAGGAGGGAGTTGAGGTTGTGGGTGAGTTTTGGTGGTTGTGCAGACATCCTGCCAAATGCATTAAAGGATCAGACATGCCCACACATACACATACACACGCACACATATGCTAGGCACTTACTTATATCAACAAAAGCTACACACACACACACATGTGTGTGTTGCTTGGGCTCTGGTCATTATTTTGACAATTACACACGTGGCGTCATTTTGGGCCCAGAACATTTTAGTGCTATGGATTTTCCATTAACAATTTGAATATGTAAATGAAGTAGCAAAGCTGCTCAGGCCAGCTATATAGTACCTATATATATATATAGTTTGTAGTAATGGTAGTGCCCTTTCTTTGGGTGTTTGCCTGTGCGTGAACGCTTCATTTGATAGGTGAACAATGAGATTGTCCTCAATTATTGAATCCACTAATTGACTGATGATTACATTTGTGTTGGTCACACACCAACTGCCCCTCCCACCCTTTCCCCCATCCCCCAATCAGAGTGTATTGTGTGTGTGTGTGTGTGTGTGTGTGTATAATGTCTGGTTTCGTTTTAGGCAAACTATGTCAGTCGATTAATCGATTTTGGTGGACAGCGGTTGACTTTCTCAAGCTGCATTATTTAGTTAAAAATTTGTTTTTGTCTTTGGGTGAACTACAAAACGAAAAAAACAGAACACAGATACATACACATACACACATACATACATTCACATACAAAAACATAAACGAGCAATTTGAAAGCGGCTACAATAAATGCTAGCTGTGATCTATTTAGTAGGAGTATTCCCCTTACTTACCCCATCCAGCGTTTTTATGTTGTGCAGGGCATCCTGTGCACGCAGAGCCGCCTTGCGGGTGTAGTAGGTGACAAAACAGCACCCTGTAAACGAAACAGAACGATACAAACCGATACAAATCGATAAACATAAATAGGCAAGTCGATAACAAGTAATTAACAATCGATAGACAAATGCACAAACGTTTTGATACAAGGACAAGTATCACTTTTTTTTAGGCGGTAATTGGAAATATATATATATTTGTATATATATATATATTTATCATGCATGGTACAAATAATTTAAGAGTTAACTTTAGCATGCAAAGGCATTTTTAGGACAATAGACGAGCGCATCATGCGAGGCATGCTGAGATAATGATTGAAGGACAAAACGGGATTGTGGTTTACTTATTGGAATATACTAATATTCTAAATTTGTACGCATGTGCTTATGCGTTATCAATCGAATCGAACAAAACAAGTAACGCGAATGATAGTAGCACAATTTGAGTATATTTTCTAATGTGTTGTGACTAAGACTGCAGAACCGATAATTATCGATCAAATTTATTTATGATTTGTGTCTAAGACTATCAGACAGAAACAATGATCCATAATATAATTTACAACATTTTAAATACAAAGAGACTAACAAATATTGGATATAACGATACGAAACAATAATTGCAATGTTATCGATATCACATTAAATTATACTAACGGCAATATATAGAATAAATATTTATATTTTGGCTAAGACTGTGAAACAGAAAATGATCGGAATTATATGTATATAGTTTTTACAAAACAACACTTTAAATGCGAATATATTATCTAATTTACAATACTGATACAATCGATAACACATTATTTATAAGCAAATTTATATAACGATGAATTCATAATATAAAATAACAGACTATCAAATTATCGATCGATAATTGTACTCGATTTATAATCGATTCTTAAACGATTATTCAAATTTATCGATAACAATTCGACATTGATTGCATTCATGGGGAACTGTCTATAGCTGATTACACAAATATAATTATTTATTATTTTCTTTTCCATATACACCAACTTTTAGCGTATCTATTAACGCATAAATAAGAAACACCATTTTTAATATAAATAAAATATAATGTGTGTGTGTGAATCAATTGATACTAAATCAAATATTTATGACACAGCTTAAGCCTCCTTTTGCCCCTCTACCCATCCAAACAAAAGAAGATAAACTAAGCAACTTGAAGTGTAATCCTCTTTTTTTGGCTAAGGCCCCGCACACTAAGTGTATTATCATCCCTGGCCACCTCTCCAGTTGTTGTGCGTGTGTGTGTGTGTGTTATAAGTCCTAATCTGCGCACAAAAATAAAACCAACAAGAGGAGGGGCAGGATGTGGAGGTGTTGGTGTAGTAGTAACTACAAGTATATCCGATCAGGAGCACGCATGGCCATAAATATGCATAACACAATTTCAACCTTTCATAAAAGTTTGCAAGCAAATGTGCAAATTATTCAAATACCCAACAGAATTAAGCAAACTTGTGAGCGAATGTGTGTGTGAGTGTGTGTGTATATGTGAGTGTGTATGTGTGTGACAATTATGGCCAATTACCGACAGAAAAACTGTAGCTCAACACCTGTGCCTGGTGTTGGTTGCTTGGGTGTTAGTTTTAATGGTTTTGTTTTGCGCTACACTCAGCAAAAAAAAGAGATAAATTCCAGAAAATTTACTTCTTGTGTTTAGAAATAATATTTTAATAATAGAAAACAAATTTCTTAAAATTTTTAAAGATTTGCCTTTGGGATTGTCGATCCCAAAAAAGTTTTTAGAAATATTTTCTTTTATTAAGAAATCCATTTCAGAAAAGTTGCAATTCGGATTCTTTTCTATAATTTAGAGACAAGTAATTAACTTTACAGTTTCTGCTATTATCTTGGAATCGCAATCGAATTTATAAACTATGTAAAGTGAAATTTTAATTTCTAATATTATAAGCTTAACAAGCTATTGTTAGATGTCTTAATTTGAAATATCCTCGAGATAAATAAGACATATTTTTTTTGACTCTGATTTTCAGATATATACTTTCTGAATATTAATGTGAAATTCCCGATAAATTTTTAAAATTCTGTGTGATTTTTTTCAGAGTGTACCCCATAATCGTATTACATGATGTTGATGTTGCCCCCAACTCCCAGGCAAGTGGGGCTTAGAAGGGTGCGCCTCAAATTGATGGGTATTGTAAAAATTCATTGGGAGTAGCTGCAAGTTGGCAACTTGGCAAGTTGGTGGGTTGCCTTCTTTTTGTGCCGATTAATTGGCACATTTGTATGCTGCTCAACACTGAACACTCACCTCGACTAATCGATGTGACCTTATCTCGGAGCACATTCAGCGTGTGAACGCGTCCAAACTGCTCGAACAGGCATCGCAATTTGAGCTCATCCCATGTCTTTGGTATTTGGCCCACAAACATTTTAATGTTGTCCGCATCCGGCTGATCCTTGGCCAGTTCCGCATCCACTTGAGGTATATCCATTGCATTTGAATTCACATTCCCAATGGAATCCGAATCACATTTGATGGCCTCCAATTCCAGCTGCTGTTGGTGTGACTCCTCTGCGCCATTTGAATCGCTGCAAATCGAAAGAAGAAATGTTATTATTGATAAGAAGTATTCTGAATTGTAGGGTATGTTCTAGTCGAGGTATTTTTTTGTAAGTAGCCCATTATATTGGTCTCGTCTGTGGCAATTTCCAAATATGTATTATCTACAAGTCGTTACCAGGAAACTTTTGCGGCAATTGTATTGAACTTTTATGGCCAACATATTGTACATGGTCAAAGCCAAACATCCTCTCTAACTACACCCTCCACTCCTGTCCCTTCCTCCACACTTTTCTCTCCATCTCTCTTTTTCTCTCTGTATTCTAACTTCATTTGCTAATGACAATAAAAAACAACAGACTGGACAACAATGCTGCGTGCGATGTATGGTCAGAAAGAGATGGAGAGAGTGAGCGAGTGAAAGAGAGAGCGAGTGAAAGAGAGAGAGAGAGAGAGAGAGAAGTTGAGTAGTGCATAAAATACAAATACTAATTGTTATTAGCAAACTAATCTAATCTAAAAAGTTGTAAACGTTTTTACTTTGTTCTGTGGCTGACCAAAAAGCGAGAGTGTGTGTGCGAGAGTGTGATGTGTGTGTGTGTGTGTGTGTGTGTGTGTGTATGTAGAGCAGAGGGAGAGAGGGGAAGTTGGTGGCAAGTAGCTGGCAATGCATTGAATGGTTCATTTTGGGGTCACTTGGATACTTCACTTCGGGCTTTTTATGTAATGTCCCCAAAAACTTTGTTTGCTTGCCTGTATGTGTGTGTGTGTGTGTCTGTGTTTGTGGGTGTGTGTAAGTGTGTGTATATTTGCGGTTTATTGGGTGTTGTTGATGGCATACGAAATTGACTTTTGGTTGATGTCAACAACAGCAGCAACAAGAATCAACCACAGTTGCAACAACTGAATTAGCCACAGCAACAAAACTCGAGTTGATTTCGAAATAAGTTCAACTTGTCAAACTGTTCAGGCAATAAATTTGAAATCAAATTACTCTCAAGTGTTGTGGACGGCGGTTTGGGGTTCGACAATTTCTAATTAGCCAGTTGAGAAGTGCCTTTAAACAAAATTGTAACAAGGGCATACTATTATTTAGGTATTAATTTCGTTTTTTCAAAATAAAATGTGTTAATGCTTGTAAGCGTTTTATTTATAAAAGGTAGTGTTTTAATCTTATAAGAGACTAGCCAAATAATGAATTATAATTATTAAAATACATTTTTAAAGCTGAACTCATTAAAAATAGGTAAACAGTGTATAATCAAATTGTGGTAAGTAATGTAAACGGGAGAAGAACGCATATTTGCGTTTTTAATTTTATTGAATATCCAAATATTACCGATAGCACTTTAAAGTACAGCTGTACAAATATTGTCACTAATTAATATCAAATAGACCCCAATTTTAAAAATAAGAAACAAAGTAGTTCTTTTAACAAAAGGTATTTTCATATTTAACCATTCATTATCGACAATCACGATGCTTAAAATCTGTGTACTGGGTATTTCCTAGTCGAGCTCTGTTGACTTAATTGGAGTTGACATTTAGCTGAATATTTATAATGGTTGGCTAGCTTAATACGATTAAGTTAGAACGTTCTTTCAATCAATCATTATCACAAATCATTTTTACTCTATTAAAACACTTTCACTTCTCTCCCCATTAAATATAAATATACTTCAGCGTTTCCACTTGCCAAATATTGGTTTACTTCCAACAATAATTGATAATATAGTGATTTATAGCACACTTAAATGTAATCGCTTCGACCATTATAATTTTAGTGTTTTTCGAGGCTAATTTTAATTTTCATGCTACCCTCTCCACTTAAAAGTGTTTTTCCTTGATAAATAAATGAAATGATGCCGTTGCGGATATTATCCAATTCTGATTCTATCTTAACTTGATTTCACTTTCTTAGACAACACTTATAGAGTGTCGCGTAAATAAGGCGCCCAACCCTCCTTCCTCCTTCCCCCTTAAATGTATATCTATATAGGACGACAGCAGGAGCCCCGAGGCGGGTGAAATGACAAAACGAACTTAATCTATTAGAGGCGGAGAGCGTGTCTCTTGCCAAATAGTCTAGTGTCAAGGTGATAAATATAGCCTACAAGTCAAATGCAAAGTAGGCCAAAACGGCTGCCACAAGAAGGGGACGTTGTGAAATTGGGGGAGTTGAATTGTGTATTAAATTTGCCCCGCAGGCACAAATCAAAATCCGCACAATTTTTTGTTGCCTACTTTTTGGCGCTCGCTTTAAATAAAAAATAAAGCAAAAAGGAAATAAGGGAGGGATGTTGCAGGCACTGTGCGACAGGTGTCGCTTTTGCCCCGTAGGCAATTATTTCGCTTTCAAAGTCGCACAGCCGCCTGGGGAATCCATCAGAGAATCATCCTCACTCCGCAGGGAGGTTGGCAAAGGAGCAAACTGGAGCAACAGCAGCAAACGGCAGCAAACAGCAGCAAACGGCAGCAACTACTTGCCAAGACGCTGGCAACAGTTGCTGAGGCGCGACGGCAACTTCTCTGTGTCGTTGTCTCCATCTTCATCTTGCTTCTTTCGTCTCGGTGGCTTTCTCAGCATTACTAATTCAGTTTCATTTAAATGCGCCGGAGCTTAATGAGAAAATTGCCTGCGGTGGTCGCCCATTGGGATTTGCTTTGGCATCAGCATCAGTTTCAGCTTTGGCCTTGGCTTTGGCTTTAACCACGCTGCTTATACACTGTTCTTGTTAGGCAAAAAGGGTATGTTACTTGAGTGGTAGTCATTTTTGAAGGCATTTTTGTATGGTAGCTTGAGATTTGAAACTTGCAATTTCTAATCGTATTTATCAGCTTTTTTTATATAATCGTTTATTCAAGTTTAATTCTTCTTCTACTTCTTCTACTTCATCATTCAATTTATTTCAACTTTATTTTAGTTCAACCTTTTCGTTGTCAACTGTGTTCAATTCAATAGAATTAGAATTATACCAACAACGCATATGCCCTTGAAGAACAATACCTTAGAGTCTCAGCTTCGCAACAGAGTATTGCGCATTCGGTTATTCCTTTTTTTTTGTGTTTCCTGTTGTTCAGGTGTTGGATTGCTGGCTAACGATTTGTGGGTGCTGGCAAGTGTTTTGCGCTTCTGGCGCAACGCACATCCGATGATATTCAAGTTGAGTTGGATGTGAAAGCTGCCACACTGCCACTGCAGAGTGTTGGTGACCACGCCTACTGCGACTACGCCTACCAGCAGCAGCAACAGCAGCAGCAGCAGCAGCAGCAGTGTCCGCCGACAAACGCCGTGACGCGGCATTTAATTTATGATGGCAGTTTGTTATGTCGCGCCTGTCACAACAAAAACAAACAGTCCAGCAAAGATAGAGGACGCCAAAGTGACACAGATAGTAGGCAACAGGGGGGTAGGAACAGGAGCAGGAGCATGAGCAGGAGCAGGAGCATAGTCATCAGCAGCAGGAGTTGAGGCAGCGAGGCGCATAAAAATGACCCAGCATAAATTTAATATTCTTGCTTTATTATTTAATGGCAGCGCAATACGCTATGCACAACAACTAAGAAGGAGGACTTGACGGGTAGATACCCTGTAAGAAACGTTGTTGGTTAGATTGTAAATATTTTATATAGTGTTGGTTCCTACCTCAAAAATAAATAATATTGAAAGCAGCTGCTGCTTCTATGATTAATGAACAGATTAGGAATTCATTTGTTCACTTTCTATTTAATAAATAAATAAATATTAAGATACATTTTTTTTTAATTACCTGAATATTATTCAATGAGTTCACATGGTACTCAAGGTAAACCAGTTTGTAATTGAATTAAAATAAACTCAACAAGTTGAATAATATTTATATAAAACGAATTACATTTAATATAATCTAATAGTTTAATTGGTTTGTAACCGATAACAAAATATTATGAAATGTTCCAAATTTGCAGCATTTTCTAATTCTTATTCAATGGGCATGTGGAAGTTTTGTTTCTAGTATTGCTTCCTCGCAGCGATAACCACAAAATACCCTTGTTTTATCTATTTCAAATGGGTATAGGACATAAAAAACTGACAGATAGACAGATAGAGATACAGAGAGTGAATGAGAGAGAGAGAGAGAAACAGAGAGGTGGAGAATATGCATGATGCCTACCAAGGGACTGCAGTAAAGTTGAGATTGGATCTTTGGGCATCGGGCATTGAGCATCGAGCTGGGGTGCATTGAGGTTATGTCTGCATTTCAGTTAGTCATTCTGTCAGTTTGTCACGACGTCGGCGGTTGGCTTATCGACCACATCATCGTCATCGTCATCGTCATCATCATCACCATTATCAATGAAGATAACGTAATGTTATAATTGCCCCGTGCTGTCAATGATCATTAGCATTATATCCTTGATGAGAGTCGTTCTGGAATGATGGCTTGATGGCCACCATCGTCCCATTGCCAATTAATAACCTTAATGCAATGCCAATTATCGTTAGTCAGTGTGGAGGAGCAAGAAGAAGAAGCAGTAGATGCCAAAGAGTCTTCACTTCGGCACGTTGTCACTTATTTTAATTGAATCGATTCTGGTACCCAAAAAAAAAGAAGAAAGAAATGCCTGCCAACTGCCAAAAGGACATTTCTCTTCTACTACTACTTTATTTTTTATATTTATATTTTTTTATAATTTCCGGGCAAAGGAACTTGTCTGGAAATGGAAATCGTTCTGCAGCGGTGGGGTTGGGGGAAGAAATTACATTTTGATATTTGATAGCAGCGGGTCGTAATTTCACGAAAGGAAATTGAAAATTATATCTAGCTAATATGCAAATTGAGTAAAATTAAGCTAAATAATTGTGAATTCTTGTAAAATGTATGCAGCATTTCAATAAGAAAGGACCGATACACTGAGAGAAAAATCATCATTAAATCTAGAGTTTGAAAACTGTTGCCAATTGGCTACGATTTAGTTTATAGCAGAAAAAGTTAAAACTCTTACATTTTTCGCTTTCTTAAGCAAGTCGATTCACCTGAATT
This sequence comes from Drosophila kambysellisi, assembly GCA_035042185.1. Classification (NCBI taxonomy): domain Eukaryota; kingdom Metazoa; phylum Arthropoda; class Insecta; order Diptera; family Drosophilidae; genus Drosophila; species Drosophila kambysellisi. Next base: position 965,881 of record JAWNLS010000417.1, read on the forward strand.
AAGTAGTTTAAATTTTATATGATGTGAGTGCAAGGACATAGCCAGAAAGGATTATTATTTTTTTTTAATCATTATAATTTAGTCCCCGCTGGCTATGAAAAGTTAGGATAGAAATCCAAAATAGGGTAGAATAAAATTAAGAAAAAGTGAAATGTGAATGAAGCAATATAGTATATATATTCTAGATCGTTAACAACTGTCTGTTTCAATAATCCGATTTCAGAGACTGCAAATTTTTAAGATAGGTTCTCTTTTTCAATATGCAGATGCAGCTTATTTCATATTTTCGATAAGTAATCCGGTGTGTATCTATACAAATAGATTTCCGATAATAGTAAACCAAACATTTGTAATGATTTAAGCTTTAAAGTTATGAATGTTAAGTCCTGGCATATTATTATTAATTATTATTATTATTATTAACTGTACAATTTTCATTATGATGCTGCAGCACTATTGACCAACTACAAATCTCTAGATTTTAAAGCATATTTTTTGGTTAAAGTTCATTATAAAATTCCTTCATTAAAGATGCAATTTAGAGCAACTCGCCTGCCCAGTTAGATATTTTCCAGCAGTCTCTAAAAATTTTCATTGCCTACTTTTATGGCTTTATTTAAAAAAAGAAAATTGCAGCAACGCAATTTGGAAGCACACAAAAAAAGATCGCCAGCAATGCAATGAGTGGGTTGCTAAGTGAAAAGTGGTTGTTGTGGGGGGCGTGACTACAATACTCACCAAATTGGGGCGCCACTTTGGGCATTTTGGTCGGCTAATGAAGTTCTGGAATTAAGGCTGGAATTTAGCAGCGTCGACGTCGCAGCTGCTGCAGTGGTTGCTGCCACATCTGTTGCTGCTGCTGCTGCTTCAGCTGCTGCTGTTGCTGCTGCTGCTGCTGCTGATGTTGGTGGTGCTGCTGGTATGGCGGCAACAACGGCAGCGACTGTTGTTGCATTGGAATTTATTTGGTTGTGCAAAAGTGTTTCAAGCAATGTTGTCGACATGCCAGCAGTTTTGGTTATTGTCGTTGCTGCTGCTGCTGGTGTTGCAATTGCCGCTGCTACTGGTGTTAGTATGTTGCTGCTGCGCCGCAAATATGGATGAAAACTTTTTGCAGCACCTGTAAAAGTTGTTGCCGTTGCAATGGCGCCCGTTGCTGGCGTTAGATTTTCTAAATACTTTCCCGGCTGTTGTTGCTGCTGCTGCTGTTGCTGTTGCTGCAGCAGCAAGTTGTTATTGTTATTTAAATTGTTATTGCTGGTGCTGATGCCGTTATAGAGAATGCTGCCATTGGCCATACCATTAGCGACATGGGCAACAGGTGCCGTTGTTAACATTGTTGTTGTTGTTGTTGCTGTTATTGTTGTTGCTGTTGTATCTGTTGGTATTGCTGTTGTGTCTGTACTTGATGCTGTTGTTACTTCAACAGTTGCCTCTGTGTTTGTTGCTGGTGGAATGCCGCTTAGTTTATCCGCGCGCACTTTCAAAGATTGCAACATCATTTATTTTATTTCCCACTTTATTATTATCGCTCTCTCTCTCTCTTTCTCTATCTCTATGTCTGTCTCTGTCTTTCACTCTCTATCTGTGTTTATCGCTTGCTGTCGCTAATTACTTTTAGTGTAACTGTTGCAACTGTTGCTGCTGCTGCTGCTGCTGCCGTATTTGGCGACGCTTCCTTTTTAATTTCAATGCGAGTTTTACTGTTATGAAAATTGTGTTTTATCAGCGCATTTAATTGCTATGCTTTCCTCGTTTTCCTCGTTTCCTCGTTTGCTCGTTTCGCTTATCACAGTCTTATCCCTTCACAATTAGACTACACCTTCTTTTTTTGAAGTGTTTTAATTTGCTGGTGTTTATTTATTTCCGTTTTCATTTGTTGCACTTTGTTTGCTGCGGTTTCTTCGAGTTTAACTGTAATTAATTTAGAAAAACAGAAACAATTAGTTGCTAGTTTAATGATGTTTAAGTTGTATTCATAAATAATAAAGTTGTATTCATTGGGTAGAATTCTTATTATAGCCATATTTAAATCAAATATAATAGACCATTAATTCTAAAAAGAGTTAATAACAAAACAGTTGTTGAATCATTGATCGAAAGCCAAAACAAAGTCTTTCTTTGTATTATTTATATATGTTTTAAGATCCATAGACAATTCAACCCACTTCAAGAATACTTGTCCAAGTTTACTTCTTATCTTACAAAGGGATAAGGTATTTCCACTTAGGTTTGAAGTAGTTAAAATATAGCTTCAAGAAAACGATATTAATACTTCGTAGATTCGTAGAGCTCCGATTTATTTCAATTATGATATAATCCACAGGGTATCTATCAATGTGGATTTATCTGGTTTACCATTAAAATCCAATTTGGAGTCTAAACAACTAGAATAAAACTTAAAGTATAAGACAAAGTAAAGTTTTTTATAAAATGATATTGTAGGTAATTAAATTATCTATCTAAAAAGTATAAGCCTACTTGAATGTTCAGCCCCTAAACATAAAAAATGTTTCATAATGAATTATCAGCAGAAAAGACTTCAAGTACAAATTATAAAAGTGGCTTTGGTTGTATTTGCCTTTAAATCTAAATGTATTTATTCTATTGACGGACTGATTAATTATTAAAACTCACAATCAAACATATGACTTTATACATCAGAGCACTTAATCTTAAATTAATTAACTTTACAGATGCTGCAATTAACACATTAGTGATGGAAAGTGTGAGAATTGCTCAAAGTAATTTGGTTAAAGGTCGATTAAAATTATAATGATTTTATTAAATATTTATGAATAAAAGAATATTTATTTAAATAAAAGTACGCTTAATAAAATGAGTTATTATAAGACTGATTTTAATTTAAATCAAGACATACTCTATATTTTATTTTAAATTATTTATTTCAAAATTAATAAATATCCAAAGCAGCCACTTCAAATATTAAGTAATTAATATGTTTGATATTGAAATGCAGCTATCACAATTACAAAGAGATTCTAAATTAATACATATCACAAAAGTGGATAAATATTTATATATATATATATATATATATTATAAGCACTTGCTTTAAGTGCTCATCACACACACAAAATAATTTAATTAAAAACTTTTCAAGTAGCTAATTAAATATTAAATCAAAAACTAGCAGTTAGACCAAAAAATTAGCTCTTATTATTTGTTTTTAGTTTGCTGACTGTGGTTGGCAGTGCAAACCGCAGTCGAAATGGCTGTCAGATTGAGCACATTGCCCCTTCCCCCCTCTCACCAGCCACGGTACCATATGGCCTGGCTATAACTAACGCTTGTCAGCAGCTGCATAGCTAAGCGCATTGAAATGAACGCATATTGACAGACTGACCGCAGCACTGACTGCCTACTTAACTGTCTGCATTCAAGTGCTTGGCTTTGATAAAGCACCAACACACACACACTCATCACACACACACACATCACACACTCACATCACACACACACACACACACATTCACATCACACAAACTATATATGTCTGCACATTGGAGTGCCATTTTAACTGAACATGTTTGTAGCTGCCGCTAAACAGATAAGGATTTGAGTGCTTCAACACACACTAATACACTCAGACACACACTCTCAAACACACACACACACACACATGCATTTATCATTCTGTGGAGCTCAGACGGTCGCATTATGTTGAAGGCTGCAGCTAATTAGTTAAATTGAAATCAAATTATTTGTTGTCGCACTTGACTGACCACAAGCTGGGGCACCTTAATTAACGCGCACACACACTCACACACACACACACACACTTAGGCACACACACACACATACGTTTGTCCAAAATTCCAGAGGTTCCACTTGGCGTATGCGCAATCCTCAGCACCTTCAACTTAAACCTCAACTTCACCAGCGCAATTTGCAATTACTCTGAAATTTTGCTCGAGAATTTCGTCATTATTGTTATTGTTTTTTTTGTTGTTGTTTATAAATTGCAGGGTTCGCATATTTTCGCGCTTTTCTATTTTCGTTTTATTTATATTTTATTTTTATATATATGTTTTAATTTTATTTTGTTATTTTTTTGTTGTTGCTTTTTGGCGTCCGCTTCAGTTGGCCAAAGGCTGGCAACTGGCGACGTGTCGTGAAACGCTTGTTGCACCCCACCAACAAAAGATACTCAATGTTGTCGATATTTATGCTGCTGTTGTTCAGCTTCGGTTTGCCAGCGGCGTTGCTGCTGCCACGTTGCCATGTTGCCACACGCTTATCCAGCGTCATCAAACGATGTCGACGGCAACAACGACAACAACAACAACAACAACGATGGCGACGACGCCAACGCCTATTGTCTATAAATATGCCATATACGACTTATAGATACACTAACTTTGCTATGCGATTAGTGAACAGCGATTGTTTGGAATAAGTTGCCACTTTGCTCTTTTAGACTAACATCCAACATTATCTCTTTATTTGTAAACATTGGAAGATAGCGAGCTCTACTTTAATACGTGGAAGACACCTGTTTCAAGTATCTTAGATAAGTTGGGGCATTGGTTCTCAAGAAATTGGGAAATACGCTTGTTAATTCCTCAATTTTTAATCTTATCTTAATTAAATATTTGTAAGTAGTTGCTTAGATCCGCTGGCAGAAAAATAAGTTGCTAGCACATTAGTCTACTTGGAATGGAAATTACTCTAGAAATTATAGCCTCAATATGAAAATCAATTTTCCCGTAATTACCCTCATGACAAAAATTATAATGCGACTCAACAATCAATTTTGTTTTATTAATCAGACTCAAAATCAATTAAATAATTTTTTTAAAATTATATTTCCTTCAGAAATTGTTATCAGACTCAAAATTAATTTTTTATTATATTTTTGGAATTCGATTGACTTCAGAAATTATTATTAAGCCAGTTAATTTGGAACTTTGATGTATTTTTTTTTTATTTTTTTGTACCCTTTGTAATAATTCTTGGTGTTGTTCTAAAGAAATAATTTCAATTTAATTTTGACAACTATTTGTATTTTGTTATATACAGTGCAACTAATTTTAAGACATTTATAAAAAAGAAGCTGTACCAAGTCTACAATTTCTATATTTTTATAAGAGTATTTCAAAATCAGCTAACTTTATTTTGGATTTTCATTTGTGTTTCTGTTTTCGCTTTTGCTGTTGTTGCATTATGAGCAGTTAGCTGCTGCTGCTGCTCCTGCAGCTTTAACAGACAGACCACCCACTGGGGGCACGAGGCAAGACGCCCAGCGGTGGCAGCTGTGTCATCCTCGTGGCTGCTGCTGCTGTTGCTGTCACCTTGTAATTTTATTTATCTATTGATTATTGAGTATCTCTTTTCTATTTATTTGCCTTTGTTTGCGCACGCAGCGCGTTGACGATGACGATGAAAGCAACATCCTAACACCCAACCACGAGACACAAACCCCTACCCCAACCCCACCATTCCCTCCCCAGCCACAACACAGGACTCTTATCCTTTGCCAGGCATTTTTATTAAAGCTGTTGGCAGATAGACAAGAGAGGGAGAAGCGTTAGATGTCTGTCATCTGCATGTGTGTGTGTGTGTTTATTTGTGTGTAAATATTGTGTGCCTCTGGCTGTTTTTTAATTAACTTTAGTGACAATATTTTGCACAGTTTGCCTTTGTTGCCCCTCCTCGCCTGCAGCCCCTCCTCCTCTGGCATAGGCTCATCTCCTCTGCCTAATCTGCCACTGAGAGATAATCAAACTGTGTGTGTTGCCCAAAGTATGCAAATGTAGGCCTCGTGTGAACCGTGTGCCCAAAAGTCTGACCCAAATTTCAGTGACTATATCCGTATTCCTCTCTCCCTCACTCTCTGTCTTTCTCACTCTGTAGCTTGCTCTCTGTGTGGGTGTGTGTGTGTGTTTTGTGACAGTGACACTGCTGTTGACATCTCACAACTTGCACTCCATTTAGGAGGAATCACATGTCAACAGGGCTAGCAGCAAGACACTTAGCCATGGGGCTGCATTGCACTGAATGACGCTACACTGTGCTACACAACACAACACTACACCACACAAATACACACATACACACACACACACACACAGAGACACAGCTATGCGGCATTGGACTGTGCTTCATTCACTTGTTGAGCGAGTTTTGTGTTATCTTATCTGGTGTTTTATACGTTTCGTATGGTTGCCTTTTATTGAGGTTGTTTTCGCTTAGGTTTTCTTTATTTTTTTTCTATTTTTTTCTTCTTTTTCTTTTTTTTGGGTAACTACAAGCGATATTTATATCCATAAGTCAAATGTTGCCCTACCAGTTAGATTAACAACTGTTATCTGTTGGCTGTAAAAAAAAACACAGCAAACAGTTTCATCATGTCAACGTACATGGTGTATAACAGTGTGTATAACAGTTGCAACTAGTATAACGGTTGCCAGCAGCTTAAACTTTTTTCGATACTTACATTTGACTTTAAGGCACTGCCGCCTTAACAAGTATCTGACAGATGCAAATGTATCTCAAGTGAGTTTTGACTTTCAGTTAACATATGCTCAATTTGCACACACGATATGATTATATCTATATAGACACCGCATACACACACTCTTTGCACAGTTACCGGTGTGGATACACGCATATACACTGTTACAAACACTCTAATCGGGCATATAATTGCACTTCGCGACTTATTGGTTCGACCGCACGCGTAGCCCAGCTAAAGACAACTAAAATCGAGCCCGAAAAAATGTGAAATACGTACCCATTAATTTCATAATAATTTTTCACACACTCTCAACTGAACCACTGTTTTCCACACTCGCTTTGTGCGTATATGTGTGTGTGTGTGTGTGTATGTGTTTGTTATCTGTTGCTGATAAGAATGCGCTTATCGCATAATTGCTCGCTGATTGTTGTCAGCAGCAGCGGCAGCAGGCAGGTAAACTAAACTACAACGGACAGACACACACCTACACACACTTTCTCTCTCTCTGTCTCTCTCTGTCTGTCTCTGTCTGTTGAGCAAACATTTACATTGGCTAAATGGGTCTCTGTTGTGGACTCTCTCTCTTTCCGTATCTCCTTCTCTGCTGGCTACCGTTGACTTGGAGTTGTCATTTGTTTACTTTCTCAGGTCTTTATCTATGCCACAAGACAAGTGCACTCGGCTCGGTTAGAGCTAAAATCCTCGCTCTTTAATTGGTCAATCCGCTTATCACTGGCGCTGTGACTCAGAAACTCTACACTGTCACAAATTTGAGTTACCTTGTGCATACCTTGTCTTAGTTTTATAACACTTTCAGTCAAAGATTTTCAAAGATTTATTTTGCTGCATACACTTAATTTCCTATTCATTTATTAATTTGCGCATAGAATTAAATATTTAATGTTTACTTGTTACCCAAACTAAGTGTCGAAATTGGAATGCCAAATAATCAACTGGGACAAAGTGCACTTATACAAAAAATAAAAATTAAAATAAAATCAATCAAATTTGGTTTATATCAAATTACAATTCAATTAAACTTTTTAAACTATATATTTACAATTTTTTTTGCAACCAATTTAAAACTAAAAGTTTTGTTTTAAGTGATTTGAAGTGCTTCAGTTAATTGAAAATTAAAATAATGTAATTAGCTTTATCATGCGAACTTTCACTGCATTGAATTTAAACTTGGTCAAATTGTTTACGGTGCAAGAAATAAGTGAAACACAAAATCCACTTACACCTTGGGGCACATGCAAAAAAAAGAAGAGGCAGTCAAGATCCGGTCTCTGCCGGTCTCCGAATCTCTGCAATCTGGCATAAGCACAATTCGCACAATGGTGTCGCCTGCCTGCCTACCAACAACAACAACGACAACCACAACAACAACAAATACTATTTTTATGGCCATTCACATTTCTTATCAAAATATAAGGAAACATGTGGCAGCAACATCGAACTCGAATCGAATCGGAGTCGTAATCGAAAATGCCGCTGCAACTGCTCGATTCTGTTGAGTCTCGAGGCTCTCGTAAAGCGCGCTTCGTCCTCGATATATCCGCACTATAATGCCCATAAATATAAACTAAACTCATGCACGGCCAGCAATATGTGTGGCAGTTGTCTGCTCTATATACAAATGAATATACATACATACTTACATACATACATATATATATATGTGTATGTATAACTGACTGGCAACTAGCTGTGTTGTTGTGGCCAGTCTGGATATACAACAAAAATAAAAAAGACCACGTAGTGCTGCCCAAAGTATCGATGAGTTTGAAGTGCTCAATGGAGTGATTCGTGTGGGTTGCCTGGAAAAGGGGGCGTGGCAGGGGGCGTGGTGGAGTGGAAAGTGCCTTACGGCCCGTGTGACCGGACAGCAGTTGAGCATTGGCCATAACAGACAGCGCAAGGGTTAGAGTCAGAGCTCTACTATATACCTACCTAGATATATATAACACACACATAAGGTTTTAAATAAACCTATATATATATATATATATATGTATGTATAAATATCGAGCATTGCTTGTGCCACTTGCCACGCGTCCGTTTGTCACTGTGCCATCAAATAATAATGCGCGACTGTTTAGTGGTAAATGTGTGTTACTTTCCACACACACACACACACACATATATATACATACATATATATATGTATATCTGTGCATTCCTATATATATATATCAGTTTTGACTGGCAGCGCGTAATGGGATAATTATATGTACATCGATTACAATAAACGTGAAAGCTGAGCCAAGAATTGAATATTTAATTATGTGTGGCATATTTAGACCAATAATTAGCCCCATTTTTTTGACAATATTCTAAGGGGATTCGAAATGAAAAGTGCTGTTATTAAGTTTGTTATATTTTTATTTTTACCACTTTTTATCTATTATGCATTATTCCTTTTATAGATATGTAGAAAAGTTGTGGGTAAGCTCAAAATGGTTTTAATTAACAACAGTTCTCATAACATTTATATGAGCCAAGTTAACAGTTAATTTCTAATTTGAACTCACAAGAAAATGGTTAAGAAGTGTATAACGAAACTATGCAGATTAAGTTTATAGTATTCTTATGTCTTATTATGAACATAAAAGTCTATATTTTTAGCAGGTAACCTCAAGTAGAAACTCTTCTTATGGCCTTTTATGACGATCTTATCAAGTATACACATAAGTCTCATAGATGTGTAGAACAGTAGTTATTATTCCATCAGGGAGTATTTTACTATATGATCGTATAGCGATAATTACTTATCTGTCTATCTCCAACTGCTGCGCTTTTGATAACTCACTGATTTATCTAATCTGCGAATATTCTAAAAAAAAATAATCATCAATAATAGGACACTGAAATCCCCCCATATTCATATTATATATAAACCTATCCATTTACTGCCTGCTGCTACTAGTTGTAGTTTGTTGTCTATATAGATATATATATATATATATGTATCTGCTGTTGTTACTTTAACTGTAACTATTTGTTTTTTCAGTGCACTTATTACAAGTTGAAACCCTTTTCGACTTGGGGCACGTTTCGATTTTTCATGTCCTTTTCCAGTTGCCTGTTGTCCAAGCAATCAATATTGAATTGGATTTGAACAATTCTGGTCGGGTCAAGTGTGTGTGTGTGCGTGCGTGTGTGTGTGTGTGTGTTATTTTGTTGTTAAATGTGTTAGTTGGACAAAATAATTAAATTATTTATACGCAAGTAGGTAAATTGTGCGCTAAAAGGGCAACAAATCGACATAAATACGTTTTGATTGGTATGCATTCAGACAGTTTCTAATTGGCTAAGAATATGTTTATATATGTGTGTATATATAACTGTGTCCAACTGTGAAAACTTGAAAATGTGTGTGGCATTGTTACAAAGCGTCTGCTGAAATAATATTTTGAGAAAATCAAACAATAAAATCGAAGCCACAAAAATGGGGTTTGTGATAAAACAAAAGCCAAAACACAGTTTAGTGGTTGAATGGCAGCAGCAAAAACCACATGAACAAATGAGACAGACAGATAGACAGACACATACTGACAGACGGACAGCAATACTGACAATCGACTGCTGCAACAACAACAACAACAATAACAACAACAAACTAATAAAGCAGCTCCAACAAAACAGGTAAACAAAATGAGCAACTGAGAAAGAGAAATGCCAGGCAAAGGGAAGCGCAAGCAATATAAATTAAATGTGTGTGTGCGTGTGTGGGTGTGTGAGTGTGTGTGTGAGTGTGTGTGTGAGTGTGTGTGTGTGTGTGTCCAAAGAAAGCCAAAGCTGAGTAATTATATCCGACAGAGCAAGCACAGCAAGTCCAAAAGTCCGGAGTTGGAGTCCTGCGGTTTGGCTGCAACACATGGCCGGACACTTAAGCCAAAAGTGGCAAACGAAGCAACTCACTAGCACAGACATCTGCACCACCTCCTTGCCCCTCACCACCTGTCTTTGCCACGCCTCTTCTAAACTCACCCTCAGCTCACCTAAATCTGGCTTGAAAATCTATCTGGGCAATAATTTCGGTTGACATGCTTGCGGTAATTATTGACCGTAATGACAAAACCCCAAAAACCATCGAATCAAACACACCCCCATCCAACCCACCCACCTTCCCTCCTCCTCTGCACACACCACCCACTCGCTCCCACAAACAAATTGCTTTAGTTTTGCACTCTTGACTCTTGTGTGTGTGTTTGTGTGTGTGCGGGTGTGTGTATGTTGTGCGCCTTTCATTTTAATTGGATTTTGCCAACTGACACAAAACCAAGCTGGAAATCAAACAAAAATAATACAAAAATAAAAAAACTAAAAGAAAAATTTTAATTGATTTACGCCCAAATTATGGGGCGAGTCTGCAAAACTTTTCGGGTAACATTTTATGAGCGTTTCGCATAAATTTCCACAGTTGTTGTCAACAAAATTAAGGCCATAAAAATCAAATTCGAAATGAGAAATTAAAACAAGCAGAGCATAAACTATATAAATGTGATAGAGACAGAGACACATGCTGAGACTGTAAGAGAGAGAGAGAGAAAGAGAGAGAGAGAGTGAGAGAGGGAGGAGAGGGAGAGGAAGAGGAAGAATTCTCTCTATATAGATTTATAGCTACCTGTGCGGCTTGTTTCATGTTTCTATACTCTGCACCCATTAAGTGTATTAAAATATGAGGTTTAGCAATAAAAAGCTGTCAGTTATAAGATAGATTTATTTATTTATTTATTTGTATTTATAAGTGGTATACAAACGTCTGTGATCAAGATAACTGTAGACATATATCACACTCTAAAGTACCGTCTAACTATATAAGTTTTTACTTTGAGTTTCAACTTTGAAACAAGATATGAAACAGTAAACATAAATACGCTATTAAAATTTAACTATCATTTATATCTAAACTAAGCAAAAATCAGTATTATCTTGAAATTCTGGATAAAATACAATTTTGAGTTCCAAATCTCCAGAGCTTAACATATTTGGCAGCTCATTCATTTATTTCACCAAAAGCTCACCCCACAAAGTTGAATGGTTTGTGGCATGTTTGTTTGCATATGTGTGTATTTGAAGAGCTTGCAACAACATCTACTCAATCCTTCGCAGAAGGACGAGAGCAATTAAGATTTAATTAATTTAACTAAAATGATAGAATGTAACACCATACAATGTAAACATCAAAATATTAAGAAAGAAAAATTATAAAATAATAAATTGTTTATCACTCTTTAATAATTAAAAGATATTTTATCGCTGGCAATATTTTTTTTTTAATTTTTTTTTTATAATTATTCAAATATATTTCGAATCCCAACGGGATAAATTTCATAATATTTATTAGATAATTTCCAAATTCTGCACTAAAAAAATAGATAAATATCCATTGCTAATATGTATTATTTTAGCTAAACAGAGTATCTGCCTGTCGATCAACTATGTAAATCTCGTAGCCACTTTATGACATTTGAATTCTGTGTCGTGATTTGTCAGCTAAATGTTGGCAGCTTTCATAATAAAGATCGCACGGACAAACGCCTCTCAGATATTATTATCAACAGATCATTTAGTCTATATGCATATATATTTTGTATACTTAATTCGCTTGTGTGCTTTGCCATACGCATAACTTGTCCAAAAACCAATTAATGACATGTCTATAAGTTATTTTTGGAATCAGAACTATTTTAGCACAGATGTTGCGGGATCGAGAAACATATACTCGTATAATACATAAATAATGGCAATTACTTGTTTCGATCTTTTTTCGCTGAAAGTGAGTTTATGTTTTTTTTTTTTCTTGGGAATTCCAAAAGCTTGATAGATCGCTACTGAGTATATTTCGATATATGCATATTGTCTGATGGGATTAACTTACTTGAGTGGCAGATCATTAATGTCAAATTTATCTTCACAGGGTGAAGCACAAGAATTTCCTTGACAGTTGAATGCACCTTTCAAGTATATCATTATATATACAAAAATGATTTATGGTAAAACAAATTTTGAATAAAAAAAAGAATTGAAAAATGTGTTTTTCCTTTTACGAACTGTATCAGTGCGAATTTAATTCTCCTGTCTTATATCTGTCATTTAACTAATTGTTAATATTTTCCACACTAATACTAGTTAGTTGGCACCAATGTAACTATTTCTTAATAATGTTATAATTTATTAACATTCACATTAGTTACTAATTTTAAATTTACCTGTGCATAGTTATTGACTTTTTCCAAATGTGCTGAGAGTCTCTTTCGCACTGTTGCTATATTTGATTAATATTTGATTTTACTTCTCGAAATAGAGAAACACTTAACACACTTCACTGCACAATTCATATATATATATATATATATATATATATATATGTATATGTATTTATCTTTATCTCTATCTGTTAAATTCACTTCAATATAAAAATATTCCTACTTTGCGATAAACTTCCGCAGCGCTTGCGACACAAAACTAAGTTGAATGATTTCTTTGTGTGACAAATTGCCTCTAAGTTGTGATTGAAGGGGGGGTGTATTGAGGGGTTATTGGGGGCCTCTTGGTCACTGTTGAAGACACACCACACACCACACACCACACACACACGCACACACACGATGACAAACTTGTGCGTCTCGGTTAATTCACTTGATGGGTGAAGTGCGAGGTCAAATCTTTCAGTTGACACAAAGCGATCGTTCGCAGATGCACAAACAGATACAGATACAGATATAGATACAGCTAAAAGATACACTCACTCACACACTCAAACATTGCAAACAATGAAAGCAAACATTGACAGCTATTCAACTTTACTGAATATTTATCAACTTTATTATTCCTTTCTGGTGCTGCTGTTGTTGTTGTTGTTGCTGTTGTATACACTTAAATATATATTTTGGCACTTGCATTACATTTTGTGTATATTTTTATGTATTTTTATATACACTTTCCATTATTTTCACGCTGAATAAATGCACACACACACTTGTTGTTGTTGTTGTTGTTGTTGCTGGCCACTTTGGGGCACTTTTAGCCAAGATTTTCGCACTGCAGGCGACATGATATCCAAAAGAAACGCATTGGGCCACATCAACTATATATCATATACATATATATATTATGTACTATATAGTAGATATATGTATATGTGTATAAGTGCAAATGTGGGCGACGCTGCCCACGATAAACAGAACGCGCAACCGGCTAAAATGCAAACGGACGCGGAGGCGTGGAGTCGGAGGAAGACGATTCTCTCTCTTGAGGAGGAGCAGCGCTGACAACGTCCAAGTGAGCACTGAGCCAATCGACCTGACAGCCAGCCGACAATCCATGGAGCCCAAGCAAAACGACCACAACAACAACAACAACACCAAAAACAACAACAACGAAAACGACGCCAACGCTGCGAAAAATAATTTTTCCGAAATATAAAATAAAAATCATATATAAATAATATATGTTAAAAAGAAAAACATCGAGCAGCAAAAAAAATATGATTGCATGTTTTTCCGTGTCCCATGTTTTCATTTAGAATTTAATTAATTTTAGTTTTTATTTAGGGGTGCGCGGCTATTTGTGGGGGGGAGGGGGGTGTGTGGCAAAGATGACGACACTTTTGCATGTTGTACATAATTTAAATCCAAACACAAATTAGCAAAAAATATTTTCTTTTGCATTTGCTGCTCTGTTTATTTGCTGACTCAAAGACGCGTCTGTCGTTATCAATTTGTGCAGACATCTTCAACGGAGAGAGAAAGAGAAATAAGCATTTGGAGAAAGAGAGAGAGAGAGAGTCGCACTTAGTTAGAGAGCGCGTGTTGACATTTTCACTCATTCTTCTCATGTCATAAAAAACCAGAAAAATTATTATTTATAACGGCGTGTCTATTTTGCGCTCATTATTTGAAAAATCTCCGATTCTCTCATCTCACTATCCCTGTCACTCTCGCACACTCTCTACCCGTTGCACTCGCACTCATTGTGCAGCTGTCGCGAACAGCGGCAAACAGATGTTTGTATTTTAATTTGTGCTCGCTTCGGTTTTCCCCTCGTTTGTTTTTCCGCATTGTGTGCTTTTCTCCGAGGTGGCTTCTTAAAGTGTTCCCTTGACATTTTGTCATTTGGATTAAACGCTCATTAGCCGAACAGCTCTTGGGGAGGCTGACTACGTGATTTCTGGGTCGTGGGCGTTGACTATGCTTAATCAATATATATATATATGTATATATATATATATATGTATATATTGAAATGCATTAATTTGTTCATATTTTATATAGTCTGCGTTGTTCTTCCCTCATTTTACGCTAAATGATGTGTGTAATTTATGAGAGAGAGTGTTTGTAAAATTTAATTTCTTAAAAGATGGAATTCTCAATATATTTTCCATAAGCTATATTATAATTTCCAAATAATAATAATAATTATAATTGTTAACTGTTTGGTGAGTTCTTTATATAATTTTAATATATTTCGCTGACCTGAAAATATAACAATTAAAAAATGTATTTATAGGTCGTATTGCTTTAAAGTGAGCGAATAACATATAAAACCAAAATGTATTCATATGTTATATTAATTTAATTCTTTAAGTTTATTTAATTATAAAACTGTCATGGCAACAACCGCCAAATAATGGTGGTATTCAATTATTAATACATATTTTTAACTCTCGCAGATTGTGTCATAATTCTGTCATCGAGTTAACAACACGTTGAAGAAGACAGAGATATTTACATGTGAACAGGTTGACTACAGTTTGCAAGGGTATTCAAACTTCGACGTGCCTAAAATACCCGTTTTTCTCATTTCATTTAAATGAATTCTATTTTGAGCTCAACAATAAAATGTTTGACAACAAATTTGACGAGAACATGTTGGCTAATCCTCAATTGATCACGTGTTCATTTGATAAATCGGTCTTCCGAAAGAGTTTTTCTTTGAGCAATGCGCCAAGAAAATTTATCATTGTTATTTTCCTTTTCTTTTATTTTATTGTTATTTTTATGATGCCACTGTGCCATATGGTTGTAAACTTATTCTCCTTCCCCGCTCTCTCCTCAAAAAACAATAACCTGATAATTACAGCAATGTGAGAAAAAAAAAAAAAAAACACAGACTCATTGTTTATGTGGCAAGGATAAAGGGGTACGCTTGGGGGAATGGTAATGAAACAAGGCTATTATTAACACCGTTGTGCAATTATTCAGCGAGCGTTTTTGGCACTTGACAGCCGAATGTCAATGGCTGGGGACTATTTGGACAGCGGACAACGGACAGCGGACTACGGCGTAAACCGTTTTAATTGCGCCGAAACATTCCGTTTTACAAAATTTGCTGCCTCAAGCAATAAATGAGTGAAGCGCCAGAGATTTGCCACTAAATGTGCTCTGCATCAAATGAAAATAAATAAGCACCAAAATATAATGGCCCGACAGCAAAAAGACATCAACAAAAGCAAAAATCTGTTGCCCAGTCTGGCCCTCCCACCCACCACCCACCACATTCCCTTCACCCACTCTTAAAATGATCACGAAAAATAAACGCCGGCTAAAACTGCAAGCATAATTTTTGCACGTGTTTCGAATAAGTTGTCGAGTCTGGTTGGAATTTTCTGGCTAAAAGTTAGTCCAACTCGGCCGGGGGGGATTTTTGGGGGAGTACGCTTAAAATTGCGCGACCGCATTCATTAGCGCAAATGGCTTAAATACTTTGGCCCGCAAATGTTCTATGGCAGCTTAAGAACTAGTTGCCCCCTCTGCCACACCCCCGTCGACAGGAACAGCAATAGTCGCTTCAGTTTGTTTGTTTGACTTTGGGTTTTGGCCCGTTGTGCACTGAAAGGATTAAGTTTTCACTGAGCCCCCCAAGGCAGGCACTAACGCAAACACACACACACACACACACACACACACAAACATACACATGCATAAGTCAGGCGAAGTTTAAGCAGCAGCAGCAACCCACTAAAAATAACCCGGGAGCA
The DNA here is from genome assembly GCA_035042185.1 of Drosophila kambysellisi. NCBI lineage: Eukaryota > Metazoa > Arthropoda > Insecta > Diptera > Drosophilidae > Drosophila > Drosophila kambysellisi. The sequence goes on from JAWNLS010000417.1 coordinate 982,350, forward strand.
AACTTAAGTAGTTTGCCAATCGTTCGTTCGCTTGCTGCAAAAGTATTTGCCATAGATTTTGCTTATCGCTTATGCTCAGCAGGGGGGAGTGTTGGAGAAAGAGGAGGAGGGGCTGGAGCTCGACTGGTGTGGAGCAACAGCAGTTGCATTTCTTATTATCGCTGCATACTTTCAGGCGCAAGGCATAAATTCTTTGCGCAAATATTTTGCATTGCCCACAAATAACAGCTACAAATTGCCCGATTTTTTTGTGATTGCAATTTGCATATGCACAATTTTTACTCCATTGCATTTGGCACATTTCAATTAACGCAATTGCTTCGTATGTATTGAAATTCAAAGAAAACTCATTGAAATAGATATTTTTAGCTGCATTTTATGCTTGATTAAGCATTATATTTTTAATTGCTTGCTGGCAACGAACATGTCTGTATTTTGCAGTATTTATTTTTATTTATTTTTTTATTTTCACTTATGCCTTAAGAAATTTATTGATATTACATATTTTTAATTGACGGCCACACTTGGAAAACCATTTAGAATTCATTTACTCCGAGTAATTTGGCTAAAGTTTATTTATATTTTAAAGCACTACACAGAAACTTTAAATTTGCATTACAAGTTCTAGTATAAAAGCGATATGTTTGCATATGTATCTCAATTTAGATAAAATATACATCGACTTACATTCGACAATCTTCTGTTAGTATCTCAAAAGTTTTTTCGCCGAGTGCATCTGTCAGGCGCCTCGAAGTAATTAAGTTTTTATCAAGCCGCTTTCAGGTGTAACTAGTCAAATCTCTTTTCACCCTTTCAATCTCAAATTATGCAATTAAACAGTGCATTTTGGAAAAGTTTTTGCAGCTGCTGACGTCGCTGACGTCGCTGTCGACGTCGTCGTTCAGCGCTCACTTAGCAACATGAATAAAATTAAACTCACGGCATAAGTTTTTCTTTGGCAGCAGCGGGTGGAACTTGTGCAACTTGCGCATATTTCAAATACTGAATGAATTTTGCACATATTTCAAACTTAACTTTTTTCTATACACACACATACATATACACTCCATTTTTTTTTTTTTTTTTGGTATTCCCGACTTGAAAAGTTTGCCGGCAGCGGCGCCGACAAGGAAAGCAAGAAAACCCCTGGGAAAACACTCTCAAACAAAACTAGTCAAGTTTCTCAGTAGTTGTTGCTATGCTTGATTTTACTTTTAATTTCTTCCCAAAAATTTATATATGTATATACATATATTATGCACATATATATAGCAAAAGTAACACTAAATTGTTGATGTCGCTACTCGGGCACAAAATGTGTGTCAAAATTAATTAATTTCATGATTTATGCACCACAAAACTTTTCAGTTGACGTTTTGCCACTTTTCGGGTTCGTCTGGTCAAATGGTCAGAATGGTGTTAACCGAAAGGCATACAAAATCAAATGAAAGTGTATACACGACTAATAGATACTCTACTTGCAAAAGCATGGAGTTAAATTTGAAAAATATATTTATGTAAATTGAAAATAAAAAATGATTTAAAATTAAAAGAGACTGACTCTAGATTGCATATTTCTTTAATATTCTTTTCTTTACTTTCTTTACTTATTCTCTTTAATTTAATAGCCCTTTTTTCTCTTAGGCAAACCTGTAAAAAATATTATTATAGCCAAGTTCAAGTCTGTAACTTAACGAACATTTTATCTTCGATGTCACATCACAATTTTTACATTTTGTAATCATTTACTTTTTACTGTTGACAAGAATAGCTGTAACCATTATACACATTTACTATATGATATATAGAGAATTTATAGATAGTAAAAACTAAAAACAAGTCACGTCGCTGAGCCATAAAGTAGCCTTGGAACTGGACCGCATTCGGGACCTGCTAACCTCGGCAAACTTTGCGTTTAGTTTGGCCAAAGTTCAAGTTCCCGAAAACTGGACAAGCAGCTGCTGCTGCTGTTGTTTTTGTTGTTGTTGTTGTTCACATTGTTGTTCCTATTGCTGTTGTTGTTACTGTTGTTATTTTGTAGGTGTGAACATTTGTTTCATCGCCCCTTATTTTTTGTTTAATAACCAACCCAACCCAACCCAAACCAACCCAATTCAATCCAATCCCCAGCATTTCCCTGCGGCCAGTCTTTTATCTTGATTGGCAAAGTTGCCGAGTTGAGTTGGCTCGTTGGTGCTGCCAACTCGGTTTTTGGCCAAATCCTTTGGCTGCTTATCGTTTTTGCATTCATTTGTTTTCAATTGTAATTAATCTTGCAAAGTTTCCTTTTGACATTCTGTGGCTGCTGCAACTTCCCTACACTTTTGTTTTATATCAAGTTGTCGCCTCAGAAAGTTGGCCAAAAGTTGTTGCTTTTCTTCCTCCTCCTCCTCCTCCTCTTCCTCTTCCTCATTTTATTTATTATTTTTTTTTTTTGTGGAGTGGCAACACCAGCGTGTTACTGTCACAATTAAAATAAAGTTTGGCGCACTAATTGAAAAGTGTCAAGTGTAATTTCTTTAAATTTACCCAAAGACGTCGTCAGCAAATTGTTTGACTTTTCCACTCCACCATCGGATCAGTTGTCCAAATTGCTTGTGGTGCCCCACTGGAGTTTTAAGTAGAGTTTCTCCAATCCCTGGTGCAGCACTAATGGCCATTCCCATTAATTGTGTGTTGTCCCGAGTTGCTCACCATTGTTTCCATTTGGGGTCAGACGCAAGAGAAATTTGATTTCACATTATTAGTTAAAAGCGTTTATTTTTTAAGCCTTGACTTTCAACAGCTATAAGAAAACTTTTCTGGCCAGGATCTGAGTGCCGAACTTGGTGTGGGAAAGCGAGAGAGTTTTGAAAAACTATTTCTTGTATAAAATTGGCCTCCAGATTAATCCTAAAAACTTTCGTTTTCAAAACCCGATAAAAATAATTTGCAACATGTAAACACAACTTTGCTTAATATTCAAAAACTCTATCACTTTATAATTTAGTATCTACCAAGTTAGTTGCAGCTACTAGCTAAAAATATGCATATTTTGCCACCATTTTTTTATTACTTGGATTTTCTGCTTCAGCTAATACACAAGCGAAAATATAATAATAACTTTACGATGACTTGGGAAAATTTTCTGAACTGCGGCTCAGACAATTAAGCAAGTGCAGCGAATGGTATTTTCTTTTTTTGTTGAGCAGGCTGCAGTGAAAACTGAAAACTGAACACTGCGAAAACTGTAAATGGGGAAAGTCAGACGCATAAAATGCAAACATAAAAGCCAACTGTGAATGCAAGTTGCAATTGCAAGGAAAGCGGCAACTGTGACAATGTAAACAACATGACGGAAGGGGTTGGAAGTGGGTGAAAGGGGGAGGGGGCGAGTTGGCTAAAAGTGCATACAAAATTGGCAAGTAGCAAACAAAAGAAACGACGACGTCGACGTCGACGACGGTCGCTGCAGCGCCCAAAACCAAAAACTGCAGCTAGACCAAAATGGTAATGGCCTTTCAATGCGAACTGTTGCCACTGGGCTGGGGGCAGGGGTGGGGGGGACACTGAGTAACTTAATGCGAAAATCTTGTTGCAAGCGGCGGTGTGCAGCAAATGGTTGCACAGGAAGCGGGCGAGGGAGGGTGGGATAAATTGCATGAGTATGCTGCATAAAAGTCTATTGTTTCTGAATCATAATTCTCTTGTAAGCTGCGCCGCATCAAATGGATGCTGTGTGTGTCTCTCTCTGTGTGTGTATGTGTGTGTGTGTGTGTGTTTGTCTGCAGGAAATGAACATCATTAATTTTGCCATTTTGCATTTGCATTGAAATGGCATTTCGATAGGGTTAAGATTGTGCACCAGCATTTTACCCTCAACTGCTGGGCGCGATTGGCGCGACGTGACTTAATTTGGATTTGGAATTCTCACAACTAAATATTTGTTTCTAAGGCTAAGCATTGGTCTGGGCATGGGGCATCATAGCATTTATCAATATGACCAGAGCTGACTGAGCTATCCCTGTCTCTCTATATATCTCTCTCTCTCTATCTCCCTCTCTCTGTGTGTGTTTGTGTCAATGACTCTATCTGATAACGTCACAGGCTGAATTGAGGCACGTTTTGCCAGACGCCAAAATTGTCCAAAGTGTTGAAAAAGCGGCACAGAAACTAACACGTACGCAATGCTACACTGTAAAAATATAGTTGTGGAATTTAACAGTTCTAACTATCTATTCATATTTTTAAGAGATTGTAAATAATTAATGCATTTCAATTTGAATTTTTCGTTTTAAGTCAGTCAACTGAACTTAACCAAGCTATTAAATTGTAAAGTGAAAATCTCATTATAAAAGACTCAAAATTTTGAATAGTTTCTAAATTGTAATTGGTTTTAGAGTTTTTATTAAGTTCGAATTTGAAGCCGATTTCGAATGTTAATATTTTTATTTTCCATTTTTTTCTGAAAAGCTGGCTAAAATCAACCATTCAAAAACTGAGCATTGTGATAAGTTTCTACAATTGAGTAAGTAACTTTAACTCCATTAAAAAATATATATTTTTTTTTAAATTTGTCGATATGCAAATAAACACAAATAAATTCATAAGTAAATAGCTAATAATTAGGCTATTGCAATAGTAGAACAACAAGCAAAGCAAATGTTTCTCAAACTTAGTTGGATTTAAATTGGAAAAGAGAAAAACTTAACTAAAAGCAGACTGCTGCATTTAAAATCAATGCTTCAACTAAATTATAAAATTAAAGCATTTAAAATAAATATGAAATAATAATTTTGATTCTATCTAATTTCTTAAAAAAAAACGAACACAATATTTCTTACAGTGCAATTTGAACTAGTCGAGTGGGTAACATAGGTTGGAGGGGTGGAGGGTATGGAATAGTAGGGTAGGGTAGGGTGGGGTATGGGAGGGGTGAGGAGGGGATGGTGTGCGAGCAGATTGCGTCCTCTGCCTGAGCAAAAATCAAAGCTAAGCACTTTCAATTGGATTTATGCGTTTGCTATGTGAGCATCATGTTCCTGATGCTGATGCTGAAGCTGGTTGTGCCCAGCTGGCTAATGTGTCCATGGGGAGAGACAGAGAGGAAGAAAGTGTGTGACAGAGAGGGAAGGCTCTGTGGATTACATATCCTACCACTACTAATAGTTGTTATCCTTGCTTTTGCTGGCGCTTTCTTATTAATCAGCACAAAGTTGTGCGTTGTTCGCAGCACAAATTGCAATTTACCGATAAGCAAATAGCCAAAAAAGCTGTTTACACACACGCATACACGGCCAATTATGACAGTGTGTGTGTGTGTGTGTTAGTGTGTGTGTTGGTTATTAAGTTTTATGATCAGTTTGTGTTTTGCGTTGAAACGATTTATTTAGCTAAGCGCAATTAATTGGAATTTTACGTGTTGATTTTGTACTTTGCCAGTGAAAGTTGAACCAGAATCCTTGACTTGTTCTTCCTCTCTTCCGCTCTTGGCCAATAGTGTTTGCCTATGCAAATGGGATTTAAGCACATTACCACAATAAGTAGTGCAATGCGCCCGTTGATTGTGCAACTAAATTGATTGCCTTTATTTGACATCTTGCATTGTGTTGACTGACTTTTAGTCGCAATTAATCTATACTGATTTATAGAATTTGTTTGTATTTACATACATATTATGTATTCAATTGTTAAAACAGTTCTGACATAATTGGTTGAATAGCATTTGCCAATATTTACATACATATTATGTCTTAAATCAGCCTTACGACAAATGAATTATTCAAGACGTTACTTAAATCCAGCTGTAGATAAATTATTTAACAAATATGGACAATGAAACCAACTTTACTCCTCTGCTTAGAAAGTATGACAATATATATATATATATATATAATATATATGCTTACACAATATATTAAAAGTCTGTGAAGGATTTAACTATCTCGATTTATAATTTCATAACTGGTGCAACTAAAGGTATCTGATTATTGTCTTAAGCTCCTCAATCTTCACTTATTCTTCGTTTTTTAAGTTCTTTTATTTATAAACTAATTAAAGTTACACAATCTTAATTGAATTGTAAATTCTTATGTCGAACTAACCTAAACCATATTTATCGATAACTATCGCTAGACAGCAACTTTAAGTGAAATCGTACATTCTCTTAATTATAATACACATCTTCATCGGTTGCTACAGCCAAGAATTGTCTTCAACTTTATATTTTCTCTCTTCCCATAACTTTACCTAGATATAAACTTAAAGTCTCAATTCTTCTATGCAACTTCTCCAGGAACTTCTCTATCGATAAAAATTGCTGGACAACAGCTTCAAGTGTCAACTGCGTCGTGGCAAGGCATTTTCGAGTTGTGCTCAGAACACTGTGAAAATTTATGACAGCACGTGTCCACTTCAAAGGGTCGGAGACCGCACTTAATGCCCAACAAAAACCGGCCATCTTTAGATCCGTCCCGTTGCCTTAAGCAAACCGAAACGCTTAGCAAACAATAGAAGTCCCTATTCCCCTAAACTCATCCACTCCCTGCCCCTTCCGCCACCCTGCCTGACCACACATCATATGCGATTCAGCAGCTGGGCAGCATAAAATGCTTTATGAGATTATTTGCTGAAATGTAGCGAACAGTTTTTCTTATTTATTTGCTTTTGGGACGGGTCCACACTTTTATGGCGCCTCAAGGTATGCAACGAGACGAAACGAAATGAAACGAAAAAGGGAAACTGTTGCCCCATCCCCAACCCCCACCCCAACTTATATAAAGGCATTAACCAACATTCCTGTGGCCAAAACATTGCGGCATATTTCATGTTCGCTTCAAGAGCCTTTTTCCCTTCCTTTCGATGCCTTTTTTCTTTTTCTGGTTTTGCGTGTTTGAGATGAAATGCGTTCAAGTGTTAAAATTGCTAGGCAAAGATTTGCATGGCAGGGCATAAGTTTTTGATACCTTTATTGAAATATAATACGCTTCACATACGTCCTTGGGTTGTTCTCGAAATCAGCAGCGACAGCCTTTCGATTTTAGATTTCGATTGACAAAAAACTCGTTGATGGATTTGAATCACTTTCATTGGATTTTTGCGGATTTGGAGGCGCGTGACAAAACACAATCTTAGACCAGCTTCATATTTATGCTGCTGCTAATCCGTAACAAAACACAACACAAAAATGACAGACAGATCCCACTTCCCACTTTGAGATGTGCTATTCCTGGCGAGAGTCCTGACGACTGCGCTGAGCGTTAAGCCTGCTCTCCAACGCATTTGGCTTTTGGAGTGGAGCTGTCACAGAAACGTGTGTTGGCTTTAGCCCCATCCCCCCCTACCCCATCCACATCTGAAATGGTCAGCATAACGCCATCGATAGCCACTGGGCACCGGGTACCCGGTGTACTCCAAATATGTGGAGTGTATGAGAAGCCCAAGCAGCTAAGTGCTCAGCTTTAAATTGTTGAGCTTAAAAAGAGAAAATATATATTAAAATTGCATCATTTATAAAAAATATATATAAATGTCAAACAATGACGAAAAAGCTGTATATTTTCTAAGTAAATTAATTTTGTATGCGGAAATAATCTATCGGCCAAACAATTGACTTAATGGCCGCGATGTTGAAAATCGGTTCAGATGAATAATATAATTGGATGAATATTTTATTTTATTTTTCATATTTTTTTAATAATAAATTTATACAATAATATTGCAAATAATATATATTGTATATTGAACCAATTCCGAGTAGACTTTTAGGTATTTAAAACTGATACTTTTTAATGTTTTATGCAGTGAAAACTAACTAATCCATTTCTAAAGCTCCTCTGCAGTTAGCATTTCCGACTAGTTTTTATTCAGTTAAATTTTCTCACTGAACTTAGCAATCAATTAAAGTCATCCAGTGCTGGGCTTAAATGTCAATTAATATTGCAGTCTTTGTATAATTGATTAAATGCAGCAAATTGTTGCTTAACTACTGGCAACTGAAGCTCCGACGAGTCGCATTCAATAGTTTTGCTATAGAGATGTATGCAACCAGTGCCTTCCTGTCGATTCATATATGCTAAAAGTTGTTTAAAAGCTAAGCCGCTTATGCCCAGTGCCATTCAGCCATTCAGTCAGCCCATCCGGCAGTCCATCTGTTTGTCCTGGCCATCACTAAGTGCCAGGCACAGGCTACCATATCGATAGAGACCGTGAGGTAAAAAGAAAAAATAAAAACAAAAAATACAAATTGGGATGCCAGGCGTGGGTTCATTGGTGGCGGAAATAACTTTTTGATGCACAGCTTCCACAGGCTGATTCACCTGGCCACAACAACAGCTCCAAGCAGGAGACCAATGCGCTTAAGCTGTAAAACATTTGGGGGGCGCAGCAGCTAAAAAATAAAAAAAAAAACAACAACAAAGAGAAAGAGAAAAAATGTTTTTGGTCAAGTCCATTACTATTAAAAAAGTTTCAGCTGGGCACGACAGGAGCAGGAGCAGGAGCAGGAGCTGGAAACTTTGTTGGAGGCCTGGTCACAAAGATGACATCAGAGTTGTACGCTTAATGGCAAGGGTGGAAGCACAAAGGGGAGTGGGTAAAGGATTTGGTTTATTGGAATATACACATACATGTTTATTTTTAGCCTGCTCTGCTCAAAGTTAACTCTTTGTGCCTGCCTCCTGCTGCTCCTGCAGCTGCTCCTTTGGCAACTTTGTTTCACAATCGAGTACAAAATTCACTCGACTGGATTAAAAGATTAGTGTAGAGATTATGAATCATGTGTGTGTGTGAGGCGGGTGTGTGTGTGTGTGTGTGTATGTGGAGGGGGTGGGTTTAAAGTCGCCGCTTGTGTTAAGAAAGTTTTTCATGTCCTGTGCGGCTTTTGTTGCTGTTCAGCTTGTTGAGCAGCAGGGAATTTGGCGTGGGGGGGCGGAACATTAAGCCGCAACTTTAAAGCCCACATTTTTTACGCTTCGAGGTTCGGTAATCTCTCAAATATATTGACAAAATGAAACTGGCGCCTGTCAATTTCAGGAAATCGGTGAGTTGACCTTTTTTAGCTTCTGTCAAACCCATTTAATTTCAATTTGACTCGAGTTCGTCTAACTTTTTCTCTCTCTCTGTCTCTATCTCTCTCTGTCCCTGCCTCTGTCTCTTGCTACCTGTGACCCTAATTTAACGCCTTGACAATTTTTAATTTTTATTTGAAAAGTTTCGCGTCTCATTCCACTCGCCACTCACAAACCCTCAAACTCCAATCAAAAAACAGAAAGAAACGAAAGTTGCCTCTCATTACAAATTCTAAAAGATTTCGTCTGTTTTCTTTTGCTTTTTTCTGTTTTTCTGTTTTTTTTTTTTGGCTTGTCAACGAAGGTAAAAATAAACTTTGTGCATTAATTTTATTGCAGCGACATCTTGAATGACAAACCTCGAAAGAGCTCTTGTCCAATGGCTCTATTCGGAAGTCTTCCCACTTGGCCCTTTTCGCTATTTTTACCTCCGCTCGGGTACTCAACATTTTTATCAGCTAAAAAGTTGTCGATTAAGTTTTGGCGCCTTTCAAATTGGTTTTTTGTTTTGTTGTTAATAACCTTAACGAAGGGTATTTTGACCTTGTGGTTGAACATGAAACGTGTTGTTGAGGAAATTTAAATAATATATATATAAATTCTTGTATATGAAGCTGGCAGTTAATCGATTGACATATTTTACAATTACATATTTAATTAAGCTTCAATTTGACATAAAAAAATATAAGCCTGCATAAAATTTGTTACTAAATTAACAACTTTTTTTTACAGATCAAAAATTTATCAACAATGAATAGTGTTTTTATAACATTGAAAACGCATCTCAAGCTCGGAAAAACCTTTTCTCTTTCACAAATAAATTTAATTCAATAGTTGTTTATTTTACTGAAAGCTCTTTAAATGCTGGCTTAAATCAGATTCCCAGGGTATTTAATCTTCGAGCAGCCCAATAATATTAGGAATTTTTTGGCCTTTTTGAATATTGTTGTTGTTTTTGTTGATCCTATTTTTATGGTTGGGTAGTGAAAAGTGCTGTAAGCTGCTTCGGATTTTGCAGCACTTTGCTCATTGAACCCGTCCAGTTGGGCAAATGAAGTGCGCAGATTTGTTTGTTTAGGTGACGAAAGGGTTGAAGGTGAAAAACTTGAAAAACCCAACGAAGTTGGGTGTAGCAATTTAATGAATTAGGCATAATGTGCTGAGAAACTTAATTTAGTAGGCCGGGTAATTAAATACGCTCGAAACCTGGCTTGACTTGGCTTAGTTAACGCATTACGCGTTTTACATGTTTGCGAATGGAGTTAAGTAATTTATAAGCCATGCATGGAGCATAGTTAAAAGCGCATTACAAACACTTTAACAAGTTTAAACAAAGCTGTTAAGCAGGCAAAAAACGACAAACTAAATCGGAAAAATACACACAGAGAGAAAAGCCAGGGTAAGTTTGGCATAGTACAACTAAAGCTCTAATGCAGAGCTAAGGATACAAATTACGAAACAATGACGTCAACGTGCCTGTCAACAACTTGGCCCAGACAATAGTTTTGCCACAGACAGTCAGGGCCAGGTTGCAAGCAGGAGTGGAGAGAGCTGCCCCTTGGCTGCTTGGATGGAGGCCAGCGACAGGTGCAACGGACATTTCTGTCGCATCCACACAAATTACGTGCGAGATTATGCCGAGTTCGAGTCCGAGTTCAAGTTGAAGTTGAAGTCCTTGCCAAAAAGTGTTGTAGGGTACGGAAGGGATGAAGGTAAGGGTTGGGGAGGTGTGGCACACTTGCTATCATTTCGTTAAGCGCACGTAGCAGACGACAATCAACTAGAAACAACTGCAGCTCACAGTTCAAGTTCAAATTGTAGCACAGTGGAAACTAAACACTCGGAAACTAAAGGGGGCGGAAATAGGAATTGTTCAGAAGTATATTTGCAATTGATAATGAATATTGAAAACTTACTTGGTACACTTTATATCAAGTATTATCTATTTTGTAAAATTGTAAATTTTGTAAATTTTCGGACTACAATTTCGACTTATGTTCCGACCCAAAATTACATTTTCAACTTTAAATATAGGATTGATCTAGGGGCCAAGTTATGATTAAAACTACTTTCCTTTTGAAAATGCGTTGATTTTTGACGAAGTTATGGCATTTTGAAGGTTCGACCTATGACCATTTGCCCATATGCCGATTTTCGGACTATAATTTCGACTTATGTTCCGACCCAAAATTACGTTTTCAACTTTAAATGTAGGATTGATCTAGGGGCCAAACTATGATTAAAACGAGTTTCCTTTTGAAAATGCGTTGATTTTTGACGAAGTTATGGCATTTTGAAGGTTCGACCTATGACCATTTGCCCATATGCCGATTTTCGGACTATAATTTCGACTTATGTTCCGACCCAAAATTACGTTTTCAACTTTAAATGTAGGATTGATCTAGGGGCCAAACTATGATTAAAACGAGTTTCCTTTTGAAAATGCGTTGAGTTTTGACGAAGTTATGGCATTTTGAAGGTTCGACCTATGACCATTTGCCCATATGCCGATTTTCGGACTATAATTTCGACTTATGTTCCGACCCAAAATTACGTTTTCAACTTTAAATGTAGGATTGATCTAGGGGCCAAACTATGATTAAAACGAGTTTCCTTTTGAAAATGCGTTGATTTTTGACGAAGTTATGGCATTTTGAAGGTTCGACCTATGACCATTTGCCCATATGCCGATTTTCGGACTATAATTTCGACTTATGTTCCGACCCAAAATTACGTTTTCAACTTTAAATGTAGGATTGATCTAGGGGCCAAACTATGATTAAAACGAGTTTCCTTTTGAAAATGCGTTGATTTTTGACGAAGTTATGGCATTTTGAAGGTTCGACCTATGACCATTTGCCCATATGCCGATTTTCGGACTATAATTTCGACTTATGTTCCGACCCAAAATTACGTTTTCAACTTTAAATGTAGGATTGATCTAGGGGCCAAACTATGATTAAAACGAGTTTCCTTTTGAAAATGCGTTGATTTTTGACGAAGTTATGGCATTTTGAAGGTTCGACCTATGACCATTTGCCCATATGCCGATTTTCGGACTATAATTTCGACTTATGTTCCGACCCAAAATTACGTTTTCAACTTTAAATGTAGGATTGATATAGGGGCCAAACTATGATTAAAACGAGTTTCCTTTTGAAAATGCGTTGAGTTTTGACGAAGTTATGGCATTTTGAAGGTTCGACCTATGTCCATATGCCGATTTTCGGACTATAATTTTGACTTCTGTTCCGACTCAAAATCACGTTTTCAACTAAAGTGCGTTGAGCTTTAACGAAGTTATGGCAATCAAGTTTAAGCACAGTTCGAGTTGTTGCTGAGGAAATTAAGTACTTTAGTAAGTAGAAATGCAACTGATAATGAATTGATAAATTTTACTTCAAGAACAAACTTTTTTTGTTGTTAGCTATTTTGATAACTTATGAAATAGGTTGCTCAAGTTTAAATTGTAGTTGAGTGGAAATTATAATTTGCGGAAGTTAAAATTGTTCACAAAGTGTAAACACAATTAATAATAAATATATTTTATCTATTATTATCGTTTATCTTTTGCTTGATTAAAGAGTAGTATTAAAAATGTATTTTGTAGTATCTCAGGTTAAAGTTATTCAAATTAAATATTGGCTTCTCTGGTTTGCCAGCAACCACTGTCTAATAGAAATAATAAGAGACATTTTTAAGATTAGTTCTCATTTCCTCAACTTGCATCCAAATGCTGCATGATTTGGCGCTGACAGCAGCAGCAACAACCACAAACTACAACAAGTCTGCTATGTCAAAAGGTGCGAAGATTAATATTTACACTGCAAAAAAAAATGAAGCAGAAAAACAACAACGAGATGCAGAATAACAAACAATATTCCTCATTGTCTGCTGTAGCTCTTGTAATTAATTTCCTGATTCGCCACACACACACTATCCCCATCTCTCTCTCTTTCTATCTCTATCTCTCTCTCTCTCTTTCTACTTGCTGCTGCCATTTGCAATCGCTTTTTGATCAAATGCATTATCCTGGTTTTGCTGCACATCCTGGTGCTCCTTTCACAGTTCTTGCTTAGCAGCTAAAACTAAAGGTGTCTCATTGTTGTTGTTGCTGTTGTTGCAGTTGTTGTTGCAGTTGTTGTTGCAGTTGTTGTTGTTGTTGTTGTTGCCCTTGCGGCATTTCATTGTTTTGGGTGAAAATGCGTTTGGATACGCATGTTGCTGGCAGGTGGTGCTTTGAATAACGTGCCACTCGCCTTAAAGTGCACGACTCCTCGAGGTCCTTCAGCTGATCCACTGCTGAGCTGAGTGAGTGGTTGGCCTAGTTGCTTAGTTGGTTCAGATGCCTGCTTTTGATTGCTGTCAGTTGGTTTAGCTTTCAACTGTTCGAAATCCTTGATATTCGAAGAAGAGGTGCACTTTTATTCAACTGCAACTGTTCTTCAATGGTGCAACTTTACAAATGCTATCTGCAAGTTGCAAGTTGCACTTTAAGTCTTGCATAAGTTATGCAATTTACTTGTAGTTATTTCAATACCTTTTTTACTTTCCCCAGGGAAATTAGATAAAAAATAGAATTTCAGACTTGCAAGTGAAATTCTTAAATCAAAATATCTCATCTATTTTTTGTATATTTATTTTTGTTTTTGTCTATTTTATTGCATATTGCGCTGAGTGTGTCCTGATTAAGCCGGATACCTTTTCTCCGCCATTATTACCCATTAGATTGCAGCTAAGTGCCATGTAACAGGCTAAGATACTTAGCTAAGAGTCATGCCACATAAAGCTTCGACTGTCAAGGACAGCAATTATTATTGGCATTGCTGTCGCACAGGTAAATCACCTTTTCTTGTTTTGTGGCACGTGCTCATAATGTGGTCGCACAATTAAATTTGTCGCAAGCCATGAATTATGACCGAAATTGTCATCTACAAATACCAAATAAATGGCCAACAGCCAACAGCAACAACAATAAGAGACATAAATACACACGGCCAAAACCAAAAGATATTTCGAGCGGGAATTTAACTGCTGTTCAGTCGCGCATAAAGCGCAGAAACTGCGGAGGGATCACAGCTCACGGCTCACGGCTCACAGCTGACAGCTCCAGGTCGAGCTGGGGCCCCCCAGTCAATTATGTGGGCCCTGGACATTAAATGTCATTACGCAGCAACAATCAAAGAGAGATGGCGATAGACAGGCGACAGGCAGACACATGGACGGACAGACAGGCAGGAGGCAGCATCAGCAGAAGGAGCAAAGGGAGCAGGAGCAAAGGGAGCAGCAGCACAAGGAGCAGCAGCACAAGGAGCAGCAGCAGAAGGAGCAGCAGCCGAAGGAGCAGTGCCAAGCTAAGCATGAAATTAAAATGCGCCTAAGATGTATTGTCGTCTGTCATGACTTCGACTCGACACAAAGATGATGCCATCCATACTTTAGGCTTCTGCCAATACACGGCTACAAATTCTTGGAAATAATTATGTACACTCTTGGCCAAGTTAATAAGAAAAAAAGTCTGAAGTTGTTGGTATTATTTTAAGGTAGACTTTATTGTTAATCTATATTATATATATCAGGCAAAGACTATATCTTTTTAAATAAATACTTATACTTATTTTTTACAGTGTAGCCGTGTCGTGCTGCGTCGCGTCGCCTTCCTGTCTGTCCTCCCGTCGCTTTGCTTATAATTTCATATTTCACACCGTTGTCTCAACTGCCGCAAGTTGGCAGCCAACTGAACAGGCCCAATCCCTCCCAACCCTCTCCTGGGCCCACTCCTGGGCCGCATTGCTTCTGGCTGCAGCTCAATGACAAAAGTGCGAAGCAATTTCTTCGTGCCTCATTGTCTGGCAGTCGTTTCAAGCCATTTGGCTCGTTTTGGCTGCTTTTTGCCGCTTTTGGGAATTATGCCAAAGCGATAATAATAATAAAATAAAAATGGAAAATGGAAAATAGGAAAAGGGCCACTTGTTGCTGGGGTGCCTGCAGAAAAACACACTTATTAAATTTGCCAACTGAAATTTAGTATTGTGGTTGCAAGTAGCGCCTGTTGCACAGCCTTAAAATGCTATTTGTGTTTATTTTTATTTGCATTTTTTGTTAGCCTGGCAAAGGCCAAAAAAATGTAATTAATTTGCAAAAAGCAAAATGTAAATTTTGTTGTGCGTTCGCTTCATTTGAAATGCAAAATCAAAAAGCTCGCAGCTGGCGGCTCAATTAAATGAATGTCAAAGAGCAGAGGCTGAAATACTCTCACTGTGGCATCCTCTCCTGGCTTAACAATTCCTTTGACACTCCCTTACACAAACACACACACACACAGGATGACAAATATGAGCCACTGCTGCTGGCTGAGAATGAGTGTGGCAAATTTCTGCTCCTGCTCCTGCCCCTGCTCCTCCTTTTGTTGCTGTTGTTGTTGTCCTTATGGCAGTCGCCTCCTGTGGCCAGTGCGCTCTGTGTGATTGTAGCCATGGAAATGAATATTAATGCCGCCTGAATTGTGCAGCACTCCCCACCACCAGATCCAGTCCCCCCCTCCCTCCCCCGATTCGACAAAGTCCTTTGGCCGCAGTGCGGCTCAGTGCGCACTTTGCTCGGCATTAATATTTATCAGCGGTATCAGAAGTTGCTCCCGTTGCTGTTGTTGTCATTGTTGTTGCCATTGTTGTTGTTGACGATTCCCTTGGCTGAGTAACACATTTAGCATAGTCTTTGTTCTGCCACTCGCTGTTTATCATATTTCAATAAACAAATTTAATTGGGCATGCAAAACTGCCCGCGGAAACGAGTTGGATATATTTGAGTTCTACTTCCACGAAAATTGAAATTGTGTCCGCAAACAAACTGAATGCTTTGGCAAATACTTTAAGAATATCAAAATAAACCTGTTGCACACTTCGTCGGGTCTTTACAGAATGATAAAGAAAGGATTCTATATTCAGAATACTCAAGTCTTAAAGCTCTGACATCTGACTAACGCTAGGAAAGACTTTCAGAATCGAACTCTATAAAAGTGTTGGCAACCACTTTAAGAATATCAAAATAAACCTGTTGCACATTTGGTTGAGTCTTCAATGAATGATGTTGAAAGGTTTCTATTTTCAGAATCCTTAAAGATTTGACATTTTGGAAATATTTCAAAGACAGTCCCAAAAGCTATGGGAGACTTTCAGAACCGAACTCAATTAATCTAAAGTCTCCTACAATATCTTCGATAGCAATTAAAAAATTTAAAAATATTTTAAAGCCTTGCTTAATTCATTTTCGTTAAACTACCAATTAAATACACATTTTGTATTTATTAAAAGAAGCTCTTCCCTATTCATTCATCAATTCATCAATATTTTAATAAAGTTGCATACCATAAATACTTCAAAAGTCATTAAAAATAAACTCATAAGTAAGATAAAAGAATTTCAAGTGCCTTATTAATAAGTGTAATTAAAAAACAAAATGCTATTAAAATGTTAATAAAGCGGCGCCCATTAATATTTAATTTAAGCATTTTAATAACAGATATTTTTAACGAATTTTCGCTTATTTTTCAACTGATGACAATGAAAATTTAATACCTGTGACCTGTGAGCTATGATAATATTATATGCTTGAAACACAGCATCCTTGAACGTGATTAAACCTTATCATTTAACCACACACACTCACACACACAAGCAGGCACACTCGCACACTCATTGTAGACCACACTCGGAGTGTGTGTTGTGCTCTGAGCCATTGTCAACAGTAATGAAATTTACCTGTACACGAAATGAAATTAAATCATTAACACCTGAAGCGTGCACAGCCAGTGACATCGACATTGAAGTTCCGAGTCCTCCAAATGGTCAACAGAACACTGCAAAAGTGTCCTTACTCCACATGATAGATAAGGATATACCTTGCAAGCATATTTCCCAATGTATAACTTACCAGCAAGAGCAAGAAAAAGAGAGTCCACCTTAGGTAAAGAATTTTATTTAATTTATTTATGTAATGTAAACGAAACGAGTACACCATATTTAAAAGTAGGCAAAATCATATTTAAATTATGAAAAGAGGGTACCAAACAATAAGGAAATCAATAATATAGTTATTCTAAAATTAAACAAAATAAAATAATTATAATAATAATTAAAAAAAAAACATATAATAATTTATAAGTCTTAGAACATAAAATGGACCAACATTAATGGCATTTATTTCTCATGATCTTTCAAATCTATCTTGCTATTTAAGGACTTGAAAGGACTCGTCAATCAATTTCTAGGGTATATATACATTGACAATGTCTGCAGTTAAAGGGGCCACTTTCAATAACATTTAAAACACGCACATATTCCTGAGGGTTGTTATTGAAGCTGTTTATTCTCAGCTCACTGTCTGTGTGTTTGTGTATCTGTGTGTTTGTGTATCTGTGTGCTTGTGTATCTGTGTGTTTGTGTGTGTGTGTTGGAGTGTCTCGCTTTTATTGCAGCAATAATGCAATTTGTTGACATTGGCTGTGCCGTGTTAATAAGTCGCGCCATGAAACGGTAATGCAATTTCCCAGCTAAAAAAGGAGGGAAATTCGAATTGCATGGCCATTGAACTTGGCCCTCAAAAATGGCGATTTCGAAGAACTTAATTAATTAGCTGCCAAAAACTTTGCTACGGAACTTTCTAGCCACAATCTGATACACTTGCAGTTGCCACACACAGTTGCCCACAATTCGAATCGGGCACAGAGAAAAGCAGATCGACCAAAAAAAAAGAAAAAAAAAAGAAATGAAAGGTTAAAAAGGAAAATGAAAACACCAACCAACCAGGCTAAAGAACTTTGCGTGTATTTACTGTTTTTCTTTTGGATTTTCATTTGGTTGATGTGTTTTTTCATTTTTCATTTTGCCCATTGAGATATTTCAAGTGGAGAACAAGGCTCTGTTGTAAGAAGCTTTTGTGTTTTTAGTTACGCTGCGAGCCGGAAACGGAGCAAAGGCGGCTCAGCGGCGTTTGAGCTTTAGCCATGTGTCCATGTTTCCACAGAGTTCACTGTGTCCACTGTGTCCACTGTTTCCATTCACTGTGTGCTGACCGCAATCGCATTGTGGCATTGTCCACATCAATGTTGTCGCCTTCTATTTTGGTTTCCAGCTCCTGACTGCCTGGATTAATGGTCATGCTCCATGTCCAACTGAAGGCAAAAAGACAAAAATTGATTTTACTTTTTGATTCATTGCACACTTACACACACACACACGAACAGGCACACACCCATTTACACAAAGACAGCTCCTTTTGGGCTAACAAGCGACAGCTGCTGCAGTTCTAACTTCAATAATTTCATTGACAAATCTTTGGCTTTTGGCACTCGCACAGTTTAGAAACTTAACACAAACGACGCCAAATGAAAGCCACAAACTGACGAAAGTTTTAAGCTTTCCAAACTCTAAAGAACTTTACACACACACGCACACACATACACACACACATACATACACACAGCCACACACACACTTGCACACACTTGTCGACTGCTCGAAAATTAAATTAAAGTTATTAAATCATCAATTCAATCAGACAATTAAGAAAGTTGCCAGTTTTGCAAGTTTTTGGCCACACAAACTCAACGACACATGTGGCAAGCCACCAAATATTTTACCCCCTCCTCCTCAGTTAAAAGTCAAAATTTAGTGTTAAACATTCTACACATAAAAATTGGTTCCAGTCCAAATTCAATTTACACACAAAATTCAATTTGTGGTTAGCAGCAAATGAAGTCCGAACTTTATCGCTTGATTTCGCATTGGAAAATCTAAATGAGTAATGAGTGAGTCTTTGCTTAAGCTCGACGAGGAGTTACTCTGTAATTTTGAAAATATAAGAGATGGTTTCATGATAAATATGAGCAAATTTAAAACAGAAATAAAGAAGATTAAGCAATTAAGTTGAGGTAGCAATTGTTCAAATCGAATAAAGTTTAATTAGATTACTTTCTTCTGTTTGTGACTCCCTATTACACACTTCTTGCAATTACAGGGTATGCAAATGCAAAACACACATAAATGTCAGTCACTCACAGCATACAAAAACTGATTGCTATGGTCACTGCTGCGCTTTGATCTGAGCACCTCCCGCTGCCTGAATGTGTGTGAGTGTGTGTATGTGTGTGTGTGAGTGTATGTGTGTGTGTGTGAGTCAGCTTCACTTGTTATAAATCTCAATTTCATTAGCGCTTTGACTTTTGTTTCTTGCCGCATCTGTACCCCATCCCCTCGCCCTGGTGACAGTCTCAACTGTCTTTTTTGTCCACTTGTCTGTCTGTCGCTCTGTCTGTCTGTCAGCTGTTGCCTTTGTCTGAACTCTGACCACCTCGACCACCATGAGCATTACAACATGTAATGACAGCGTGCGACAACAACAACAACAACAAGTACTTTGCTTGGAATTTTCGGCTGTATTTGAAGGATACTTTAATTTTGTAACTCTGAAGAATCTTGGATAATATTTATCAACTTATTTGATTTATTTGTTAAGAAATATTATTATTAAATTAAGATTTATTTTTTTTTACACTTTTAATTTATAGCTTTATAATGTAATAAATGTTATTTTTAGTAAAAATATGATAAGCGCATTCCAAGTTCGATTTTCTAAATACCAAAAATCTTTTCCACTCAAGCATCCATTTTGAAGTAAACAAAAACTTTACAGACGACTCCTTCAAATACTTTGATGTTTGGGCCAGCCTGCAGCTAGACTTATCTAACACACTCATTTGTGTGGGCGAGTGGGGATGTGTGTGTGTGTGTTTGTGTGTGTGAGTCTAAAGGCTGCGCTTTCGATTAGCTTAATACGAAAATACCGCACATCAGGCATTGATTGAGCTCCTCCTGCGCCTGCCACTAATGAAAATAACACAAATGTTTGGTGTATTTTTCTTCTTTTTGTACGCTACATCAAACAGCAGCAGGTTGGAGAGAAGGGGTGGGGGTGGAGGAGGTGAACATCAGGAGCAGCTGCTATCCTTGCTGGACGAGCGAAGCGTGTCCTGTCAGAGCCCGGCATGATTTTCAATTTGTGATCTTAATCAGCAGGTGTCCTGCATGGCCAACAGTGCCTCTCTCTCTCTCTCTCTTTCTCTTCCTCTCTATCTGTCACTGTTTCTCTCTCTCTGTCTCCCTCATTGCTTTCTCTGCTTTGCTACTTTTCCTATTCTATTCTCCCTATTTTTTTTGTTTGGTCGCCTATCAACATGGACGTCAGCAGCGTCGTCATTGCCTTTTTATTATTTTCATTCGGTTTTTGGCTGGCTGCCTACTAATAGCAGTTGTTGTTGTTGTTGCTATTGTTGTTGTTGTTCTTGTTGTTGTTGCTGTTGGCCTTTGTCAGCTTTGTTCAGTGTCCAACGTTGAACGTTGCCAGGCATTAACTTTTGTCATTTTGAGCACCCCTCAGTCACTGAACAATGCAATGTGAATTGGCAGGTCCTAGCCCAGGACCTCACTCCGTCTCCACCCCACCCCTTCCCCTATCAGACTCCATCGGAGCCCACACTAGTGTCTAGACTGTTTGTTGGCCTCCTCGTGGTCATTTGGTCATTGCTGGGGCTGCCCGCTGCTTTTGGTACACTGCTGTGTTCATTTAATTAAATTACACCAAATTGTTTGGGCCTTGCCTTTCATTCAACTCACACAACAACAACAATAACAACAACAACAACAACATAAAATGTCTAGAAAATCACGAAATATGTTGGCTTAAAAAAATATTTACTCAATGCCTGTTGCCAAACGTCCTCGCTCCCATCCTCATTCCCATACTCGTTGTCCTAGTCATCGTCCTTAAAGTGTTTGTAATTGCTTTGGCAGTTTTTTGGAATTCGCTTCCGTTTTTTTTTTGTTTCCTGTTCAATTGCAAAACAATTTGGCTTTTTAAATTATGTGAAATACATGGGGAAAATGAGCAGCAAAAATGCCGCATAAATAATACAGTAAAGAAACAGCAGAACTTTTATACTTTTGCCATACATATTTCAAAAGATACGCGCAACAGCTGCGCCAAATGTATTTTCGTATTGAAGTCGAATTGAAATCTGTGTGATTTCGTATATATATAGATATACATATATATATGTGTATGTGCTGTCTGTATTTGTATTCGTATCGGTATCTGTATGTTTGGCATTGTTTGCTTGTGCTTTGTGTTCTGCTGTCGATTTGCTGTTATCAAATTGCAATAGACGTTTTCCGTTACTGTTTGGTGTGTTTTGTATTGTTGAAATGACCATAAAACGCTTTCGCCAACAAATCGCCAAAATTTACATTGCGAATATCAACTTAAATAAATTTGTATGGCATGAATAAGCATGAGAATGTGGCATATGCTTTAAGCAAAAGTTAATATCTAGTTAACTAATATATTCTTGGCAACATTTCATCATAAGTTGTTTCGTTGGCGATTTTGGGAACAGCTCTTTAATTCAGTCTGTTTCAATGTGCCACACAATCACATACAAAGACAGTCAGAACTTTAGCAACGACCCGACGTTATTGATGCACTGTGGTTAAAATATATACTTTAGTGATATAAATATTTAGCTCAAAGTTCGATGACTTTTGAATTTTATAAATGCTAAAAATTATGGTACAAAATTAAACAGTTTATCCGCTTAATTATAGAGAAAACAGTTTCTTAAAACTACTCATCAAAAAACCTATTTTTATTTTCTTTATTCGTTTATTATATTATTATATTTATTTAGTTATTTTATATATATTTTTATCATATTATATTATTATTTATTTATTTATTTATTAATTCTTTCAGCTCATTTCATATTTGTCATTTATTTTACTAACTTGCTTCACTTAAGAAATCCAAAAATAAAGTTTGTGGCTGTTGCGGTCTGAGAGTGTTGCAAAAGCCTTTTATCACTTTGAAATATGTGCAAGAAATGCACGTTTTGCCTCATTGTGGCACAACGACAAATGTTTTACATATTTCGTTGCCTACTTTTTGGGGCAGGCGTTAGACACTCGCAGTGTTCGCAATCAAAATCATAAAATATAAGTTTGCACTGCGTAAATTTCGAGTGCTCGCCACAGCTGCCTAAATATTTTTTAATTTGCTTTGTTGTTGCTGGTGGTGGTGGTGGTGGTGTTGGTGGTGCAGTTGTTGTTATTTGTTGTTGCTGCTGCCACATTTGCCAACTGAGCACGTTAAAGCTCAAGTAATAATTTTGTGGAAAAGTTGCTTTGCTGCTGCTGCTGCTGCTGCCAACTGTTGCCACACGCAGTGATTAATCATAAACAGAAATCACTTGGAACGCAGCTGCACAACCCAAAATCCCCCTCCACCACCCCCGACACCAAACAAAGGTCTGTCATTCGAACAAGAGTTGACAAAAAAAAGAAAGAAACAGAAAAAAGAAAAAATAAGATAAAGGCAGGTAACTGACGGTTAGGTAACTGCGGCTCTCATATTGATCAATCAATGTCAGTCGGCTCTTGTTGCAAAATCTATAAGCAATATGATAACCATTTGGCAATAAACTCCGACAACGAATGCGAAACCTGTCCGTCTGTCCGTCTGTCTATCTGCCTAGCTATCTGTCTGTCTGTCCGGCTGACAGTTTGTCTATCTGTCTGTCTGTCTGTCTGGGCATCTGTGCAATTGTCTGGCGTTGTCTTTGTAGCACTTTGAGTGATTTGATATGGCACATAACTGCAGAAACACACACCCACACACCCGCACACCCACACGCACCTGAACCTCTGATTGAAACAAATTTCCAATATATAACCGAATGACGGATGCGACGAAAAGCGACATTATGTTTTCCCCCATTTCCCCCATTTCCCCCCATTTCCCATTCTATTTCACTCCTTTGTCCACCTTTCGCTGCTGCTACGCCAAAAAGTGTCACTTTTTTATGAGCGATCATTTGTTTTTTTTTCCTTTTCTTCCCGAAAAATTTGTCGCACCCCTTTTTTTTGTTGCTACTTTTATTTGCTGTTTGCTTTCTTGTTGTCGAATGTTTTTCCCGTTCGCTCCGGGTAATTTTATGCTTTTGACAAATTTGAGTTTAAGTGGATTACTTTTTACTTGTGGATACTTCCGATGGCGTCCCCTCTGCCCCCCTCCAAACGATTGTGTTTAATGTTGTGCGCTTGTTGCTGATGATTAATTAATTGTTATTCCCGTTGCACGTTTCTGTCTCAGTGTCTGGGTCTGATTTTCTGCGAGACATTTGTGGGGCAATCAATTTTCATTTGCATTTTCACGTGCCGAAAATGTTTACTCATAATTTAATGCAACACAAAAGGGGGAACAAAAAGTGAGACATCATTTGAAAAGGTTGTGATTGCATATTGTAAAGTTAAAAATAAATATGATGTAATATTTAAGTGAAAGTTGATTACAGTTAAATTAATTAATTAAAACCATTGTTTTTTATATTTTATGGATAATAGAAGAAACATTTATTATACATAATCATTCTCTTAATTTCCCTGAGGCAGTCTTTCGAAACTGGTCGTAAATCATATCCTTGATCCACTCCTTGCTGTAGGGTGCATAGGTGTTGGTGCACTTCTGTAATATCAAACAACTCACATCCTCCATCGAATCGATGAAATCAAACAATTGCTCAATATCGTATGTAACCGTGGGCACATCGACATTAGTACGCTTCAGATGCTCCTCGTAGATGCTGCAGATTGCACTTAGGCAATCCTGGATGCTTTCATATTCGCTGTATGTGCGAGTCTTGGGGCACTTCTTCGGATGTATCAACAATATAACATGGGTCATCTCTAAACAAAAGTTTTAACTGGTGAAAAAAATATAATAAATAAAAAAAATAGATACTTGCTTGCTTCAGTTGTGATCAGAAATTCTTTAACGTGACTAACTTAAATTTAATTAAAATCAAAGCCTACTCTTTTTTGGAAAGTTAACTTATTTCCATTTTGCGGAGTACTGCTGAGGAGAGAGGTAGAGAGAAACTGGATTTCCTCAAATATTATTATTGATTTATTTAATCTTGATTAATTTCAGTTAACACTTGCTGCAAACAATAATGAAAATCCAGATAAGAAAACACAGTCGGGCCACTATGAATAAATATAATTATGTAAGTGAAACCCAATCAAATGAAATTAATAATATAAAATTATAATAATGTAAATAAATAATAAGAATTCTTACAGCTTCGACTTGATTTTAAATAATGCTCGAAAACAATTACGTATTTGAAATTAGGTAAATTAAATTTGACATTTGTAAAATCGATTGCTGTGAAAATCACGCCAAAAAAAAACGTTTTTTTTCTCAATTTTTTTAGTTACCTTCTCTTAAGTAAAATCGAATATTTTCTGATTATTCTCGCACATCAATTTAAAGAAAAACTACGGCTAACAGCTTTGGCTTGATTTGATGTGGTGGGCGTGGCTGAAAGTTTTAAGTTTGTTGAAAATTGTCCCATGTGGACAATTATAGTAAAGGGTTTTAACGTCTTAAACACGTGCGTGCGCTTTCAATTTCATTTCCGTTGTGCTCGAGGATAGCCTCAGTTCTGGGGTTCGTAATACACTTAAGTATGGAATGGTGCTCATAAAAGATTTAAGCGTCGCTGCCATTACAAATGCAATTTGCAAAAAACTTTTGATTTTGCCGGAGCAGCAGCAGTCGACAGTCGGCAGTCGGCAGAGGACCTAGCCTCTCTTTTATTGGTCTCATTAAACAAAAATGTTTGCGAGCTCAACTTGGCTTTTCCACAAGAGCTCCAAGCTCCAAGGACGGAGCACTGAGTGTTTTCAGTTTCTCGAGTCGCTTTCGATTTTGGTTGCGATTGGGAAGTCAGCTCACGTTTCGCTACCTTTTGAGAAAAGGTGCGCGGCGTTGATTTTGAAAAGTTTTTGTGGGACACAAACCGGCTCTCGAAAGTGCGGCCAAAGATTTTTCTGAATGCTTTTTCACTTGACATTTTATTAAAGTGGTGGTTGTTGTTTCTCTTGGTTTTTGGTTGAAGTTGGTGATTCGATTTCGATTCGTTTTGGTTACTTGGACGCCGCCAAAAAGGACTTTGATATATAAAGAACTTTGCAATTAAGCTGGCAATGATGCGCAAACTGGCAGCTTTCCCCCAAATTAGAATCAAATTAAATTTTGTGCACAAGTTATTCGTAATTTGTACAAAAATAGTTCAAGAATTGAGATCTGAGTTTCCATTATATTCATATTCAACGAGAAGCAAATTCAATTTTCACAAATTATTTGCTTGGTTAGTTTTGTGGCTTCCACAAAATTGTTTGGCTCTGCAAGTCACACTCACTCACACACGCACACCCTCGCATACACACTCACACACAGAGAGGAAGGAGCACGTGTGGGTGCCTGGGGCTTCCACTTCATTATCTGTGAAGCATTGGGTAACCATAAAATGGTTTCTCTGTCACCCCCAACCCAAAGGAGACACTCCTGCAAACTATGCATCAGCTCCATCAGCTCTCAGTTTTAGCCACAATGCTTGAGTTTTGCTATTGGGTTTCCTTTATGACAGCCCATTGAATTCTAATTGAATTGTTCAGCCCAAAATGACAATAGCAATTTGACAATGGCCTCAACAGATAACCAACATTGATATCTGTCACTTGGACGTGATTTGCACATTTATTTATATATTTTTCCCATTTGCTGGTATTTAAGCATTTATCACAAATATGTTTACAATGCAAATGAACTCGAAATAAACTTATAAAAATTGAGTTAGTGTTGCACAAATTTCTTTTAAATGCAATTCAAACTCGTGATTTGTATATTTATTTATAAAGTTTTTTTATTTGTTGGTATTTAAGTATTTATTACAAATATGTTTACAAGGCAAATGAATTTGAAATAAACTTATAAAAATTGAGTTAGTGTTTCACAAATTTTGTTTAAATACAAATTCAATTCCAGTTATGATTTAATCCAAGAAAATCAATAAATATTTATATTTATAGCACATAAATCCAAATTCATACAAAAAGTAAGCGCAACTAAATTCAAAAATTAAAATGCTTAAAAAACTGACACAAAATTCCAAATCGACAGCTTTTGACATATCACAAATTCTTTAAATCGAAAATCGATTGTGAATCGGCTTTGTGGCAAATTCGCAGAGCTTTCTGAGCGATTAGGTGCCACATCAAGAGCAAAAATGTTGGTGGCGTGTGTGTTTGAGTGTCGATGCCGATAATAACATGATAATGATGTCTAAGTCGCGAAATCCAATAATGAAAATTAATTTCACGCTGACAGAGTGAGGGGGACTCAGAGGGCGGGGTGTGGTGTGGTTTATGCTACCCACAAGGCCCTAAAGCAATTTATGCCAATTTTCACACACACGCAAACTCAGCACACACACACTAATGTAGAAAGACAGACACAGTCATGCCTAAAATATTTTTGACACCTGCAGAATTCCCATTGACAGCAGCAGCAGCAGCAGCAGCGGCAGAGGCAGCAGCAGCAGCGGAGGCGCCACAAAATACGCGTTTGAATTTGAAGCGTTTAGCATTTTGTTGGCTTTGGCTATGGCTATGTGTGTGTGTGTGTGTGTATTTGGGTGGTGTGGGTTGTATATGACAGCCTCAGGCTGTGTGTAAGTGTGTGTGTATGTGTGTGTGGCATACGTGAAATATTTGACAGTTATTTTAATGAAATAATGCAAGCGCACTTTCACACATTCAACACCCAATAAAAAAGAGTCGCTCCACAATGCTGCAAGCGATAAGTTGATGGAGCTGCCAGTGTGGTGTGTGGTGTGTGGTGTGGTGTGGTGTGGTGTGGTGTCATCTATGTGGGTTAATTTTATGCATTGCCAACACCACGTTGGGCATTAGAAATTTGGTTATTTAATTAGCTGTCAGCAGTAAATAGTTTCCAATTTTGCATTAGCGAAATTCTATGCGAAACATGAATTTGTGGTGAAAGTCGATCAAAGTCTAATCGAATTATTGGTAATAATATAATATAACAGTGAGCAAATAGACTGGCAGAATACCCTGTTATTTGAAGTACAGGCAATCATCTTTAATTAATTCATATCAGTCATTTTTAATCCTCATTTGATTGTTTCTTATTTATTAATGCAATTCAATTTCCACCACAATTTTATACAATTTGTCTTATTTATTTTATGTAAAGTTGAATTTCAATAAAATTGAGTTTTATCTAATTGAATTTAATTTATCCTCTTTTAGATTATTGTGATTATTGAAATCAGTCGACATTAAATAAATAAATAAACAAATCTGCTTCAATTTCTTTCATTCAAAATACAATTTTCTCATTAGAGTTTATTTAAAATTACTAAAAAAAAACATATTTTTATATTTCTTTAATTTTACTTAATAAAGCTACTTAAAATTATTATTTCCTGTTTATTTACTTTCCCCAATCAAAAGTAAGCCGAGGAAAGGCGAATGTTTCAAGTCGAACAATCTTTTTACTTGTAAATAGAATTTCGAGTGCTTTAAAAAGTTGCTGCTACTATTTTTGTTTATATTATTTTTATATTTGATGATTTCCTGATTTTCCTCTGTGCAAGTGACAGATTTTTTCGGAGGGGGATGCTTTCTGTCATTGTCGCCTCATCAGCGTCTCGAAACTTGAAACTCCCAAGTGGCCAAGTTGCTCTCGAAAAATGTCGCATTCACCGGACCTGGAGGCTGAATCAAGAAGCCAGGGTTAGGGCCACGACCTGCTAACAGCAGCAGTGTTTGAGCCAAAGCCACTCGTCACATTCACAGCCAAAATGAGCTGAAAGTGGGTGCGGGGATGGAAGGGGCTGGGGGGAAGCAGAAGCTGGGCACGTGTTGAGTGCGCACAAAAGTATGCTACGGAGCATACAAGCAATCTTTTATTTGATACGTTTTTGATTTGAGAACTGAACGGAGTTGCCGCAGCAGACAATGTCAATGTGTGTACACCACAACCCCCAACCCCCAATCCCCCTTATTGACCCACAATTTCGGAAAACTGCTGTCGAAAACAATGACAGAGTCAGGGAGTGGGTGGCAGTGGGACTGCGCCCAGTCTCGAGTGCATCATGACACGTGAGTTTCTTGTCGAACATAACCCACCACCATCACTACCCTTCACCTCCTACTGCCTCCTCCTCCTCCTCCCCCTCCAACGCCACCTTTTAGTGATTTTTAGCTGTATGTTTTTGGTAATTTGATTTTCAGCGCCCTGCGAGATTTGTCAGAGACGCCAAGTTAACGCCACATTTGATGCCATTGCCAAAAAAAAGAAAAATAAAGGAATATAAAAATAGCTAACAAAAGGAAACGTGTGCTGAATTTTGAAATTCACAATCGCCTCCGCCCCCCCTCCGCACCATCCCCACCCCTGTGTATAATTTTGCATGTTGTTTGCGCACTAATAGAAAATCTTTGTTCGATTTGATTTGCCGCCAATAATTGAGCAGACCAAATAAAACGCGGCTCAAATTTGTTACGTCAGCGTTTTCTGTGTGTGTGTGTGTGGAAAGTAAAAAAAAAGCATGTGGCAACTACGTCGCTGCCTGCCCCTAGCAGCATGACAGCCTGTGTTGATGAGGCACTTGCCGTTAAATTTACTGTCACAAATTTTTGTTTTTCTCTACAGTTGCTGTTGTTTTTTATTCCCAGTTGTTGTTGTTGTTGTTGTTGTTGTGGAACTGCGCACGTATTTGTCGTTTCCATTACAGTTTGTGCTGATTTTGATTTGCTGCCCGAGCTGGCAGCCCCTCCCCTCCCCTCTCCAATCCTCTCCGCTGTGCCCCAGAGCCTGTCGTTCAATCTCAAATTCACTCAATCAGTCAGTGCGTCAGTCTGGCTGGCATTCTGGCAGTTTCAGTTAGTCATTGCGTCAACACTTTGCCGGTGCAAGGGGTGTGCCACACACCAACACCCACCCACACACACACACACACACACATATAGAAATTTTAGCTATACATATGTTGTTGGAGTCACGTTTATTGTTGGCAATTTTTTCGCTTCTGCCTTTTCCATTTACCGACTTATGACTTTTGTGCGCGCATAGGCAATTTCTATGCACACCCCTCAACCCCTTCCACAAACACCCACCTGACACGCCCCCTAAATACATGTGTGTGTGTGTGTGTGTGTGTGTGTGTGTGGTACACATTTGTCATACTCAAATTTAAAATTCAATTTACTTGCGTCATAAATTTAATAGCCTAGCTTGCGAAATCAGAGTTCAGTTGATTTCGACCATGTGCCCATTTGGCCAAAAGGGGTGTTTGTTATAGCCGTTAAATTTTTTATTGGCCCAGCACATGTGCAGCGTTAAAGCTGGCTTGGATATAAATAGAATATAGATGGATATGAATTTAGTTGTCTAGATATAAATATAGATAGGTGTTTACAGACAGCTTAAATATCTTTATACAAATAAATTGCCTATTTTTACATTACACCAACATTCTTATTAACTTAAATGCAAATTTCTATTTTAATTTAATAATGTTCACTTAATATTTAATAAGCTTAGCTCACTTGCAGCTGCTCCAGAAAATAATCCAAAAGACTTTCAAAAAAATTTTACTGCGGCTAACCAGCTGAATTTAATCTCACTTCCATCTTGTGTAAGCTGAAAAATAATTGAGATTATAAAACTTTAATATTTTTAGTTTTTGCAACTTTCAGCAATTGTTGAACTTTACCGAACTACGTAGAAAACTATTTTGGCCAAAGAGTTATTAAGTTTATCTGTGTCTTCATCTGCATTTGAACTTGTCTCTCTCGTTTTTCTGATAAATGACGACAAGACGACATCTGCCATGCTAATTGCTGAGCTTGTTAGACATATGAAAGCCTTTTATGCCACACACACACACACATATGAGTGTGCCTATGTGTGTGTGTGTGAGTAATGTGATGAAACAAAAGTGCGCCAATTAGAAGTAAAATGCAGTTTTTAAGCTCTCACAATTGCGCAGGCAACTTACAACTAAATGTGCGCCCAACC
This sequence comes from Drosophila kambysellisi, assembly GCA_035042185.1. Lineage (NCBI taxonomy): Eukaryota > Metazoa > Arthropoda > Insecta > Diptera > Drosophilidae > Drosophila > Drosophila kambysellisi. The sequence goes on from JAWNLS010000417.1 coordinate 1,012,400, forward strand.
GCAAAAGCCAGAAAAGTTGATTTCTTAACAACTCCCCAAAAGGAGGCCACAAAACCGCACTTGGAGTGGAGAGAGAGAGAGAGAGATGTGAGGAAAACTGGGAAACAGGCAAACACTGAAACGATGAACAACAATTTTCAGCTCGAGTCTTTGGGAGAAGCCCAAAAAATGTGCAGAATGAAGACCACAGTTTTAAGCCCAAAAATAAGTTGAAGGTGTGCTCAAGTGTGTGTGTGTATGAGTGTGTGTGTGTGTTGGTTCTCAGTTTTCTTGTTTTCTCTATTTTGTGGCACATTTGGTCTGAACGCTCAACTCAAATCCACACACACATACATAGGTCTTAACACACATTTGACATGGCTATGAAAAAGATGAATTTAATTCAAATGGAGATTGCAAAGACAGCTTTTGGTATCCTCATAACCTTCAAGTGGGTAACATAAATAAGTAATTCACTAGGCATACACAAGACATCGATGGTAGATGATTATTATATTATATATATGCGATCAGAATAGATCAGAATGTAATATCAATAAGACAGAGGTTAGATCATTCTTAAACTCCTAAAAGCAATCGATTTATCGATGAGCTCAGCGAATTACTGTCGTTATTTAGCTCTAGTAGAATATCGATAATTTTAACTGACAAATTATGGATATGATTCAACTTTAACCTGCAGGCATTATATATATACAAATATGTATCTTCCATTTCCCCATCAACCATCTACAAAAGCTACCCCATAAAGAGTATCTCGGCTTCGACTTGGCAATCATATAAATTTCCCTTTGCATTTATATTTATGATTTACTTAAAAGTTTGTGGCTTGTTAGACAGTTCAGTTGAGTCAGCAGAAGGGGTGTAAAAATAGGGATGTGTGGGGCAGGGGGTTGCATTAGATAGTTTGAGTTGTGTAGATTTTTGATTTGCGCTTGTCACGCTGAATATGAAACTAAGTCCATTTTAATTGAGTTTTTGCAGTGTATGTGTGACAGCATAATGGAATGCAATTTTATTTATACATATGTCACATGCATTTGATTTCATTTAGTTCACAATCCGCAAATTTGTTATGCAGGCAATTTGGCAACATTGTCACAAATGAATTGTGAATGAAAATGCAAATTTGCCTGTTTTGGCAATGTTGCTGGTCACGCGACCAAACCAATAACACAAAACATACCATGACAAATTTAATAACCCCACTTGTTTTTCACAATTTTCTCAATTTGACTTTTACAGAAAAACAAAAAAAAAAAAATAGAAATACTTTTGAGTACGACAAAGTTTGGCCACAATATCAAAGGCTAGATTTTACCGCAAGATTTTCGCATTGCGCAACGACTGCTTGCAATGTTTTTGTTATTGTTTTCCACTTATTTTCCTCAGCGCTTTTCTTTAACTTTCTCTCTGTGTGCGTAATCAGCGACAGGGGCAGCAAAATAAGTTTTACTGCACAAATAAATTGAATAAATAAAGAAAATGTTAGCTGTACACAACAGGAAATTCGGGAAAAGGGACGGAAAATTGTTGGAAAATCACTTAAGGCCCAGCAGCAGCAGCAGCAGCCAAAGCAAGGTGAGAGAATAGGAAAATAAATCAAAGCTGTGGTCTGCACAATATTTAAATCTGATTAGCCGCCTTTTGGACGGAAATGATTTAGTTTGTCCGGAAGTGCGCCAAGTGCCGTCACTTGAAATATTTATTAACTTCCGATGTGCTTTGATTCTTAACAACATTGAGTCACTTGTTGCCAAGGCTCAACATGGACATAATTTGAGATTCTCTGCTATCTTTTATGTATGTCGATGGGAATTATTTGAGCAAACACAACACATTTGGTTTTATGCATATTTGCAATGCTCATCCTTTTTTTTATACACAGACAAAGCTCTCGACAGCATTGCCCAAGTGCATTTATCCAAATCAATATGCAATATTTGCAGTAACTAACAGTAACAGATTTCAAAACTGGCAAACACAAAATGCCAGTCATAAGAGCAGCAGCGATGCCACAAATAACAATTTCCACTATCTGCCGCTCGCTTGCACTCTGTGGCAACAAAAAAAAAAAAACACACACACAAAAACTGGGTTAGCTGTCGAGATTCCCCTTACACGAACCGGGGGGAGGAACTCTAGTAACTGGAGCTGGCATAAAAACAGTAACATTGACAGCCCATACCAATCACAACGGGAGCATTTGGGATTGCCAATGCATTTGCAATTGAGCGCGACCAAAAACAAACAAAAATCTCCAAAAAGAAAACAACAAGAAAAACAAGCTAAAAATTCACAAGCTGCAGCCGAATCTGAAGCTGAAACTGAAGCTGAAACTGAAGCTGAAGCGCAGGCATCCAAGCGAAATGTCGGGCAATGCAAGTCGACACTGACACTTCCCCGCCCCCGCCCCCCCCCCCCCCCCCCGTCCCTTCCATGCTGCTCCCACGATATCTGTCAAGTGAACTGGAAGTGATATGCCATAGTGCAGCAGGACGAACAGCGAGCAGCGAGCAGAGAAGCCTTCTGCGAGCGAAGGACGAGCGTGTTCACGTGCAAAATTGCAGCAGCTATTCCCAAACGGCCGCCACTTTTTGTCCTTGTGTGCAGCAAGGATAAAGGGTATTACCATTTTGTCAATGAGCGTGTAACGTGTTTAATGTGTTGTCAGATAAAAAAAAAATCAACTTGAATCTTAGAAAATCCGCATACTTTTGGCGCCAATTATTCAGAAAGTATATTTCTAAAAAATCAGTGTTTTTCTTTTCTTAAATTTAAAAGAAATATGTCTAATTTTTAAGGAGTTTTCTCCATAGGTATACAAGCAACTCAAACATTCGCTGAGATTAAGATTAAGATAAGAAATAAAAGAACACCATATTTTTTTGGACTGCCAATTTAGGCTGAGACTTGTACAATTTTAGAATCTTTTTCTAATATTTAGAAACAATTTTTTGAAACCATGAAAAAATTCAGATCGATTTTTCACAAGTAATCTTGACCAAACCAACTAGGTATGAGTGTTGTTGTGTTTATAATATAATGATAATCGATAGATTATATCAAAATCGGTTTACTATATCTTATTAAATATACACGTAAACAGTTAAACTCCACTTAGCAAGTGTATAAAATCTTTGGCTTGTCCAAATTAGCTTCTCGCTTAAGAACTCTTTTTGTTGCCTTTGTTAAATCAAATTCACTTTGCGTGTGCATGTGTATGTGTGTGTGTGTGTATCTGTGTGTGTGCGTTACCGTCATTTTGAGTGTGATCGATGGCTGCTGGCAGTGCATGGAGCAGGCAACTCGCTGCTGCAGCAGCAGCAGCAGGATGTGGTGGCAGGAAGGCGCAGCACACAGGAGGCCTGTGGATTTTAATCAGCAACTGAAAGCCGATCGGTGCTGGGCAGACAATGACAACGACTGATATCCTGTGCGGCTTTCCATAGCCTGGCCTAGGCATTTATCTCACGCACACACACAAACACACACAGCTGCTCATGCACTTGCACTTCCGTTTCCGCTTAAGAGGGTGGTGAGCAGGCGAGTGGCAAAAGAAACAAACTGCACATTTGCCCATCTTCAAGCTCAGCCGAGCAGTCTGGACTACCCCCACACTGATTGTTTGTCCACGCTGCATTGCCACTAAATTGTTTGTCTTCTATGTGTGTGTGTGCGAGTGTGTGTGTGCGAGTGTGTGTGTGTGTGTGTGTATGTGTGTGTGTGTGTGTGTGTGTGTGTGTGTGTGTGTGTGTGTGTGTGTGTGTGTGTGTGTGCGTGCAATGCCATTAACAATACGCCCAATGCCAAAACTGGCAAACGCGCCAAAGCCATTGTTATTTTGGCGGTCAATTGTTGTTCTTCCGGCTTGCGTGAGCTTACTGCGGCCCAAAAACCATCACCTCCTTCCCCCCACCAGTAACTCTCTCCCCTCCTTTCTCTCTCTCTCTCTCAGTATAGCCGCAAATTGTGCAAACAAGCGTGGGAACGAGCAAGAGAGAAAGACAGAGACAGAGAGAGAGCGAGAGTGAAAGGGGAAACATTTCGTCAGGATGCTCCATGCAAAACTTGTGCCACAAATCGCTTCAATTTTGTTGCGTGTTCGGTTTTTGGCCCTGTTTCTGCTGCTGCTGTTGTTGCTGTTGTTGGTTTTCGTCTAGTTTGAGTTGTTTTTTCAGCTCGGTTTGTTCTCGACTGCAATAATCTTATTAGCAGTTTGTTGTTCGAACCTAATCAATTACCAACGTAATTACAAACTTTGCTAATCTGCTTAGGTCGCAACACATTCACATCGAACAAGCAACAGAGTTGGAGCCACAGAGTGAAAGAGAGACAGAGAGAGAGTGAGAGAGAGAGAACAGGAAAGAAGCATCTATATGCCAGGGATAACAATGAACATTTATGGTCCTGATACATGCAGGGGTTTTGCTATTTATATTGTGTTAAGCAACTTAAATTGCAATTTAGAGGGAACCTTTAACATTTTAAGCTTGACGCTAGTAAATTATCATTTTTTTATTACTAAAAAAATTGGTATAGAGCTACAAAAATAAAGTGTCTATTTTTGTATTGGATAAATACGTTGAAAGTAATCAACAATCTGCAGAGAAACATTTCAGCGTACTCAATTTTATAAGGAGCAGATAGACAGACCACGGTTGAAGGCAAGGATAGGGTTCTTAGATGACCATAGTACTTGAATGCAGTTCGATAGAGGTTTACCTTAGAAAATTTGCAAGGTTTTTGACTAGTTTTTATATGTTTCCTCAGTCGGTATGCCCCTAAAAGCATGCCTCATTTTTTAGGTGAGCATTAACTTAATTTGAATTTGGCTTTTCAGTTTTTCTGTTCGCCTGGTGCTTCGATAAGAAAAAGAACAAACATTATTCATCTTGTGTATTTATATTATATATTAAATATATATTAAAAATATATTAATAGTGTTAAGCTGAACGATTTTAGTTAATATTTAAACATTAATTAACTGCCAGCACTTAAAAATAAAATAAATAAAATAAGTAAGCTGCTATTTTGTATCTGTTGGCCGAGGAACTGCATCCTGGCTGCCAATTCGACTGCATTTTCCTTTTGTTGTTTGTACTTGTCAGAATCTAAAATTCTATTTAATAGGATAACAAATATGCTTCAAATGCTGCTTCTGCTCTTATTGTGTTGCTAAGCATTGCAAAAATGCCAAAAACTTTTATCGTAATCAAAAGCCAAAATATTTGAATGTGCCAAAACAAAATGAATGCCGTGTGTAGTTTGCTTACCTCCCCGCACCCAGCTCTGCCACGTCTGCTCGCTTTTTGGCCAGGACTCCCAAGGTACCCATACGTTGTGCCTCTTGCTGCGAACATCATCAGCAGCAGCAGCAGCAGCAGCAAAACTTTTCCACGCATGATTTAAATGGAAATAAATCTTGCGTTAAGATTCGACTCGGATTTGGATTATGCAACGTGGCGTCGTCTGCCAAACTTAAAAGATTAGGTTATGGGAAGTGACTATGGGGAGGGGATGGAGTAAACAGGAGATGGATCTGCATTCGTTGGGGCGTTGCTGCGTCACGTAGTTGCTAAATTTGTTTACATGTTGCTCTGTCAGCGTCGTTTTAGTTTTGCAACTTCCCCCCCACAGAAACTGCGGCATCTACAATTGGCATCAACTTTTTCATATGCAAATCGCAAGTTTAGCAAAATATTTCGTTTATTGTTGAAGTTTTCTTTGGTTGCTTGTCAAACCTTTTTGTATATTTTCTTTTGCTGCGCAGCGCACGCCAAAACTTAGTCGAAAACTTTTGATAAATTACGAAAAGCAACCGATGCGGCACAGCGATGTAAGTTTATCTCCCCCCCTCTCCCTCTATTTTCCAAAATAAATTATACATATTTTTCTTATTTTTATTATCAAAAAATGATGACACCTTTTATTGATTTAGTTTTGGTTTAGATGTATGTTTGTGAGTGTGAGTGTGTGTTTGGTTGTGTTGTGTTGTGTGTTGAGTTTTAGTATACATAAATATACATATTACACATTTAATTTATTTGCTTAACTAACTGCATTTATCACTAGATTTTTACGTTCTCGCTTTCGATTTTCACATCTTGGAATCGGAATCAGCAAATTATGTTTTGTATTACAATTATAATGAATCGGAATTTTTGCGCACATATTTTTATCAAATGGTTATTTTTTCATTTTGGTTGCTTAACATCTAAATTAGAATACACAGCCTTGCTTTGTTTCTCTAAAAAATTACACTTACTTCTCTCTAATTAATTACATTTAATTACACACCGATGAAAACGCTTATATAATTTTATTACAATTTGTATGCAGCATTCGACGATATCTTTGAAAAAGCATTGATAATTGTTTAGTTATTTATTGATTTAATTTTTCTTCTTTTTTTTAATTTAAAGCCACATTCAGATAGAAATGCACAGTTAGGGTTACACCAATATCTTATGGATACATAGATACACATATGTAATTAGTTCTACCAATAATTGTTAAAATCAAAAATTTGCTAAAATCAAAAAAAAAAAAACTTGCTAAAGCCTGGATATTATTTCAGTGTTTCAATATCGGCCAATAAGCTATTATTTTCCGCACAAAAAATGCCAAATGATAAATATTCAACTTGTAGCTACACTTAAACTCACTTATTAGCCCAATTGTGTTCCAAACTATGATTTGTCAATGCTTTTGTATTACTACAACTAAAACCGAAACAACTCTACAAATCATAAAAACACACACATTATGCTAATTATAACCATTTTTTTATTCGTAATTTTTTTTATTTTTTCAATTTTTATTTAAAAATTTTTGCTTCGCAAGCTTTATTAAAAATGGCATTATACTGCGATATCTTACAAATATCCATTATAAAGTTGTTTTTGTTTTTTTACAAATATATATAGGCTTTAAAAAATTTACACTTGTTGCGAATTCGTTTGTGACAGCAATTTTTGATGGGCAGCATAGTTATAGTATGTACATTATATATATATATATATTGGGACCAAAAAGCTATACAAAACAGCAAACAACTGTAAGAAAAACTTTATTAGATTTTTATTATATAATTTTTGATCAATGCTCACCTTATGAATCTGGTTAGCAGCATCAGTTGAGTTTCTCCGTAGTAAAATAGCATAAATTAGGCGTATTTTAATGCAACTTTAGTGAACGTCAACTGGGCAGCTATTTGGGTAAGAAAAAAGGTTAAGAATAATTTAACAATCGGAATATATAAATATAAATATACATTTACAAAAACATATACAAATATTAATATATATATAAAAACCATTAAGAGTAAGAGACAAACAGTTCAGCGATCATTTTGTGCATTTTTTAACAGAAAACAAAACTTTATTTTTATATATGCAAGTGTCGATGTTTGTTTATTTGAGTGTGTGTGTGTGTGATTGTGTGTGTATGTGTATGTGTGTATATATATATTATACATAAACAAAATTATGTTCTATATAATGTATCCAAATAGCTCTACAAATGAACTACACTATATTTTCAGTGCGTAAAATAAGTAAACAAAATGAATTTTTCGACATTTTGAAATGGATACAAAAGTACACTGAAAAAATGAAAAGTGTATTACATAAATAATACAAAATGAAAAAGAATAAAAACTAAAGAGCAACTTCATTTAAGCAAACAAAAAAGAAAAAATAAACTTTGTTGCATTTGTTTTAAAATTTCATTGATTTTTAGTTTAAATTCAAATGTCTTTTGTAAAACAAAAACAAAATCCACTAAAATTATAAACAAATGCAACAAGTTGAATATTTTTTTTTTATTTTCTGACATTAATACTAAACAATTTTGTAGCGCATTAATTCACATTAAAACTAAACGAAATATTTAAGAATTATAATAATAATAGTAATGATAATTAAGTATAACAAAAACATTATTTTTTCCATTCAGTACAAATAAAAGATTTTGGTATTCTTTTTAGTGTTGATTAACAATTCAGTAAAGGCACTTAAAACTAGTAGAGTATATACGCATTAGCATATAAAAAAAAGTATAATCCATTTAACAGAACAAAGTAACCAATATATATATATATGTACTATATGTGTATAGTTGAGAACTTCAGATATTCAAAAAATAAAAAAAAACGTTCAAAACTTGTGACTCGACTTGACATCATGAGATGAACAAATGAAACAGAGACAAGTGCGGATTATTCAAAACCTGGGGAAAAGTATTTTAAATACAATTGTTTTTTTTTTCTTTCTTTCAAAACATTTCCTTCTTTTTGTTTTTCTTTTTTCTTTTGTTGTTATGTTTTTTTGGGGTGAAACTTAAGAGCTAACACTTGAAACAGATTAAATATTTAGAGTGTGTCATATTTTCGAAATATATATAGCAAAGAGTGTGTACAAAAAGTATTTGTTAAAAAATTCAAATGTACGACAACAGCTTAAAACAAAATGAAAAGTGTCGTTAAAGTGTGTGTGTGTTTTGTTGCGAAAGTAACTTCAAAGCGTAACAAACAAAAGGTGTTTGACAAAAAAACTAAACGCTAAACTAAGGCACTAAAATTATAGGGTATCGATTTACGTATTTTTTGTTTCGACTTCAACATTTAACGTGCGAAATTAATATTTGCTGTCTCTCTCTTTTTTGGCACAAATTCATGTCTTTCAAATAGTACTTTTTTTTGTTTTTTTTTTCTCAATTTTTTTGTTTTTTTTGTTTTTTTTTTTAGGAATAATACGTACAACGTAGGCTTGTTGATTTGGTTTTTTAGTTATAGTCCACACGGGTAATTCTTTTTTATAATTAAACTACTCCATTTGACAAACTTCGGTTGGGTTGTATTTTTTATAGTAAACATTTCCTCCTGTTGCTCTTTTAGCTATTGTTGTTGTTTGTTTAAGTTGCTTAAGTTGTTGATGTTGTTGGTTGTTGTTGGTTGTTGTTGTTTTTATTCTTCTTCTTGCCGCTGATGACTATATTCTCCATTGGAATCTCTCAGTCTTTCAGCTGTCGCTAATAGGGCTTGGAAGCATCCTTGGGCTTCTTGAGCTGCACCTTCAAACGCTTCGTGCCCACCTGAAAACCATTCATTGCCTTTATGGCCATCTGTGCCGATTCCGGATTATCAAATGAAACGAATCCAAAGCATTTCGAGAGACTCGTCTGCTTGTCGATGAACACCTTGGCCGAGATGACATTGCCAAAGGGCAAAAATGTAGATGCCAAATCGGTATCCGTAAACTCCTGCGGCAAATGATATATAAACAGATTACAGCCTTCGGGTCCTGCAAGAAACAAAGATACAAATTACATAAATTGATGAATTGAATTTAAATTAATTATATAAAAAGGTTAGCACACATTTATCAACATTTTCTAGTCAGGTTAACAATAAAAATCTCTTAATGCCAGCATCTTTCTAAAAATAAACTCTGCAGATTAATTTCAAAAATTTTTACTTTATTTATGTTTATTTTCAATAAAGCTAATTTATAAAATTAATCTAATACTGTAAACTATTGTCTTCTGCTTATAGAATTTTGCTGTTAAAACGTTAATAAAATGTACATTGTTAACTTATTTTATATTCACACTTCAATATTTTATTTTCATTTTTACCAAGTGCCCCCTATTTTTAACAAACCCAAGATCGAGTTAAGGTTGTGGCTGTTGCAGGCAGAAACTTTAAATTGAACTTCGTCCTGGCTACAAATCTGTTGAAATTGAACTTATCAATGGAACTGTGTGCGTCTGTACAAAATTGCTTGCAAATTAGCTGGAAGAATGCTGGCTGGGAAATTGAGAAAACCGCAAAATGCCAACTGCCAACTGGCAATTCTGGTAACACTGGCAACATTCAGCTGCCGCTTAAAGCGTCATTAAAAGCAGCTCTCGAAAGTGAAAGCTTAATGGAGGAAACAGGCAACAACTCCAACTGCAACAACAACACCAACAACAACAACTGCTAAAGTTGCAACTGCTGACTGCTGCTGGGCTTTATTGCTGCTGCTGCTGCTACTGTTGCTGCTGCTGACGTTGACAGTAATTTGCACGAAAAGTGCAAACCGCAGCAGGACGCGAGTGAGCGAGAGAGGGAGAAAAGAGCAGGACAACAACAACAACAGCGAGCAGCAGCTGTTAATATGCGTTGCTGGCGACAGCCAGTTGGCGGCACGTGCTGCTAAACAAAATGTCACACGCCCCACAAAAGACACACACACACACATATGAATGTATAGATGAAGAGGAAGAGACACGCAAGCCACTTGGGCACATCATTTCCGCATCCGTTTTGGCAATCAGCTCCGCTCTCTCCCCTCAAACTCTCTCTCATTCCCTCTCCCTCTCTCTCTCTCTGTCTCTGTCTCAGTCTGCTCGCATTTCATTTTAGCTTTTGTCTGCTCAAATTTTGGCTCAGCTGTCATTATGTGTGTGCGTGTCAATGTGTGTGGTTTGTGTGTGTGTGTGTGAGTGTGTGGTGTGTGTGTGAGAGCGTGTGTGTCAGCTAAATTAATTGCTCATTGCTGAGATAAGACCCAGAGATGAGCACCAAAAGCGACTGTTGATTGAGCTGTGAGTGGACAACTGACAGCAAATAAAAGCGACCTTTAAAGTTCAGTTAAGTTCAAAAGTGACAGGCAGGATTGGGATTGGTACCAACAGAGTGGATATTGAGCACCGTATTTGAAATCTCTGATCAACTTCAGATAGACAGTTTACTCTGTGTGTATTCCAACTGGAGAACCTTAGATATGAAGTTGGCATTATGTACATTACTTAACTTAAATAGAAGCAAATTGTAAAAAAAGTTACTATATTTGTTTAGATAATCAAATCTAGCAAAAATATACTGAGCAGATTGCATAATTATCAAGTATTAATCTAAGCATTCGTCTGAAGTTAATTATAAAATTTAATTTTTATTACATAATTTTATAATTATGGAGTCTGAACCTTAACTCAACCATCAAACCTTGATTTATAAACTTTAAATTAATGATTATTTATTTGTTATTAGTTACGAAGAGAAGCGAACAGAAGATCGTAAGTCGAGAATTTTTATAATGGTTTTATTTATAGCTATGCAAAATTTTTATTAAGTAAAGATAAAATAATACTATACATACATAAAATCTGCATATACAAGTAATCATATCCTAGATAAAAATAATGGCTTTACATACTCTTTGAAATTATAATTTTATTACTTTTTCAATCACATAAAGTGAAAATTAAATGATCACAAAAATGTTCATTGTACGAATTATTAATGTTTTGGGTTGTATTATCCTCTGGCCTCTGGTTTTAAATAACAGCATTGTTTATTTAACTAATTGAATAATGGAATCAGACTTATGCCCAGCCCTCTCAGCACTATCTCTCCGTTGCAGAGACTGCCTCACTGCCCCACTTCTCCCCTCCTCATCCTCTGAGTCTCCACATTGTAATTAATCTGCACATCAACGCTTTCATAGATGCATGTGCGGCCAAGGATAATAACAACAATGGCAATTTGTGTACATCATGCTCGGTTCTTGCTTGATGCATGTTGTGCCACGCCCCCAACGCCCTCACACCCATAAGCCCATAATGCATGCGGCATTGTTAAATCAAATAACTTTGTGAGCCTTCTCTTCGACAATGTTGTTGTTGTTGTTGCTGTTGCATGCTGCATGTCAACTCCATCATCGTTTGCCAGCAGCACTATTAATAACATAGATACATCTTTTGTCATCTTTGCCGCGAGTGCACAATGACGCATGCCACGCCCCCTAAACACAATGTAACGCCCTGAACACCCCTTGCTTGCCTCACATTCAGTTTGATTGAATCTCCGCTGACAGCTGTATCGACAAAATCGTACAAATCAAAGGACGAAGGGACCGAGGGCGGAAGGGGAGGGTCTCTCTGGAGTAAGTGATGCGATTATAAATTGAAAAGCAAATTAAGAGGCGGCCACGCCCCGCACCTACCTACAACAACCACAACGCCCTCGAGTTGCCTCAACACACATACAATATCCATAGGCTTGCTGCTGCCACACAAGCTCGAGTCCTTTCTAAATAATAATTGACTTTTCTTTGCTGCGTTGTTGTTGTTGCTGTTGTTGTCTCGCACACACTCAACAATTAATTTGACACACACATGTGTGTGTGTGTGTGTGTGTGTGTGTTGTGGGAGTGTTGCTAATGAGCGAGTGTTGAGTGATGCTTAAAAAAGGCTTGCTATTGAATTAAGCGCCTAACGAGCAACACGTGTTGCAGTTAACAATAAACGGCAACATGAAAGAAAGCCGTGGCTGATGAGTGTGTGTGTGTGAGTGTGTGTGTGTGTTGTGTGTGTCATTAGAATAAGTTTTATATTATATAATTGCACATTTGATATAATTGGAGAAAAGGGAATACAAAAAGGCATCCGCCACTGATCCACTTGAGTTATAATTGGCTACTATCAACTTCAGCATTGTTATTGTTGCAACTCAACTTCAAGTCTGAGGCAACATGTTGCATGAGAGAGCAGCAGAGCTGAGCAGTGGCAGACAAAGTGGTTGCTCTGATTCAGCTACCACTTCATCGCTGCAACTTCAAAAGAATTGCAACTAATTGAAATTATTAAGTTCAAGCTTTTTTTTCAGCTGCGGAAGACTTAATTAAGTCTGATGGAGTCTTAATTTAAATGCATTGCAAATTAAACCAAGAATAATAATAATAAAATAAGATTTTTTGTCAGCTAATCTATAATTTGTCACAAATTAAATTATCTCCACAAATCTAAAAAACTTTGCGCATTAAGCAGTAATATATTATTTCTTTCACAAACTCTCTTTAATTAGAATTAAAGAATAAAAGATTTTTCCAAGCTTTCCCAGTTTTCAGCGTGTTGTTAGCCAAGTTAAATGCTTTCCTTAGCATTTCCTAAGCAGCTCAAGCGAAACCAAGAGCAACACAATGATAATATTTTACGGCGACTTCTCCTCCTCCTTAAGGGCAAAATCTCAAATCGAAGTTGCTGCAAAAAAATGCAGCAGATTTGTGCAATCTGTGGAGGAGGCAAAAGCAACACAAGATGCAGCAGGAGTAGGAGGAGGAGTAGGTGGAGGAAGTGGCAACAATGTCTGGGGCCAGATAAATTCTCAGCATGTGAAATTTATCAAATGACAACACGAGCAACAACAATAAAAAGAAGAAGATGCAACAGCAGCAGCAGAGGCAGCAACAGCAGCTGCAGCAGCAACAGAGGCAGAGGCAGACTAACAACAACAGGAAACAAGTTATAAGCATGTAGACAGCCTCAGACGACAGGCACAAAATTAAGCAGGAAGCGTAAAGCACAGCACAAAAAAAAAAAAAAACAGTAAAAAAGGAGCTGCAAAAGGATGTGGAGAGTTGAAAAAAATATGTATGAAAACCATGGTAAGGTTTAAGCGTTAAGAAGAGCTGGGTGTTAACAGATAATAAATAGTGTAGTGAATAAATTTAGTGGCATACAATAAATCAGTTTGCTGCTAAATATGAAATTTAATTAAAAATTTAATTTAATGAAAATTTTGAAATTAAGCTTAATAGTATTTAAATAGCTTAGATTAAATTAATTTATAAATAAATACAAATATCTAATAAAAATAAGTTTAAATCAAACATTTGTTTAGACAACTGATTTTAATCGTTTTCTTAGTGAAATTCAATTGAAAGAGATATATAAATTTATATTAAAAGATAAAGATAAATATAAAAGATAAAAGATAAAAGATATTAAGGAAATTCAACACAATATGAATAAGCAATGTTGTAAGTAAAACAATTTTCTTTCCAAATGAATTGGTTTTGCACCAAAAAAAAAAGGATTAAAATTGTTGATATCCAAATTAATTCCTTATCTTATCAAGTGCAAATAATAATAATAATAAATTCAGAGTTGCAAAAATATTATAAAATGAATAAATAATGTTATAAATGAAGTTAAAATTGTGTGCTGTGTGCCTGTGTGTGGCATGTGTGGCAGCAAAATATGACAGTGACAAACGATTGTCAAAAGGGAGGCGGCACAGCTGGGGGCAAGGGGCACGGGCAGGCAGCAGGAGTCCGTTTATGGACCGAGTCAAAAACCTCCAAAACGGATGCAGGCAGATTAAAGTCATGTGCATAAGCCGGAAGTGGGAATATAAAATAAGCAAGTGCCGACGACAGAGGGGAAACCAGATGAGAGATGGGCGATGGGTGATGGGAGCAGGATAAAGGACACAGGACAGAGGACAGAGAATGTCAGAAAGATTTGCGACTTTTGGCCGGATATGCAACGAACTTGACATTAACTGCGACTCGGACTGCGGACCCAGGACCAAGGACCAAGGACTAGGGACAACGGCCTGCAAGCAAGTGAGTGATTATATGAATTGGCGACATATTGCAAGAGATACTCCTAAAAACATAAATATGTATGTGTGTGTGTGTGTGTGTGTGTGTGTGTTGCAATAAAATCAATAAAGCTGTATGGCACTGTCATATAAATTCCATTTTGGCCGGGCCAAAATGCCCTTGAGAGCCGAATTGAAACGCGGGCAACAACAGAAACGAACTGAAGAAAATGGCAAAAAATTGTTGGCCTGCTGCTTGTTAGCAAACATGTTCAAGAGCTAAAGCATATATACGACAGATATATATATATCCCTATATATATATCTATACAATATATATACAGTGGCTTGCAGCCCCAATCGCCCAGTGTCTAGCAACAATTTCAATTGCCTGCCATAAACTCATTATTCAATATTTTTCAAAAATTCCAAAGACCCATGGCAGGTACATTTATTGACCACCAAAATTAATATATGACCCTATTAAACTGTGGTTTTTCCACCTGCTAGGTAGGGTTATGTAAGAAAGTACCTCTTTTTAGGTATGCACGTCATTTCGCCCAGTTACTTTATGGACACCTGGGTGCCATAAAACCCGGATTTTTTTCGACAGATTGAATATTTTCGGTTTTAATAGACCAATCCTCCATAGTCAGTTTAGTTTTTTCCTGCAGTTCGGGTGCAACAAGCCAACAAGGACCATGGGCAAACTGACTACCATTGGGCAAAGGAAACTCATCCTGGAACACTTAAAAATCGGATATTCATATCGCCAAATAGCTAAAATGGTCAATCTAAACACCTCAACTGTATTCCACATCATTTGGAGTTTCGTCGACGAAAATTGGACAGAGGACAAGAGCGGAATTGCACCAAACCCGATTTTCACCGAGCAGGACGAGCCAAGGATCATCAAGATTTCAAGGGGAAATCTTAAGCTATCGGCTCAAAAACTGACTCAATAGGTGCAGGATGAAATAAGGAAAAAATGCAGTATGGGAACTGTGCTCCAAGTTCTGCGCAACCATGACTTTGATGCCCCAGAACCACGAAAAAAGAAATTTATAAGCGCAAAAAATAGAGGGTATAGGATGACGTTCGTCAAAATCCACTTGGGCAAGGATTTGGAGTTCTGGAACACAGTCATATGTGAATATGAGTACAAATTCAAACATTTTTACCCGGACGAATGGAATTAAGTGTGGCGACACTCCAATACTGAGCTAAATCCCAAACAATTGAAGGCAACAGTCAAGCACTGCGGAGGAAGTATCTTGGTATGGGCATCTATCTCGGCAGCCGGTGTCGGAAATTTTGTGATTTTGGAAATAACAATGGACAAGAATGTGTACTTTGATATACTAAAGGAAAATTTTCTCCAAAGTGCCGAGAAGCTGGAAACCGACGTACTTTCCGGATCTACCAGGACAACGACCCCAAGCATAAGGCCGGAATAGTACAGTCCTGGCTTAGATTGAACTGCCCCCACGTGATGATTCCACCGGCCTAGTCTCCAGACTTAAATGATATTGAAAATTTGTGGGCTCTGCTGGAAAATAACATCCGGAAACACAACATATTCTGCAAACAGGATCTCAAAAATGCCTTGCTGGAGGAATGGAGCAGGATCAGTCCAGAAACTACCCGGAAGCTGTTATCTTCCATGAATAATAGATTAAGGGAAGTTGTTAAGGCTAAAGGATATCATACTAAGTATTAACATCCTTATTTAAGCTTTTATACGCCAAATATGTAACTTTTTTTAAGACTGGGCGAAATGAGTTGCATATGTAGTTTGACTTATGTTTTCAGTTTTTGACTAATTTTAATTAATTAATTAATATTTAAATAAAAACTAAAGTTTGTTTTTCAAATGTGATATAACATTAAACAAATTGGCATTTAAACATTTTGAATTTGTGCCCTTGTTTAAACTTTATAGCACTTTAAATTTGTTGCTAGACACTGGGCGATTGGGGCTGCAAGCCACTGTATATGTATATCACTGTGTGCATGTGCATCAATAGGAAGCACTGTAGGATACTAAAAAATTGGAGGCGGAGCAGGAGACACAAGCAGCTCGTAACGGATGCGGCATCTTTGCTCAACGGAAGAGGAAAATGCAATATAGGAAATCGTTTTTCGCACACACACACACACATTAAACTACCGCCACACACACACACACATAGCTAGCATAAAGAAAAAAAAAACAAAACAGGAAGTTTATTTGTGGTGTGGAAAAAGAAGCCACGCAAAAAAAATGGACCAGAATAGAAGGAAACGTGTGGTTAAATTTGTTACATATAACATTTTATATATTTTTTTTTTGTGGCTGGTTTTTGTGGCATGCAACGGAATGCAGTGGGGAATAATGCGGGCTAACATAATGATTCCGAGTTAACTGAATTTATAAGCCAACGACGAGACGCCATAATGTATGCTACAGTTAACAAGCAGCTAAGCATTATGGGAATAAAATGAGCGTGAATAAAACAAGAGCTGCTTAACTGGCTAACAAATGTGGTATGGCAAATAAGGTAAGGCTAAGAGAATGAAATCTTGATTGGGAGTGCCCCTATTCTTTGTTGGGTTTCCATGTTATGCAAAGAAAAATATTCTTTTTGAGAGCTGTTTCCAACATATGCTAAGATATCCCCAAGATGTCCACTTAGGGTTCTAGTGATTGCTAGGATCAATCTTCTGTTGCAGATGATGCCCCACTTTAAGTTTTGGTGATTTATCAGGTTATTCCCAGGAGTTCAGTAAACATCATAACTACTAATATTAATAACAGTGTGAACATTTCATTATTATTTTATTATTTAACATTAAGTTAACAACTATAATTTAAATTTATATTTTCTGTAATACCATCCATAACTCATCGACAGCTTGCTTATTTCTATCCAATTCACTCGATCCCATCTAATCCTACTTTAATCAAGTACAAATATTATCTGCAACTTCAACAGTTCCAATTACCAATGCCTGGCATAGTTGGCCCTCATCTATTGATACCATATTGATTACCTGGCCCAGGACTTGAGCCAAATCGAACTATAACTCAATTATATTAAGTTCTCTGATACACAGATTCTGTATCGAGTTGCGGCAAACAACTCAACTCCACAACTAATGGCAAACTAATTATGCCCCACACGCATCACTTTTTTTTTTGGGAACTTGGCTAAGAAGAAGAGTGAGAGGAAAAAGAAGAAAACAGCTGTGGAGCAAGTGCAGTGGAGCGTGTAGCAAGGAGGGAGGGGAGGGGTTGAGGGGGCGTCTTTCTCTCAACATGGCAGCTCGCATGTCGCATAACATGCGCAATTTGTTTGAATGTAAACGAGTATTGTGTGTGTGTGTGTGAGTGTGTGTGAGTGTGTGTGAGTGTGTGTAGTTGTGTGTGTTTGTTTCTGTTTCTTGTGGTGTGTGTGTGTTTTTGTTGGCCACGAGGGAATTTTTCGGGCAACATCATGAGTCAGCAAACCAAACAAGAGACACACACAAAGAAAGAAGCAGACAGCAGCACAAAAGTCAACCAACTGCAAAAATATATCTCACAACATATTCGAGACATTTGTACATAAACACATATCTTTAGACTGAGTATACCCCTTATAAATTGATTGAAAGGGTATAGTCAAGTTGGGGAAATTCTATATATACAAATGTAAGCAACAGGCGAACAGATCTGTGTCTGAATAATCCTATCAGTTGGCATCTCCAAAGATGGACATTATTCACAAATATCCTTGATTGACACCAGATCTGGCCTAGACTTTATACATTTGTTTATAATGCAGCCAGCTTAAGTTTATTTCCTGTTTCTTACTTAATCATCAGCAACAGCAGGATTTTAAAACATTCCCGAGCAGCTTAAAAACCTAATTTTTGAATGATGAGTGAAGACAGTTTTTCGTGACTGTAGTTCTTGCCAAAAATGCTAATCTCAACCAATTTGCAGCTATGAATGTCGTATTTATGCTCTACAAATAGGGAACTAGCAATGCGTGTTCCGACTGTCTACAGGGTATTTCCTCATCGGTCACACTCAACAATTCAGCACTCTTCTTACTTGTGTTGTGGATAAATGTGTGATTGTATATTTGGCATGACTAGCTTTCGCTGACTGTTTCGCCTGGCGTGGGTCGCAACAGACACTGCAACCACCCCCCCTCCCCCACCCCCCTAGACCATCATCGACACCCGTTCAACTCAGTCTAACGAGTGGTGTGTAGTGTGTTGCTTATGTAACCGGAAATATGGCAAAAAGTGCAACACCAAAATATTTTCCGTTGCATTTTGCCCCAGCATCGTCATCGTCATCGCCATCTTCATTCCCCAACCCAAATCCTCATCTTCGTTGTCGTCATCATCGTCTTTGTTTGCTTGTTCGTCCTTCCTCCGCTATATGCTGCACACACCCCCTCCCTCAGCCAAGCATTCCCCTACTCAACATATGCCACTGCAACTTTAATGTTATGTGTGCCAAAGCGCAATTCGCTGTTGCCGCTCATCTTCATCTGTCTTTGAGTGTGTGCGGGTGTGTGTGTGTGTGTGTATGTGGGTGTGTGTATATATATTTTCTATATAAAACGAGTATTGCAATATTTTGTGATATCGACATTTCCCGTCTGACTAATGGAATTGTGTGTCAAGTGTGTAATATTTGCACTGTGTCAAAAGCTGATCAAAATTTAAGCTACAGCAAAATGCCCGTTCAGATAAAATCGCATTAGTTTTAACCTCCCCCCCCCCCAATCCCTTTTCCCTTGACTCCACCGGAATAAAATGCATTTTATGTTGGGAAATGCACAAGACATGATTGATCCTATTGATTTTTCTTATCTCTTCTGCGCTGCTGCTGCTGCCACTGCTGCTGCTTGGAGTTGAACGAAAGTGTGCTCAAGTGGGGCAAGTTGAGATTTGTGTGTGCAACTGTTTTAAAGCAGAAATTGAAATTGAGACTTGATTTTATTTTTGTCTGTTTTATTTTGTCAGTTGTTTTGGGTTGAGTTTAATGCAGTTAGTTGCGCAAGTGTCTCAATTCAATTACTGAGATATAAAAGCAGCCTTAAAGTTTGGAATTTGACATTTTATGAATATTTATTTAGATGAAGATAAAAATAAAGATTTATTTATATCAATTCTTTATAAATGCACATATTATTTAATATTAATTTTGGTAAATTTCAATTATTTTAGACATTTGTTTAAGTTATTCATTATATTTATTATAATTTCATTTATTTTACCTACTTTAAGAATTAAATTTGAGGTTTGTATTTAAAGCTAGAAGCTTGCCCTATTTTTACCTTATTTTCTACTCATTATTCATGTCTTTAGTTTTGCAATTTTTTAATGTGTCTTCCAACACTGACAACTGACCCCAATAACTTTTTGATAAATGATGTTGGCCTGGGTAAATACATACAAATGTCTGTATGTTTCTCATGTGTATATATAAACATAAGGCTACAGAGCACAGACAACACATGAGGAGATATCCCACACACAGCACCACCCACACTCGTACACACACACAAACTAATGAAAGATTAATCCTGCAACTAAGTAGATTGACAACGAAACGGGTTGCCTGACAGACAGACAGACAGACAGGCGCAAAAGCAGCTCCGCTCCGCTCTGTTCTGCTCTGCTCTGCTCCGAGAGGAGAAACCGCAGAATAGATACGAATGCGAATCGAGCTGACAGCGATGAGCGGGTTAATGCATTTGATGTTGCAACAAAAACTGCAACATTTAGTTCTATGTAATACCAATGAGTGCGAAAGAGCGACTGACTGACTGAATGACGCAATGACGAACTGACAAACTGACAAACTGACTGTGTGTGTGACTGGGGGGTAACTTGACAGCACATTCGAGAGCATTTATCAAATTGTGCCTGGCGTTTAGACATTTTCATTTATGTGTGCAGCAGAAGCGATAAAAACATGTAAGGATGCTCTGGAGGAGACTGCTCGACGAGGAGATGCCCTACTTACGGCTATGGAAAAAACTTTGCCCTTGACGAGGAGATACGCTGGGTATAGTTTTTATGCACTCAAGAAATAAATATGCTCCTGATAAAAGTGCTCGATTGGAAGATACCCTCTAGGTATAAAAACAAAATATCAAATTATAAATTGATGAGAGTGCTCGACTAGCAGATACCCTGCCTATACGTTTCCTTACTCGGCTGTTACTTGTGTTCCAAATAATACATATATATTCATCTCTCTATCTTCTTTTTCTTTACTCTTTCTTCATTTTCTGTTCTAATTATTTACATCTCTTTTTTATCCTTTTATCTTAGTTCCCCCTTCTCTACTCGTTCTCTTGTCTTTCTGTTTATATTAGTTCTCTTTTTCTCTTTCTATTTTTTCTCTCTTCATTCCATTCTTTCTCTTCTCGTTCTCTTAAATTCTCCTGTATTTCTCCTTCAATTCTCCCCTCCATACTTTCCCCTATTTTACTTGACACACAACACTAATCTTTATTAAACTGTTTCTATTTTCTACAGGGTATTTTTACAAGCACACCAAACCAATCCCTAAACCCAACTGCAATCCCTTCTCCCTCCCACCATCCCCAATCCATTTGGCATTTCACTCACCTTCAATCTGCTTGCCCGCAGCAGCAGCGGCAGCGGCGCTCAGCGCAACGCTGGCCAGCGGTGAGGTCGACAGGGCGGCGGAACTTCCAAATTGCGGTAAGCCAGCGGCTGATGACATGTACGCCGATGCCAATGGATTCGGATCAGACCCTGCAAATATAAAACATACAAAACATTATATATTGTATATACGTATGCGAATGCAATGTGAGTTGCAAGTTGCGAGTTGCGCGTTGCAAGTTGCGTTGAGTTAGTGTCGGCTGCAAAGTAAATTACATTTTGGAAAACCAAAAATTGCCATAACAAAATTAAAATTGCGCTGCTCTTTTTCACATGCGATGCATGTGTGTGTGTGTGTGTGTGTGTGTGTTGTGCGAGTGTGTTAGTAATGTGGAGATACCTGCCCTGATAGCTAAGGATTTATAAACATATCTCTAGCTATATAGGCATATTTAGAAAGGTTGCTGCTAAAGTTGATGTTAGTTAACATTTGTTTAAATTTTCTACATTTTGTTAAAATTTACAAAAATATTTATTATATTTTTAGTTAGTTTTATTTGTTGGCTTAAAGTGTACTTTGTGTTTGTTATTGCAACTCGTTGTCCTGGCTGCTTAGCTAAAAACCAAACATGCACTAAATAATATAATCATTTTAGTTTTGACCTCTGCAGTGTGACCTGCTGTCTCCTCCACCCCCTCCCCTAACCACACAAGCACAACCCATCCCAACCACAGCCCGATGCGATGCCAGTCAGACGTAATTAATCATCGAATTTTACACGCCACGTGGGCGACATTTGATTATATATAATTTGCACAGCATAACACACAAACACACACACACAAACACACACACACATACACAACACACAACACACACACACAAACAACACACATAATACATGCATATATATGCAAGTATAAATCTGAAATTAATTTGTTGTTCATACGCCATGTGGCACCCCCTATCTGCATGTGTGTGTGTGTCTGTGTGTGTGTGTGTGTGTGAGTGTTTTTAGAGGTCTGGTTTGTGTTTTGTGTAATTTGACGCCTGTTGTTTGTTATTTAGTTGTTTTCGCCACTCGTTGTTTTTGTTGTTATTGTTGTTGTTGTTGTTTGCCGTCATGCAATGCAATTTTGTGGTTTGCAGTTCAGTTTCAGTTCGCGACGACTCCTCCCCTTCCCCTCCCTTGTCCTGCTTCTGTTTGTTATTAATGAGTTTTGCATTTGAATATGTGTGTTTGTGTGTGTTTTTTTGTGTGTGCGGTCGCTGACAATGAGCGACCAGTGCATTTGATAACTAATTTGGCTAATAACGAATAATGATGTCAGCTCGCCATGGCGTTTTGGCCCGTTTCTCGACGACGACGACGGCGACGTCGTCTGTCGCAAAACTTTTCATTTTGCATTTTGCAGTCAAGTTGAAATTATTTCCATGCCATACAAAATTATACGAAAAGTTGTTCAAAGAACTCGGCTCACACACACACACACAAACACACACACACACATAAACGCTGTCGAAACTTTTGCGAGATTTTACAGATTTAATTTCAAAAGTTTTTACCCATGTGCTGTTGCAGCTTCTTCAGTACCTTACCTCTACCCCCTCCTCCACGTTAGGTGTTGCAATCAATTTTTGTGAGGTGGGCAACATTTTTAATTTAACAGCTTGCAAACTTGGCAACTTGTGTGTGTGTGTGTGTGTGTGAGTGTGTGTGGCAATAAAAACAGGTGAGCATGCGGCAAGTTTGCATAAAGATAGACTACCAAATACGCTGTTATCAGTTTAATAGCTGACAAAACTTTTTATTAAAACACATTTGAAACTCAAAATTTAAATTTGATAACAACAACTTTTGACAATCCAAATCATTTTGAAAATATTTTTAACTATATTTTATTTAAATAAATACACTTTTAGGCAGAGCATTAACAAAACATAAACAAAGTCGGGTGCAGCTAAAAAGCCAAAAAAAGTTAACCTGCAGTAACTTTTGCATATTTGCCAAGAAATTGAAGAAATTGTTTTAATTGTTTTGTTGTTGGCACTCTCTTTGGTTGTTGCATGCCACACATGTCATATGGCTAAGGGGCTAACAACACTGAGCTTTTGGCCAGGCCAATAATAACAAAAAGCAACACACACACACACACACAACAAATAAACAGACGGAGAAGCCTAAAACTATTAGGTATTTTTATGTGTCTGCCTGGAATTGTTTAATTTTACCATCCCCTCCTTGCTTCCACCTCCCCCTCTTCCATTCCTCTCTCCCCTACCCTTTATTGCCCATTGGCACTCAACTTTTCAGCTGGCAAATTTGTGCAAAAATTTGAGGCAAGTTGTGTTTTTTTGTTTTTTTTTTTTGTTTTGTTCACTTGCAGGCCACTTGAAGACTTTTGGCAGTTGTCGTTGTTGTTGTTGCAGTTGTTGTTGCAGTTGTTGTTGTTCTTGTTGTTGCTGTTGTTGTTGTTGCTGCTGTTGATTTTGAAGTGCAAAGAGCGAAAAAGTGTATAAACAAACGTAATGGAGAGCCATGTTGAGAACAGAGAGTGGAAAACGTGTTTGTAAAGCTTACCAAGAGGAGAAAGAGAGGGAAGTGTCTCTCTGTCTCCCTCTCTCCCCCCCCTCAAAAATCAAACTAGAGTGGGCGTGGCGTCGCTGGGGGGCGGGAATGATATTGAAGGTGGTATAAACTACATAGTTTACTGCACTTTACAAAACTTTGATTAAGATTTTCGTTTGTTGTTCGTCCGCTTTTCCTCTTTTCCTCTTCAATGTTTTTGTTGTTTTCTTGTTTCTGTTTCGTTGGCAGAGGAAAAAGAAACTTTTGAATTGGATGCACTCGACGACTTTGAACCAGGATTTAGTTGATTCTTCCTCTGCTTCCTCTTCTTTTTCTTCTATACTAACAGAGTCCATTGGATTGTGGTGAGTTTTGGGTTGTTGTTTTGGTTGTCGCAAATGTTGAGTTGAATTGCTTGCCAAAAGAATTAAGTTTACGATTCCAAAGTTGAAGGCAGTCGGCGAAGGTATTCACTTTTAGCTTAGAGATAACAACAAGTCCCGAAAGCTGCACTAGAAGATACCCTGTTAACTGCATACTATTACAAAGTAGAAAATACCCTGCTGTTGAGTATATATAGTAAGCTTGCTGACAGTAGTTTGCCTAGTTTGAAATACGTTTTTTTTTCTCATCCTTTTTTTAAAAGGAAAGGCTCAATTGCCTAATTGTACTTGTTGTTATCGGAAATCGATTAGTATCGATAGTCTCAAAATGAAGACAGTTATCCATAAAAATAACATAACCTTTCTTCTGCTTTCGGTGACTAGATCTTCTCAGCTTTTGATGCTAATCAATAATAAATATGACTTACAAGGTTGGATATGATTTCTTCAGCCAGTTGCATACTTCAGCACAACTTAATTAATACAATAATTAATGCAATTTTCACAATCTATATTTGAGCTGACTTCCAGATAAGAAATATTCCATTGGTCGCTTGGAAAATGTTTAATAAGTAGACTCGAATTTCCATTTCTGTAAAATTTCAATATTTGCCAAGTTGTAGTTTCTGTTTTCTGTCCAAAATACCAAAAAAAAAGGGGCAACAAAAGTTTGCATGTGGCAACATTTGCATGCCACATTCACGAATTACAAAAACTTCGATTGTCAAACAACATAAATATTTTTCGCCCTTATTTCTTTTTTTAAGGTTTTGCGATACAATCGAAACAACCAACCGGACACACAACACAATTTGCAATATCAATTTTCATAGACACAGAAGAGGAAGGAGGGAGGAGGGCGGTCGGTCAAATGTGGCAACAATTATGGGGCAATCTGTGCGCACATTTTTGATATTTTGCAACGAGTTTTGCGATGCGTTTGCCATAAACAATTTGCAGCAAACAAAAGCCTCAAGCGTCATTTGTTTGGGCCATTTTACTACAACACAATATGCCAAGTATATTGAAACTGGCAGCCAGCAAACAAACAACAAACAGCAACAGCAACAACAACAACAACAGCACCAAAATGGACTTCGAAAGTGATTCTGTTGTTGAGTTTATGTTTTGGTTGGGGTAACAAAAAAAAAAAAAAAACCCAGCAAATGGCTAAAAACAAACCGAGCCAAATTTTCTAGTACATTTCTTTGTTCATTTATGTTGCTAGAAGGGGGTAAAAAGTGCAAGCCGCCCCAATTGGGACAAATGGGCGCTGCTTCCTTCCTTCGTGCGTTCTTTTGACCCCTCCGAGCTCAAGTTAGGGTCGGAGGACGGACGAACTTAAGCTTTTCGACAAGAATTTTTAATATTTCATTAAATTAAGTGGCCCCGGAAATCGTTCAAGTGGCACATGATGAGCACGCACAAGTGCACACAAGGGGGCGCAACATGGGGCGGGGCGTGGCAGGTCACTACGAACTGAATGTGGGGTGGCCAAAATCTTGAACTTGTAGTTTAGGCAGACACACACAAGAAAGAAAAAAAAACCCGCTTTTGATTTTCTCTTATATTTTCTTGGCATTTCTCTGGTTAATTCAGCCACTTTTTTCTATTTATTTTTTTTTTTTCTTTCTTTTTTAGCTTCACGCTTCGTAGCTGCTCACGAAATTAACTTGGTAATGCGCAGCTTAGCCAAGGCAAGGAAGCAAACAGCCAACTTGAGGTTGGTTTCCTTTCAAATTTTTATTTTTTTGCTTTTTGTGTTTAAAATATTTAACAATAGCTGCGTTAGACAACTGGACAGAAGGAAACCCAAAGATAAAAAGCGGACCAGGGAATTGATAATGATATCTGTGTAAACATTTTAAACCAGCTGAAATAAAATGCGTTTAAGCCTGTTTTCACTTTAACTGCAGTTGATGCAGACTGCAGCCTGCAAGAAATATGTACTGACTTAAATTAAATAGTGTGTTAAAGTTAATTAGAATTTTTAGTTCCAGTTTTGCTTATGAAAACCCACTTTCAGGGCAGATGATATACTGGGACACTCTGAGAACATTGAGGCTTTGGTGGCTGAAATGATGTTTTATGGATCAGCTTTCTTTAAGACCTTTTATAACTACAACTCGTTGCAGAGTCCATTGGAGTTTCGCCACTTTGTAGCTAATCTTGTTTCTTGGATTCGGACAGAGAGGTTCTCAGAGAAACTCACTCCCTTGGTTACCGCCCCCTGCTTCTTGCAGATATTTCAATGGATTTGTGAATATTTTTTATATTTTCAGTTATTGTCACTACACAAAAAATAAAAAATAATTCTAGAGTGTTAACAGTTTATAGATTTTTGCGTTGACCTTAAAATTGTCAATGTTCAAATATTCAAAGTATTTAAAAAAATTATAGATTATTCCCAATTTTAAAATCGATTTCTATTACAAAGTATGCCTGAAAAATCTTTCAGTTTTACTTTATCTTTGGGCTTCAGCTGATTCATCTATCTTTTTAAGAGGTGAATTTACATTGGCCCATATTTTGTAAGCCTGTCCATTGAAAAATGTAGGCGATAGGCCATAACTCTTAGCACCACTCGTATATTCGCTTTTATGGCAACTGTCTGTATATATAAGCCTGAACCTGAGCCTGATCCTGGTCCTGTTGTGCCACGTGACAGCGAGAGGAAAGAAAAAAAAAAAGAAATGCTCAACTGGGAAAAGCCTTGGCAAGTGGAACTTGAAGCATTGCAATTTGTGCCCCCTGCAAAGCGAAACGCGGCTAAAAGTCAATGAGGCCAAAGTCCTGCAACCCCACTCCTCCTCCCTTCTGTTACCACCCCCATCGTTTGCCTGCTACACTCTGATGCAATAAGTTCCGTGTTGTTAATTTCTGAAGAGAGTGTAACTTGTAACTTGTAATTTTGTTCGCTTCACGTGCAACGGGCTTCTGCTGCTGCTGCTACTGTTGCTGCTTCTCCTACTTGCTACTTGGGCCCGTGACGTAAACGACGACGTAAAACAGAGCAGCAGCCACGTGAGCGTTAAGCGTTACATAACGTTAAGCGGCGAGGGAACGCTTCGTTTGCTTTAAATGTCAAGTGAATAACCATTATTAATATTTCTTTCTTCAACGATAACGATAAAATAAGAAAAGAAAAAAATTGGGAAAAGCAATAGAAACCAAACTCAAAATCGCTGTCAGAATTGACAAACGAAAACGAAATGCGGATATGCAAAAGTCTGTCAAAATCAGACGCAAAACATCCAAATCCAAATCCAAATTCAAATCCAAATCAAAAACTCTTTTCACTTTTCACTTACTTTTCCTTTTTTTCGGGGTGTGCAGTTCACTCGATAATTTGGCAGCTGCCTTTTTTCTTAAGAGACCTGCTTTAAAAAAGACGGTTACATAAAACACAATATTTATCCACAAAACGTTGGTAAGCATTCAATAGAGAGAGAGAGAGAGATAAAGTGGGAGAGAGAGAAGAAATGTGTGTTTCGTTAGCTTAATGTGTACATTTTAATCTTATCTGTATTTCGATTAGATATTAACCATCAGACGAGACTCACTCATGCGACATATTTTCGACTATTTTAAATCGCATTAAATGAACTCAGTGAATTTTCTTCAATTCAGCAACAGAGTTAACGGCATAAATATAGAAAATCTCTCAACTGGCAAAGGCAGCCAATTCCTTTGATGCCATTCTCGTATAATTAATGTAAGACTGGCTACTCTAGCTTTTAAATAGTGGGGTATATAAGCTTTCAAGCTGATCTACCAAGTTGGTTAGTTTAGCTTTTAGCCATTTTTGGGGTCGTTATAGGTATTAGCTGATCTCCAAAGAACTAACCAATATCGATTTTTATCGATTTCCTCGCAAAGTGGAAGCAACACCCCAAATTGCATACTTTATCTACTGTGATGACTAATTATATACTATATATTTTAAGACAGACGGACTGATATCATGAGGGACTCTGCACAAGAAACCAAATATGCTCGCTTATGTCAGCTATCACAGTATATAAAATAGAAATAGGAAGCAATCTTAGGCACGCCAAAAGATGACTTAAATCTTAATTTCATTATAATAAGTAATCTTCCTTTCAAATTAAATTATAATTCGCTCTGCAAGAGTAAAAATAGCTAAGCACAAAATTAAGGCTTAAAAGAAAATAATTAGAAATAGATAAGCAGCCAACACACCAGAAAGAAACAGCGGACCAAAATTATTAAGAGTTAAGCACGTGGCAAGTGAACAACATTTGCACATACAATTTTATTTGACAGCTGTCAAAAAACTGACACGGATACGATTTGTGAAACGGGTTTTTGTGCGCCACTCAAATCCCCGAAAACAAATTTGAAAATTAGCTGATTAGTTGAGGGCAGCGTTAAGTTGAGTTAGGCTTACGATTCTTATAGACTTACATAGGAGAGCCGCCGTATTGGTCAACTGGGCACTGCCCGGCGAGTTGGCCGAATTGGCAAGATTCGGTTGTGACATGGCCGCAATTGCAGCTAGACTCTGTACGGAAAGCGGATTTAGTAGACCAGCTGCTGCCGCGGCATTTGCCGTATCCTGCGTGGCATTGTTTTGCTGTGCGGCACCCAATCCTGTGAGTGCTGTGAAAATATCCAAAAAATATTGAATTAGTCCCTGTTGTATATATAATTTAGAACTATGAAGTTCAACGGTCTACCGCTCATACTTATATAAGCCAGATAAGTTGGTACCTTCATTCCGAAAATATATGTTTGAAATAGCTCCACTAGGGGATATCCTGAACACCAAAGTTAGCTGGCGGCTTACTGATAGTAGTTTGTTAAATATTAAGGTAGTTAAGAGAATCGTTGTTTCTTTTCTAACAATTGTATATTTTATTGCAATCGTTAATCGATTTTTATCGATATTTGCAAAACGGGTTATTGATATAATTATGTGGACTAATCTGAATTATGTTAACTTGATACATCTATCTCTTACGCTCTCATGGATCGGCTTGCGCATACAGACGGACAGACGGACATGGCTAAATCGATTCATCTACTTATCTTTTTAAAGAATATCTAAGCTTTATGGAATCGGACATACTTCCTTCTGCTTGTTACATAATTTTGCAATACTTCATTATACCCTTTTTCCCATCATCAAAGTTTACATTTTCATTCAAATCTGACAGCATATTGCTATGAATAAGAGTTGTGGCACTATATATTTTTATGCAGACACTTACCTTGCAACAGCTGCTGCTGCAGTCCAACTGTTTGGAGCTGCTGCAGCAATTGAATGCTGGCTGGTGTCAGAGCATCGGCTCCCAGCACTGGCGACGGCTGTTGCGGTGGGTTTGGCAGTATCGGTGTGGACACTGTGGTTGCCGTTTGGCCCAGTGGTATATTTATGTTGGTGGCCAGATTCCACAAATTCGCCTGAATTTGCTGGATCTTCTTTTGTTCCTTCTCCTTTTGTGTGTCTGCAAATTTAACAACCAGCGGCGATGTGCAGCCCTCCATGATTCTATTCTGACTCAAAGTCTAAACAAGAATTATTTTAAGCATATTAATATTATTATTTAAACAAATATAGATTTAAGCCAAGACTTACCAATTTAATGGCCGAGATGGCAGCGTGTTTGGTGGCGAATGTGACAAAGGCACAACCCTTGCTCTGACCGTTGGGATCACGCAGAACGGTGCACTCCTCGATGCCACCGTGGACTTCAAATAGTTTACGCACGTCGTTTTCGTTCAGCTTCTTATTTAGCATGCCCACGAACAGTTTGCGTTCTGCAATATATAAGAAAAGTAGAAGTGATGTAAGAAAAGTAAATAATATTTAATTATATATTGTTAAAATAAAACGTATGATTAGAAAATAGATTAACAAGTCAAGTATATTTAACCTTTAGAAACTTTTAATTTCTCATCTTGAGCACTCTTTATTTCTTCAAGTAATTTAAAATTGTTCTGATTTTAGTTTGTCTTTTAGCAAGTTCACAAGGTTAAATATAAATTCTCAGCATTGTTTATAAATATGGTTAATTTTTACAAATTTGTGAAATTGTCTTCAAAACCTACAGAGCAAAAAGAAGACGCAACGCAAATTGCGCAACGCTATATGAAATATCTATATATAGTAACAGTTTGTCTTTGAACATGTTAATTAAAAAAATATGTCATTCATTAAAATTTATCAATTTCTGCACAAAGTCGACTGAATCAAAGCAAATCATAGTTGCAAAAATGTTATAATTTAATTAGCTGTTGGATTTGCCTTTGCCTTTGCCTTGGCCTTGGTAAGTTAATCGTAGCGTGAAGAAAACGCAATGCGGAAGCGTCAGCAACCACAGCAGCCTTCAAAGTACACACACATACCATACACACACACACACACACACACACACACAGAAAAGACACACTCTTCACATAGATACAATGTGTAATTGAAAACCTCAGTGTCTGCGGCAAACGCTTGACTGGCTATCACATGACAAGGTTCAGCTTTTGACATTGGCAGCAGTTGGCAGCGTTGGTGTTGACGGTCAGAGAACTGGATAACTTGGCCTAGTTCTACAAGTGGGTGGAGGACCCAGAGTAGTCAGTGACCAGAGAGAGAGAGAGGTTGAGTGAGAATGAGAGAAAGATCCAAGACCAGACAGAAGTAGATATTGCCAAAAATTAAAGAGAGCGAAAGATTCGAGATCAAAAATCCGAGATAGAGAGTGGAAAAGATCAGAGATCAGAGAGAGCTAAATATATTTAAATAGAGAGATACAGAGTGAGAGGCAGGACACCACGAGAGAAAGAGAGAGAGATAGAGAGTAAGAGAGAGAGATAGAGAGTAAGAGAGAGAGATAGAGAGAGAGACAGATAGAGAGACTGCTTAAAAAAGCAGTAAAAGAAACAGAGAGAAGTAGAGAGAGAGAGATAAACTACCAGAAAAAGGCAGTAAAAGAAAAAGAGAGAGACAATGAGAAAGAAAGGGAAAGAGACAGAGAGATACAGGTAACAGCTACTCTCCAAAAAGCGAACCTCGTTTAGTTAATTTTCCACAATTAATTCAGCATAATTTATAATTTGCATGCACAATTCACAAAACTGGGAAATGGAAACTGAATTGGGAGAATTCTCTGTCAACAACTAATTGACGCACATTTAGAACAGGATTGGCAAATATTTGCAGACATTCAGACGCCGCCCACAATATGGGGCGGGTTGGGGCGTGGCAGGCGACTCACACACACAGACACAAATGATTGTTAGCTAATTTATTTGTGCACACAAAAACACACACAAAATGCAGTCAGCAACTGGGCAAATTAATTGCTGCCAAATATGCAATTGGCTGCAATTGGCTGCAATTGGATTTGTTGTTCTTGTTGCACAGCAACTGCTGTTAACCGTTTTTGTAGAGCGTCGACAGACGACAGACGACAGACGACAGACAACAAATAAATAATAAAATTGTCGTAATTGCGGTTCATTAAAATGCAATTTTTTCACGCTTGATTGTGAATCAAATGTAGGCGAAACCAGCATTAAATGCAAACCAATTTGTATTTTTGGTAAAACTAGTCACAATCATTTCAGGCATTGATAAAAACCCAATTTAATGCACTTACAATGGCTAATTAACAGAATGCAAGAGTCGAGTGAACTCAATTAAGAAATACTCTGTACTCTTAACGGATAGTTGGCTCATATTTGCTATTTAAATATATATATATATATTATGAGAATTAATTTTTGGTTAACAATAACTGTTTTCTTATCTTATCCGAATCCTCATTCAACTTTCTACAATTAATCAATACTTTGGTAAATGATATATAAATAATTGAGTATTTTTATTGATATCCAAAATTCGATATACACTTCAATAAACTGGACTGCGAATGATCTACGAGAACTTATATTCCTAATTCTCCAGCTCTTATAGACTCTGAGATCGGCTCGTCTGTTGATGCTGATCAAGAATATATATACTTAATGGGCTTGGATTTCCATGCCTAAGCCTCTTACTTACTTTGGCACAACTTCATTAAACCATGTTTACCCATTTTTAATGAGTATAAAAATATATACAAATTCCTCCAAAATTGGGGTTACTTATCATATTTCTAAATTACATAATGCTCTGCTATGGCAACAATATGCTTTCTATTCTTCAAGATACTATAGATACCCTTTTTGTAGAGATATTTTATTCGTATTTGGCCAACAAATGACGGCAAATTGTTTCGCAAAATTTTTAAAATCATTTTATCGCATTGTTGCAGAGAAAATTTCATTTTATTGTTTATAATTGCCAGAGCAAAAGCTATGATTATTATTATAATTATTATGCGCCTGTTATTATTGGAAATCAATTAAAAATTATAATTAAAACTGTTTTAAGCAGAGCATTTCTCGTATTTCTCTCTAGCTGGATATATTCTATACATATTTGTATAGCAGATATACGCATTTAGTGGCGCTGTTTGTTTAAACATCTCATCAGCATTATTTGAAATGATAACAACTTGAAGATCACAATATTCGAGCTGAATAACATTTGTACTTCATCTGTAGCGTTATGGCCAAATTATAATGAGGTGCATTCCATTCCAGAAGGAACAGGCAGGCAGGGAGTGGAGGGAGGGCGTGTGGCTTCTACTGCTATGCGGTATTTGCCACATTTTTTAAGGCATTACGTGCAGCAATTCCTTTCGAGTTTCTATTGCCATTCTCCAATCCCTTAGTTAGAGGGAGATAGAGAGAGGGAGGGAGAGGGAGATAGATAGAGAGGGAGAGAGAGGGGGAGATGGTGCTGCATCATCATCGTTATCAAATGCAAACCGCCGATGAGTCCGCTGCTGCTGCTGGCAGCACTTGCATTATTATTATGATTATTGCAGCTGCAATAGAAATAGCAAAAGCTAACTGCACTTGAGCTACATTATCATAATCCCAGTTGCAGCCACAACGGCAGCAACAACAACAACAACAGCAGCAACAACAACATTGCATCCACCCACGTTTCACTTGGTGGCATGAACAAAATTTAAAATTCATTGAATTTGATGCGTGTCGATGACTGTGGCTGTCTGTGTCTGACTGCCAGTTGCAGTTCTTGTTGGCAAAAAACACATTCCATCCCACAAACCACCCATGCACCACCCACCAACCACCCATGCACCCACTTGGCCACGTTTTGTTGTCATCGCAATGTGGCAGCGACTTGACGGCACGGCAAATGCTAAGTCAGAGAGTCAGCTTCAGCGGCAGTGCACCAAAAAATAAAAAATAAAAATAAACAAGTAAGAAGGCTGTAGTCGAGTGAGCTCGACTACCATATACCCTGAACCAAGCTTTAAATGCATTATAGGTTTATCGTTTTTGGGGGCTGGAGTGGGCGTGGCCCGATCTTAGTAATATACCTTCTAAGTTTGGTAACTGTAGCTCTTGAATTGCGGGAGATACAGGCATTTATCGTTTTTTGTGGGCGGGAGTGGGCGTGGCCCAAAATATTTTGGATTTCGATCTTAGTAATATACCTTCTAAGTTTGGTAACTGTAGCTCTTAAATTGCGGGAGATACAGGCATTTATCGTTTTTTGTGGGCGGGAGTGGGCGTGGTCCAAAATTTTTTTTACACATTTATGAAGGGTGTTACTAGCAATATACCTTTAAAATTTGGTGACTTAAGTTTTCAAATTGCGCGAGATATATGGGTTTATCGATTTACACCAACAGGTGTATCGGTTTAGGTAGGTGGAGTGGGCGTGGCCATCCAATTTTTTTATCGATCTTTGGGGGAGTTACCAGTAACATACCTGCAAAATTTTGCGACTCTAGCTTGCAAATTACGGCAGATATGCGCATTTTAAATTTCTAGGGACGAAGTTCCTGGTGGCGGCGGATGTGGGCGTGGTCCAAAAATTGGTATGCCAATCTTTGGAGGAGGTTATCAGCAAATTACCTTTCAAGTTTGGTTACTCTATCTTTAAAATGTTCGGAGATATACGGAGTTATCGATTTAAAATCGGAATTGTCGATTGTAGGCGCAGGTGTGGGCGTGGCACCACAAATTTGTTATCGGTTCTTAAAGGCAACTATCAGTAATATAACTACCAAATTTGACGTTCCCTACTCAAAAACTGCGGAAGATATAGCCATTTGAAAATTTTTGGGTCGGGGGTGATGGGGGCGTCGGAAGTGGGCGTGGCACATGCCGATCTTTCAAGGACCTCGCCAACAACCTACCAACCAAAATTGGTGACTGTATCCATTAAATTGTGAGAGATATCTGCAATTTACTGCTATCGGAAATCTAAATGTATCGATAATTCAGAAACTGAGGCAGTTATCGATAAAATAACGCAAACTTGATCTGGGCCTGGTATACGAGATCTTATATTCCAAATTTGAAGTCTCTAGCTCTTATAGTCTCTGAGATCCGCGCGTTCATACAGACGGACGGACAGACGGACAGACGGACAGACGGACAGACGGACAGACGGACAGACGGACAAGGCTATATCAACTCGGCTGTTGATCCTGATCAAGAATATATATACTTTATGGGGTCGGAGATGCTTCCTTCTGCCTGTTACATACATTTGCACAAAACCATTATACCCTTTTTACCCATTTTTAATGGGTTCAGGGTATAAAAACAAATCAACTAAATATATGCAAAATTGGAAACACTGCAGCAAAGTGGAAACGATTTATTTATCCCCAGATTGGGAGAAAAATAAAACGGAATAAAAAACCCCTGCTAACATCAAAATTTCACTACAGATTTATAACGAACTAAAAACAATATTTTATTATAGTACTCCAACTATGTTGATATTTGATAGTCAGTTAAACTCTGCATCCTGGTAAATAAATGAGTTTTTAATACAATAACTCATATATCACAAATGTGTATATTTAATTTGGATCATCATGGATTATATGATATAGTAATTATTAATAATATTATTAAGAATTATGAAAATAAAAAATTGAATTCATGTTGAATACAATATGTAAACTCGACAATTTTCCTCTTTTAGGAACACCAATCAATACATACATAAGTTTATATCTTCAAAGTCAATTCCACTTTAATATATTTTGATTTATTAAGCTATATCTTCTGAGAAATTGTGCAGGATTATCCATTAGTTATTTTTATTACTCAAGTGCATTTACAACACACTTTAATCTAAGCTCACTTTCAATTTATCTGCTTCTAACAAACCAAGCAAGCAAGAAGAAGCTAAAAAGTCGAGTCTTTCCAAGTGCAATTCAATTGCAAATTTAATGCACAGAAAATAGTTCATTTTAGCTTAAAGCCAGCATGCAAGCATCTTCCCTCTCTCTCTCTCTCTCTGCCACTTGCCAACATGCTGGTGGCAGCAATTTGAAGCATCCATTTGAAATATTAATATTGCCACGGCTCGGGTCCAAGAATACTGGGTGCGCCTCCTCCTCGTCGTCGTGGGCAGGCCAACCTTAATGCAACTAATCTGCTTCTAGTGGCGCACATTAAGTATTGCCACGCTTTCGACTTTAATTTGAAAACATAAAGCATGCAGCTGCAGCAGCAGAGGTAGCAGTCGTCGCAGAGGTAGCAGTCGCCAGCAGAGGTAGAGCAGCGAGTAAAGTGCGGCCACTTGTGCAGCTGCAACACACACACACACACACACATACATGCACCTAAAAATATGGCAGCCATTTTGCATGCAACTCAACTAACCGAGCGACCACTCAAACCAAACACAAAAACCCAACCCAACCGAACCGAACCGAACCAAAACGTATAGAAACAAAAATGCATTGCGCGCTTCATGACATCGACTCGGTTGCAGATGATGATTAACATATTGATGATGATGAAGTTGATGTTGGTTACAGTGTTGAAAGAACTACATTTAATATGGCATTAATTTATATTATAAACCACAATTGCTCCCATTGAGAACATCATCATTAGCAACAGCAACAACTTGAAGCACAGCAGTAAAATATAAAAAAATTGCTTTTAGAATTAAATCTAGTTAATACTGAAAAACAAACTTACTTCCATTGTACGAAATTCTTAATTTTTATAAATTGTAGAATGCAAAATATTTGATTGCTTATTAACTTTCTAATTCCAAAGAGGAACAGAGGTTAATTATTATTAATTATTATTATTAATTAATAAGCTTATTATAAACTGCAATTTACTAGAACACATATTAAAATCTAAATCCCTTTTTAATGTGCTCTTACTTGAATTACAAAGTGTCGTATAATTAAAAAATATAAATTAATAAATAGCATAAATAAGCAATTATTTTATAACATTATTAATCACTGTATTGTTTACAATCGTAAAACTGAATGCTCAATCACAGATTCAAATAAAATAGAATAACTTTAATATACAAAATATTGCTGCTCAATATTGAAAAGTATCAAGTATCAAGTATCAAGTATTTTTAGACTTAAGAGAAGACTCATCTCACTCAATCAAAGACAACTAAGACATTTCAGATTTCAATTGAAAATAGTTGAAATGTGGCCACTGTGCGACAGGTGCAATGCCGGAGCCATTTGTTGATTCCGTCTGAAAGCGGGTCATATTTACCTGGCAACAACAGTGTGTGTGCGAGTGTGTGTGTGTGTTGAATGGTACCCAAACCAGGAATTCAGGCTTAGCTTATTTATGTCACAAATATGAGCAGCAAGCGAACTGCGAACTGCGAGCTGTGAGCGAATGAGCGCGTCGTACGCAATGCCACGGCTGGTTAGCCAAGCCGAGGCTTGACTGGGTTTTTTTTCCTCTTTTTTTGCCAACGCTTGGATGACTCCAGTCTGGATGAGGATGTGGCTGGATGGGGGACTGAGGTGAACTGACTGTTTCGCCACTTTGCATGCATCGCTGCGTGTTTGGCATATTTAACAAATTTTCACAAAAATAATGTAACGCCCAAAAGCACACTCGACCCACTACCCACAACCCACCCACCACTGTTGTTGTTGTGGCTGCGGTTTTCATTGCTCACACATCGAGTGAAGTAGGTGTGGGGATAAGGGGAAGGGGTTGGTCGTGGGGAGGGGTGCAGTTGGCAACCTGGTTAGCTGGGCAAAATCTAATCAAGCGCTACGGCCAGGCGCAGCGAGCAGCAAAGTTATCAATAAGCCACACACACACAAACAGAACAGCGGCCACAGTGAATACCCCGTAAAACCACCCAACCCAAAACGCATTTGCATGTGTATATTATATGTACATATGTATATATGTATGTATATATATATATATATAGTACATATATCACCTTTTTGCCACCTAATGAAATTTCAGCGCTTCGCTCTCTGCATTATTAAATTTAATTTCGGGTCGAGCGCCAGCGAACGACGCAAGCTTCGAAAAAATTATGGCAAAAATTCTTATTTTCATTTCATTTCCAGTTTTTCCTTCTTTTTTCATCATCTCTTTTTTTTCAAATAAAATTTAAATTTTAATCGCAAGCAGGAAAAATTTGTATATTGGATTCGACTTTAAATGGGTGCAGAATGAAAAAAAAACATGCAGAAAGTGACCCACTTGTGGAGTGAGGAGTGAAGAGGAGGAGGCGGAGGTGGAGTGACTTACAAATGGGCATCGCTTCGGGAGGATTCTGAGTAGAGCTGCTCCTCAGGATAAGAAGAAGAGCAGCTAGCATTAGCATAAGCAACAACAACAAGAGCAAGGGTAAAAAGAGAGAGCAGCAGGCAAATTACTTTTGCTTTCGCATGTGTGCCATCAAAATTTGGCTAAGAAAACAAGGCTTTAATTATGCGAATTGATCGGCACTCAAAAGCGATAGAAATAAGCCAGAAACACAGACAAACAATTAAATAAAAATGCTCGTCTTGGAGATATCCTTAACCTGATAATATTTTTAATAATATTAGTTTTTTACATACATGAAAATATATTTTGTTTGGCAAATCCGATCTTAATTAAATTTTTATAGTTTATCAATGTCAGGGTATATATCTTTTATTTTTGATATCTTTTATTTTAGTCTTTTATTTTTATTGAATATCGATAAACTAGGGGCATTTAATATACTAAAAATCTGTAGTCTCTACGCTCTTATAGTCTCTGAGATCTACTCGAATGTTGATGCTGATCAAGAATATATATACTTCATGGAATCGGAAACTCTTCCTTCGGCTTGTCACATAATTTTGCATAAATTTACACAATTTTCACACTTTTTTTTAATGAGTTTTATGCTCTAAAAGTTTCAATTTAACGATGAAAAGGAAATAACCTCTGGAAAAGAAATTGAGTTTGGGCGGCGCTTAGATCTGAATTTTCCATGTGTATTTTCAGCAACCCACTTTGCAGTTGCTTAGCACAATTTCCAGCAGGTGGAGGAGGGGTTAGTTACTCCAATGCCATCTTTTGTGAACATTTTTATACTTATTTCAAGCATTTGGTTTTCCTGCACGGTATTTGATTTTTGAATAATATATAGAGAGAAATGGAAAGAAGAAGAGTGCAACGACAAACAAAAGTAGGTATCCTTAACATAGATATAAATCCATATATCCTTTTGAGCTTTAGCGTTATTCACATTGCATAAACTTTTTGGCAAGCGAAATTTACATTTTAATTGCATTGAAATTTGTTGTTTGTCCCCTTGCATTTAATCTATTTCCCAAAAATATTGAATATCAACGAGGAGAGGAGAGGAGCGAGCGACCGACCGAGCTATATACATATATCAAGGATAATTGCAAGGGTAGCAAGTTTTTTGGGGCATAAATTTCCATTATGCCCATAACTGCCAACACTTTGGAAGCAAGCAGCAAGCAAAACTGAATAAAACGGAGCAAAAGCAGAGCATTCGCATCAGAGAAAAGAAATAAATTCAAACACTAAACCGAAAACGACCAATTTCACGAAACTCAAACACATTTATCACTCCAGCAAAAACTGGAGAAGTGGTGGTGGGAGTGGCTAAGAGGGGAGTGGGGGGATATAAGACAATAGTTCACACAGGTTAATAAATCGATATGACATTTTGAGTCCTTCGGCTACAAAACTAGAACTAATACAAGCAACCAACAAGCCAATAAAATGAGCCATTCTTTTCCATCCAAAAAAAAACAGAAAAAGCCCCCCATTTTGAGGCGATTTCAGCAACTGGGACACAACAAATATACAACTACATACATAAATTTCCATGTAAGGGCAATAAAAAGGACATGTTTTCATACTTTACTTGCCTGCACACAGACACAGACACACAGACAGACAGACAACAACAACAACATAATCAAGAGCATAACAATAACGAGGCGAGTCCAAAAATTATTTGCATTTTTACACATTTTGAGGGTCAGCCAAAGGACAACAAGGAGGCAAAAAAATGAATGTCCTGCATGATGTCCATTATGCGAGGGGTTAAAACTTTTACCCAATGATCGGACAATGCGTGTATGCGTGTATGCGTGCGTTGTGTGTGTGTGTGTGTTTGGTGTGTGTGTGTGTGTGTAACTGTGATAATGGGTTTCTGTGTCGGAACTTTCAACTTCCTTTATTGCATTTTATGGCTATTCAGTTTTTTTTTATTTTTTTACGCATATTAGAATGTTGGGCTTTCTGCTGGATTATGATTATGACATCGAACGAGGACGATAAGGTTGGTCTGTCGGTCTTTCGGTCGGTCGTCGATTCTTTATATGCTATATATACATACATTTTTATTTTACAAGAAATTGAATTATGCGCCGCATTCCACATGTGCCGTAGTAAACATCGTTTATGACATTTATGCAAATTGCGTTTGCTTTATGCTCAACTGGGTTTTTTTTTGGGGAGGAATTGGATATAGGCATGTATTTGTAATGCTTACATTTGATTAAAATTGATGCTATCTGAATATCATATTTATAAGCAGAGAAGCTCAACTCTTGTGTGAATGAATTTCAGTTTATGACACATGGCAATGAATTCGTTAGTGAATGTCAAAGGTAATTTAACAACGAGTTGAGCAAAGCCAATATATTTTTGAGATTGTATCTGTTAGGTGAATTTAAACAAATAAAAATATATTAGAGATATTTCGAGAGGTATATCGAAAAAATGCGTTTAAACTAGTTATTGAGTTACAAGCCAAGCTTGAATAAATCAAAACAGATAAGGTTCTGGATCATAAGAATACAGCCGACAATAAAAGGATCGAAGAATCCCCCAATAAGACTAATATTAGAAAAGACCAAATATAGGAAAATATACACAATACGACTAACAACTGAGAAATGAAGAGAGACATCTGTGGTAAATGAGCTAAGCAGAGGCATCAGAACCAAGTCATAGTCAAAAAACTATTTAAGCAAGCAACATCGTTGAGAATTAATATACTTAAAATACTCATCGTTCTCTTGACAGGACACTGTGGACTAAGTAGTCAGAGTTCTATGCTAGATATAACAGTCAGTAGCCGATTTGGTGACTGTGAAGATGTACAAATCAACAACCAGACAAATATGTTTGCATCGTTCACAAGATTGAAGAAGTAGAGGCTTAGAAAAGACAATATTACATCTCCAATAATAACAATAATAAGCAGTAACAAAATTAATTAAAAATCAAATAAAATTTAATTTTTGATATAACAAAATAAAATTTCCTTTAAGCTCAATGTAAAAATCGCAATCTGGGAATTGAAAATTGACGTCGCCAAAACATATATATAAAAAGACGTTTAAATCGCGCTTCCGACTTGGTCTTTTGGTTTCTTTGATATAACAAACATAAACTCAATGTGCAGTTGTCCAGTTGTCCAGTTTGCAAAGTCGAGGCATAGCTGACGTGCCACAGATAGCTGAATGTGACAGGAAAGGACAGGGTAGAGCGGCGGCAGCAGAGAAGCATCACTCAGTTGGACACTCAGCGGGGCAGTGAGTCAGTCAGTCAGTGAGTGCAACCATGATTCACTCAGACTTGCACAAGCTGCCACTCAAAGCAGCGAGTGGATGCCACCAGCCAGCTTGCCTACAGCCTCTGCATGCGTGGCGAGGCGTGGCATCGCTTGGTGGCATACAACAAAGTGTAAAGTATTTCACTAGGAAACCAATTCATTTGCATAAAATGGCAACTAGAAGCGAGCGAGTGTTGCAAGTGCAACCGGGAACATAACACTGCAAACGCAATACGCCGTGTGTCGCCAAGGCTTACAACAAACGGGACACCAGCTTAACGGGGAGCAGGCAGGGCAGGGGCGCAGAGAGGGGGACTAAAAGTGGGTAAATGGCACACGCGCTCACCAAAATGCGAATGTGAATACAAATGTGAAAGTGCATTAGACAACAACAACAACAACAAAGGAAGACAGAGAGAAAGAGAGAGAAACAGTGTGTGTGTTTTGGTTTGTGCTGCATGCAACACACACCAAACTTTATGCAGGCCATAGGCAATGTGGCTTTTGTGGCCATGTTTTTGCGCTGCACATGGAGTGCTCAGCTGAATCCCCCCCTTTTGCCACACTCCCCCTTTCGACCTGCTGCTGCCTGCTGCGTTTTTGGGTCAAAGCAATTAAAGGTTATAAATTTGTGAGTGTGTGTGTGTTTGTGTGTGTGTGTGTGTCTGGGTGTGTGTGTGTGTGCGAGGCGCTTAAAAAATGTAATTTTTCGCACACACAGAGTGGAGCTTGTTTAAATGGCAATGGGAGCTGTCACGTGCTGGGTACGTGGCCAGTTCATTTGCCGTTTAATTTGCCAGAAAATTAAAGTCCAGTTAAAATTTGCATGGCAGTTTGGCCAACTCTTGCCAGCTTTTGCCTTGTTTTTGTTTTTGCCAGCGCTTGCCAATTTGTCGGTTAGATTTATGAAGTGCATGCAACGCAGCATGCAGCATGCAGCCTGAAAAATTGCCAAACGACGACGACAGCATGCATTTATTATGCCAAGCAATTTGGTTAATGTGAGCAGAGCTAACAGGCAAAGTACTTTTAAAAAATACGCCAAGATGAAACTATCGATAATAATGATATATTCTTAATACTACCTGCAACGTGCACATTATTTTTCACTTCTTCTGATAACTTTAAGAGATAATCCAGTTGAAATCCTCAGCTTTAATATGAACTGTTTAAAGCTTTAACAGTCTATCAAGAAAGTGTTTTGACAATGCTAAAATGTTATTACTCTTTTTGATCGCAAGTTTGGCAATTATATTTAATTTATTAATAATTGTTATCGTAATACTAATAAGTAATAATAAAAAAA
Organism: Drosophila kambysellisi; assembly: GCA_035042185.1. Classification (NCBI taxonomy): domain Eukaryota; kingdom Metazoa; phylum Arthropoda; class Insecta; order Diptera; family Drosophilidae; genus Drosophila; species Drosophila kambysellisi. The sequence goes on from JAWNLS010000417.1 coordinate 1,054,593, forward strand.
ATATATATCACTAAAAAAGCTTTTATTTGCTAAGGAAATGTGTTTAGATGAATTTTTCTATTGTCAGAACACTTTCTTATTAATAAAATATGCTACAAAATAAATGCTAAAATACTGCTTAATACTTTAAGTATTATATACTATCCAAAGATACCATCAACTATAACATTCAAAAAAGGGTCATTTAGAACAACATAAAAGGCGAAATATCTTTAAAAGCCTGGTAAAAATACCACCTTTCGGTTTACTATACTTATCTTCAGTCAATGTGTCAATAACTTGAGGAAAAATCAGTGAGTGTTTTAAAACACTCACTTCACCCACATTTTCATGGCAACCATCACACATCAGTTTATCCAACCGATGACGTTATCTGCCGCCTGATATTCTGCAGTGGCAACCAACGAATGCTTCCGGCTCCGTTTAAAATTTTAATGTCAATTACCCAGGAGCTTTTTATGATCCACTGCCACTGCTGACATACTTCAGGCAGGTGACCTCATCTATAGTGAAGTATGTATGCACTTACACCTCCCCACCCCCCCTCCCACTCTATCGTGCAACATTAAAAAAAAAAGAAAACAAAAGAAACATATGCCAAACATATTAAAAATCATGTCAATGGCATTGTCTCGCACACACCTGACGCCTGCTGCTGATGAACACACATGCCACGCCCACTTGGCCGCAATTTACACTTGACTTTAACATCATTAACACAACCACACACACTCACACACATACATTTATACACAACATTCGACTTGTGTTGCAGTTGAACTTGTTTGTTTCATCCTTTTGTTGGTTTATATTAAGGAAAAACAATCTGGCAACGATGTCTGGCAAACTGAATAATATACGAGTGTGTGTGTGTGTGTGTGTGCATTGATGTGTGTGCATGTGGCTGACAAACACAACAACACTTTGCCAGTTTGGTTTTACTCGACAGCAACATTAAGGGGCAGAAACAGACTCAGGTTGTGGCTCAAAATGAAACTCAGTTTTCCTGTCATTGTCATCATCTTTGCTCGTTGTTGTTGTTGTTGCTGTTATGATTGTTGTTGTTGTTGTGATTGTTGTTGTTGCTGCTGGGCACGCATCAAAAGTGAAAATTTATATATTTAACACTTAATTTTGTGTGTGACAGTGTGTGAAATTTTCATTTAAATGACACAAAGCCTGTGAAAATGTGGGCAATAAAACAGCAGTTGATAAAAGTCGAGAAATGTGTATATTTTATATATATTTAATATGAAAATTCATGTTGAGGTCAAATGGAAAGAGAGAGAGAGAGTGAGAAAGAGAGAGAGAGAGAGAGAGACAGCGATAAAAAGAGAGATAGTCAGAGTATAGGCAGCGAAATTAGAGAGAGAGAGAGAGAGAGAGAGAGACATGGAAATTTACTACAAAATTGATTTTATTCTTATTCTTATAAAATAGATATTAAATTGGAATTGCTTAAAATTGCAATAGCAAATGAGAACAAGAAGCTACATTTAGTTGAGGCAATAAATCAAATTTCTTCATTCTTCATTAAAAATATGAAAAATTTAATAATTTTATATCGCATGATAAATGCAACAACAACTATATTTTAAGTACTTTTACTTTTAATTCTGATAACATATTCAAATAATATTTTAAGCTGATTTCGCAAATGCAAAAATAAAGTACAAAATAGTTATAAGCTTAAAAAATACTTATTTTTCACATTTTATTTTACTTAAAATTGTTTGGATTAAAGTTCAAATTTAAATGGATTGATGCCTGCGCTTAAAGCACCTAATAAATTTGGCAACAAGCTAAAAGCTTAACAATTAGTTAGCCAAAGTGGAGGACGACTGACTCCAGCTTAAACTGAATATCGAGGGCTCATTTTGTTTGACGCTGATTGAAGCCAGTTAAAATGCAATGTTGGCAACAAAACTCCAGCAACTGTGTGATTTGGGCCAATTTACTTAATGGCCACTTGCTTGGCGGAATTTTGGTGGCCAATAAATTGCTTTAATTACCCCATTTTAAAGGGGGGTAAGCTGAAGTTGTAGCGAAGGGGGAAGTGTAGTAATGTGCATGTAAGTTGATGCCAGCCCACAATTTGGGGCAGGCTGCTGTTGTTGTTGGCTGCCCCCTTGGGACACTCTGACTGAGAGCAGGCAGATAACACTCAGCATCAACAGCACATCAATAAGGACGAAAGAGTTGAATGAAGATGGACAGCTGAGCTGTGCAAAGGATAAAGGAGAAGGAGCAGCTGCTGCCTGCCGCCTGCCGCCTGGCTACCTGCTACCTGGTCTGGTCTGGTTGGTTGGTTGGCAATTGAGCGACTGTTGCATACCTGGCACTGTGTACGGTGATGGATGCGACGATGGCAGCCAATATGCTGAATTTATTGGCGGATAGGATTTATGCGTGGCATGCAACGACGACGGCTGTAAGGATGCTGCTGCGGCTGTTGCTGCTGCTGCTGCTGCTGCGGCTGCTGCTGCTGCCAGCAACGGTGACGATGATGATGATGACGACGACGACGATGTTGAACAACAGGAGGCAAGAGAAGTGGCAGCAACAGAGGCTGACAATGTCGATGATGTCGCGTTGTCGCTATTATTGGATAAATTCTCAATTACCAACGATAATTGACTGCTGCTGGCGTTGCTGCTGCTGCTGCTGCTGATGCTGCTGTTGTTGTTGCTGCTGTTGATGTTGATATTGCTGGCGTGTATGTTGCCATTCTCTGCTGCTGCTGTTGCTGCTGCTGTTGAGGCTTGGCTATTTGCGCAACCAATTGCAGTTGAATTATTTATCATGTCAGAAGTGTGGCGACGAAGAAGAGAAAATTCTTGAAAATACTTTTACACTTATTTATACACACACACACTCACACACACACACACACACACACACACACAGTTACACACAGAGTGAGAAATACACACACACACACACGCATACACAGCATTAAAAACACAACAGTTGAGAGCGCATTTGAGCGAGTGGAAAATACGTTAAGCAAATATCATAAATATTACAAACGACAATCACAACAACAACAATAATTTAAACAATTAGCGTCAGGTTAACACTTTTTTCTATATGTATTTATTATTATTTGATTGATTTTTTATTTTTGCAAAATATTTGATTTCTTAGCTTTAACAAAACACACGCAACGTATTTTTATTTTCTGCTCTTCCTTTTTAGCCACGCACAATAAAAACTTTTTTTTTTTATTTTTACGTTTAAACGTTGAACATAAATTAAATTTGTGATTTTTTTTTTGTATTTTATTTTTACTGTTTTGCAATTAAACAATTAACATTTAGTTTTTGACACTGCTTTTTGTCTATTTCTTTTTTGTGCTCGCACTTTTAGCGTTGATTTGATTTTTTATCTTTTTTTGGTGTAGAAATTTTTGTAGACAGGCGCTTGCATCGAGTATTCCTTCAGTTTGCGATTGCAGGCCAGACGTTAATCAGAAGCTGCTTTTATAGATCGAATATATAGAGAACATATAGACAGAATACCGACGACTGGCGCTAATTATAGTTGGGAACGCAGACAACAGCAGCAAAAGCAGCATCAGCAAAAAGGAGACAAAAGGCGCCCAAAAGAATTGAAAAACAACGAAAGGCATTCGGCATTTAATTGAGAGAGTGCTAATAAATAGGCAATTGCCAATATATAGCCGATATATATATATAGGGTGGGTCACCGATTTTGCCAGATGGACTACTAAAAGCACACATCGATCATGTTTTAAGCATACACACATTCCAAATAATAGTAGTTAAAATTGTTTATTTTTGTGAAAGCTGCCAAAAAAAATTATATATTCAAATGTTAAAATCAATCTAGTGCTAAATTATTCGAAAATTTTAATTAATAAATTTTTTATATTGTTAAAGTGGATATTCAACCAATTTAAAGTTTATGGATAAGGCATCAATCAACTTATCGACAAAAATTTCGATTTTTATTTGGAATAAGATAAGAGAATATTATAGTTCATTGCATAATAAACTGTAAATAAACTAACTCAGTCTAAATTTATTCGATTATTTATTTAGCATATTTATATTATATCTTCAACATTTTTTTTTTAAAGTTCATATCATTTTAAGCTGTACCATATACATAAAGAACCAAGTGTGACTAAAAAGTCTATTATTTTTAATCTCTTTTTTTATATACTTGATATACGCTGGCTGCATAATTATACAAGAAATATCTTCTTGATTTATCTTCCATAAACTATAAACATTAGTAAAAATAAATTAAAATTAATCTATATTTAAAAAGGAAAACACTCACATTAATGCACAGCTTTGGCTTGGTTTCCCTTTAGAATTTAGAGCTGTTTTTGCTGCGAGTCGAGTCACCCTGTTGTCGGGTATTGTTTTCCCGCTGCAGTTTTGCGGCATGCGTCGCTGCACAGCGATTAAAATTTAATTGCAGACTAAATCGATTTATTTTGATTCTGTTTTATATACTATATATCTATATATATATTTTGTTTTTCACTTTTCCCCAGCAGCACAACAACAACAACAACAATGCGGAGACACAGTTCGCATGCCGTGGATATATAAAAAACGCGCGTATTGGCAAAAATCAAATGGCTAAAAATAAATTGACATCAATCAGCGGCGCAAGAGGGGGGAACGAACGTAGGGAGGGGAAACTTCACTGCAACTAATTAAGCAACGTCACATGCAACACAACACAGACGATAACCAACAGCGACGTGCAGCGTATTTAAATATCAAACAATAGCCAATTTATATGCATTTAAATATCTATATATATATATATATATTTCCCGTTATTGATAAATATTGGAATTCAATTCGAGCAGCGAGGAGCGTTCAGAGTTTTGAACCGATTGAAGCTAAAGCTGCAACTAATCGCGATTAGCGCACAGATTTTGTTCGCCCCAAACAAAGTGCAAAACTCAACACAACCGGAGACTCTCAGCTCAGCTCAGCTCAGCTGAGCTCATCTCAATCCCAGCTCAGCTCATCACAGCTCTGCTCAGTTAAAAAACCCAACTCATCTTTTCTTGAACTCAACTCATCAACGTCAGATGTCAAAAAGGTTCTTCTTGGGCGCAAGTGGAAAAACTTGATTTACAACTAAAATTTGTAGTTGTGAAATTTTGTTGCGCTCTTTTTTAAATGAGTTTTGATGTTAGTTTGTGTGTTTGCTTTTTAGTTATTCTTTGTTCATTTGCATGTCTCCAAGCGTGTAGCTATTGTTGTTTTAGTTGTTGTTGTTGTTGTTGTTGCAGCAACAGTTGTTGCTGCTAATGAGTAATTAACACATTTGCCCCAACAGTTTTTATTTCTTGAGGTGAACTTCGCAACACTATTGCGTGTGCGCTAATTATGATTAGAATCAAATTGTGAGAATGCCAACAACAGAGACAGAGACTCAGAGAGAGAGAGAGAGAGAAAAGATCAAAATCTATACTATGCTTAACAAATATTAGTTAATAAATGAGCGTAAACAAAAGTTGGTTCAGCGTCAACAGAAAGGTTCAAGTTTTTTTGCACATTCTTGCGAAATTCAGTTTGGAAAATTTTGAATCTGTTTTTTGCCAACATCCATTTTAAACATTTGACATTCTGAAGATTGCATAAATGTAATGGGAATTAATATATACATTATATAATAAGGAATTGTTAATTATTATATGGAATTCACATATGTAGCAGATACAAAGATATATAATAATTGAAGACCTTACAACCCTAGAGCAATGAGAATTTTAGACCATATTTAGACTTAAAAATCAAACCTCAATTAACAGTCAGAAACACAGACTTTAACAGCAATATTAATATTAATAAACAAATACAACTTAATATTTTCAATTACATTTCCAAATTTCCATTTAAATAACCCTTTGAATATCTACTTTTTATCGATTTGCCGCACATTTAAAAATAAACACACAAGCAACAAAAATTTCCGTCAATGAAAAATGCAAATTTATAAATTTTGAATAAACTTGGCTCAAGGTTCTGGCATCGAGTACTTTCTGACTTCGACTGCTTCTTCTTGTTCACAATTGCCTTCCGGTAATTTCTAGCCACATTTTACATTTCAACGCGACAACAAAACACACACACCGTACATCATGTATGTGTGTGTGTGTACTTGACTTGCCATAATGGCTAATTTGAATTTTTATCATGTTTACAAGCAAACAATACGTGCATCATCATCATTATCATCATCATCATCATCATCATCAAGAAACGACGACGCCTTGAGTCGCCTCCTCTACTTTTCTACAACAACCAACTAGCAAACACAACATTTGCATATCGATTTCATATGCGGCAAATATCCCCCACCCACTCCCCCAACCCACCACACCCCTTTTGACAAATGCAAATGGAATCCATTTTGAATATTTCTTGGATGCGCGTTCGCAAATTGTGTGGAATAACCATGAAAATGTTTACATGTCTGCCCCGCCCCCCGAACATTCCTTTCTTGCCACTTTTTTATTTGTTGGCTTACTTGCTGCATTTGTGGCGCGCCCTCAAGTATGCAGCGCCAAAAAAAAAGCATACACACACCCACACACTGCACACACACACATCCACACACATACATATATTTGACATTACGTATTTGCAAATTTAATAACACCCCCGAAATAGAGTTAAAATTGAGGAAAAAAGGAAGCCAGCTTGTTCTAGTTGAGAGACCTGCAGATACCCTGTAAAATATATTAATGATTTTTAAAACACAGTTAAGCTAAACTTAGCTCGATAAAGAGGAATAATAATAATTTATGCTGCTACACAAACATTTATTTAATTTGTTTGTTTGTTTAATTAAATAAATACAGAAAATGAAATAAATGTTTTCTTTCTCTCAATTTCTGCTCTATTTAATTTTCAGAGTTTCCACAATTTATTTTGCAGGTGTGATATAACTTGGAAACAATCTATTTTAGGCAATTTTCTGAAAGCCGATAAACTTTTTCTTTAAATTAAACAAACGAAATAAATGATTATTAAATTGGGATATTTAAGTTGATCTTGTTAATGAATTTTTAAAGTTGACATATTATGGATTATGTCAGATTATGATAAAAATATTTATAAATACATCAGTTTGGAAGGATACTTCTTTATAGCTAACGGATATCGATTTAAATCGAAGTTTGAAAGACACTGCGATAGTTTTCGATTAATTTAAATAAACTTCAACTTAGTTTTGTATGCGACAAGTGCTATTCTCTAAGAACCGCTTGTCGACTCAATTGTTTGTACTGATGCAAAATATATTAATTTGTTACATAGTTTTCCCCAAATTTAATACACCCTTTCATACATTTTATAATTTGTATCCCAATATATACAAAAAATGAAAAGCAAAAGGAAAAGGAAAAGAAAACTGTGGACAGCACTGTTGACATGGTCTTCTTCATCATCAGCGATGTCTGTTTGAAGTTTGCCTCCTCTTGCATGCAAATTGCACTGATTACCACACACAACACACGCTGCACTTTTCATTCTCTGTCTCTTTCTCTCCTTCTCTCCGTCTCTCTCTCTCTCTCTCTTTTTGCTTACACATTTGATTTGGTTGCAGTTGTTTTCGAGCACTTTTCTTGTTTTCTACTTAAGTAAACCGTCTAATGCAAATCGCCTTTATTGCTGCCACTTTTTCTACCCAAGTCTTTTGTTTGCTGACTGTTGGCCCTTTTTCTAGTTCTTCTTCTTCTTGTTCTTTCTTGGCTAACACACTTTTCACACTTGACGTATTTATTGTAACCTTCTTTGTTTTGGCTCGCCGCCTGCTTATGGGGCAGGGTCAGCGCCATTAAATCTAACGGCACATTCGCGATTACTCAAGTGGAAACGAGGCGCCATTTGTTGTATTTGTTGTTTTGTGCCACATGAAAACACTTGTAATACGAACCACAAAATGGCGTGTTGCCACCAAAAAAGGTGTTACGAGAGTGTAATAAGCAAATTGTTTTAATGCTAAAGTTAAATGGCTAAAAGCCTGGGTTTCAGTTTAAGTAACAAGACAGATTGGAAATATGAAACTAACTATTAGCTATGTGGAAAATTATTAATTAAATTAAGCTGAATTAAAGTTGTGAAAATTGTCCAAGAGTATTCTTTAAGCAAGTTCTTAAATTAATACAATGTAACAACATTTTTTTAAACTCATTTAAGAACTAAATTTCAAATTAATGCAGAGCAACGAGCAAAGTTTTAGCTGAGGAAATATTTGACAAGATTTTTCTTCAATTATTGAGGGCTTATAATATTAATTTGAAAATCGAGCATTTTCTGACAATATTATTTTAAGATGATTTCGAAATTTGAACCAAAATCGTGTTTTTAATTTAAAATGTAATATTTTAATCTAGAGCTCAAAAACGGCTTGTTTTTGAAAATTAAAGTAGTTTTGAGTTTTAATTACGAATTTCTAGGCAACTGTTAAATCTTTGACGATAAATCTTTAATGATTCAAATCTGATATAAAAAGTCAGATTTTAATAATTTATGAAAGGCGTACATTTTAGCTATCCATAACACCCATAGTTTATGGAATTATTCCCAAAAACAGACATGACACAACAGAGAGAAGCATTCCCATTGCCGCAGAGCCACACTCTATTCTAGGGACAATTTCAGCACTCTTTCTTAGCCAGTAATCTCTGCTTCTTCATCTGCCGCAGCAGCAGCAGCAGCTATAGTTATTTGTGGAAACTGCAGAGCACTTCAGATTGAAGTCCTTAAACGACACAAAACAACAACAACAATTTCACACAGAGACACACACAGAGGAGACAAGTCCGACAGAGGGACAAAGAGACAGACAGAAACCCCAAAAACCAATCAAAGGTTGCTTTTGCCTGGTGACGCAACTCTGCCAAAAAGTATCCAAGGACAAAAGGAGAGTAGCGGAGCCAGCAAGGAGCAAGGATCCGCAGCAGGAAACAAAACTCGGCGACTCACTCAAGCATTTTATTAAATTGCCACCTTCCGTTTGTTGTTGTTGCTGTTGTTGCAAGCCTTGCTTGGCTCCAACTGTTGTCTGCAACTGTCTTTTATTTTCGATTTCTAGGCATAAACCAACACACACACACACACAGTCACACACACACACACACACACACAGATACAGCAGCGACAGACATTTCAAGTATAAAGAATATTTCTGCCATCTTTTTCTATTATATCGTTTCCGCTGTTTGGCATAAATTTCTTCGCTGTGTGAAAACTTTTGCTATTTTTTATGCTTATTGCGAGTGTTTTTTTTTCGACTTGTTTCCGTTATATTTTTTTTTATCTCTGCTGCTGTATTTTTTCCCAGTTTAAAGTGCCAAAGCACACGAAATACTAAAAACAATAGATAAAGTAAAATACACAAAAAAATAAATACAAAAGTTTGTCTAGTTTTTTGGCTTTGTGGCAATATTGAAATGCGATTGAGGCATGCAGCATATACACATTATGTACATTGTATATACAATCCACAATACGTCTATAATGCGGCAAATGTTGGAGCTTGTCCAAAGTGCATTTGCATTTGCATTTGAATTGCCATCGCTTGAGCCTCGGGCGCATTGCGGGCGTTGCCTTTTAAGCTTATCTAAAATTGAAATTGAAAGACAACAAAATAAAAAACTAATAAAAAAAAAATATAAAAAAATAGCAAATTCCTTCAGAGCTGCTTTTAGTTGAGCTAATTATAGCTTTGGGATTTACTCAGTAAACCACTAATGCATAGCTTATTGCTGATGAAGATTGATAATCACCTTAATTCTTAGTTACTTTGTTTACAATTTACTTTCGAGTTGATAATGATTGATAAGAAATATGTCTTACAATCCTATAGAAGTAACTGATTTTAATAAGACTGGAACCATCAACAATTATATATTGTCTTTATTTCTGAGCGATAGAAATAGTTAAAAATATTCAAATAAGTAGATTTCTATAATGAAAGAAGATTACACATCCTTGCAGACCGCAGTCAACCTGCCGACTTTAAAATAATAAACTAAAAACAATCGGCCGATTGTTCCTATATACACTATTTATGATTTTCTTGTCTAACACGCATAGCTTATGAATTTGGTTTGTAATCGCTGTAAATGAAAAACTTTTTCACACAAGAACTCATCTTTCGACTGATCATTGCTATGGCAGCTATATGATATAGTGGGCCGATATCTTGGCATTATCAACACTACTTAATATTACTTTAAGGGGTCTCCCCTTTAATAAATTACAAAACTTCACGACAAAAAACCATCTACAATGATTCAAGAAAGTCGACAGTTTCATAAAACTATAAAAATATTGATAAATCTCTTCTCCTCATTTGCCATTCATATGATTTTACGCTTACTTCAATTAAAAATTTGTTCTAAACTAAATACTTTAGCAACTGCTTTTCTTAATTTTCTATTTACGTATTCAAAAACTGATTTTAATTAGCACTTTTGAGCAACATGAAAAACATCTCTTTCAACTTTTATGTTAAAAGCTACCCCAAAAGTTAAAGAGTGGCGAACAAGAAAAAAAATGGAAAAATTAAGCATACGCCATGTCGAACAAGCGTAATTACACGCGTGTGTGGGTGTGTGTGCGGGTGTGTGTAAATGTGTGTGTGGTAAATGATGCAGCCGCCGTTGAAGCCACATGTCGGAAACTTTTCTCCATTTTTTTTTTCAGTGTATGTGTATGTTGGCTACAACTTGTTAACAATACTCGCCGCTAGAGGTCGCCAATTAAAAAAATGCTATGACAGCGAGATAACAGCCCCGCACCACCCACCCTCCACACACACACACGACCACCCCTTTCGTAGTGTGTGTTTGTGTATGTGTGTATGTGTGTGTGTGAAAGTCAACATTTTTGTGGTCACTTAAGCAGATTAATTTCATGGGTATAATTAAAAGAAGAAGCTGCTGAAGCCACATGCGTGAACAGAGAAACGAGGGAGAGAGAAAGAGAGAGAGAGAGAGAAAGAGTAGAGAGAGGAGAGCAGATAGAACTGACTGCAACTGGCGAAAATTAACATAAATTACATTTTTGTGCATAAAACTTTTTTAAACAATTTTTGGTAAAGCTGCTGTTGCTGCTGCTACTGCTGCTGCAGTTGCTGCCTCTGCTGCTGCTGCTGCTTCGTGCCTCGTGCACATAATTGATGGTTTTTAATTAACTGCCAAGTTGACCGACAGACGACAAACACGCAACTGACACAGGCCGAAAAAATCCAATGCGAAAGCAAGTTAAAAAAAAATGTAGTGAAAAAAACGTGTCGAAAAAATGCGTTAAAATCGTTTTAAAATGTGGCTCCCCAACCCCTGTCCATCTGTCCAGCGTTTGGGAGTCATCACAGTCACAATGTCAGAGATTCCATTCATTGGGGAACGGAGAGCTGCCAATAAAAGCTGTCAAATAGAATTGCCTGCTTTTAGGCAGCGCCAACATTTGCCACACAGTCAAATACCACTAACATAAAAAAAAAACCAACAAGCAAAGTTTGTGTTGGCCAGGTTGCAATACCAAGCTAACTGTACTCTATAATAATAGGGTAAAACAACAAGAATATTTAACTGGAATTTCCAATTGTTTTATTTATTTTTTATTACAAATATTTTGACTTACCATTGCGATTCTCGCTATCGGCGGGTTTCATTTGAATGGGATGATACATCTGCAAGTAAAAAGATATATTTAAATAATTAGTTGGAGCAAAAAAAGTATGAATATTGTAGTCGACAAAGCTCGACTAGCAGATACCCTGAACACAAGTCCTTATCTAATATAAGTTGTATAGAGAAAATGCAAATATAAAACAATTTTTTTTTTTTCTTCAAAGTACAAATATTATAGGTTAAAAATATATTACTTTCCAGGTTCTAACGAACAAGTTAAGATGCTCTGATCGAGAGAGCTTATCTTGGAGATCAAGAATATATATATTTAAGCTTTTACTAAGATATATATATGCTTATTCAAACAATATTATTTCTATTCAAATGCACTTTATAGCATAGCTCAACTTAGTTAAGCACTCACTTTTCCTCTTAAATATGACAAATTTTAGAATGGACCTCTCCTCTTTCGAAAAGCTTCCCAAACTCAATTTGGACCGGTTTTAATCACATTTGATATATCGGAGGAGCGCGGCAGAAGCGAGTGACGCAGTCCACGATTAATTTGCCTCGGCTTTTTGGCGCAATGCAACCAAACCCAAAAAGTGGACAAGTTATGTGCGTGTTGTGTGTGTGTGAAAGTGTGTGTTTGTGTGTAGAGTAAAAGTAGAGCCCATTTATATACATATACATATATCTTTAGCTGCAGCCAGCCTCGTTTTCCTATCTAGTTGGCTTTCCTTTTCCTTCCTTTTTTATTGCTGAAAGTCGCGCTAAAGCTGCATAATGAATGAATGCAGCAAAAAGAGACGACAGACAGAAAGACCGACAGACAGACAGACAGACACGCTGCTGCTGCTGCTTTTCTAACTGGCCGCCAAATCCCCTTAACTAAAGCCAAACACATTTATTCAGCGGTCGCGCGACGAGCAACAACAGCAACAACAACAACAACAATTACGCCACCTTTTAGGCAGCTCTGCTCACACTTTCCTCTCTTCTTCCTCTTCTTACTCTTCTCTCTCTCACTCTCTCTCTCTCTCTATAAACCTAAAATATGCGTTCGCATTTTGCTTCATGTTAGAAATTGCAGCGGCGGCAACCGTTTTAAATGTAATTTTTCGCACAGCGCGTCTTCTAATTAAAACAAGCTTAAAGCGTCCGCAAAACGTGCCGCAAAAAGCATGACGAGGTCAGGGATGGGGCACGGTGTGTGGGGCAGCAGCAAACGAGGCCGGCAAGCGAGAACTTCCGTCGCCAGGTCTGCGCTGGCTAATGGGCCGTGATTTATTGGCAACGACGACGACGACGACGACGACGAGGACGATGATGACATTCTTTGCGTTTATTTAAGGCAAACGTCCTTGCAACCCGTGCTCCTACACCTCTCCCCTCCCCACTCCACCCCCTCCCCCTCACACTCACCCCTCTTATCTAGCTCAGTCTCGCTTTCTCTGTTTGGGCGCTCGTAAATAATACACGCAACTCGCAGCAACTTGCGACTTGCAACTTGTTACAAATTGCAGTCCAAGTCAACCTGTTTTCTCCCCTTTTTTTTATTTTTATGGCCAGCCACGCCCCTTTTTATTTGCCTTCCGCCTTTTTTACTGTGTTTTTTTTTGTTGAATATGTCGGAAGTAGCAATTACCAGGCGACTAACCAGGCCATAAGCAGCTGTCGTTTGGCCTAATTGCCCCAAATGTTTGTTTGTTGTTATCGGTTTTGCGTGTGTTTTTTTCTCTATCAATTTAAATTTACTTTATCTTTAAAAAACAAAAACTGTTTTATAAAATACAGAATTTTAGTTGGAAATTATCTTAAATTTAAATCAATATTGATAAGGTTCAAAATTGTTTTTATAATATTAAAAATTTCCAAAGAATTGCTTATTTTTTGTTCTCCCCTCAGACCAGAATTGATAAATATCGATAAAAAATATCGGTTGCTCTAAATGAAATTAACAATTTTGGTTCCGTTTTAAAATTTGAAACGGTAAAGTTGCGGTTCCGTTTCCGGTTCCGCTTTGGCACCCTGCTCTTAACAGCTGTCAATTTGTGCATTTTCCACAGCAAATCTGTCAATTGCAAGGGGAAGCAGCACAAAGTGCAACAACGTCTTCTTTTCCTTGCTTGCCCCCTTTCCTTTTTCCATCCCCTTCTTCAACTTATTTTCCTTGACTTTCTTTTTCTTCTCGTTTTGTTGTGCTTTTCACAAAATAAATATCGCAGCAGAGCAGATATTTCTTCTTCTTTTTTTGGTGTGGCACTCGTTACAACATGCAAGTTATGTCAGATTGTGGAATGCCTCGGCTGACACAAAGCATTGTTATATGCAGCTTGCAACCTGCCCCAACAACATGCTTTGCAATCCCTTCAACCCTCTTCAACTACTTCTTCGCTTCCCTCCGCTTTTGACAACATTCCAAATAATAATATTCATGCTGATTTGATGGCGGCGCAATAGAAATAGGAATATAAAACGCAACAATACAAAAAAATGTACTTTGCTTTTCGCTGACGTTGTCTTTATGTTCCCGTTACCAACCCCCTCCCCTCCACTTCTACAACACACACAACCCCTCTTTTAAGGGGTTAAGAGGCACACACAACTTTGGTTGTAGCTCTTCTCGCAAAGCGCAAATTGACATTTTTGTGCCTGTCGTTTTTTTGTGCTTTTTTTTAGCTTCTGCTGGAAAAACTTTTGGCGCGTGTCTTCTGCTAACAATTTTTAACATTTCTCTCTTTTTTTGCTATTTTTTTTTTTCAAATATTTGTGTTATTTTTTTTCTGTGCCTGCTTTTCTTAAGCTGAAGCCAGGAGGCAGGTCTAAACTTTGAAATTACTTGCGGTTTATGGAAGCTAAAAACGAACTTGCAGTTTAGCGGGGGGAAAAAAACTATCGGTAAAAATTTAATATGCTTTTTTAGAGTGAAAAAAATATGAAAACTTGCAATATATATAAAATTAGGAAAATGAAAAATAAATACTGAAAATATCTGTTATCATTAAATTCAATCGATTTAATAATCAGATTGTTATGCATAGCATTTTTGTGAATGATTTCTTGTTAAATTTTATAGCTCAAAATAAAATTAAGGATTGTAAGAATAGTTTTTTTTTTCACTTTCACTTCAGTTATAATACTTATAAATTCAAGGCAAAAGCAATATTTTTGAGGTGTAAAAAAACATTAATAATTGCATAAAAAAAAACTATTTAAGTATTTATAACTATGTTCAAGTTTTTCCAAATAAGTTGAGTAACAAATTCACTGTTCTATTTGCTTATATTAAAAATGCAACAACATCAATTAAAACTCCCCATTCTAAACTGTACAAATAGAAATGTCTATTTTAAGGGGTATCTCGGTAGTCATGACTGTTTTTTTACTTCTGATTTCCCGGCTTAAGTATGCATTTTTTGTGCCACGTCATCTCAGTGTGGTGTCAGTCGACGCGCCCGTCAATCTGTCAGTCACGCAGTCAGTTAGCCATTATAATGAAGGCAGTGCTATGCTCAAAATATTCATGCCAGCTATTCCCTCTCATTGCTGTTGCCGCCGTTGTTGCTGCCTCAGCTGTGTTGCATGATTGCGTTTGTGATAAGTTGATGTGGCACA
The DNA here is from genome assembly GCA_035042185.1 of Drosophila kambysellisi. Lineage (NCBI taxonomy): Eukaryota > Metazoa > Arthropoda > Insecta > Diptera > Drosophilidae > Drosophila > Drosophila kambysellisi. The sequence goes on from JAWNLS010000417.1 coordinate 1,069,852, forward strand.
GAGCACTTTATGCTCTCTCTTTTTCGCAAAGTCAGCATAAATAATATTTTTGCAATTAAAAAAGAAAATTCTGTCTAAACTGAAATTAAAATGAAAGCACTTTGTGGGAGGGTGCAATAAATGTCCCTAGAACGAGAGAGCTCCTCGAGGAGACATTCTGAACCCAAATCCGGGCCTATTTTTCAGCTAATCTGAATGAAGCTTTTGCAACTCATCAGTAATTGTGTCAATATAAGGAATACAATATGTTAGGGTATTATACATAGACTTGGAGGCTATATATTCAGCATTGAGGTTTCGATTGCTATCGATAATAGATTTGTATCGATTTACGCTTAACGATGCCCTAGTTATCGATCAAAATTAAATATGCTTGATCTAACATGTATTATATGTTAGAGCTTATATTACAAGTTTATAGTATCTTCTTGTCATAGTCTCTGAGATTAGCGTTTGACTGTGACTGCTGATCAGCAATATATATTTTTTAGTACATTCTTACTATACTTAATATCAAGAACAAATATGTATATGCCGCTAATGTTTTTCGTAACATCCACTCTTCTGTCCCGTTAATGATACCCTTCCCCTTTCCAAGTGTGCCTAAATAGGGAATAAATAAAACTTACCCCATTCATCGTTTTCACATTGTGGAGTGCGTCCTGAGCTTTCAGTGCGGAGCGACGCGTATAAAATGTCACAAAGCAGCAACCTGCGTCAGAGTGAAAGAGAGAGAAATAATGAGATTAGCATAAGGGTTAAATTGGAGTTTATTTTGCAGCGAGGACGGCGACAATGGTGAAAGGTGGCAAGGAAATTATGAAAATTATTATTATTAGCAGGCAGGCAAGCAAAATGTGGCAACAACATGGCAACACTAAATTAAACATTATGGCCAAGCGAACACCCCTTAAGCCTCCATCGCCCCGCCCAACAAATGTGTGTGGAGTGTTAAAATGTGTGTGTGGAGAGAGAAAGGTTGTTGTTTAGGTGTTGAAATTTACTTTGGCAAGCATATTTAAGCAGGCAAACGATGACCACATTTTCTACCTAGGCATTAAAAGAACCAAGTAATTTTTAAGGTTAATATTTAATACCGGCACAGCGGTGTTTGTGTGTAATATATTTTTATTGTTATTTCAACTTTTGGCATACTTTTGCCATAAACTTTAATTATTTTAATTTCTGCTCTTGTATTTACACAAATAGTTAACGCTTTAAAAAATGTTCACACAAATTGAATAAACATATTTCATTTACAAATTCGTTTGCAGACACAATTCTCTATATCCTTCCCTGCCTCCCAAACACCTATGCTCACATTCAATATTGCATTGGCATGTTTATGTGGCGTCTTCTTGCCACCAGACACATTTTATTTGCATTTTGCAGTTGGCAGCACAAAAAGAAAAAGGTTGCAACGATTTTTTCGCTCCTATGTCTAAAATTCAATACGCCTTCTATTTTTTTTCCTTCTACCAAAACCGTTTACATCCAAAAATCTGTGGCCAGCCTCTAAATTTACAGCTGCGCTCAAAAAAATAGTAATGGAAAATGTTAAAGAAAAATACCTAAAATATAGTATAAACTAAATTAATATTTTATTTAAACTACGGGCAGTAAAGTAGATAATATTTCTAAATATATATTTGGCAAATAATAATATTCTAAATCATTCCCAGATGAGCAAAGAAACCATTTGTGGTTTTCAGCTGTGCACTGATTGCCACACTCCATTTTATCACCACAAAATAATGCTTTGAAAAACAGCAGTACTATTATTTTGACCGCTGCTGTATTTACGGAGGGAGATGGGGCCAAATAAAAACCCCAGAAGCATCAGTTGAAAATCCATTTCCTGCTCGCGAGCGCATATTCCATTTAACGTAGCGCGTTCACCCCTTCTCCCCCTTGCTCCATTTCTCTTTGCTGGATTTTTGAATTTTGTCGTGGGCCCAACTTAATATGGCAATAGTTGCATAATGAAATTACCGGCCATATCGGCAAATGCAGCCAAAGCTTCAACCGAGCGTAATGCGTTGCGGCGAGCCTAACATTCCCTTCCCTCACCCAACACTCTCTCTGTCACTCTCTTCATTTCCCCCTCTCTCTAACACACTTGGGTAATTCAATCTGTCGCAGTTTTTACCCCATCATCGACGTCATCAGGACACGGGCATTTTTCACATATTTACAAATATTTTCATTTCTCGTTTTGGGTTGAGTTGTGTTCGTTCTTTTTTCGCAACCAGTGCAGGCTCAGCAAGAGTGGGAAAGAGACGGAAAGAGCAAATACCGACGCCGCAACGGATGTGTGAGAAATATGTGGTTAAGGCTTTAAGCTTTTAAAGTTGTCAGATCCAATTGGGAAATTATCATTCACGAAACTATCATGTAAAGATGCAAAGACTGAAAAGTCTGAAAAATCAGTCAAACATTCAAAGATAATCTTATTTTTCTCAGCATTCGATGAAAAAACCTTAAACTTAAAACTTAAATAAAAAAAAAGATAAGAAAAAACTGCTTGCAAATAAGAAAAGAAAATAGGAGAAGCGGAAAAAAGAAAAGCGGTAAACGTCTTGTGTGCAATCGCAGATTAAATATCACTTAAAATTAAACTAGCGTTAAATGTAACAAATGAAAGAAAATCGAAACGATTTCAAATGCAATAAAATATCCGTGTGCAAGTCGAAGAGGAAGTGAGAAAACAAGCGAAACCAAAGACGAAAACCAATCGAATGCGATAACGAAAACGAACAAGAAGAGGAGGAAGCAGAAGCAGCAGCAGCAGCAGCAAGAGAAATCTCTCAATTCCCATTATGTGCATGTCAACTGCAGTTAGAATCAAAGCACCAAAACAAGCGTGAGAGAGTGAGGGAGCGAGCGAGAAGGGGAGCTTGAAGAGAATCGAAGCAGTTGAAGCTTTTGGGAACAATGCGATAAAGTAACAACAACAACAACAACCAGAAGCAAAACCAATGGCAGCAAAAGCTGAAAACGACATCCAGTCACGTTTTTCGACAAAAACTTAATCCAAGCGAAGGACGTTGAATACATTGTGGGCGTGTCATATGTGTGTGTGTGTGTTTGTGTGTGTATGGGGAGGGTTGGTGTATTTTAAGATGTGAAATCGAGTGCCGATGCTTACCTTACCCCAGACAAGACGTGCCAAAGTCCAGTAAACGGGATAAAGAATACAGAGGAGAGAGAGAGATGTAGACAGAAAGGAAGCGAGATGGCAAACGAATTAATCGAAGTAAAATAAATCAATGTCATTAAAGTTGAACGCAGAGATTTACTGGCTCGAATGGAATGGACAGACAGAGATAGCAACAGTAACAGTAACAGATCAACAGCATCAGCAGCAAGCAAAACGAAGAGCAGCAACAACAACAAATGCAATTGCAATCGAATTTAGTTTATGGCTTTATCCCCACCACCCGCTAAACGAAAGTGACAAACGCTTAGCAATAGTTCAGCTGAGCGCCAAAACTCAAGACCAGAAAAAAAAACGTAAAAATAAACCGAAAATGCCACAAAAATAAAACGATTCTCCTTGAAATTGAAATGGCTGCTTCGAGAGCGAATTAAGTGAAATTTTATGCATTTTTCACGCTCAGAAAGCGGCTAAAATAAAAATGTCAGAGAGTGAGCGCAAAAGGAGACAGCGCGGAGAGAGGCCACGATGAAGACACGCCAGATAAGTGCGTTAGTTGTCTTTTTCAACTTATATTTTCTTTTCTATTTCTCCTTCGCTTGACAGCGGACAGCTGGGCAGAGGCCAAACGCAGGCCAGCCACATTCACAGTTACAAAAGAAGCTTTTCAAAATGAAGTTTTCAATGCGCACACCACAGCGGGTGCACCGATAGCATAAAAACTAAAGTAGCAAGAAGCAGAAGCTACTGTCTTTATCTTCTTCTTTTGTGATTTGGTCAGAGCGAGCTAAGTTTTTCTTATATGCTCATAAATCATATTTTGAGCAAAGGAAAAACATTCCAGGTGCCGTTAAAGCTTTATTGGCCATCGCATTTAAATAAATAGTTTGAATTGGGTTTATTTGATATATTTTACTATTTATGTCTTTCTAATTGAGTAATCGTTTTAAATTTTATTTTCGTTTCTTTAACTAATTTATGGCGCACCCTTTTCAAGGATTGCCGCTCGACAAACTGTTTGCCCAATATATTTTACAACTTTCAAAAGCCCATCAAATTAAATGCTTTGACCAATAACACGCATACACACGCATACACACACACAAAAACACACAAGGGCGCTTTACACCTGCACGATCTAAAAGAGAACCGCAAAACGCCTTCCATCTCCCTCTCCCCATCTCTGTAGTTCCTGCGCTCACCGCAAGCGCTAATAAATTATGAGTCAAAAGCTTAAATCCATTCTCTCTCGCTTACTCTCTCGCATCGTTCCGCTATCAGCAGCTACAATAAAAACAACAGCTACAAGAAGAGGAAGAAGAACCACAGCGTAACCGCAATAACAACACCCGCAAAACAACATTAAAAATCCACTCGAAAAAGTAACTGTAACTGGCCGCTAACGAAATTTAGTGCAAAAGAAAAGCAGGTTTTTAGCCAAAAGGCATTAGCCCAGAAATATAAACGAAGCGCTGGTGGCTGAGGAGGGGGGAAAGGCACACAAACTTTTGCTTCAAACGAAAAGGAAATTTTTGTTTTTTTTATTCGGGGCGGGTTATTTACGACTTTCTGGTTCAGAGGTCATCGTCGCGCTTAAAAGTGTCATTTCCCATTTTTGGTTGGCAGCCGAATCTAGGCGAGTCCTGTGCTTTTTGGCTTGTGCTTTACCTCGAAGCGTTTTACCATTAAAATGCAACAGTAAAAATCCAAAAAGTTGCAGCAGAAAGTAAGGGAGGGGTATTGCCAACTTTTGTCGCAGCAAAGATGCAAGAAACAACAATAAAAGAACTTAAACTGGGTTACAACAAGCCCGGCTAAATGAAAATGCTGTTTGCAGAAAGTTGCAGCCAAAAATATAAAAAAAAACTGCACATGAAAAGGAAACGAAGGGAAAACAACAACAACAATTTGCATGCGGCAAGAAAGTGCTAAAACAACTCGTATTTTCTCACTCTCTTTATGCTTTACATACCTTATAAATTTATGAAAAGGGTATACTGATTTTGTGCTAAGCATGTAGCATATTTTTATTACGACAACAAAGCAAATCAATAAATATGAATCGATTGTATTTTATGAATATTTAACAGGATATTTTCTGGCAGTGCAGCACTCTACATTTTGTTTATGGGTCACTGCTGACTAAAACACGCCTTCTTCTTTTCCGGCTACTCTTCCTTCTATTTTTTGTTTCGCTGTATTTGTATTTGACAGTTGCCCGGCATAAATAATAACTTTCAAATGCAATTTGTGTCGATTTGTTTGTGTGTATGTTTTTGTGAGTGTGTGCGAGTGTGTTTGCTTTTAAAAGCTCAAGTGACAAACAGCACCAAAAACACACACACACATACATACATACATAAGTGTGTGATATGGGCAGGCACTTAGCCGAAAAGTTTGTCTCTCCCTCTACTCCACACCCATTCCCAATCTGTCGCAGTCGCCGTCTCATTGTCATAAATCATCAACACAACGCGCCACTTAAGTGCGTCCTGAAACTGTTTGCGCTTTTACTTTACACACCCACACACATTCTCTCTTCTCACGAGTGCCACGCCTCCATCGATGACAAGCTGACCATGCACACGCCTACATTTGGAAGCAGCAGCAGCCTGTCAACGACAGCCAAAGCATTAGATATATGAAGAGAGAGGGGCAGGGCGAGAAATAATACAAAAGTTGGAAAATAAAGCTAAATAGACACAATGAAAGGGGCTAAACAAATAAACAAGAATTAAAAATAAAGCAAACAAAAAAAAAACTGTTCAAGTATAGTATAAATGTAAATGTGGAGATAGAAATATGATTTGACAATGGGCAGCGTTCATCGTGATGGATGCTCACCAATTGCAAATGCCGTTATGAATGTCCCACAAAAAAAAAACGGAAAAAAGAGAGGGGAATGGAGACTAGCAAGTGCAGAGTGGAGAGAGACTGGCATCAATTGAAATTGCTGGCCTGCAGTTGAGCTCCTTTTTTGTAACAATTGACTGCTTTTGACAGCAACAACAATGGAGAGAAAAGTAATCAAAAACTCTTCAATTTGGAGCTATTATTATAAGTACTGCTCCTTTACACATAATATGAAAAATAGTCAAGCTTCAATTTTAGCAAAAAGTTTCGATTTTGCGAGAGCGGAATGCAAATGGAATTGTCTATTAAATTAAACGGTAAAAGTGCTTGCAATTAAAATAATCATGCATACTCACACACACATATGAAGGAAATGCAGCTGAGTTAGGTGTGGAAGTTAAGCATTTACCGCTACCTTTTGATAATACAATATGCGCTCGCTAATCAGAATGTTGGAAGTGATTTTAATACACAAACAAAAGAAACAAAGTAATTAATAAATATTGATTTTAGCGCAAGAGAAAGCTTTCGCATTAGTGTTACTTGTCATGTTACACATTATACTTAAAAATCCGTCACATATACTTCAAAAGTTCTCAATAGCGAGTGCCAACTGTATTAATTTACTAAAAGCAGTGCAAGATCGATAGATAAAGCTAAGCACATGAGAGAGGAGCTTTGACGTTACAATTACAGTTACTTGCTGTTATTGCTTCGCTTTCTCTTTCTTATTCACTCACCTTTGCTAATGCCCGTGGCCTTGTCACGGAGAACATTTATGGAATGAACCGCTCCATATTCCTCGAACATTTCGCGCAGCTGGGCCTCATCCATTGACTTGGGCAATTGGCCGACGAACATTTTGATGTTATCGGGATCGGGCTCCTTTTCGCCGTAGGTGACGACAACCGAGTCCGAGTCGAGGCGAAAGCACGAATCGTCGTCCATGCTGCTGCTGCCAACAACGTTGCGATTGGCGCTGCACGAATTATTGTTATTATTAAGCAAATTGGCCGACATGATGTTGTTGTTGTTGTTGTTGCCGCTGCTGCTGCCAAAGGGGATGCCTGTGAGCGAATTGTTGCTGCCAACGAGACTCGAACTGTTGTTGTTGTTGTTGAGCAACGATGAATTGTTATTGTTGTTGTTATTGTTGCTGTGGATGGGACTATTTGGCAGGCTGTTGGTAGCGCTGCTGCTCTTATCGCTCATACCAAATGCACTGCAAAGAGAGAGAGAGTAGAGAGAGAATTAGTAAAAGTAAATGGAGCAAAAGCTCGTTAGCAAACAGTTATTTGCAAACTTATAGAATCACTCCATATAGAGATCGCTACAGTTATATAGAACATGCGTAAAAGTTCAAAATGGAACTCAAGCTTATTATCATTAACAGTTATATATATTACAGACTCACTCCATATAGAGATGATCGGTGCTTTTCTCGGAGAAATCAAAAATCATGCGGCGATTGCCCATAATCGAAGTGCGACTGCTAAACATATTGATTTATTAACTTTTTTCTATTTATTAATTTCCAACACTTTCGAATCGATTTAACAACTAAAGCAAAAATAGACGCACACCGCACAATTAATTGTCGAATTATAAAAATAAAGGAAATCTAAAAAAATATATATCTTGTATATATTTTATATATATTTTCCATGTAAGACACTGCAACACGGCGAACTACAAATGAGCACTAATTAAAATTTGGGCACATAAATTTTTGCACGCACGCGCAGCTCAGCTTAAAGCACTTCCTTCATTGGCAATCGTCGAAAAGCAAATGAACGAGCCCCACTCAATTTTAAGCACTCATTGCGATAAGGAGGCGAGTGCAAATTGAGCTTTAACATTGAACAATCATTGCGCAGGTGCAGCGGAACTTTTTAAATGCGCACTCTTCTTCTACGTTTGGTGAGCTGAGCTCAACATTTAACTGTTGTTTTAATCTATTTTCGCAGTGCTGCGTGTGTAAAATTTAAGCTTTTATACATTTTCTCTCTTTTACTTTAGACTACTATTTTGCATTTGCATTTATCTTATTCCCAACTGCTTTTTAAGCATGCAAATGACTTTAAAGCTTTGCACTATTTTTTTGCGCCACCAAACAAAATCCACCTCGCTATTAACGATTCGGCAAGTATCCATTTTCTTGACACTGTTACGGCATGGGCACAGTGGGACGCAACACTTTTAATTTTCTCAAATTAAAAATTTGAATATAAATATACAAAGTTTTTAATTTATTAAAGAATTAAATTAAATATTGTCTCATTTTTATTTCAAAACGACTTTCAAACATTTTTGATTTTTTTTTATCAAATTTAATTTAACAATGCTTAAACACAAGAGACAATTTAAAATTCAAGTTAAAAGTTTAATATATCGCATAACCACTGTCATCTTCTATTTGGACTATATAAGTACTTTAATTGACCCAATTAGCGCATAGACTATTTACACTAGCAATGGCCACTAGGTAAACGATATTTGAGGTTTGTCCAGTCTGAAAATCGTTAAGCAAACAAATCAAAGCCAAGTTCAGTCAACCCAAAAGGACAAAGGGTAAGTGGGGGAGGGAAGGAGGTTTAGCGACTTAAACGCCTTACCAAATGGACATCTATTTTTGTGAGAGAGAGAAAGACAGAAAGAGTGGGGGACAAAGCATAAAGCATATAAAGTTACACATGTAATTAAAACAAAACAAAAGGATTTTACACCGCCTCTCCACTCACTTCACTCACTCTGCTCATTTAATACTTTACTCATACTCTCTCTTACTCCCACTCACTCTCTACGCACACACACACAGCTGCAATTTTCTGCTCATTTCATTTGACTTCTAATTTCTTTGGCAAGTTTGCAAATTCTTTGACTTAATCGTTTGCTGCATCTCCTCCTTCTACTTCTTCTGCCATTTGTGCTTTGTTGCATTTTGTAATTTGAACTTTTTGCTTTGTTGTTTTGTTGTTATGCACACAACAAACTTTAAAGCCCTTTGACTTTCACACACACACACACCAGTGTTTAACCCTCTCTTAGCTTTTGCTCTTTGTGCTATTTTGTTTCACTTTTGGTCAGTCATTGTACTTATTGTTCTTTAATATTGTTCACATTATGAGTGCCGTCGACAATTTGACACAATTATTGCATTTCCTTTGCACTCATTTTATGTTCATGTGTCGCTCTTTCGAACTCTTATCTTAAACATGCAATTGCGACAATTTTATTAAAAACTTTGCTAGCCTTCCAACTTTTATTTTTCTTTTTTTTTTTGCCATGCAACTACAAAAACAACAACAACAACATCTGAAAAGCTTCTTGTGCATTTCTATCAAAGTTCAAACTGCAATTCATCTTCATCATCATCAGGCGCAATGAGAGAGACAGGGATGCAGATAGACAGATAGAGAGAAAATGAGATCAACATGAAAAAGTTTAGTTCGAATATCAACTTAACAAGACTATCGCATTTATTTCCAATTTCCGTTAACAGTTGCATCTTCAAATACCCTGTAAGGAGCGCTGTGCATTGGGGAATATTCATTTTGGGTAGGTTTTCGACTGTTTGACTAAAATCACTAAGCAGATAATATTGTCTGCTTGCCAAATGTAACAGAAAAATTTGAGACTTTATCTAGAATTTTTGCCTTAATTTAAATAATTTATACACACACAAAAATGTACAAAAAAATCGCATTTATCTTCATTTGTCTACGCAGCAAAAAGTTAAGCCAAAAACTAAGCGAAAAAATGTATAAATTTAACCCAAAGCTGTCAACAATTTACCGTTCAAATTATCCTGGGAGCAACTTGAAAGAAGGAGAAGAAACTTGGCATCCAATTCGGATTTGGGTCTCGTTCCGTTTTCCTTTCTCTCCTCTCTCTATCTCTCTTTCTAACTTTCACAAGCCGGACGTAAGAAAACATACTAATTTGCTTGATTACTCTCGAGAATTTTAAGAGAGAGGAGACGAGCAAAGTTGGCAACAAATTTTTGAAATCTATTAAAAAAGTTTCAAGTTGAAGGAAATGAGAATTTTGCCATTGGTCAGAGAAATCACTTGTCACTCTGCACTTCCTCCATTCTCTCTCTTTGACAGATGGAGCACAAAAGTCAAAATGTCAAAAAAGGTAGCAGAAAAAGAAGGAGTAGGTTGTTAAAGTAGTAGAAAAATATGTTGAACAACTTTTTTTTTGTCTACTTTTTGTAAGTAAAACTGAAGGTAAATTTTGTAGCGTCTGCTTTACAAATCAAGAGCGAAAGTCTTGTGTAAAAAGAGAAAATAACAAATGCAGTCAAGTTGTTGTTTTTTCAACTACTCAAAAAATAACTTGATTCTTATGATTTTGTTTTGTTTTTGACGTTCTTCTTGCTGCTCCTGTTTGCTCTTTATTGCTGCAACCAATGCTTCATAATATCAATTTGCAAGTGCTGAAGAGAAGAAGTGAGAAGAGCGACGCAGACAATTGTAAATCAATGTGAAAAAGCTTAAAGCTTGCTTTTGGTAAGCTTAGAAGAGATTGAAGGTGTCAGGCAGCAGATTAAAGAATTAAGCTTTAGCTTCAAGAAGAGAATCGAGATCGTAGCTGAACACTGGCTGGAAGTTAAGAGAGTCATATAAGAGTGACAGATGTACGAGGAAGAACCATCGATTGTATTGATTTGTTCTGTTTACTGTTTGCAATCATTATAAGAGTAAATATTTATTCAGCCCAATTATCTCAAATATGTAATAGCTGCTGCTCTTAAATGATTCACTGCTTAGCTCAAAGTGCTTATTAATTTTTAACGTTGTAGCAATTTATAATCCCTCATACTAAGTGCTAATAATTTATACATTTTGCCCAATTAGCCAACGTTTAGCTTAAATGATACTCTTTCCACCAGACTCTAAAACTCTCTTCTCCTCTCTTTTTGCTGATGTAGAAGCTTTCGGTAAGCTGCTTAAACTTTTGCCCTAACCAACACGAAGAGACAGCCACGATGACTTTGATCTCAAGGACCTCTTAATGCGCAGCTTTCCCTCTCTCACCCTTGTTTTTCTTGTTGTAAGGACAACCTTTGCCTATAAATTACTCAGCAGAAACATTTCGCCACGCTTATCAAAGATAATTTTAAGCCGCATTTAAAATGATTTCTTTGCCTTTATTTTTCAACACTGCAGCAACAACTTTTTTGTGTTGAGCTATGCGAATTTTTTGCTCTTTTTTTAATACCCTGCATTTAAGTGGTATGATGAATCAGTGTAAATGAATGTAACAGAAGGAAAGGTTTTAAATAATTCGATAATTCGATACAAATACGTTCACTTAACTCTTGCAGAGTATTTATATATTTTTTTAAATAGATAGATTACAGATTATATTTTTAAAAACACTTTTTAAATAGATCGCTTGCTTATGACAGGGTATTTGCTAGTCAATCAACTCGATCGACCTTAGCGCTGCTTTTGCTTTCTCTTTTTTTGATACATTTCCAGCCAAAATTTACGCTGACTGTGCGTTGTCTGGCAACGCTGCCAGCGAGGGGATAGCCAAACCAAAAAGTGCAAGTTGGCAATGCTGCATGAAGAGAATGAGAGGCAGTTGGATTGATGGAAGGAGCTGTGGTTGTTGGGGGTGTGGGTGGAATAAGCTCAACAGAAAAAGGGCGCCAGCAATGTTGACAGTCAGTGAACCCCTCTCTCCAAAAAGCGATGCTGCTTTTCTCCAGTGCTGCGCTTTTTGTCAATGCTAAGCTGCGCTGCGACGACGTCAACGGCGAATGAGCAGCAAAAGGGATAGAGCGGAGCAGCTGCTTGGACTTTTGTGCAAATATTTGATATGAACACAAAAATGGACTCAGAGAGCAGCAGCTCATTTTTGGCTGGACAACGTCAAAGAGACAGAGCAAAAAGGGAGGTGAAGATAGAGATGATTTTTAGAAGGGGTGGGGGGAGCTTTAACAGTCTGGAACTCGTGTGTAATTAAGCAAAAATGTAAAATTGTTTTTGTCGTTGTTGTTGTTGCTGTTGTTGTCTTAATAATTGCTTGTAAATAGATCAAAGTTGGCATTTGTTTGGCTTTTGGAAAGAAGCGGAAGAAGTGGGGGAGGGAGTAGGCTAAGAGAGTATGGAGAATGAAGAGTAAATTGAAAGTCTGAGCGCTTTAGTTGGATTATGTTGACTAATTAGTGGTGCTTTGACATGCTCCATTGAATGAATGTCCTTCAACAAGGAGCGAGGGTAGTTTCATACTATAGTGTAGGTTTAGGGGTAGCTCAGAGTCCTCCTTGGACCATTATCTCTGTCAGGCATTATTAATTATTGGCTTGGGACTGATGGCCTTAAAGGGTCAACAAAAAAGGGTTTCAAGCCAAAGGACATGTCAATCTGTATTAAATTGAGTTTGGGGTTTCAAGTCTAGCATATAATTTGCAAAAAACGCCAAGAAATTGAAAAGCCAAATGAAAGCTGGATTAATCCTCGAGTGTCCCCATTTCCTTTCATACACAAAATATTTTTGGGTACGATTTTTATTTTAAGTAATAATCTGCTTTAAAAAGGGTAAAATTTTTTGAATAGGTCGCATAAAATAAAAGATTTTATTGACAAATTTTAACACACAAATAAAAAATAACAATTCAGCAACATTATAAAAATAAAGGATTCCCAAACAAGCAGATAAGTCACAAAGGAACAAAGCGGCCAGAGGAATACTTATATGAATTACAATAAAATAAAAATAATTTGAGCACAAAAAAATGAAAGCCAAAAAGGCCAAAAGGACAAGCGACCACAATGAAATGAATGAAAATACAAATTCAGAGTTGACTTTTATTTTTCAACTGATTTTCTTTTTTCCTTTTTTTTTTTTTGCATAAGGCACATGTGGAGCACCTTTTCACACACACACACACTCTCTCTCTCTGCAGATAGAGTTGGCCGTGTCCTGAAAAAAGTAACGGAATTTCGCATATATAGGCGCGCAGTGACTGCGGCTCAAAAATCCCAAAAACGCAGCCGCAGTTCTGCTGAATCCAGCGCCAAAAAAAAAAAAATATATAAAAAGTGTCAACAACAAAAAGCAAAGAAAGTAAGCAATTTATTTTTAAGATGTGGCAACACTGGCATACCCTTAATTGGATGGTATATATATATAGGTATATGGTTATTATTTGTTATTATTCTTTCATTATGAATATTCACTTTTACTTGCGAATAAATAAAAGAATATTTACAAGTTTATAAACAAATAAATAAATAAATACACAAAATACAGAAATACTATATTTTATTCAATTTATAATATACTAAAAATATATATTGCAGAAAATGATAAACAATAATTTAACTCCTTTTATCAATAAAGTCTGGGCCCTTTTCGATTAAGGCTTAAAAAACCTTTTGTATAACAAAAACAAAAATTGAAATCCTTCTAAATCGGAAAAAAGCAAACTGATGGCAATCTTAATATTCCCCAGCACAAAAGGGTATTACCAAAAAAATAAAAAACTGAAACGGTTGCCAAAAAACAAAGAAAATAAAAACAAAAAAATTCGCTTAAACTTCTTTCGCTGGCTAAAGAATTTATTGATTCATTTTGAAAAACCAACGACAAGGACGAGGAGGACAATGACAACGTTGGACCCCAGGACGCGACTCGGGAGCACTTTCAGCACAACAGCCGGTGGGTGCAGGGGGTGGGGGAGGAGCAGAGGCACAGGGGCAAAGGAAAATGATTTGCATGGCTGCCGCTTTGCGGAGCCCCAAAAGTAAAATCTGCCCGTATCCAGTCAGTGTGTGTAAAATTGAATCAAATGGTTTTCACACATACTACAAATATAAATAAATATATATATTTTACATACATATATGTATACATATATATTTTGATTAATGCATAAGAAAAACGAGGAAAATTATAAATGAAAATTCCAATGCGACTCGTTGAAATTGTCGCCACTTTTGCGCAAATTGTTGTTTGCCTGGCGAAATGCAAACAGGAGCAGAGTTGCCACCCCGCACGCTGTTTGCACTACCAGAGTATCCTTTAGCATTCGCTGCAACTGAAGCAGACATTTTGTAATATTTCAGACGGTTGCTTCAAGCTGCAACAATTGGTGGCAGCCATAAGCAACTCTGACTCTGGCGTTGCCATGTCGACTTTAATATTTTAATGAATGGCAACTTGATAGTTTGTCGACACTGTCGATAATTATAAAAATATAAGATACGATAAGCCAAAATTAATAAAACAATAATTCAGCAATACACAAAAACCAGAAATTGCATTTAAATTACTTTATTGAATTATGGAAGGGAAAAATTTATTTCAAATTCTTGTTAATATTTAACATATAAATAAATTTGTTAAAAATTATCAGATTTTTTAAAAACCACGGATAACAGTTTTAATTTTAGAATAATACTGAATTTAATCGTATGTTAAAATTAATGCTTAATAAGCGCTTTTGGCAATTTTTTTTATTATTAAGATTTTAAATTCAGGTAAATCTGGATTACCTTGTCAAAATTGTAACTTTCCTGGTTGAAACTGGTCTGTTTTTCAAACACCTGTGCTTCTTAATCTATATTTAATCTATTGAATAATACTGCATTCAAGGATGAAAACGCGATGATATCAAGTTAAAATTCTGTTACTCTGACAGAAGGGATCCAAATTTGCAAAAACCCAAGCCTTTTCTAAATTTAAAATTAAACTCTCGCTTCAGTTTTGAATTCCAAATACCAAAATTCTAACTTTCAAAATCCAAATTGCTGGTACAAATTACGTAACTCTAAAAAGTTTCGACTTAAGTACAAAATGTAGGCATACTAAATATGTCAAAACTTAAGTTATGTTTACCGACTTTTTAAGCTGCCTTTTGAAAGTTAAAGTTAAAAGCCTCTTAGAGGCACTCCTGGCAACTCTAGGCATGTCTAGACACAATTACCACACACAACACACACCACACACACACACACACACCAAGCCATTCTAAATGGTATTTTTAAGCACATTACGCGAGTGCCACACCCACTGCCCGCCCCCCTCAATACAAACCCCCCTCCCTCAGCAACTTGAAACTCACAACTCCAATTTCTGGGTCGCTTGGGGCCCATTACCAAAAATGGTGACAACACTGGCAAGAAGATGAAGCATTATAAATTCAGTTTAAATTGTGTGTGTGTGTGTTTTTGTTGTGGCATGCGGGAGACATTTGTATAATTTGTTGTGTCGACTACATTTTTATGATTTTGTCAACTCGGCAAACACGAAACGAGCTGCGAAAGGATAACAAACAACAGCCAAAGAACAACAAAAACAAAAACAACAACAATACAATACAAACCAACAACCCACAAAGGCGACCAACGATAATCATTATAATGGGCATTTGGCAACGACGCCCCAGGGACACCCTCCTCTGACCTGCCCACCTCTTGCCACTCCCAAAAAAAAACCCCCCAAAAAAGAAAACCCGTTTCAGTATCTAATTGTCCAAGAAAAACAAAAAAAAAGGCCGCTTGTCGAGTTAAGAAAGACACTGCTTGTGGCAGGTGCAACGCTGCCTGCGGCAGGCATTTATATTGATAAGCTGAAGAAGGAAGCGTCCAATCTACGTGGTTGCCACCCAGAGGCAAGTATCAAAGGCAAGCATCTTTTAATAAGCTGGGGAATTTTGGGCTTATTGAAAAATCTGTAATTGATGGATAAGAAGTTGTGGATGTGATGAAAGAATTTAAGAGGAATTTAAATCGTTTTAAAAGTTCTTCTTTGATTGTAATATAAACAAATAATCTAAACTCTAGTTGGCTAAGAAGTAATATTCAAATGATTTAATTATTATAATTAATTAAGTATAATTTCTTAATCTAATCGGCATTCAAAAATCATCAGCATTCGACAACTATATCATATAGTTATCATACCAAGAAGCTTGATCTTTTAAATAATTTGAATGTAAACATTCGATTAAGATTTATAATTTATTTATTATCGATTTATAAAATAATAAATATAAAATATATAAACAATAATCAAGAAAAGTATCACATTTAATAAGATTGCTAGAATTAATTTGTGTGATGGATGTAAATTAAAACAACATGAAACACCACATTTCCCGTTGTTTGCAGATCAAAGAAAAATAAATACATCTTTTTTTTTGAGTGTTTGCTGCATTCAAATATTGTCGCAAAGCTTGTCAACAATAAATACTCTAATTGATTTGCCCAAAGAGAGAGAGTGAGAGAGAGAGAGACACTCGGCAGGCAAGCGATAAATAATGATGTAGAGTAAGTACTCATCAGCTAACAACTCTCACACTTACAGTTATATATTTTTTATAACGGCAACGCTTTGCCTGCTGTGAGAGAAGAAATCACGCACGCACACTTATGCAAACACACGCACACGCACAGAATAAATGTTGAAGACATCAAAGCTCAACGCTCAACTGTCTAACTCCTCTCTCTCCGTGTCTCTCTCTCTCTCTCTCTCTCTCTGCTGCACAACTAACAGCGACAGATTTTTTTTTTTACGGCCTCTCGCCTAAAAATGACGCCCACGCATGTCACGTGTTTAATTATTTACGTGACTTGGCTGCGTTCACTTTTTTTTCGCTCTCCCTCTCCCTCGCTCTCATTGTCAGTTTTTGTGCGCTTGTTTTGTGTTTGACATGCGAATTTTGTCTAAATATTTATTGCCAGTTTGGATTGTGTGTGTGTGGTGTGTGTTTGTGTATGGTGTGTGTTTGTGTGTGGTGTGTGTTTGTGTGTGACTTTTACGACGCGTCGCTTTCTTTACGCTCAAAGCACAAAACTACGCGACGAGGCTGCCAACTTGTCTAAATACATCTCCCTTTAGAATGTTTTTCTTATTTTCTTTTTTTTTTCCTGTGTGTTGGCAACCAGGCGTTAAGACAACGTTTCTTACGTGGCTTTTGAGCTTGCAACAATTTGTGTTTTTTATTCGTTGCACTTGTGACAACATCGGATTGCTTCTGTGGCCTACATTTGGGCGACGTGTTGGAAAATGTTGTCAAATATAAGAGTCTAAATAGCTGACAGTGGCAAACAAAACTGGATAATGCAACTTTCGAATCAAGAACAAAGTAAAGAGTAGAGAAAAGCATTTATATGCAGATATATTTAAGTGATGTTTATATCGCTGGGAAATATATAAATTATATAAAATAAATAAATAAATATCATATGACACTCTCTTAGCCCAAATTGAATTAAACTAGGCCAACCAGTCGCATAATAATCTAGCTATAATATGCTACCCCTAGTTAATGTTTGCTTTAGGTATTTTTCTTTATAAGCTAGTTGCAAAGTACACAACAAATTTAATCCCTAAAAAATATATTCAAAATATGGTGTATGTTTATTATTTGCTCTTTACTTTGTTTACTCTGCTCAGCTCAGCTAATTAATTTAATTTTTTTGTGTTTGCCTGTTGTTCACTCAATTAATGAAATTTGATCAAGTCGGTTTACTCCCCAACCCCCTCTCTCTCTTTCTTTCACTCTCTCTTCATTTCCGGAACATTGTGTTTTGTCTGTTTACGCATGTTAATCAGGCGTGTTGGCAACCCTGCTGAAAAAGGCAAGGACTCAGACAAATTTGTTTTTATACTATTATACCAGAATGGTAATAATAGTATATTGGTTTTGTGCAATGTCCGTCATGCTGTCTGTCCGTCTGTATGAACGCGCGTTCCTCCGACACCCTTAGAGATAGAGACTTGAAACTTGGAATGTATACTGGAAAGTACCCTCAAAAGTTAAAGTGTCTTGGGTTTGGACCTACGTCCACTAGGGAGCTAGAAAATCGCGAAAATCGATTTTAGCAAATCGATAAATCCCCATATCTCTTACAATTTAATGAATACAGTCACCAAATTTGGTTGGTAGGTTGTTGGCGAGGTCCTTGAAAGATCGGCATATGCCACGCCCACCTCCGACGCCCCCTTCACCCCAGCCCCTAAAATTTTCAAATGGCTATATCTTCCGCAGTTTTTGAGTAAGGAACGTCAAATTTGGTAGGTATATTACTGGTAGTCGCCTTTAAGAACCGATAACAAATTTGTGGTGCCACGCCCACACCTGCGCCTATAATCGACAATTCCGATTATTAATCGATAACACCGTATATCTCCGAACATTTTAAAGATAGAGTATCCAAACTTGGAAGGTAATTTGCTGGTAACCTCCTTCAAAGATTGGCATACCAATTTTTGGACCACGCCCACATCCGCCGCCCCCAGGAACTTCGTCCCTAGAAATTTACAATGCGCATATCTGCCGTAATTTGCAAGCTAGAGTCGCAAAATTTTGCAGGTATGTTACTGGTGACTCCCCCAACGATCGGTAAAAAAAATTGGATGGCCACGCCCACTCCACCTACCTGAACCGATACACCTGTTGGTGTAAATCGATAAACCCTTATATCTCACGCAATCTGAAAACTTAAGTCACTAAATTTTAAAGGTATATTGCTAGTAACACCCTTCATAAATGTGGAAAAAAAATTTTGGACCACGCCCACTCCCGCCTACAAAAATCGATAAATGCCTGTATCTCCCGCAATTTAAGAGCTACAGTTACCAAACTTAGAAGGTATACTACTAAGATCGAACTCCAAAATTTTTTGGGCCACGCCCACTCCCGCCCCCGATAACGATAAACGATTAACTGTACACAAATTAAGGTATAATAGTATTCCGCTGTCGGTTACGTCCGACTGCAACGTTCTATCTTGTTTATTTTTGTTGCTCTTATTTAACCCCAACAATTCACACACATGTGTGTGTGGTGTGTGTGTGTGTGTCTGTGGTGTGTGTGTGTGGTGTGTGTGGTGTGTGTTTGTTTGAGTGTCTCGTGTGTAAGCCTAAAAGCTGCTTAAATTTTTAATGACTTTGCTTGTGTTTTTAATTGTGTGCGTGGCAAATTTCTGCATAAGTATCGCTATCTCTGTCATTCTCTCTCTGTCTTTCTCCCTCTTTATACTTACTCATTAAATACGTCTGTCTGTGTCTGTATTTGTGTCTGCGGATTTTGTGTCTGCTTTAAGCGTTCCACGTTTTGTGGCAAGCATAATTTTAATTGTGCCTTTGCGTAACTTTGTAACTTTCTTGAAAAGAGCTAAGGGAATGGGAAG
This sequence comes from Drosophila kambysellisi, assembly GCA_035042185.1. Taxonomy (NCBI): domain Eukaryota; kingdom Metazoa; phylum Arthropoda; class Insecta; order Diptera; family Drosophilidae; genus Drosophila; species Drosophila kambysellisi. Next base: position 1,089,019 of record JAWNLS010000417.1, read on the forward strand.
GGAAAAAGTATGCCTTACATTTCTTAAGTCTTTGCGCTTATAATTAATCATTGATCGGCATAATTAGAAAGCAAATTTCTAATCAATTTAATCAATTAAGCAAACGTGGAAGTTGCAAGAGTTTTAAATACTTTGCGGTCGTAAAATTATATTTGGATTAGTGACAGAAGAGCTAAAAATACTTGGGAATACGGGTAAAAATTAACTTTAATAAATGGACCGATTGTGCCTATGAAGCATATAGAAAATAATCGATAGATTAGATACAAAATAGTAATCATGTAAGAGAAATCTTAATTGTTCTTTTTAAATGGATGGATACATTCCAAGTTTTCTTTATCGTCTCGGTTAGCAGATCAAGAATATATATACGTTATGGGGTTGAAGATGTCTCCTTTTAATGCTGATATTTTATATTATTATAAGCTTTGTAAAAATATCCTCTGCAATAATATTTAATTATATTTTTTTATTTTCGCAACACTCATTGACAATTCAGATTCAGACTGACACACACAAAAACACTCACACTCACAGAAACACACACATACACACACATACACACACTCACACACACACACACACAGATATCCCAGGCAAGTTTATTGTTTGGACATGTCAAATGCATATGAAAATGTTCATATCAAATGTTTCGACATGCAGCATGCCCCACCCCCTCCCCCCACAATAGCATTTCCCCTTTGCGTATGTCACTCAATCTATTTACACGCCTTTTTTAATTACGAAAAAATATTGTTGATGCACAGCACAATTTATTGTTTTATTTTGTTGGTTGCATAAAAAATGCGCTCTCAAAATGGAAGTTATGAAAAATTCAATGCAAAAAACTGAGCGAGCAGCAAAATTTAAAATATGCAGCGCTTTATGACACGCAGCCAGTGTCGCCTCCAACACTCCACCCACTCCAACAATCCTCCTCGTGCCCCGTGCGGCATCCGGTGGCATTATGGTGGCTCAAATGCGATTGACATGCGAAAGCATCAAACGACGCGAATACACCAAAAACAATTTACCATTTACCATTCAACCTCCACAGAGAAAAAACTACAATCAACACATAAATTGTTTGCCGGCTTTTCTTTTTTTTGGTAGGATTTTGGTTTGTATTTATTACTGAAAGTCAATGAAAATTGTTAAAAGGGGTATTATGAACATGGGCTGTAGAAAGAACTCATTAGGAATATATATTCTTGATCAGCATAAAAAAACAGATTTAAATATAATAATATTAATATTTAGAGACTTTTAAATTTGGAATACAAATTCTTATTCACAATTAAGCAGTTCAAGTTTATTTCATGTTATCGATAACGATAACAGATATCGTTATTAATCGATTTCTGTAAATAAGTAGACATTCAATTTGTTTATAATTGTTTTTATTGTTGATCGACAAACACAGTTTTTCTCAAGCAAAATATATTTTCATAACCAATTTTTTAGCTGACTGCAGGGTATCTTATAGTCGTGCTCTTTCAACTGTTGAACATTCATGCTTGCTTTATTTATTCAATTGTTTGCTAATGCATAAAGAAATGACCCATATTTATGTATTTATATTAAATATACATATTTGTATTTTACGTTTGCTTAACCCGTTTGCCAAAGTGAAAACCTCTTTGCATGAATAAAACAAACTTTTTATTTGCCTTGACTCACACACACACACATACAGGCACACCTGAATAAATACACACACACACACACACATCTATTTTTTATGTCATTGTGGAATACTTTTGCTCACTTTTACATGCGATTTATCAAATTTAATATGGCTACAATTCTAGCTGGCAACAATTGAAGTTGCACGAATTTATGCAACAATCTATGGGGCGACAGTTCAATTCGTTGTATCAATTTTGCTGCTTCTGTTGTAAAATACCCTGTAATCATTAATTTGATAGGGTATGATAGCCATAATGTATAAAATGGATTAAAAAACCTTATCGTCTTCCTATCTGCCATTGCACAAACTGATTTTAAGCTACAGTCTGCACACTCTACAGCTAACCTATTAAAGGGGTATCTTCAGCTCATGTACTCTCTTAAGTCTTGGCCATTCTTTAACTATGTTGTACACATATTTTTTATTACGATATTACGGATACGACGCTTGGGCTGCAGGCAATGAAAATGTTGGCAAAAAACTGGCAACAAGGTGAGCGATAAAAGCTTTCCCACAATATCTGAATCGCACTCTTTGTGTGTGTGTGTGTTTGTGTGTGATGGTGTGTGTGTGAGTGACACACTTATTGATGTAATAACATGTACATTAAATATTTATTGTATTGGCAGACGACATGGCACTTTCTTTCTTTTCTTTATATATATATTTATATATATACACGTATGTATGTGTGTAGGTGCAGATGGAGGGGCGGGCAGCTGAGGGGACGGAAGATTGCTTTGGGCATCCACGTTGGAAAGGGGGAAATGTGTGTTGCCGAAAGTGTGTCATCATGGCAGCAATTTCCTTGTCTACGTTGTCTACGACTCTGTGTCTTTGCTCTGAGTGTGTGTGTGTGGAGTGCTGTGGAGTCCCGGAAAGGATGTGGCAAGTAAAGTTGTGAGTGGTAAACATGAGCAACTTAACGAGAAACAGAATTTTGGACAGTTGAAAATAGAGACTAAAATAAGGAGAAACTTTGAGTAGATCAAATGAAATAAAGCAGCAGTCAAAACTTTTTTAAATGGGAAGTAGAAAGTTGCAAGCAAAGAGAAAGATGGATTTAATGAGGATCTGAGTCAAAAAGAGACACGAATAAGTGAGAGAAAGAGTGAAAGAGAAAGAGACACGAATAAGAGAGAGAGCGAGAAAGAGACAGAGACAAAGAGGAATAGACAGAGTGAGAGAAAGAAAGACAGAGAGAGACGCAGGAAGATATAGACAGAGATGAACACATAATTGCTGAAATAGAGAGAGAGGATCAAAACGAGAAAAGGGCGTCATAGAAAGAGAGAGAGAAAGAGAGAGAATAAAAAGCAGAGAAAGAGTTCGAGCAAGTGACAGTGATAAAGAGTCAGAGATTTGGGCTCTTGCCTTGCAAATCAAAAAATTCCAAAAACTACCACAAATCGTCGTAATAAAAATGCTGTAGCCGAAAGCGCTCGACTTATGAATGCCATGAATTCAAATTATTGTCTATAAGTAATTTATAAAATGCTGTGCATTTTGGCAATGAATATATGAATATCTGAATGACTTTTAATCTTTTTGACATATTTAGAAATGCAGGCCAGTTATCCATCCTCGATTAGAGATATCTCTCTAAGTTTTTATTGCATTCGATCTGCTTATGGTAAATGAGACTTTAGAGAGGAATAGTCTCTGAATTCTCCGAGCTCGACTTCTTCATACAGACGAACAGAGATACTTGACTTAAAGCCGATGAAGAGTTTTTATTTTATTGGGGTGTAGATGCTAATTTTTGACTGCAATATAGTTATACTCTACCCCAACTTTATTATACTCTATTTAGACAGTTTCCAAGAGATCGACGAATAATAAATATTTATTCTTTGGCAAAAATGCACATTTCACATCAATGAAAACTTTTCATTGTGTTGCATTCTCAACTTGCTTTTGTCTCTTAGCAACAACTGTTTTCCTCTTAATTATTTTATGAAAATGGTTTTTGTTCAACTTACCTACAAATTGCAGCAGTACACACATATGAAAAGAGATGGAAAATAATGGAAAATGCATTAGCTTTATGCGAATTTAAACTCAATTTCATAACAATAAGCAAAGCAGCAACTGCAAACCAAATGTGTAATTAATTATTAACAAGAGGGGAAAATGCACACGAACACAAGAGTAGTTCAGATTAAAGAGGGTGAAAATTCAGTTTTTGTTTGGGGGTTTCACAAAAAATGCACAACACAAATAATTCGTCTGTAATTAAAATGGTCAACAAGCAGCAAAGCAAAAATAGCAACTGCTGATTATACAAAAAAAAAAAAAAGAAGAAAATTGTTAAACTTTGGCAGCAACAACAATTAGAGACCAGCTCCTGCTTGGTTTAACCACAAATAAAATGGCTGGCAAATTGCAGCTGAGTGGGGGGTAGTAGCTGTAGGTGTAGGGGTTGTGGGGTGGGTTTCTCAACTGAGGTGAGTTACAAGTGAAATTATGTGCTTGTTTTGGGTTTTGCGTAGACGCCGCCGCCGCCAGCAATTTAAACGCCTCTTAACCCAAAACAACTCCATAACTTTTTTCGCACAGCCAGCGCGTAATGTTTTATTTATTGTTGTTGTTCCTTTTGTTGCAGAGCAGCTCGTTTTAACTTTGTTTAAACAACATTTGTTTGTTGCTGTTGCTCTTGCTGTTGCCTGCTGCCTGACTGTGTTTCTCTTGTGTTTGTTTGCCTTGTGAATATGCGAGTATTTGCCTTAACGCCGTCGCCTGTCGAATTATATTTTATAAGCCTTGCTAAAAGAAATGTAGCGCAAGTGTGAGCGACTAATAGATACTCAGCAAATGTAATACTCTATAATAGACAGAGCTATGCTACACTTATAGGTACCCAGTTAATGTTGTTTATCATTTAATTATCAATTAGTCGCTTTGTATTAGTCATATTTGATCTTTCACAAAATACCTCCTTGAAATTATTATTATTCTTCTGCACTGAACGAAATAAAAATATCATTTAAATCTTTCAGATTTTCTATCGACAAAAAATAAGAGATCTTTAAAAGCTATGCCTTTTTGTAAATATCAAAGATTATCTAGATTAAAATTTTGAAACGATTTTTGCTCAAAATTCAATAAAAAATTTAATCTTCTAAAAATGTACAAGGTTGCTATAAAAAGAAACTAGTGGGAATTATCGATAATTAAGAAATCGATAAATGATACAAACGATTAGGAATAGTATTAAGTTGAGAACAATAATTAAATATATCAAATAATGATCACTCATTATAATCTCTATATTATTATTAACAAGGTCCCAAACCGAATCGGTTATAGGTTCCATTTAAGATATATAAACTGCAAAGATTCCGTTAAAGTTTATAAATTGGTTGAAAGATTCTTTCCATATTCGTTTGCGTTAACTGGTTCTTTAAGTTAAGGATTGACACCCATTAAATAACAAAGAGTCAATGTTTAGAAAAGTTGCCCACGCCAAACAGCAATCAGTGCTAAGTCGCATATACCCTGCCGCTAAGCAGACTTTGCAGGGTATTTGCAAACTTTGCTACCAGACATTTTTTATGCGCTCTCGCCTAAAAGCGTGCTACAAAATGCGCTCCAGACGCGACTAGTGTTTGTGTGTGTGTATTATATATATGTATATATGTGTGTGTGTGTGACTCCATGCTTCTATGCGGTTTTGGTCACAGGTGCCACTTATGTGCCACAATGACAACAACAACAACGGCAACAGTAAAGGTTGCGCTTTTTGCGGCAACAGCCGCAGTCGCTGCCGCAGCAGCAGCAGTGGCAGCAGTAGCAGCAGTCGCCGCCGCTTATTATAACGGTGCCCCCAACGCTTTTTATTACTTCCAGCCAGCCAGCAGCAAATGAAAAGTTTTTTATACTTGTGCGCTGCGAGACGGGTACCCAAGGATTCCAAGGATTCAAGCGCCAGACGGCGACGCTTTTAAGCATCTTAAAAAAAAGCAGAGAAAGAGAGAGAGAGACGGAGAGAGAGGGTGTGGGGAGTTGGTGTCGTGTGGTCTTTGTCTGCCGCCGGCTAAAGTTGTTTTCGCAGGCGCTTTAATAATTCATCTAGCACTATTTATGTGACAGGTGATAGCAGCAGAAGGTCCTCGGCCCGCCGGACAGTCCGGCGGCATTTCTCGGTATGCTGCTCTCTCCCTCCCTCCCTCTCTCTCTATCTCTCTCTGTCTTTCTCTTGTTTTTTGTCTAGACAAGGCGAGTTAAGCTGAATAATTGCCGCATAGCCTTTACGTGTGTGTGTGTGTTTCGAGGTCCTTTTGCGGCATAGCCTTGGCAAAGACACAGCTTGAAAGGGGATGTTGCAGATAAAGTGGCGTAAAGATATATGCAAATTAGTATCTTTGGGGGCTCTAAATGTTGACCCTTATTATTATTATTATTATTGAAAATACGCATAAAATTTTCTTACAATTCAATTTTAATAGATAAAAGGTTTTGTGAAAGTTTTTGCGAAGATTTACGACACAAGGTTTGCCGCCTTTTGTTGCAAGTGCTCTTTTGCTAGACTCTCAACTTTTCAAAGATTTTCAACTTTGCGGACAAAACAAAATGAATTTCCACTTTGAATTTCTATTTTTTATATTCCAGATTTAACCTGCATTCAAAATTGATGTACTTCTGTGGTCGGCAAATGAGTTCAGTTTTAAAAAGTTAAGACATTTCTAAGAAGTTTACAAAATTTTGCATTTCATAAAAATATTTATGCTTTTTTTTATTATTCAATAAACAATTTTAAATGGAGAATTTCTGGCGAGTTCTTAAAATTCCCTCAGAAGACTTTAATCTAGCTTAGCTTTGTACAAAATTAAATTAAGTTGTTGTTTAGGATTTTTTTATATCTTTAATTTATTCACTAGAACTATTCAAATTTTCGTTAAAAATAGCTGACAATAATTTTGAAGATATTAAAAAGGAAAAGTTTTTATAAAGCTTACTTCTTTTAATATTAAATATTAATGACTGATGGATTTGCTATCAATGGGAAAAGCTTGACTCCTCTAATGATTTTTTGCGGCTTAAGATTTTTTTTTTTTTGGTTAACTTAAACCTTGCGTCATTTACTTTTTAATCCCTCATTCCTTCTCTTTTATTTTGATATCTCTATCTCTCTCTCTCTCTCTCTCTTTATATATATATTTATCTGCGTTACGTTGGCATTTCGCATTGAATATTCAAAGAGCTTCGCAGCGGGAACTAACCCAATCAAGTGCTCATTAATTTCTGCTGCCATAAAATCCTGCTGCTCCTCCTCTGAGCCAGCAACTCTCGAACAGAGACGCAAGTTTGATGAAGCACCACAAAAATGTTGCTCATATGCAAATTGAAGGCACTGCCCCGAAGATAAAAAGCTGCTTTGCCTCCTCTCTGCACAGCTCAACTTCCCCCCTTGTTGAAAATTCTTTTGTGGCTTTTCTCCCTCTCTTTCTGTCTGCCGACACCTTCCTCCCTCCCTCACACTCTCTTTCGTTCATTGCCGCTTCATTAGAGGCGCTGTGTGTTTTGCAGACTCCATCAACAGGCTCTGTTGGCCAACAACAAAAATTGTGTTGCAAGGATATGTTAGTTAATGTTATGATGCCACATTTAAGGCAATGGCTGACGACGTTGCCTAATTTTTGAGTAACAACAGCGGCAACAACAACAGCAGCAACAACGAGCATTTTCCTTTTTCCAGCTTCGCTTTTCTTCGCTCTGGCAAATGCTTAAACTGTCGTTTAGTTAATGATGTAGCATGTTGTAGTTGCTGTCTGGGCTTCATCTTCATCTCGGAGGCTGCATGCCTCATCTGACACAATTTCCACTTTCTTTGACGTAGCAGCAGCAGCAGCTTGCCACTGGCAACAACAACAACAACAACAACTGTGTTAAAAAAAAGATTCGCAGGAAAAACTGAGAGCCGCCAGCATTTTTTGTAGCTGTTGTTTTCTTGCCCGCTTTCTGGCGACTCTCAACACTATTTGTTTTCCAGTGCGAATGATGAGTTTTTCCTCTCTTTTCAAATTTTACTTTTTAATTTTGTCAAGTGTATCTTTGTATGCGGTTATTTGCATTTTGGCGGCCACGTGTTTACAACATATGCCGCAAGGATATGTGCCAAAAAAAATTATGGCAACGGCATGAAAATAATTAAATATGCTGCATAAAATTTAATAAACAAAAATAAAATAATAAAATTCTTTAAACTGTAAAAGTATCTTTAGTAAAATCTATCTTTAAGAAAATCTGAACGTTGTGAGTTGGGCTCTTTGATAATCTGTGATTTGCCTAAGCTAGCTGCTCTATTTTGTATTAAAATTTAATCTTTTGAGACAAGAAGCCACAAATATTTTGTCAATATTAAATTTATTGTGCATTTTATGATACTAAAAAAAAACAATAAACAATTCCTTCGAGGCATTTAAATATTTGAACTCAATACTCTGAGGCGAAGCCAATGCAAAACAATCAAATGAAATATTCAGTTTTTATGGCTCAAATTTAAAGCAATCAACAACAACATAAGAGTGAGAGAGAGAGAGTGAGAGATAGAGAGAGGGAGATGGCTACTAGAAATGTACATTTAAATAGCTTGTAGCGCTTGAGGCAACAATGCAATGCAGAATGCTACAATTGGCAGAAGGCAACACAAACGGGCCACAAAACGACAAGCGGCAGAGAAAAGTCGGAACATTTTAATTGTCACATTTCGAGGACCGCAAAACACATGAGACAACAGACAAGAGACAAGAGACAAGAGACAAACCTCAGCTGCCTACAGGAGTCAAGAGACGGCAGCATTCAGCAGCGCCTAATTTTGTGCCACACACAATTTATGAAAGAGAGAGAGAGAGGGAGAGAGGGGGTAAAAAGGAAACGCCTAGTCAAATGTCTTTTGTGTCCTGTATTTGGTCCTTTTGCTAGGCACTTTTATGGTCATTTTAATTGTCGTCTCTGTTTAGAGGCTGCAGCTGTGATAAAATATTCTGCTTCCCTTCGACTCAGGAGCCTTTGCAAATTAGTTTCATTGATGTCCACCTGATCTAGGACTTCCACAAGACAAGCTCTCTCTCCCCTCTCACTCTCTTTCTGTCTGTCTCTTCATTTTTATGTGTATAATGTCTCTATTCTGTGGCAGCATCATTAAAAATTATGATTATGACGAGCGGGCAAACAATTAAAAGGCATCAAGTGCAGCAGCGCAACACAACAATGAAAATGCCACCAAGGACGAAGGACACACACACACACAGCTGATGATAATGATGAGGAAACAAAGAAGAAAGCAACAACAATGGCTACACAACAAAATTACACACACACACACTCGCACACACACAGAGGCACACTCAAAGTGAATTTTTGCCAAATTGAATGCATGTCCTTGCGTTGCTCCTGCTGTCCAACAATGAATAGCAAAATAAAGAGGCCACGCCCACACACACACACACACAACAATTAACAAAACGGAGGAAGCACATGATTATGATTACGAGTCCTTCCCCCCAACCCCCTTTCGTCCTCGTCATTGTTTGCTTGCTTCGTCTTTCTTGGCAAAGTTCACTTCAAATATGGCAACTCAGTTGTTTTAATTGTTGTTGCGGCTGCACTTTCTATGCATGTGTGTGTGTGTGTCTCTGTGTGTGCGTGTGTCTGTGTGTGTAGTTGTAATTATGCTTTTTATTATTGTTGTTCTTTTTTCGTTTTTTTTTTCTGTGTAGTTGTTGCTTGATAGTCGTGTCCTGGCTGCTTGTTTGAGCCTGTTGATTACGACGACTGCAGTGCAACGGAGCATTTAAACCACTCCATTCCCTTTGTGAATTCTCATTAAATGCAACTCCACAACGATTAGTTTAGTTGCTACTGTTGCATTAATTGACGAGACTCTCAAATGGGGAGCAGCAAATGATTACAAAAGGTTTTCTGTAAATACTCTTCATGAGAATTGACAATTGAACTCATTGAACTCGTGTTCTTAAGTACACTAGAAAAAATTATGAAGTATGAGTTGGGTGATTTAAAATAGCCACAATAAAAATAGATATTTCCAGAATACACTTAAGAAAGCTTTGTTTAATATAGTTTGACTATATAAATTAAAAAAAAAAATAATAATAAAGAAAAATAGTCTCGCGTCTGACGACAGTTTGGCTTCACTTATCTTCAATCTTCAAACTTTTCCACAAATATTTTCTGCTTGTTTTTCATTAAATGTTTAATTCTACATTCAGTCAACTTTAAGTAAGTTCCATAAAAATTAAATATTAATATTGATTATTGCATTATATCATTAATCTCATTAATCTCATGTTTAGTCAAAAGTTGACTTTGCTAATTACTCAATATTTTGCAATACTTTGTTTACACTTTTAAAGTTGACTAAAAACTCATTTTCTCATTTTGCCATAAAAAAAGTAAAACTAGTTTAATTAACACTTTATGCAATTTATTTGGGTTAGCTGGCACAACACAAATACGCACACTCACCCACACACACAAACACACACACACACACACAGTAAGAGTTGCCATGCCTAAATGCATTTGAAAGGGTTTCTTTTTCATTTCGGTTTTCACAGCAGCATTATGAAAAGCAAACTTTTCAGTTTCTTTTTTTTTTTTGAAAGCCTCAAATAATTTTTATATTCTCTTTTTATGCTCTTTGCGTGTAAAATGTAATTAAAGCGCTGCATACTTTAGAGTTGTGCAACGGGGCTTCCCCCACAAAATGATGCCACACACACACACACACAAATACAAATATGCAAGTACCAGGCCAAGTAATTTCTATAGAGCGCTGACGAGAGCGAGAGAGAGAGAAAGAGATATAGAGGGAGAGGGAGAGAGCACAGCTGCAATATGTGCAAATTTGCTGGCTTGTGGGTTTTGGCTGAACGTTGAAGGAGATAACATAAAATGTGGCTAGAAGTGGTTATACGCTATCTGCCTTTACCTATCCCCAAGGGTGGTCTATCTGCCACATAATACCCACTTGCCCCAACCCAAACCCTTCCCCTATATCTAAATGTGTTTGAGTTTTACTTTTCAATGCGCCCTTCCTCTGCTAAAAACCAACAGCAAAAAAATATATATATTTATATATATATATATGTACATATATATGTCAAGAGAGAACTTCTCTCGCACTCGCGTAATTAGGGAACTTGCCACGCACTTGACTCGCTTATGTGTGTGTGTGTTGTGCAACGAGGTGGGGGGTTGGTGCAACTTGTAGGGAGCGAATAGATCAACATGCGGCAAACTTAAACACAAGTCTGAGAATGTCTCCTCTAATGTAGTGAAGGTGTTGTAGAAGAAAACTGGGTTAATCTTAAGTAAACAAAAAAGTCTTCGAAGAAAGATAAACCATTTTAAAACTTAGAGTATATAAAAAACAAATGTTATGTAACTTTATTAAAATAAGCATTAATTTTTTAAGTTAAAAGTTAGTATTTCTGAATTTAACTAATGCTATACTCTATATTTCAATGAAGTCTTAAAGCTATTTTACAATTCTTTTAATTATTTTGACACAAAAAATATAAATTTGTTGTTCTTTTGATTATTTTTCTGTCTAATAATTTTCGTGTAAAATTTGTTACTCATTCTCATTAATTTATTTTAATTAATTATTAGCAATCAGCTAAAAAATAGACAAATATGACAAGTAAATAAATTTTCTTTGAGGAATTTTGTGGAACATCGCGAACAAGTTTTACTTGCAATAAAAAGTAAAAGTTTTATGTTTATTTTTTGCGATTATCATAATTTTTGGGAAATTTACAACACTTACATCCATTCTAAAGTAGATTATGTAAGTAGCATCACAACACTAAATCTATCTTCCTTTGCTATTAAAATTGCTCTGCCAGAGTTTTAAGGACCTCCTCTCATAAAAGGGAACAAAGTAGAGCTGTTATTTTCCATTAAACGCTGCTGTTCAGCGGCAGCAACAAAAAAAAAAAAAAACCCCGAACAGCATAATTGATGCCTCCCGGGAGCTGCGATAAAAACAAATCAGCGAAGCACACACACAAACACACACACACACACGCACACACACACAATTCAATGGGGATGGGGTTGGCACATCAAGCGGAGCTTGCCCCCAAGTCAAGCCACGCCCCATAACGCAGCTGTCTCGACTGCCACACGCACACCCATGCATGTGTGTGTATATATTGTACATGTGTGTTTGTGTGTGTGTGCGAGTGTGTGTGCGTTGTTGGCAGCGTCGCTTAATATAATTCACACCATTAAACCAAGAGCTGTGGCATTTGCCCGGTTAGACATAAATTTTTATAGACAACACCCCTTTTTGGGTTGTGTGTGTGGCAGGGGCAGGAGTAGAGGTGTGTGTGTGTGTGTGCTTGATAGTAACAGCAGCAACCCCCAAAACAGAATATGTTAAGTGTGTGCATTTTTTTTTTTTTTTGCTCTTTTGGGCAGGGGCCAAGCGAGTCGGTCGCTTATCAGCGTTGTTTTGGCTTTTTAGACAGTTCATTTTTTCTGTTTTTTTTTATTATTATTTTGTTTTTTTTTTTTTTGGTATTTTTTGTGTAAATTTGCGTTAGCTTTTTATGCACAGAGAGAAATCTACCTTCGCAACCTCCCCAGAGCCGGCCTAAAGTGTGCGCTGCATGCATGTGTGGCAACCCCTTAGCCTTTTAGCTTATCAACGCGTTATGCCAAAGCACAAACACACACATACATGCCACACACACATGCCACACACACTACACACACACACAGCAGCGTCACAGCTTGAGTTTGAGTTGCCGCCTGTATCCCTAGATAGGTGTGTTCGGGATTTGCTCAGGGGCTGATGATTGTGGAGAGGGTGGAGTGGGTGGGTGGGTGGGGGTGTTGTGTGCTGAGGGGTTGCTTGCTATGTGCTACTTAGCCTAATGTAAACCGTGTGCATGCCTCGCTGCGCAGCGCTGGCAACAACAACAACAACACAAATAACAAGCGGAAGGTAAGTGCTGCAGCTGCTGAGAAGCTCGATAATGAACTATCCTATAAAACAAAAATAAAAATAAAAAAATAATGATAGTAAAAATTAACTACTTTTGTATTTTATTTTTTAAGAATTCATATTTATTTAATAAGTAGAAAACATTTGTTATTTGAATAAATTATGGAATCCCATCTCATATTTTAGTATCCTAATTTGTAATACAAAAAATCTCACTTCTAATATTGTTTTTTTTTTTTTTTTATACTATTATACCAGAATGGTAATAATAGTATATTGGTTTTGTGCAATGTCCGTCATGCTGTCTGTCCGTCTGTCCGTCTGTCCGTCTGTCCGTCTGTCTGTCTGTCCGTCTGTCCGTCTGTCCGTCTGTCCGTCTGTCCGTCTGTATGAACGCGCGTTCCTCCGACACCCTTAGAGATAGAGACTTGAAACTTGGAACGTATATTGGAAAGTACCCTCAAAAGTTAAAGTGTCTTGGGTTTGGACCTACGTCCACCAGGGAGCTAGAAAACCGCGATAATCGATTTTATCAAATCGATAAATCCACATATCTCTTACAATTTAATGGCTACAGTCACCAATTTTGGTTGGTAGGTTGTTGGCGAGGTCCTTGAAAGATTGGCATGTGCCACGCCCACCTCCGACGCCCCCATCACCCCCGCCCCTAAAATTTTCAAATGGCTATATTTTCCGCAGTTTTTGAGTAGGGAACGTCAAATTTGGTAGGTACATTACTGGTAGTCGCCTTTAAGAACCGATAACAAATTTGTGGTGCCACGCCCACACCTGCGCCTATAATCGACAATTCCGATTATTAATCGATAATTCCGTATATCTCCGAACTTTTTAAAGATAGAGTAACCAAACTTGGAAGGTAATTTGCTGGTAACCTCCTCCAAAGATTGGCATACCAATTTTTGGACCACGCCCACATCCGCCGCCCCCAGGAACTTCGTCCCTAAAAATTTAAAATGCGCATATCTGCCGTAATTTGCAAGCTAGAGTCGCAAAATTTTGCAGGTATGTTACTGGTAACACCCCCTAGGATCGATAAAAAAATTGGATGGCCACGCCCACTCCACCTCCCTAAACCGATACACCTGTTGGTGCAAATCGATAAACCTATATATCTCACGCAATTTGAAAACTTAAGTCACCAAATTTTGAAAGGTATATTGCTAGTAACAACCTTCATAAATGTAGAAAAAAAATTTTGGACCACGCCCACTCCCGCCCACAAAAAACGATAAATGCCTGTATCTCCCGTAATTTACTTAACAGAATACTTAACATATGCTGTTAATTTTGGCGCAATGCTGCTTATCTTGCAATTTGGTCACTCTTAATCGAGCGCGTCAAATTGTGCCACCTCTTTTTTTATAAAATTTCTCAATTTTGTATAAAATATTAATTCTAGTTTCTAGTAGTTCGATTGTTAAAATTCAAAACTGACGGCGATATTTTTTTAACGCGATAGTTTAATCGCATGCTCACAACAGCTCTACACGAGTCAAGTTAGCATCACAATAGAAACACGAGAATTTAGTCCGATTAATATAAATATAAATTTATAATTATTTAAATATATTTTATATTTCTAATATATATATATATATATATATATATATATATATATTAATATATTATATTTATAAATATTAAATTAATTTATGTAATGGTATAATAGTATTTCGCTGTCGGTTGCGTCCGACTGCAACGTTCTATCTTGTTTTTTTTTTTTTTTTTTTTAATTAACAAAAGAACAATTTTTTTGTTTAAATTGTTACCTTTGCGATTTGGATGAGGTAATCCATATTTTGTTCAAAATTCTGCCAAAACTGATGCGAATGCGCCGATTTGTTTGCGAATATCGTCTAAGCCAATATTTTGATTGCAAACAGCTATAAATATACGATAAAGTTATATCATATTGTTAAACATAATAATAATCTTTAGGATCATATCATTTATAACGTCAGATAAATGCATTCAAGCAAACAAAATCGATTTTGCAAAAATATATAAAATATATAGAAGAAATTTTAAAAATTTCTTGTGTTGCACATTAGAATTCAGCATGCGACTTAACAAGTTTAACTAGAAACAACAAAATAGTTGCTCGAAAATATTATTCCATAATAATTGTATAAGATTAAAGTTAATCTTCTAATTTCTGAAGGAGAGATTCATGTTTTATCTTAAATTTAGAATCTTAAACTAAATCTCTAAAAAAATGTCGTTGATTCGATATTTTTAAATCTTGAATTCTACGATTAAAATATTTGCCTGTCTTTTTACATTTAAAGAATATATTTTTTATTGTTATATATTATAATATTAATATATATATTAATATATTTTTATTGTAGAATATATATTTATTAACGCTATTAATTCTCATAATCCTTCAAGGAAAAGTATACCCCACATTAAACAACAAAATACAGGGTATATCCACACTCAGCTGCGCAGCGATGCTTGGCCTGTTCGCCAAGAAACTCTTGGCATACATTGACACAGAAACGAGAATAGGGTAACTCCTCCGACTACCAACTTTCGCAGTAGACGCCTTGAGTTGGCCAAAAACTTTAACTCCTTGTGCACCTATAAATCCATGCAAAAATGTGCCCAAAGGCGTTGCACGGCGGCAACTTTAACATTTGATAGCCAAAGCGAAGAAAGCCAACAGCTGCCAGGTGCTTATTAGCAAAAGTGCATTCTTCAGTTAGTTTATATATATATATATCTGGCTGGTCGGGTCTTCAGCTGCATATTTTAAACTTGTTGAGCGAAAATTAAATTTTTAATGAATTTTCGTGCGCGCAAAGTTTTCAAAAGCAAAAAGGGCCAAAACTGCAGCAGCCCGTTTTAGCTTTGGCAACAAGCTTGAAGGTTTTTCATTTTGGCCGCCTTTTTTGATTTAATTAAAACATTCTTTGAGCTGGCGTTGAAAAGTGTTGAAAAAGCTGTAAGCCATTTCTGCCAAGCTAGAAATAATGCAACAAAGCTATTAAAAAAGTTCAGTTCACTTTTTGATACATTTTTTTTTTTTTGCTGCAAAATGCGGCAGGTGAGTTTTAAAGTGTTGCAAACTCTGAGAGGCGCTCGAAAGTAGGCAATGGATTTTTGTCACACTGAAGGGTGAGTTTGGATGGGCGATTTGAACCTGCGCCTGCTGCTGGCCCATATATCAAAGGTGCTGCCAAGCCGAGCAAAATCCAAACACTCACACTCACACACACACACACACACACTTAAATTGGCTGCGACGGCACTTCAGCCTTATTGATTTTCAATTAAAAATGCACAAACTCCAAGGCAATTAGCCCAGTTTTCGGTATGGGGGTCTCTTGTCGGAGTTGGCGGCGGCGACAAGGCCAACCTGCTGCCTAAAATGCTGCAACGGAAATTGCTTACAACAACAATTACCAGGGGCAACAATGCTACACAGACAGGCAGACAAGCGCCTGTGGCAGGCAGGCAGGCGGCATGGGGCAGGCACTCGTCGTGCAACTGCCAAATGACTCGGCATAAATGCACTGGGCTCAGGGTATAGTTTACGGAGCAAATTGATTAAGCAGCTCAAGTAGACTATGGCAACTATATAATACCTTGGTGTAAATGTGATTACAAAAATGTAATGGAAAAGTTATGGCTATGAAAAGTTTTGATACCTCCCAAAACAAGCGCTTTTTGAGTGTATAATTTTGACATGAATTTACAACTTTTAATTACTCTGGAGGTCAAAGTTAAATATTGTGTTTTTTAAATCGGAATAGATTTATGAAAGTTACGGCTGTGTGAATTTTCGATCTGTCTCCAAATATACTTTTTTCAGTTATAATTTTAATATAAAAATCGAGCCTGAATAGCTTTGTCAACTTTATTTGTGGGTGGGTTTAATCTAGGGGACAATCTATGACCAAAAAAAAATCTGATCAGTTTTAACAAAGTTATGGCTGTGGTAGTTTTTTGCCTGTCTTTACAAAAATTATAAAGCAAATAATTAATAAGTAAAAAATAAATTATTAATGAATTTAATACATATTTTAAATGATCCGTAAATTGCATTATTAATTCTCAAAAAGTTTGACCAAAAATTGTATTATTAAATATTTTTGATAATAGACAAACAATAGGTCATATATTATATATATATAAATATTTTATTATTATATTATATTATTATTATATTATATTATTAATATATTATATTATTATTATATATATTATTATTATATTATATTATTATTATCTATATATTAATTCATTTATTTTGCTTTGTAATATTTAGAGTATTCACAAATCAACGAAACGCATTTTAAGATTCTACTTGTAGCTGACGCACACACATACACTTACACTCACGTACACACACACACACACACACACTAACAAGCAAAACTTTCTGGCTGCAAGTTATGTAGGTGTTGACGTTGTTGACGAGTCATCAGCCACAGAAGAGAGTGCATTGAAGTAGCAGCCAGGCGGTTGAAGCACTACCTCAACTGGCCAGGCCAGTTTAGCTCAGTTCAGTTCAGTTCAGTTCAGTTCGGTTCAGTTCAGTTCAGTTTCACACCTGTACCGACCACAGTTGTTCAGTTTTGGCAACACCTGCCCCGCCCCCCAACCCACTCAGACAGCTGGCTGCTAACTTGGCCCCATAATAACGAGGCAGCCGCTAATTCGCATGGAGCAGACGACAAGTTGACAGGCGCACAAAACTTGTGAGTTGGTGAACAAACTGTACAAATGACTCGCTGATTGCTGAGAGTCGGTGGTTGCCATTTGATTGACTGACTGAGTGACTGACTGACTAACTGAGATGGGTTGGGTTGCAGTTACGACGAGTTGTTGCCCACGATTATTGGCTGCACAATTCGACGCTGCCACAAATTTGTTGCTAACGATACTTTGGCTGCCACTCTTGGCCATGTCAGTGGCCCAGACGAAGCCTGTCAACGTCTAGGCTTGGAATTTCGAATGCAATTACAACTCAAATTTGGTTTTTCTCTTCCATCAGTGTCTGCAAGCAAGTTGAAAAAATGTAGCATACTTTTGTGCGTGCCACAGAGAATGTCAGCTCTGATCGAAGACAATGTGGCAGCAGCAGCAGCAGGGGAGGTTGTATTGGATTAATTGATGTGGTAAATATGCAGACAGGTAATGCATCGTCTTGTTAAATACTAAATATTCATTAAGACGCGAATTATACTTTAGCGTAAATTAAATTAAATTAAATTCCTTTAGCAAAAGTTTAAATTTCCAATCAAATGAGTTTCCTCAAATATGCAACCAAAGATAATTTTAATTTATTACTTTCCAGATTCAGGTTCGGTAAAAAATCGTAAAAAATACTTTTAAAATGTAATGGATATAAATTCTTTTGTATACAGTTTCAACAACAACAAATTCTCTAGATTATTATTTTAGTTTATAATTTTGTATAATCATCAATACAAAATAAGCATTTTAAAATCATTTAAGCTGTTTTGCTCATCGTGAAATTATTGAAAGCTTTTTCCTAAATCGGTTTAATACACAGGTCAGAAAATCACAGAATGCAATGTTCAGTTGTTTTTATTTCAGTGTATGCCCAGGACTGCCTCCTCTCCCTCTTTTTCTCTCTATCAAAGTCTGGCATTCTATCTTTCGTTTCTATCTCATTCACTCACTCATAGACTGTCTGGCATGTTGTGAACGCATTTGGCCGGAAATGATATCCGCTGTGTTAAAGTCTGCAAGTTGTTGTTGTTGTTGCTGTCGTGTCGTGGTGTTGCATTTGCCGCTTCGTTGCACCGCCGATTGGCAAGTGGCAACCGGCAACTGGCGGCAGCAACTCAGCCTTTGTCTTTAAGTGGCCAATGAACACGGACAGGTAAACAGACAAACAGAGCAAAAATAAAATGGCAGAACGAGAAACAGCAGCAAAATCGAGAGCAAAACAAATGCGAAAGGGCAAAACTCTAAGTGTGTGTGTGTGTGTGTCTTTTGTTTGTTTGTCTATTTGTGCTTGCTTTGTGCAACTGTCAGTTGTGGATTTTTGATCAGCTAAACACTGCAAATGGAGAGAGCGAATAAACTTTGCAAATAGTTGAAATAATGCACAAATAAATGCACAATTATTCTAAGAATTTCCGACAAGTCACAAAGGGAAAACAAAGCAACTTATATATAAAATATACATAGAATTAATCAATTATGGAAAATAAACAACTTATATTGTAAAAGGAATAAATGAATTCTCTTTATTAATATAATTTAATCATAGCCATAATTTACTCCAGCCTAACATGATATAATTCAAAATGTAATTCAATCCAAAGATGTTTTATTTAACAACCCAAATCCACATGCCCATTGCTCAGCAATATATCTTCACGGCACTCCACACACGCACAACAAAACTCAACCGCAATTTGCCATTTTCTACGCCCTTTAAATGCGTGCATTAACAAACCGCAGCATCGTAAAAACAAAATGTTAATGTCAACAATTGCGTAAAAAACAAAAAAATGTTATTCACTTAAAAAAAAGAAGAAGAAGAATTCGTGCAACACACGCTGCGTATGCGCAATGCACACAGCAAATTGCCGGCAAAGGCACATAAAAGCGATTTAGCGCATTAAAGCAAAAAGGAAAACTCCCCCCCCCCCAAACACACAAAAAGAAAACCGCTTTTAATTCTTTTTTAAGCAAGCAAATAAAATTATGCAGCCGCGGCATAAACAACACGGCAAATAAATAATATGCACAGAGGGGGTGGAGGGGTGTGTGTGTCTTACTTATACACAACTCAAATCTTGGGGCAGCAAGCAAAAAACTCCCTCGAGTGCCTTTCAAAAAACACATTTCACATTTCGCTGGAAAAAGCAGAATACAAATGCCAAAGCCAAAGCCATGGCCAAAAGACACTGGCACAGAGAGTTATGTCTGCCACAGACAGTGGCACAAACAACAGGGCCACAAGTAAAGAGCAAAAAGTTGCTCGCTGCTTTTATTTATTTTCTACTTTTTTTCCAGCTTTTTTTTCTTCTGCGCTGTGTGTGTTTAATGAGCTAAGCGGAAGGAAGTCAGTCAGCGGGAACAGCCAAAAATAAAGCAAAAAAAAGCTAAGAAAAAAAAAACAACAACGACAAAACGAACAACGTCAAAGTCAACGTCGTAATATAAAATAAATAAAAAACAGGCAAACATTTTTAAAGTCTCCCCCCCTCGTCTGTGCGACAGTTTTCATAAAGCAAAGTTGAAAATTAGCGAGCGTCTGTCACTTTTCCTTTCTTTTCCTGAGCCGAAAAAGTTGAATTTGTGATTTTTGGCTCAGACGGCAGCCAGATGTTGCCTTGCCCCAAACTCCTCAAAGATACACAAATTGAACTCCGACCACCTCTCCCAAGAGTCCAACACCACATTACAACAGCTGTCAGCTGTCTGGAGCCGCTAATATTGCTGGAATTTAATTTCTTTAAATTCACATTTTTTGGGCACAAAAGGGCTACCAAAAATTTCATTAAGGGACACATAAAATACACGCTTTTAAGAGACGGCTCTAATTAATGCTTTCCCGTTAATGATCAGTAAAATGAGCTTGACAAAAATAAAAAAGATTTTTGGCCAAATTGGTTTTGGACCGTAAGAGTTGTATTAACAAAACAATCACAAGTTTATTGTGCCTTTATCGATACAGAGTTTAATCAAATTTTCCCGACCCCCCCACTTCGGATTACAAAAACGGTATAAACTACTTATGGAAAAGCCCAACACTTGAAATTCTTGAGGCAAGCAGCAGCAGCAAAGAAGTTACAACATTTATCCTTAAGCTGTTGTAATGTAAAACACGTGCTAAATATGCCACACAGTAACAACAGCAAGAACAACAACCGAGTCAAGTCAAAGGCAAAACACAAACAGGTAATAAAACACTGCCGTTTAGATATTTGACTAAGATTTTCAATAAAAACGGCAACAATCCCAACCCAAACCCACCCACCCACTAAATCCTTGCCATAAGCCCAAGACAATCTAATTTTATAGCATTTGGTTGTGCTTAGGCCAGGCCAACAGCAGCCCCAGCTGATTGAGGCAGCCCCAAATAAATTGCGGCAGTCAAATTGTAAGCCCAGCCTAGGAGGAGAGTGTGCAGGATTCGGATACGGATTGTGGAAGGAGCAGGGAGCAAAGCGCGACCGTGTAATGCGCTCAATCAAAAGTCAAACGTCTAAAAATATTATGAAAAGCCTTTTTTGCCCGATTCGCTACTATGCTCCAACCAGTCAGCCAAACAGGCAGACAGTCAGTCAGTCAGTCAGTTAGTGAGTCAGTCATTGGATCCCTGGGGGAGGGTGTCTTTGGCTACGGGGTTTGTTTTCGTTGCCGGCCAACGCCTGTTTAGCATTCATTTATGCTGGCCTTTGGGGGTTTGGGTTTCCGCTATCGGTCTGGCGATGTGCTTATCGTGATGCCTACACTGCACAAAATAGTTGAGTATTAATTAAATTCTGTTTTGTATCAGTCTTGTTAAGGCAATTAAAGCATTGTTCAGTTGCTTATGGGTATTGTTTTTTAACTACTATTGTTGTCTGCTGGTTTGAAAATATTTAAATAAATAAATTAAATAAATAATAATTAAAATTAATTAAATAAAAAATCAACACACTCAAAATTTAAGTCCATTTGATTTTACTCCAAACTATGCTCTACAATTCCCAGCCATTAGGTTTGTTTAGCTTTCTTTCTTTTTGATTTCTTTATATACCCCCTTTTTTTGCTGTGTATAACACACACACACGCACACACCTACACGTGTATCTGCAACGCAATCGGTTTCGATTTCTTTTCATTTATACACTTTTCCTGTTTTGCCAGGTCAAAACTTGTTTCCTAGCTCCCAACTCTGACTCTCCTCTGCCCGTGTCTGTCCTGCTCCTGCTGCTGGTGCTTGTGCTTCTTCTTGTGCCTCAATCCTCTTATACAAGGTATACACACATACACATATATTTTTTCTATTATTGGCTCCATTTATTTTTCGCAGTTGCTCTGCTTGGCTCTCTATGTGTTTGTTTATGCTTCATTTTGATTTTCTCAGCTTAAATTGTATTTGTTGTTTCTATTTTGGTTAGTTATCCGAGCGGTCAGTGTGTGGCAGCAGCAGATGAAGGCAGTGGCAGCTGTGGCAAGTGGATATTTTCGTTTACATTTGCCAGGCACTCTCCGAGAAGCTTACAGGACTCCGACTCCGTTTTAGTTTACTGCCACATACCCCTTCTTTTTTTTCTTGCTGCTGCTTCTGTTTATTTTGTTAGTTGAGTCGTCGCCTGCAAGTTTATTTGTGTTTGACTTTCTAAAGCGTTGCGTCCTTTCTTATATTTTTTTTTCCTGTTCCCTCGTTTATTTATTTATTTTTATTTTTTTGCTGTAAGTTCATGTCTAAATTTATGTGGCCGCAATTTATTTAAATTTATGTGGCTTTTGTCAAATTGATTTCAATGTTAAGAAGGGTTGACAACAGGCAGTAGGCAAAGGGACAAAAGGGCAAACGGACGTCTCTCTTTTTACAATTTTACAACACTGATTGAGTTAGCAGCACACGAGGGCGGATAATAATATGAAAAATGTGTCACGGATAATCAAAAGCGTATTAAGTTGAACACTGAATCAAATGCGAAATGTAAAATAAAAGATTGCCGAAGGGTTGGTTTTAATCAAAAACTTAAAAAAAAAATATATATATATGTATAAAAAATATTGTGTGCTGTCAGCTGATCTGTTTATCATATATTAATAAGAATATGTAGATAACTGAGAAATTGATATAATTGCAAATGACACATGTCAGATAATAAATGAAGTGTAAACATTTAAAAGTTTGGGTTTATCGGATACAATTGTTGCAGACAATGTGTGATACATTATTTTTTGCAGTGTGGTTCAAACCACAAATACAAATTTCTGTTATATATTTAGATTATAATTATAAGCGAATCAATAGAAAAAATAGATTGGCTAATAAATAAATAGACAAAAACTAATCAATGTAAATTCGGATAGAGTTTTTATGTTAATATCATTAATGCTTAGCTAACCATTCATTGTGTTTTTGGCCCTGTCAATGACAGCCACTTGATATTGATGAAGCCGGGCCAAAAACAAATCATTAGTTGGCCCTTTTATGACAGGCCAAATAGGCAGAGTGAACCATCCACCGCCATAAAATATTTAGGGATTGGGGATTGGAGAAAGCGTGTATTTTGGTGGAGGGCTGATTTCCTTATACAGCCCGCTGTGTTTGGCATAAAAAACGTTTTCATATCAAAATGGCAATAAATAACAAACAATGCTGTCTGCAATTTTCCACTTTATAAAAGAAAAAGCCATAAACAAGCGGGTGGGCGGGGTTGGGGTTGGTGTTGGGGTCGGAATCGGGATCGGGATCGGGTGGAGGCGGCATCGAAACGAGCCTGAAAATTATCATCTTGTTGTTGTTTTTATTTGTGTGCCTGTTGGCGGCTCACTCATAAATGCAGGCAGAGGAAGCGACCGGAAATGACTGACAGAGCAAAGCAGGAGCTGGTTGGGGGCGGAGCGGGCGGTGGGGGTGGGGGGTAGG
Organism: Drosophila kambysellisi; assembly: GCA_035042185.1. NCBI lineage: Eukaryota > Metazoa > Arthropoda > Insecta > Diptera > Drosophilidae > Drosophila > Drosophila kambysellisi. The sequence goes on from JAWNLS010000417.1 coordinate 1,112,296, forward strand.
CGCTCAACTTGAAGCATATTTTTGTGCCTTGCAATTAATTAATCTCCAAGGTAATAACAAAAGCAACCAAAAACAACAACAACAACAACCAGCAACAGCAATTGTTTTGCGCTACATGTTTTATTGTTTTGTATAGCATACTTTTTGGGGCTCGTCTGGCTGGCAATGAAAAACTCGGAGAGAAAAGCCGAAAAAAAAAGAAGCAACCAACAAGAGAATGTCTGCAACTCTTTGACGGGTTGTGAGTTTGGAAACATATTTTTTTCTGCATTTTATTTGCTGATTTTTGTTTTTTTTTATTTATTTTTAGACGGCGTTGAAGCGTCATTTTAATTTATGAAATTTTTGACAAGCTCGGCAGACTGAGGGTTGCAGGAAAAGCGGGTGGGCGGAAAAAGGGGAGTTTTGTGACATTCCATGTAAATTGGTTTCAAAGGTTAACAAATTTTGGTCGTTGCTTTTAAGGGAAGTCTTCTTATCATCTGCATTAAAAATGTGATAAGGACTATGGCAAATGGCTGCTAAAGCAAATATCACATTAATCTACATAATATTTATTTACAGGGTATACAATTTAAGGTCACACAGCAGACCGCTACTCTTTCTTTTTTTATGCAGCACTCTTTAATAAATTTCCCATTAAATTCGACAGAAAATTACCATAAAAAGTATGACCAGCTAATTGAGGAGCAAATCGTAGCCACACACTAAATTATGCAGACGCTGGCAAATAAATAAAATGTTAATTTGTATTATTTAAAACTCATTCTCATTCCTATACATAAATGCGGCAATTTGATTTTAATATGCGGCAATCGCATAAACAATTGCAACAATAAAACAAATCACATAGAAAAGAGTCGCCGCAGAAAATACATTTAATTTGTTAAGCAGAAGAGTGAAAATCAATGGACTGAATCGACTGTAGCCTTTCAAAAACGCCGGCGGATTTAAGTAATATATATAAATATACAAAAATACATATATATATATAAATATATATATTTATTTTTTACAATTTGCTCTTTTTTTCTTATTCGGCTTTTCAAGTGCGGTTTGTGCCCGCAAAATAACTCAGCTCGTTAACTGCACAAATAACATGTCAGCACTTTTGCAATGGAGCTTCAAACAGGGCCGAGAATGCGCCACAAATTTGCGGCACTCGAGAGAAGTGACGGTTGAAGGGGTAACAACGGTGGTCTCGAGGTCTGTTCCATCATTACTCAAGTGTCCTTAAGGTTCGTACCAAATAAAATGAAAGCCCGTTCAAATAAAACACACAGCCAGAGTCTGGGCTTAATGCCTGACCAAAAGTATTAATCACACACACACACACACACACACACACACGCACACACACACACAACCCTGGCAACGGTCTGCAAAGTTTTTTTTTCCATATCGTTGAGTCCTCGAGTGTGGCACAGAAACCAATAACTAAACCCTTCGTGTGCCCAAACTACATGCCCCAAAATTAGTGAATGAAATGCCAAAGAGCAGCAGTCGATAAGAGTCGATGCTGCGGTTTTTTGGTTAACAAAAGCAACAAAATAAAAATAGAAAAGCCGTTGAAATAATAATCCAGATAAATGATGAACCGAAAGATGCTCTGTATGAAAGGGGGAAATATGTAAAAGATACATTTTTAAAATGGTTTACTTTTGTAGAGTTAGATTTTAAATAACTAAATGAATGTTGCAACTGCTGCTTAAACTGCTCAATTGAATTTATTTATTTATTATAAATTTGTATCTTTAAAAACAACTTTTAATAATACATTTCCAAAAGAAAGCGAGCCAATAAAAACTAGTTGCTCACATTTTGGCGCTTTAAAAATGTGTTGTTGGCCAACAGTTGGCTGCTGTGTAGTTGTTTGTTGCCCCTGCGGCCACATAAAGTAAATAAAATATAAATGTTTATTTATATGTGGCAAAAAAAAAAACAGCAAGAAAAACAAATACAAAATATAAGTTTTGCAAAAAGTGAAAGCAGCGTGGAGCATTAATAAAATAAGCGGCAGCGGCGCCGTTTGCTGCTCTATAGATTTTCTATTTCCCCATCATTTTTCTCTAGAATTCTTGTTGTTTTTTTTTTTTTGGGGTTTTCCTTTTTGTGTTGCATGCAAGCGCCTCGAAAATTGCGGTTAGTTTTGTTCGGCTACGCTTTGCAAGTGTTTGCTGTGTGTTTGCTGTGTGTGTGTGTGTGTGTATCTTTGTGTGTGTTTTTCGTAACTGCGTTGCGGTCTACAGTTGGCTGACTTCGACTGCCTCCCTACATCCCATACTCCCCCCTTGCTCCTATCCCAATTCTATTCGCCGCAATGGCAAAACAAAAGCTGCAAAGCTGTTACCCATTTTCAGCAGAGCTCCCAGCAAACCCAGCAAACCCGATCCAGATCTGGATCCAGACCCACCCCAACAAGCTGTGCCCTGTCTGTGTCTCAGTTTGCTTTTTGTCTGAGTGTGCGTGTGTATTTCATGTGTGTGTGTGTGTTTGTGTGTGTGTGTCTGGTTTGCCGACGCTTGGTTCATTGATTTTGGTGTGGAAATGAACTTTGCTAGTTTTTTAGGATTTTGCGGCGTCGTCAGCTGATTTTTTTTGCACTCGTTTTCTTGTTAGTTTCTTCCTCTTTTTTTTAGAGTTTCGGCACTTTGTAAGCATTATTTGTTTTGGCTTTTATTTATGTTGCGGTCTGTTTTGTTAAGCATGCAATTTTTGGCTTTCTCTTGGCTTGCTTCAAACTTACATTTGCGGAAAGATGAAAGCAAAGCAATTGCTTGGCAATTAGAATATTGGCAGATTGGCAAAAGATTACCAAAAAAAAAAGGTTTTCTTACTTGTGATTGCCAAATAACTGCTTTTTCAAATTGGTTAAAATTAGCAGAGTTAAGAAAAGTTTAAATAACTCTAAATAAGCAAAGGAAATGTTTAAGATTTTACAAAATACATTTTCATTTCGATTATTTTTCACTTTTACCAGTTCACTTAATTTTCGAATTATTAGATTTTTACTATTGGCATTTGTATTTCATGTGCAAGGATTATAATTCTGATTCATTTTATTTTCATTTGTACCTTATTGCAATGAAATGTTAACATGCACATTTAAAAACAGTGAAAACCAACTAAAGCAGTCTGACAGTTGTTTCCGGCCTTAATACATAGCCAAAATATTACGTAAGCGACAAAAACTGGAAAGCAGCACTTTTGCCTACAATTTATGCATGTGTCAACTTCTTCTCCATTTAAATAACAAATTTGGCAAATGGCTTTGAACAATGAAAGCGTATGCAAAATAGACACGCCTCCCGCCGCCTTAAACAAACACATAAATGCAAAAAAAAAAAAAAAAAAAAACAGTTCTGCATTTATGCATACGAAATTTGTACAAAATATGTTGCAAAAACAGACGTGTTTTTTACTGTGTTTAATAAGAACATAGCTTAAATTAAAAATATAAATATATAAAAAAAACAAGTATTTTTTCGATTCAGTGGGTTAGTCATGAAAATATAACCAAGATTCAAGTAAGCGCCAAGCTGTTGGCAGCCAAATTAGCTGGCCAGGCTTAAGGGTCAGTGAAGCAACAACAACAACAACAACAACAACAACAACAACATGAGCGGCAGCTTAAAGTGAAGGTTGCACAACGCGCAAGTTGCAACAATTGAAACGAAACGCAGCTGCCGCTGCTGAATGTTATAAATAAACATGTGTGGGTGTTGGTGTGTTTGTTGTGCGTGTGTGTGTGTGTATGTGTGTATTGCAGTGTTGTTTTTACTTTGGCATGCATAATAGACAATGCAAAGCCAAAGCCAAAGCCAAAGGGCGCACTCACCTAGTCTAAGGGTAGGAGGATTTTCTATAGTGTGCGCGAGAATATCTCTATGTAAGCTCGCAGTGTGTGGACTACCCTAACTTTGAAAGGGTATATTCAATATACAAACAATCAAGTCGTGACGATTAAGTGACCATCAATTTTAACAAATATCGTAGGGGAAAAAAGTGATGCTAAGAGGCGAGGTCTATAATTCAGTAATTCCAAAATTAACATAACTTGAGATGCTAAAAATATTATAAATAATTTTAATAAATTAACATGCATTTTATGATCAATTAAGTAAAGTCATAACTATAGCAACTATAATAAATAAAATAATATAAAAAAAAATATAAAAAACAGCAAAAAAGTACAAGTAAAAATATCGGATTTTGTAATTAATTAACGCGATGCAAAAAAATAAAAAAATAAACAGAAAACCTTCTGTATTTTTTCCTTTTGTCAAGTGATACTCTACTAAAATAACTTAAATTATATGATTATTGTAAGAACTATAGGTTAACTTAGAGACAAAATATATAACTAAAAAAAATGGCAGCATTGGAAAAAAACTTATGTACTTAATTAACGCTTAATTAATTCTATTCTTACTCTACTAAATCAGTCCAAATGCTTTCTTATTTACAGAAGCAGCAATAACAAATATTTTCTTTAATTGTATTGCACATTTAAGCTAGTTAAGAAAATGTATTTGTTTATCTATTTATTTTTTTTTTTTTAATTATATTTTATATCCCAAGAAGACCTGCTTTTTAGAGTATTTAGTCAGCGTTCTGGCCAAAATAAACACTTCACACATGCAAACAATCACTCGTCTCATACATATGCAAGTCACACCTCTCCCTCCCCCTCCATCCAACAATGTTTGCTCGCTTACGTGTCCAAGCTACCCCCCTCGCTCCAACAATCTATCTCTCTCTCTCTAGCTCTCTCTCTTGTGTTGTGCAGCCACTTTAATAAATGAAAAACCATCCAGTTTTTGTTTACTTGCAAGTGTTTGTTGTTCATGTGTGTTTACTGTTGCTGCTGTTTTGTTCTATTGTTGTTGTTGTTTTTGTTGTTGTTGTTGCTTTTGCTTATTTGGTGGCGCTTTTGTCACTCGGCTTTCACTTTCCCACCCGGCAACATATCATTTTGTTTGGCAGCAGGCAAATAGAAAATTTTACGTAATTATTACGGATAGTTGGTACCCATCTCCACTACAATTATCTGTGTCATCGGATCCGTAATTTAAACTTCCTATTGCCGTATTTCTATTCACTCTCCGTGGCTTTCTTTGCTGTTTAAACTAATTGGCTGTGTTGTGTCGCATCACATGCAAAACCCTCGTTTCTCACTGATTTCGATTACCCACCACTTTTAAGGCTAATTGCGTTACGACACGCGCTTTAAAGTCAACGAAATGGGTTAACTGGAAATAGAAATAGCCTGAAAGGATCTCGGTCGCCAGCACGCAAATGTCAACAACACAAACAAACATTAACAAATTGCAAAAGAAACAATAAACACTAAAATGTCACATGTGTGCATAGCGGACTCGCTTTAGCATTTTAATCATGTTCATAAAAATAAATGTTGAGCTTTGCATTTCAAAGTGCATAAAAATAACCAGACTGCCTGAAAATGTAGGTGGGCGCTTCAGATAAAATATTCCTATTTCAATTACAGTTGTTTAGGGTCTAAAATGCTTGCAACAAATAAAAAATGTTACATATGAACAATCCATAAAAAGAGGACAGAAAACTCTGACATTAAAAATACTCTATAAGAAATGCACTTGCAGAACTGAACATTTCAGTGCAAATCCAATAAAACTAGAAAAATATTTAACAACTTTGTTAAGGGTATATCGCAGTCGAGCTCACTCGACTACAACATTCTTACTTGTTTTCAGTGTAGTAGTTTGAGCTGGGCAGGAGGCAACTGTCAAGGCGGCGCCTACGCCTTGCCACCAAAAATACATTTGCATGTGTTAAACAAGGCACAGGCAACAAGGTTAACACGGGAGGGAGGGCGCTTGCCAGTCTCGCTGGGGCCATAAAGTCAAAGGGCTAACGTTACTCGACTAACAAATCAAAGTAAAACACGGCCAACTGTATGTCAAATAATATATTGAATTAGTTAAAAGCATGCGTTGTACGTAAAATGCACAAACCAAATACAAACCAAACATATGTCTGGTTGTATAATAAAGTTAAATGTCACATGTGAGTGTTGGAGTGGGTGTGGGTGTGTGTGTATGGGTGTGTGGTGGTGTGTGTGAGGGTGTGTGTGCTTATGCGTGTCACTCGATTCGGTTGCTTGCTTTTCTCTCTGCGTTTCATACTTCATTGCTCAAGACGTTCTTACAACATTTTGCCCAGCAGCAATTTGTCACGAGAATTTCATTTTCTTTTTGTTTTCGGAGGTGCCTCTGATTGTTGTTGCTGTTGCAACATATTCGTTTGTTGCTTTGAGCCGAGGCAAAGCCAACAAATTAAACCTGTTTCCAGTCACATAAATTTGTGTAACATTTCTTCTATTCTATCTCTTTCTATCTATCTTTCTTTCTCTTTCTCTCTCTCTTCTGTTTCTTTGCGTGTTTACATGACAGAGTTACAATCAAAAAAGAGCTTCGCATGACTAAATTCATGAGTGTGGTAAGTAGATTCATACATTCAACAGGTTTGGTTATTTGGTGTCAAAGTTGAACGTCTCATTTGCAATTCGAATTTGTGTATATATTTTTTTTTTTAATAATTAATTGATGAATGAGCGACACTTTGTTATACTTAAATTTAATCAGTTAAATATTTAACTTTTGAATTATTTACTGTATTCAACTGACAAAATTGTTCAGTCTTAATGAATGTAATTAATTGCAGTCAATCGGTAGCAGAATAATAAATATATCATTCAAGTGCAACTTGTTGTTTGCAATTTGTTATTTACAACTCACATTCAAACAATAACTCAACACTAACTGATGATAAATTGAAGTTAAAATCGAAAATGAATGAAGTGAATGCAACTGACTTATAAGACTAATATTAATGTTATTTAGTTTAATAAAGCGAACTTTGAGGCACTTAAGCAACTAATGAAAAGTTCAACGTTTCTGGAAACTCTGCTTAAAACCCACAAAAATTTTAATAAATCAAGAATAGTTGAAAGGAGATGGAAAATCTGTCTGGGTATAATATATTAAATGGAAGTCAAACTCTTGAAAATTTTACGTTTTTATGCTATCGGAAATCGATTTTTATCGATATTCGCAAAACGAGTGCAGTTATCGATACAATGAAATAAGCTTGCTCAGCGTATGATTTACGAGTACTTATATTTCTAATCAAAAGTCGCTGGTTCTTATATACTCTGATATCGGTGTGTTCATATAGACAGACAGACGGACATTCGTAAATCGAAGAATATACAATTTTAAATAATATGGGAAGCTATTTTACCGTACCCCTTTTAACATATTAAAATAATAGTAACATAAAAAGTGGAATTACATTTAAACTAAATCAATCGTTACTATCTATTGGGCATCTGATAAATGTTAACGATAATTCGAGTAGCTATTTAAAGTCTGGTCTGTCTGTCTGAGTGAATAACAACGCCCCTTGGGCATAAGTAGCAATGGCACCTGGCGGGCTAAATGATTGGGCACTTGCCACACGTGTGCAGTCATGTGAATAACATTCAACTAGCAAACTCCCTCAGGATATTTTTATACGTTCTATTTTTAATGCATTTTCAGTGCATGACCAACCAACCAACGACAGGCAGCAGCTTCGCTCACTCAACGCTTGGCTGTTGATTTTAGTTAATGAATTAAGTTTGTTTTAAAAAACATTTTTTTTTTTATTTGTTGTTGTTTGTGAAGAGTGCTTGCAAACATGCAATGTCTGGGAATAAGTATGAATAATATAATAATTTATGGAGTGAATGTGGATGTGTGGCAGATTATGGTATTAAAGAAGTAGACAGTTTTGCGGAACAAGTTAAAAAATTAATTTAAATTAAATTAAAACAATGAGTGGGGATTAGTAGACTATGAAATTAGTAAGTTTTTATAATATTTTTAGCGGCGTAGATCAGCTTAAGTTGATAATGGCATCAATTAGCCGAGTAATGCAACAATTATGACAGCTTTAAGATGGTAAGTGGAGGTTGCACTGGAGGGTTGTGGGGCAAGGCAGGGCGGGGCAAGTTCTGGTTCAGATTTGTTTTTTTTTTGTGGATTGTTTGTGTGTGTGGCTTTTAGTCAGACACTCACCTATCCCTCAGGCAAATTTTATACTCATGCTGTGAGTCGTGGTCACTGTTGTTGCAGCTATCATTATAATTATTAGCAGCGGCAACATGACGTTCTCTTTCCTGTTGCTGTTGCAAGTTGATTAGCTGCTTGTGAAATAGTTCCTGTTGTGATTGCAACAGCTCCTGATGATGATCCTGGAGTGCGGCCAAATGTGATAACTGCTGCTGATATGGCGAGTGGCTTTGATGATTATTGTGTTGCTGCTGCTGCTGTTGATGTTGCTGGCCATGTTGCACCACAGGTGACACTGGCCGCAATGGACGCTGATAGGGATGATGATAATGCTGCTGCTGTTGTCGGGCATGATTCGACTTGCCGGCCTGTTGCACATGTTGCTGCTGCTGCTGCTGATGTTGCACATTGTGGCTGCTGCGTCTGTGGGTGAGCAGTGTTAGACAGCTTTTCGTGTCCACATCGGCCAGTCCAAATTCCAGTTCAGCCTGCGACTGCTGCTCGTAAGCGTGTTGCGCCTGTTGCAACCGCTCGCGTTCGCTGCGCGGCGAGTTCGCCAACTGTTCGGCGGGTGGTTCGATTTCGACAGCGGAATAATCATAGTCCATGGTACGCGTGCCCGGATGCAGATGATGAGGATGATGCTGATGCGCTGGATGATGTGCACTATTATTGTTCATTGTTGGCTTATTGCCATTGCCGCTGGCCGAAATGGCGCCAGTTGCCGGCGTCGCTTTGGCTATTTTGCCAGCCAACGCATCCAGAGAACTGAGCATCGTTCCTCTTTCTCTCTTTCTCTAGTTTGTCTCTGTCTTTTTCACTTTCTCTCTGCGCTGGTGTCACTTATTTTTTATTTTGAGCAGCATGCAATTGTTTTCTTTTTTATATTCTTATTTATTTTTTGATTTAAAATTGTTTTTTTTTTTGTATGTATTTTCTAATTGGATATTTGTTTCTGAGAGTTTTTCTTGTTGTCTCACTTTGTTTGTTTTTGTCTCCCTCTCTCTCTTGCTTAGCTAGAATTAGACTAGTTAATTGCCTGAGGGAAAAGTTGGGAGGCAAATTACAAATTTGATTAGTACAGAAAGAAACGTCAAATAAATGCAATTATTAGTTTAGATGTGATTGTGTGACGGCGACCTTGACAGTTATTAGACACAAACACACACACACTTGCAGACTCAAACACATACACACACACAAATAGAAAGAAATATACTTCCACAGTGCTGGGCATACAATTAATCCCATTTTACGGCGTAGAAGAAACTTATCTTATCATTTGAAAGGAATTGGCTGACAACTCTATGAAGTAAAAAATTTTACTTTGGTTAATTAAAAATCAGATATTCTACCCAGATCTAGTAATGGTTACGAATATTTTTTAATAAGTTAAAAAAATTAGTTATTAAGTGCGACTACCATTTTACTGCAAATGTTGCATCAACACTTTTCTCTTTAATGGGAGAGAGACAGATATATAAATCCTCTCCCTTCTGTGCAACACATGTTCACTGACATTTGCGTTCTTCATTGTGCTTTAACTATGTGTGTTTGTGTGTGTGTGACTGTGTCTGTGTGAGTGTGTGGATGTGTGTTTCTGTTTGTTTGCATTGCATTGCATTTGTGTTTATTTTGTAGCTTAGGTCAGCTACATTTCACTTAAGCTGCTGCTAGAGAAACTCTTCTACAAAATGCCGCCGCACAAACACAAAACGTATCAGCACACACACACACACACCAATACACTCCCACACACACACACTCACACACACACAGCAACACACTAGCAGCAGAGTGTGTGGTTGTAAAATGCAAACACTTGAGCCATACAAGGCAGGCACTGAATGCCAACAGCAACAGCAACAACAACAACAGCAACAACAACAACAGTTGCAACAGCCGGTGTCGAAGGGGCAGTTGCACTCGGTTGATGAAGGGAGGGGCAGTAAAAAGGGTTAAAGGAGTGGGGTACAGGTTGTGTCTGTATCCCTCCACTTGGGGTACTGAGTCAGCGGGCTGGGTTCGGATTAATGGTCCACAATTTGAGGGGTTGTTTGAAGGTTGCCGTCTGGTTGCTTTTTGGGGGCTCCGCTGCAGCAATTGACAAACACTGATGCAACTCAGAGGAGGCATCAAAAAGAGATTTGAATTGTAGTGAGTGGAAAACGTAGCTCAGCCGATAAGTTCAAACAGTTAGTGGCACATTTGGGCGTAACAAGTAGTACAAAGAGTTTAACTGATTAGTTTCCAGCAGCTGTGCAGAAAAATATGCATTGAGAAGCAATTGTTTTTTAAAAATAATAATAGTAGATAAGCATTCTCTTAAAAAACGTTTATTGATTTTTAGATAACATATTAAGAAACATAAAAGGCATAAATAGATGCTTAAATGATGATAAAACTAAAATGAATAATATAAAATAAGAACTAAAATTTAAGTTAGCTAAAAAGTATTTTAGCCTATTTAATTAAAAATAAATCATGTTTGAAAACAAATTAATTTAATAATTTAACTTAAAATGCCTTTAACTAAATTATTGCTAACTTAAATTTAATTTTTAATCATCTCATTATTTTTCTTATTTTTTATTTTGCTAATTAAGCGCAGCAACAAAAAATCAGTTTGTTACAATTTTTCAGTGCTTTCCTGAAGATGACTTCCTGCCTTCTCAAGCTGCAGCCGAGGCAAACAACATCCTGCAAGGAACAGCAAACGTTAGCAGGCAACTATGTTACACACACACACACACACACTTACACACACACATACGTATTCTCATCTACACGACACGATATAATGCCGTGTAATAAGAAAGCAACATTTTCAAAAGCCAAATGCATACAATACAAGTAGTGCATACACAGCACATATATCTGCGAATACATGCAATCTATATATATATATAGTAAGATATACATATATATACTTGTACAGCAAAGTAATGCTATATATATATATATATATGTATGCAGCAGAATATGTATAAGAAAAGTACGCGGCGCGTGTAAATTGCAAAGAGTAAAATCTTGTAAAGGCAAATTCCTTTCAAATGCAACCATTTCCTTTGCACACAACTACTTAAAGTTGCAACAGTGTGTAGAAAGCAGATACACACACACACACACACACACACACAAACACACACACATAGGTTCTAAGAACAGAGCAAAATTTGAAATGCAGCAGTGAATGCTGGGTGGCTAAATTTACACAGCGCATTCAAGTTGACTTTTATATGTCATACAACAAACAGCAAACAAGTTAAAAGAGTTGGCTATGACCGACTAGGCCATACGCTGTGCAGATAAAAATAGAAACAGGCTTATTAGGTCTCAAACTGTTACTTTAAATCCATAAGAAACTTGGCTAATATAACGATTCCCAGTTTGAACTGATGCTCAGACCAAATATAACCAGTTACTTTGCAAACAGAGTATAAGGACAGATGTGGGTGTGTGTGTGTGTGTTTGCATTTGTGTGCCACTGTTTGTGCTCGAGTCGAGTAGCATTCAAAGCATGCTGAAACGTATGTATGTCCAAACACGAGTCCGAGTCGAGTATTGAAAGAAAGCAAAAAGCAGCGCCACAGCCCCATGCAACAGCAACACACAGTGTACAAAAAGATACTAAACAAACATTCTAGTTTAGATACTTGCAACAATTTGTGCAAGGGCTAGTGAACTGCCAGACAGTGTGGCAGGTGTGTGTGTGTGTGTGTGTGTGACTTGACCAAAAAGCTTGTAAGATGCTTCGCCATGAGATGGAGCCTGTTTGTGGTCAAGTTGCAAACTACTTGAATAGTATCATGTCTGGCCACAAAAGTATCTCACAAACAGATTCATTGTAAACCATTGAAAAGGACTTAAGGATAAGCAGCACTGAACATAACAGGCGAAGATTGATTGATAGGATGGATATAACCACGAAGTATGCAACTTAAACTTGAGCAAATGAGTTCTTAATCAATAAGAGTCAAGCACTCTTTGCTTATCAAAGCTGATAATCCCAAGGATTTGCTGCTGTTTTATTGCTTAGGGTGGAGATTTAGCTTTTAATAATATTTCAAAGATTTTTTAATGGGTTGCTTAATAATAAGGTTAGGTTAGGTTTGACGGCTGACCTGAAAAGGTTAGCACACATTGGCCAGTTTTAATTTGACCCTATGTGGTGCCGTGGATCTAAGTCCTGTTCCGAGAACCTAATGGAAAAATTTGGATCAGTTGAACCAGTCACATTTATGAACTTTGCGATTCTGGCTGGTCTTATGTGCGCCAGCTGCGTTAAGCCGGATAGGAAGTGACTTCCCAAGAAGGTGAACCGTCTTTTTGCTAGCGCTGGGCAGAGATAGAGGAAGTGTTCCGGAGATTCCACCTCCTCTTCGTCTCTGCAGCTCCTGCAGAAATCATGCTTAATAATATAGCTAATCGGAAATATTTTAATTAAATACGATTTTTTTTCAATTGATTTATTTTAATTCAATTTTAAACTTTTTTGTATTGTACATGCATAATTTAAAATTGTTCTTTAATTCTCTGTCTTTACTTAATCTATTGTCAAAACTATGCCAAGACTAGAATTTAATTAGGCAAAGCCACAACGCAAATAGTAGCAACTAATTACTTTAAAGAAAATAGCAAAAAAAAAACCCACTCAACCCACAGCCCTGGGGGCAAGTTCTTGTCTTTATATAACGACAGCAGACGACGGCATCCTTTATTATTTTCTTTACTTTTTTTTTAGTTTTTCATTAGTCAGCAAGGCTGTCGCATAATAGCATTTGGAAAATGCTTTAAAATCTAGCTGCATTGGAGCAATGTTATCAAACTAAGGCGAATGAAAGAGAAATAATGAAAAAATTGTGAAAAAGCGCGCGAGAATGGAAAAATTTGCAACATCAAAGAAAATGCGCCATAACCCAAAAACATAAATCCTTTGGAAAATAAATAAAGCGAATGGCAAGAGAAAAATGAATATGCTGCAAGTTGCCAGACTATCTATGCGAGTCACACACACAAAACACACACACACACACACACACATACATATGCAAGTGAGAAGGAAATCTAAGTGGAAAAAGTTGATAAGCGTCAACCATTTTCTAACACCCATACAAAGTTAGCGGAGGGAACGGAAGAAAACTACGGGAACCGTTGACTATTAAATGTGTTTGGGGGGGTTGGGTTGGTGGTTAGTGGCAATAGGAAACTGTGGAGCCACAAAAAAATAATGAGATTTTGCTGCATGAGAATGACACAGCATAAAGAACATAAAGAACAAAATGAATAAAAAACAAAAAAAGAAACCAATTTCAGCTTTAATGTTTGGAGTGACAAGTGCAAAACACGCTCAAAGAATATAAAAATTGCGAGGTGAAAATTTTAATAAACTAAATAAAAAACTAACTTAAATAAACTATAGACATTTGAAAGTGTATTGAATTTTAGTTTTTAATAACTTTCTGAATTTCAGAAAATAATAGATAACATTAATATAATAATTGATAAAGTGGAGCTCTGAAGTTACTCATTAAAATAAATTGTAAATCTAAATTTAAACAAATATTCCTAATTTTCTCTGATATCAAGTAGCAAATAAAGCATATTCTGATTTAAGCAAACACAGTGTGTATATTTATATATATATATATATATATATATATATATGTATATATTAACTAAATCTCTCCTAAGAATGCCAATGTTTATTGTGAGCTTCAATTATTAGAATATTTGTCAATTTAGTACTCGACTCGGCTTAAATCAAACGAAGCGTTTATTTGCAAAAGCAAGTTGCAGACATAAATTTACAGCTGACAATTTAATTAATAGTACAGGACTCTGTGCAACATTATAATTAATTCAACATCGAAGAGGACGTCAAGAATGCTTAGCCCGAAAATTGGGAAAATAGAGGCAAACTTGCTGCTGCTGCTGCTAATTATTGAGCCCCAAGGACTCCCCCTAAGGATATTTTGTGTAAAATGTTTGTGCATTGTTTGAAATGTTTGCAATTATTATTATGCATTGTTAAAATATTATTTGTGTAATCAGCAGAAACATGAAAACGCACTTTATGCTGCAAAGTGTGTTGTGTCATTGATTGTCCTCCTTCGAGTCGAAATGAATAAAATATGATGCGTGTTCGTCACCGTGTAATTCATAACTTATTTATAAAGCACTAAGAAACTTGGTGAGTCTGCCACATCTGCCCCTAGTTTTAAACAGCAGCATGCCTAAAAATTAAATATATATCAAACGATGCGATTTTCATTGTGGTATCACACCAGTCGCCTAATGGCTGCCTGGATATGGCGAAGGACGAAGCAGGATCTCAAGCAGCATAGTCAGAACATGCTCTCTCGCTTCCTCCCACTCTCCCGCTGGCACATAAAACGAACAACAACAACAGCAACTATTGCTTCCAAGGACAACCAGGATGAGTAGCAGAAAGCAATTACTTCTTCCTGTGCTTGCTGCTGCTGCTTGTTGCTTCTCTAGAGCCCAAAATAAAGCAAAAAAAAAAAGGAAAGGAGGAAGCAGCCAGTAAAGGAAAACACAAGAAAACTTTTGTTGGGTCTGGGGCAGCACAGTTCATGCTCCACTTGCTACCAGTCAACTGTCAATATTTTACTTTAAGACAGCACCACATCATTGCTATAAATTTACTTGCAACACAGAAACAGTCAACTAGACAACAACACAAAGTGTTGCCTTAAGCTAGTCGCAACTTAGTAACAACATATGGTAGCTATTGTGTTCTGGAATTCAATTTCGCTAGGATTTTGACCAGCTTGGAAGTGATTAGTTATAGCTTAAAAGAATTGTGAATAAATTATTTAATCAAAAATATAAAAAGTGTAAACAAATATATAAAAACAGGAAAGATGATCAAATATTTCATTGAAAGCGATTATTTAATTTTAAGTTTTTGGCGAATTTGTAGCGAAATTGCTTTTTGGAATTATGGAGAAATTTACCAAAACAACAAGAACAACTAAGAAGTCATGCTTCAGAGCGCAGTTTGGCCTCCAACATGTGTTTCACTTGCACAGTTTTTGGACTCAACCGACTGACTCTATGAAAGCTAGGGAAAACTCAAACCCATAGAGCAGCCAGCAACCAGCACCTCTCTTCACAGGCTCCATCAGAAGCAGTCGAGTACAAAATTTTGAGGTCAACTTCACGGCTGCTTGGCATAAATAAATCGGTGCCCTCTCGAATGTCTTGGCCAGGACAACAGCCAGCCAGCCAAAACTGCTTAGACAGGACAGTCATGTTGTTTTTGGGCGCTGCTTTGTTGATGCTGGTAATCAAGGCATTAAGTGTGTTTACTGTTTATTTTTATTGGACTTTAAGGCTTAGTAGCTTACTGTGTCGCTTTTCGGCCAAAATATTCAATTAAAGTCCAGTTTTTGATTTAATTAGAAATGTGTTTAGCTTCGCTACTCGCCGCCATTATACATTATTCAAAGAAAATTCAAAAATCAACTGTTCAACTAATTTATCACTAGCAAACTCAAATCAAGTGAAGTGAAGTGCGGAAGTCAAGGAACTTTGGAGCAGAAAGGAACTCTTACTCTCATTAGCAAAAGTTTGTTTTCCTCTTTTTGTTGTGGACCTTTCCTGGCGGTCGCAACTTCTTTTTAATGTATGTAACGCTTTAAGGGCAAATAAATATATACATATACATATATATATATATATATGCTTACACATATATATGCATTTCTTTTTTTTTTTGGGGCATTCAAAAGTTTTTCGTTTAACTTTTGCTGGCCCTCACCCCCTTCGCTGCTTATTTGTTGTGCTGCTGACGTCGCATTCTTTGCAGCAGCAGCAGCTTTTCCACTTTTTCTTTTAGCACTTTCCCAATTCCCGGCAATCCTAGCGGTTCGTGTCTTTTTTTTTCTTTCTTTGCAACTTTCACGACGTGTCCGACCGCTGCAATCGACGACTGTCGTTGCTTTCCCTCATAGAGAGAAACCAACCCCAACTTTCCAAACTTTTAGCGCTAATCTGTCTTTTCTTTTTTCATTCTTTCTTTTTCTTTCTGTTATTTTTCACTGCAAAATTCTTGTTTTCAACTAATTTTACAGTTTCTTTTTTTTTACTTTCTGCAACTGCTTATCATTATTATGATAGTTTGTTTGTTTGTATTTTGATAAACGCCGCATGCTTGATGTGGAGTACCCCTATTTATTAGTTTTCCAAAGAAATAAACACAGTCTGTGATGAACTTGAGAAACTAACTTTTTTAGTTTTGTTAGCTGAAAACATATTATTTGATTTGCTTTTATTTATTTTTAATATTTTTTGTAAGCAATTATGCAATTTATTTTTAAGAATTCAATTTACATTTCTCAAAGTTATTTACCCAAATTTACAATAAATTTGCATAGATTTGTTTCATAAGCACAATGTAAACATAATTTTTGTTATATTTACAATAGTTTGGAGGCAGTTGCAATATCTGCTGCAAGTTACCAAAATACAGTTAAATATCAACTGGCATTTGCCAGCCATCAATAAATTCAACAAGAACAATTGAGGCAGCAAAATTAGCAAACGAGTTGAGTGCAACTTCTGAATGCAATTTTCATATGCCAATATTTATTGCTTGCCAAGGATCAAACGAAAAATGCACAACAATCAACAACAATCAGAAAAAGGTAAAAGATACAGTGAAGAGAGTGCTCAATTAGTTAACACCCATTTGTGAAATATAAATGTATCTATATCTATTTGCATAGTATATGATTGAAGTCTTCTTTATATCGTTAAGAGCAAATATACATATGTTGCATAGTCTAATATTTCTTCCCCTTTGCAACTTGTGCAACCCTTCTCAACCCATCTTGTGGTTACAGGGTATGTGAAAACAAGACAACAATCCCACAATATGAATGTTGGTCTGGCCTAACCTACAGGAGTAAATAGCATGCAACATTCGTGTGCAAAATATGCGAAATGAAAATTCATAAAACACACGAAAGGGGAGACTTGCAACATTGACTGAAGGTAAAAATCCATTCAAATCATATTTCACAATTTTTATCAATACTTTTTTTTGTTTATTTCTTTTTTTACCATTATAACAAGCAGAAATATCTACAGTTAGTTACTTTTGGCACTGCTAAACTGATAGCTAAATGGAAAAATGCAATTGCCATTCACATGCCCCGTAATAATTTATATTTATTTATTTGCTGTTATCTATTTGCTACAAGTACTGTTGCAACGTTGAGTCCTGAGGGTGGTCCTTAGGATAGCAGCAACTGGCAATTGGTAGATTGCCAACCAGTTGGTGAAGTCATAAACAGGACGACTGCAGGTTGTTATGCAAATCTCAAATGTCTCGTTAAAATCACATGGGGCAGGTTAAAATATGAAACGATATCAAAATGAAATAAAGGCAGGCAAAAATTGATAAAGTAGACATTTTTAAAACAATTAAATTTGCTTAAGGATAACTTTTTGAATGAAATTTAGTCAATTTAGATTTCTCCACTTGAATATCAATATATTCAAATAACCGAATGATTGTTATGTTTAAATGTTGTTCATTACCAACAATCGATTAACGATTAACGATTAATTCGAGTTTTACGACAGTTTCAGCTGAACAAATGCACCAACAGTCTAGAGAATTATCGCTTTACTAAATTTAATTATCAGGATTAAATATTAATAACGCTTATGAATATATGACACAAATGTTGGCCAAGCATAACAACCCACCCCTAATAATACATACATACATATATCATATGCAGGCAGGCAATAACTTAAGCTATCCAATTAGTCAGCAGATAAAACTAATCATCTTAAAGTCACTTTGCCTTACCCCAAAGCCAAAATCAGCTCATTAGTGAGGCCCCAGATAAGATTTTGTTGATTTTATTGCTTGCCGGACGGACAAGCAGCAAAAACGTTAAAAGAAATGAAGAAAATAGGAAAATTGGCTCATGTTACGCTTTAATTAGTATTTAATTGCTCAATAATGCAAAGCACGCGTCGTATACGCAATTTATTTTATTTCCTTCTTGGCCACAAACATAGCAAACACAGCAAACATTGTATAAATTAATAAAACATCAACGGACGCCATTAATTTTATTACATACAAATATATTTGCGTGCGATCGCAGCAAAACGATGCTGACAAAGCACAGCCCCAATCCTACAACCTCCTACTCCTACTATCATCAACCCCAACCCCTAAAATAGGGCCAACTCCAACAACACGCAATGCCAAATATCTAAAGGCAACTTTCAGACATGCCAAAAGTCGTAAAAGCGCACAAATCTCAAACCAAAAGTAATAAAGCAAAAAAGAAAACACAGAAAACAAAATTGATTTGTTTGAGAGAAAATTTAGTTGTTTCAGCGTTGAAATAAATGGAATTTGGTATTAATTAGCAAATGGCCAAGCGGCAGTTAAATGAGAAATGTGCCGCGTGCCGTTGCTGCTGCGTGTATTTGCCACATAAATTCGATTCCACTCACAGCTCAGAGTTGAGAGCTCGTAAAGGTAAAAGTCAGTTGGGCATTAAAAAGTTGAATTTGCGAGTGTTTCGCACGCAAGTTTCATTTTTAGTTTCAGTTTCCCGAAAAGTTTAAGTGTTTTTCGCATTTCCCGTTTCTGAGAGTTTTGGCCATATTAAAACAAGGTGGACAATGTGTTAATTGGTTTGGACACGTCGTAAGCAGTTGGTGGCACAGACTGTGCCTCTAACATTTGGCATTGAAAGTCCAGAAAACTTAATAGTTGCGTACGGGAAACAGGAACAATAAAGTTGGCATCTAACAAATGCCTGGGAAACTAATGTGATTGCTTTTTGTATTACTCTGATAAAAACAAAACGATTTTTACAAGGATTGTTCTTTAATTAATTCTGGCTTGAAAATCATGTTTTTGCAATTTCCTCAAAAAGTACTTCATTCAAAAATGGTTCTGACTCGAAATGCATGTTTAAATTATGTGACTTCTAGAAAGGGTTTCAAATTTCCGCAGCCAAAATTAGGTTTTGATTATGATTTGTGTGCTACAGCAGAATTTTCTGTAACTTTCAGTCTATAATTTAAGTATAAATTAACTAACTGGCTCACGCTCAAGCGCATGTCCATAAACTGTATCTAATGATGACAAACTTTTACAGAATTATTGTAGCAGCAGCACAAAGCTTTAAATATCAAATTAGCCAAAACGCAGAGAGCAGGCAAAATGTCAGGCAGGCAATAGCAATTCGCATGGCTAGACACAAGAGTTGGACACATTAATTGCTCCGTTGCGATTTGCATGCGTTGTGCGTTTGTCGAGACAGCAGCAGCAGCAACAACAGCAGCAGCAGTTGCAACAACAACAACAGCAGCAACAACAACAGCAGCAGCAGCAGCAGTTGCAACAACAACAGTAACAGCAAAAAGCCAACTAGTCCAAAGTGCTGTACTGAGGTGTGCATTGAGACGAGAAGAAGTCCTTGTCTGCACCAATACATACATAAATACACACACACATACATGAGTTCATATACCGCAAACAACTGCAGCACTTGTCTGGTCTGAAATAACTCTGTCGTCTGTCTGTCTCTCTCTGTCTGTTGGCTAATTACAGTGTATTAAAGTTCGCCATCAGACATAAAAGTCAGGCATATGAAATAATGCACAAACTTCAGTTAGACTTCAAAATGCTCTCGAAATGCTGATAAATGCAATCAACTTTGACAATATGTATTCTCAATTGTCATTCATTTGCCGTTGACTCTTGTTGGCTTTTGCTGCCGATAAAAAATGCATATTTACACACACACACACACACACACACGCACACACACATGTATTGTGTGTGTTCAGTTTTTAAACTTTTTATGTGTGCCCCCTTTTTATTTGTTCTTTTCTTTGCTGTGTTGACATGTCAGTCAAATTGGGCGACGTCCAATTCGTGTTCTTGTTTATATATGTATATACATATATCTATATACATATATACATGTATATATCCTATCATAATCTTCAGTGACACGCGATGTCGCTCTGTGCGTTTGATGTTCGTTTTTTAATGTTATCTACCCAAACGCTGGTCGGTCGATTGTTCGTCCCTTTCCTGTTCTGTTGTGTTTTCCTTGTCACTCATTTGTTGCTCCCATCAATTTGATGTTGTCAATTTTCATGAAAATTTATCGTTTGCTGCTCCCGAAATTTGACATTGTCATGCAGTTCGTTAGCTATTTGGCTGTTGTGCTCTATTAAAAGAATCGTTGACAACTCAGTTGACAATTCAACAAAATTGTCTTCCCATATTTCTGGACATTGACAAATATATTTCAACATAATCGGGTTATCATTTCATCTTTTTATGATATGATACCGAAGGTATATTTTGGACTATAATTTTCACTTATGTTCCGACCCAAAATCACGTTTTCAACTTTAAATGTAGGATTGATCTAGAGACCAAACTATGATTAAAACGCTTTTCCTTTTGAAAATGCGTTGAGTTTTGACGAAGTTATGGCATTTTGAAGATTCGACCTATGCCGATCTATACCATATGCCGATTTTCGGACAATAATTTTCACTTATGTTCCGACCCAAAATCACGTTTTCAACTTTAAATGTAGGATTGATCTAGAGGCCAAACTATGATTAAAACGCTTTTCCTTTTGAAAATGCGTTTAGTTTTGACGAAGTTATGGCATTTTGAAGGTTCGACCTATGCCGATCTATTCCATATGCCGATTTCCGGACTATAATTTTGACTTATGTTCTGGCCCAAAATCACGTTTTAAATTTTAAATGTACGATTGATCTAGAGGCCAAACTATGATTAAAATGCCGTTGCTTTAGAAAATGCGTTGAGATTTGCCGAAGTTATGGCATTTTGAAGGTTCGACCTATGCCGATCTATACCATATGCCGATTTTCGGACAATAATTTTCACTTATGTTCCGACCCAAAATCACGTTTTCAACTTTAAATGTACGATTGATCTAGAGGCCAAACTATGATTAAAACGCCCTTGCTTTTGAAAATGCGTTGAGTTTTGGAGAAGTTATGGCATTTTAAAGGTTCGACCTATGCCGATCTACACCATATGCCGATTTTCGGACTATAATTTTGACTTATGTTCTGGCCCAAAATCATGTTTTAAACTTTAAATGCACGATTAATCTAGTGGCCAAACTATGATAAAAAAGTCCTTGCTTTTGAAAATGCGTTGAGTTTTGACGAAGTTATGACATAAAATAGTGTTTATTTAATTTGTAAAACATATTTTATAATAAACTATATGTGCTTATTTATCTCATTTTAGTCGAAGAATATATTAATAAAATTATTATAAAATACATTTAAACCACCCACATTATAAAATTATTTATATTATTTCGGGTATTTATTAAATGTCAGATGTGGAAAAAATGTTTGCTGCTATCTGTAATAAATACTCCACATGTGTATTCGTGAAAAAAATGTGTACCGCAACTGGGTTAAAAATGACATAAAGAAATTCCGTCAATAACAGTACAAAGTAATACCGAAATAAAATATACTGGCAGTACAAATAGAGCAACCCACACAGCTGCACTACATAGTTATATATGTATGTAGTATGCAATGGACTGATAAGCCCGTCATAGATTTGTCATAAAATGCAAACCAAATAATTTCAGGCTGTGTGAAACGCTTGGCTGCACTCAGAGTTAACACTCACTGTCTGCCCCTTGTTGTTGCAACCAACGATAAAAGGGACATAGGGCTTTTTCGGCAAATAAATATGTGCAGCAGCCGCATAAAATACACAACCAAAACCCTTCACAAAAAAACAAAAAAAAAAATTGTTTGTGCCACATAAAAGATATGGGAAAAGGGCAAACAGAAAATAGGTGCGCACAAAGCTGTTGACATGTTTGTTGGTTGTTGCATGTTGCCTGCCTGTTGAGAGTGAGAGTGATAGAGATACGCGTACAACAAACACAAATAGAGACAGACAGACAGACAGATAAGTTGCGACCGGTCGCTTGTTTATTTATGTTTTTTTTTCAGGGGTCTTAGTGTTAATTCGTGTGTAATAGAGGAATGTGTTCCCAAAAGTTGAGGAGCAGGTCGCCAAAGTGAAACCAAAATGACCAAAAATTGTTGCTTGCAACCCTTTTTTAAAGCGCAGTATTTTTGCCGGTATCTATTTTTTATTTTCTGTATTTTTTTGTGACATCACGTCGCACTGTTATCAGGACGAGTTTGTTCCCTTCTCAAAGGGTTTTCATTTTGTTTTCGGGAGTCCCTTTTGTCTCGACCATCTGCAGGTGTTTGCCTTTGGACAGTGGTTGTCCCTTGGTCTCATCCTTTGGCCCAAAATATTATCAGACATTTTCTTTTGTTTGTTTAACCTTTTCCATTCTTCTTTGTTTGTTTTTTTTTTTTTGGTTTTCTGTTTTGTAAACTGTTGAATTGAATTAAGTCAGTGAAAATGTCGAGATTTGTTTGTGTACGAATTGGATTTAATTTTAGATTTCATGGAATGTGTGTTGTGTGCATTGAATTTAGTCGATTATTGAGATAAATTGAATGTGAAGGACAGAGTCCAAAGAGACCTGAAGCAAAGATATGGAAGGCACTGTAAGTGGAACAAATTGTTTTCTTTGCGGATTGTTTTCATAAACTGTTGAGCATTTCAAATTAATTAAATTACTAATGTTGTATTAGAATGACTAAAATGGCAATGAAAATGGAGCGCAACAGTGGAAAATGTGACATTTTTGCAAGTATTAATTTACTATGGTAATTATTAAAAAAATGAAAAATGTATGTATTTAAAGAATGATGAAAATTGTCGCCAAGAGTGCTATAAAAGTGCTCGTAAAACTTTATTTCAGATCAAAAGCGCATCAATTTCAAAGGTAGAATTGTGTCATTTTCGTGACATTTTCAACTCAGCTTATTTAATACAAATATATCCCCCATTTTAATTTATATGCAGCTTAAAATTTGCATAGTAAATAAACTGTTTTATTGCTGTGTTGGCAGCCTTTTAAATGCCAACACTAACAACCATTGTTGAAATTTGCTTAAAGCCACTGATTTTGTCCGTTTGTCCGAGTCGCATCAATTATTAAAGACAATAAATATGCAATACAGTGCGTATGAGTTATGAAGTTCTGATTGTTGTACATATACATGTATATATATATATAGATATATATGTGAACTGTGTGTGTTTTGTTGTTGCATGTCGTTTGTCGCTTGTTAATATGCCTCATAAATAACACATTTATGACACTCACACACACGCTCTGCACATTACAATCACACACACACACACATTAGCTTGGCTTATTTGGCTTTCTCTTTCTACTGTGGCGCATCCGTCTCTTTCTCTGTTGCTCTCTATTAGCAGCTTTGAAATGCAAATTTACGCCTCTCGCATTTTGTTTGCGTTTGCCTCTTCATAATAAGGTTGCGCCAGATTTTTCGCATTCGCAAACACACAAAAATACACATACACACACATACACACGCAAACACACACAATCACACACTCACTCACACACTTGCCTAATAGTTTAATATGCTTATAATTGTTGGAAAATTTGTATGCCGCATTTTAAATATTTGATTAATTTCACATAAATTTTGGGTAACAATTTTAAATTGGCTGCATCGAATGCGCTGAATGTAAATGACAGTCATTATTTAGCCACGCCCCCCTCTGTCTCAACCCCTATCTCTATCTATGTCTGTCTATCTATCTCTCTCTGTCCCCTTTTTGCTAACTCATTTAATCAGATTGTCTCTGGCTCTCATTGATTTATGTTTAATGCAGTATTTGGGGGCAGCGCATTTAATTTATGATATAAAATGAATTTACTTCTCTTTTTTTCTCGTTTTTGTTGCATTCATTGTCAGTTTTTGGCGGAAGTGGCGAACGTTTGTTTGGTTT
Source organism: Drosophila kambysellisi (assembly GCA_035042185.1). NCBI lineage: Eukaryota > Metazoa > Arthropoda > Insecta > Diptera > Drosophilidae > Drosophila > Drosophila kambysellisi. Next base: position 1,136,332 of record JAWNLS010000417.1, read on the forward strand.
TTGGGCTTGTTTTTGGTTTGCACACATTTCATTCTATTTTTTTTTTTTTTTTTTTTTTTTTGCATATTTTTGTGCGCATGCATGAAAGATCTCGCATGCTGGTTGTGCGTAGGTGTGTGTTGTGTGTGTATGGGTGTGGATGTGGGTGTGCGTACGCTGCTGTTAGTTATTGATTTTTGAACACACACTCGCTGTACGTGTGCGATTTTGTCGCCTGTCAAAATGCTTTCGGGTTCAGCAAAATTCAAAATTGAACTTTAACGTTTTCACTTAAGTAACAATTTTTAATATTCTGAGGCTTTTAATCTGATTTTTAGTTATGAATCGAAGTGAAAGATACCTTATTTACTTAGTACTTCTTTCACACATCACGCAAATTGCATTTCCTAAATTCTTATCCCTAAATAAACACCCAAAATGTGGGCAATACTTTTCACACGCTCGGCAACACTTAATTTCTTGGCATTTGCTTATTTACGTATTTATTAAAGGCGCCATCCTGTCCATCATTAAGTAAAATCTCATCCAGTAGCTGCCGCAGCAGCAACAGCAGCAGGAGCAGCAAACAAGAACAATAACAACGGCTGTGGCAGGCATAAAGTGTCCTTGACATAAAGATGTTTGCATAGAGGCCTGAGGACTTTATTAAGACATTTTACGTTGAAATTTATATAAAAGTAGAAAGCAGAAGCTACCACCACACACAAACACACTCACACACACACCCACACCCACACACACAGTGATACACACCCAGGCCTGGCAATAAAGCCAAGCGCAGCTGAATCGTGAGATTTATGACACAGCCAGTAGGTAGACAACAACAAGGATGTGGCCCGATATGGCCAGGCCAAGTCAGATGTGCTCACGTTTCGCACGTTGAGGCCATGATGAAGGCAGGCAGGAATCCTTGCCTCCCATCATAAAAGCCGTGCCAAAAGCCAGGCAACGGGCCAGAAATAACAAATATTGCCAACTTTTGGACGATTTGCGGACGTTATTTGATTGTGTGAAATAATTAGCAAAAATTCTGCCTGATTCTGCGCTTGTTGACTTGTTTTTAACAATTCAGTCGAAAGAATCTACAGCGTTTTTGAGTGATTGCTTGAGAATATATCTGCCTTTTGGTTGTATCTAAACACATATTTCCCTTTACTTCATTTTCTTCATACTATATATTTTGAGATAGTAATTAAATATAGTGCAGCTTCTATATAATTAAAAAAATTTAAAAATAATTATTTTCTACACGAATAAATTTTCTTTAGAAAATATTTAACTTGTATTAAAACTTTAACAATTCCCAGATTTTAAATTTATTACCACCCCTTATTCATCCACATTTTTTTTAACTATATTGCTTAAGTACTTTTTTGTTAAATTTAATATTTAATAAACACCTTCAGCTTAAGCAAAAGGTCAGCTTAAGTTGCCAACTTTTTCTTTTTTTTTTAATTCAGCACCAAGAAGTTTATGGGAGTTTAATTGTTTAAGATTGCGTAGGCAACGCTGCGAATTAAAAATGTATTTTTGGTTGCCGTTCGAAGGGGCAAAGTCAGCATTTTTTTTTTCTCGACTTAAGCTGGAAAATTTAATTAAAACAGAGTTAATTTATGCAAACCGGCTTGGTTTCGTTAAGCGTATAATTTTGCTTGAGGGGCCGAGTGTGTTTTGTGTATACTGAGAAAATGTTTATAAAACTGTTGCGGTGGTGGTTCACATTTGCACAAGAAGTTATAAGGTTTAATGTTGTGGGTGGTGACACCAATCGGTTGAGAGCCGGCCAAGGCATATAAATGGCCAGAAAGCAGGCTGTTACTGCAGTAAACAAATTAGCTTGTTTCAACTTGCACAACAAACACCCACACAAATCGAGGGAGAATATATATGGTATATGTGCCAATTGCAGCTGACGCGCCACAACAAAAAAAGCAGAGAAAACAACCGCAGAAAAATTTAAAAATATACAAAAGTATAAAAAAATAAAAATAAATATATATAAATATACGCATACAACAAAAAAATTGGAAGCCAACAAATTGTACAACATCTGAGCAAAATAAATAACAGAAAAATAAAGATCAACTCTGTGTGGAATGTCGAAGATTTGATACTCTTTCTTGTAGTAAATAAATAGAACTGATTCCTGATTCTACTGGAAAATAATGCTTCAATTTTTTTAAGATTTTGCTTAAGCAAGCAAAATTATAATAAATTTAATTTTTAAATTTAAATTTAAAATATTAAAAAATATTCGATTATGTAAGATTCAGTTGGAGTTACGATTCCATCAGACAACCCAGGCTATCCTGCCTTATCCAGAATAGGAGTATTCCGCAGATACCCACCCCTTCACCTCACCCTTCATTTTGTTGCCAACCCCCTTGACAAATTGAAAATACTCTCCTCCGCAAGGATAAAAATAAATAAATAAAAAAAATATTGTAAACGCAGCAATTTAAGGAAAAGTCGCTCGGCTGTCAATAAACGCTGCTGTTTAAATGCTGGCTATTTTCATGCAGCTTTTCACCTGCGAGTGAAAGCAATGGAGTGCTGTATAGAGATGAAGAGCAAGGAATCGAGGGAGGGGAAGTGTGTGTGTGTGTGTGTGTGCGCTGAAAAGTATGCTACATGAATGCATAACCTGTGGGTCAGCAAAAATAATGTAGCCATGCTTCATTGGGCGACAGACAGTGACGCTGACTGCTGTCTGCCTCTGGGTGGTGGCCTGACTGCCTTTTGTGGTTACCTGATGATGACCACAGCTACAAAAACCCACTCGACCAGAGCCGCCGCCAACAACAACAACGACAACAAAAACAACGCCGCGAATGCTGCAACATTTGCCACAATGAAAACTGGGAATCAACGACAACCGTTGACCAGCTTTTGGTCAGGTGAAAATTTAAGTCTATGGGCTACTTTAGCAACTGCCACTGCTCCTGCCACTCCTCGCTGGGTACAACAATGCCAGCAGTTCTTTTTTATGCTCTTTGTGAATCTTGGCGCTTTTGTTTTCCTCCCTCTTCCGAGCTCGAAAACAATACAAACGCTGTTAGACAGCCAATTGCCTCAGTTTGTGGCAGAACTTAAGCGAAAACTGTTCCCAGCTCCATTTTTTTACAGCATTATTAAAGAAAAGGAAATCGCATTTTTATTCTCAATATTTTTGTATTCGAATACCGAAACTAGGAAAATATACTGCGAAGGCGGTGAAAAGTAAAGATCCGTTCTTCAAATGTATTTTGTGGGATATCAAATAAATTTATAAAGTTTTCTATGCCATCTTTGAAAGCACTTTTTGGCAGCATAATTTTAACATGAAAATCTTCTCAGAATCGCTTTTAAACTTTTAATTTAGTTTGAATAAAGAGTTCATATTTAAAAACCCTGGTTTCTGAGAGTTAAAACTGCTGAATTTCCAACTTTCGAAAACTGCAAAAAGCCAAGACCTTTGCCATATTTACTAAAGTAACTTTGGCTGTTATTTTTCCAGATTAGCATTTGCAACTGCATTAAATATTCGAATATCTTAAGTGAAATTGAATTGAATTTAATCGTAAAATAATTTTTTAAAGCACTTCTCTTGCGGTATTCACAAAGCAACCTTTCAACAAAAGTCTTGCAGCCAAAACAAAACCATCATTATTTCCATATACTAAATATAACAAATTTTCATTATCTTTATTGTGCTTCAAAACGTACCGCCACCCATCCTTCTAGCGTCAATTAAACCAGCCACATAAATATAAAGAAACAATTTGCGTGCTTAAAAAAAAATAGAAGTAAAGAATTCGCTCCATAAAATGAGCAATTTCCATGAAAATATTGTCGCTTTAATGTTAAGAAAAATGCGAGGCACATTTATAGCAACGAGTCCTTTGAGCAGCCCATGCGGGTCATAATTTAGAGCTACGCACACACACACACACACACACATACAGACAGAGAGAGGGGGGAGACATTTAGAGTCGTTTGAGTGCCGCCTTTGTTATAAATACAAACATAAGATATAAAATGTATATACATATACATATATTTTTTCATTCTGTGTAAACAAAACTAAACATATGTCTGCTGTAGAGCATCAAAAAAATAACAGGACGAAACTGAGCGCAACAAAAGGCCACTAAAATATTATATCTAATAAAGCAGCAGGCAAAATACAAAAGCAAAACAACTGCGAGCCATAAGAAAAATCTTTCAAAGCAAGTAAAAATATAAAAAAAAGACATACGCAACACAGATACACGCACACACACATACACACACAGATACACACACACACAGCAGCAACAATAACAAAAGGCATCAATCATAAGTCGTGGCACATGCTACATAATCTCAACCACCCACTCCCTCCATCCACCATCCACCATCCTCCTCGGAGAACTCTCGCACCACTCCATTTATTTACTTTTCAGCCAGTGCCTTAAAGACTTCAAAATGGGCATTGAAAAATAGATGTCAGTGCAGAAATTTGTCTCCGACTCTCTCTCTCTCGTTGGTTGTGCTTTTGACATCCAATGCCGATGTCGCATTGAAGTCTATTTGCCACGCCTGTGGCAGCTGTTGGCTGCCGTCGGCATATGTTCATTAAATTTATTAAATTACACAGGCACACGCAGTCAAAGACAAGCAGAACAAGGACAACAAGTGCCAGGACATATGCGCTACATGAATGTAAGCAACAGCAACAATAGCAACAAAAGCAACAACAGAAACGGCAGCAGCTGTGTAGACATTGCAACATTTAATAAAGACATGCGAAGCTGCTTTTCACAAAAAAATGTGCGCTAATTGGCTGCTTAGACAAACGTGGCACGGGGGCATCATTATTGAATTAACCAACACGCTATGCTACGCACAAGGTATGGTACAAGTACTTAGATAATCAAGAAAGAATGCTGTAGTCGAGAGAACTCGACTAGAACACTTAAATCTTCTATATATCTATAAACGCAAACGTTTTAATTATTTCAACTTTTCACAGATGATCAATTATGTTAGGTAATATATAAATATTTAAAATCTAATATATTATCTGTTATTGAATCGGCTGTTTTTGCTACTCAAGTATATATTTACTATATCGGAGATGCTTCCTTTCTGTCTTTTACTTATTTCTGCACAGCTCATGCCTCTTTTACCCACTTTTAATTGGTTTAAGATTAATCTACAAATATGTTCGTTGTTTAACATTTTTATTAATATCTATTCATTTCTAATAAGTTTCTAATTAAATCAAGAATATATATTTAAAATAAGCTGACATAAATTGCTTGTTGCAATTATATAAGTGAAAAAAATGCTTTTGTGCTGCTGAAGTCTCAACAACAAAAAGGTGGATTATGTCAGCGTTTACATGTAACAAAATACAATTTTCTGCAAATTTACTAGCTAAGAGAGGAATGCAGCATAAATTTTGTTGCCATTGTTTGTTTTGAGCCCCATTGCAATTTATTAATTAACTTGTAAACGCAAAAAAAAGGAAAGAAATAAAGAAATGTGCATTCGAAATGCGAAAAATCCAGTATAATTTATATAGCCAGCACTTTCACTTTTATTTGTGGCAAAGTGTATGCTTCAATTAATATGCAAACAAATGAAAATTAAAACAAGCGAATTAATTTTTATAGAAAACTTTTGCAGCAGTGCAAAACACAAATAAAAGGCAATTAGTAAACAATGAAGAGCTCTAAAAAAAAAATATGACAATGTGGCATGCACGACAAATAAATACTCTGCAGGTTAAAGTATGCTTGATTACAAATATGTATAATCGGATGATACATAAAAGGTGAAAAAAACTTTAAATATACGTAGATAATAGTTTTATATATAACTGAGAAAGATTTTCCAATAAATAAAATTTATTTTGATTTAAATGTCCACGCAATTTTCAATTCTTTGTAGGGTATTTTTTTATACAAAAAAAAAATACTTGGCGCAGAAAAAAAATAAAGCCGCATTATTCAGTTTGTGGCACACTTTTAGCCAGTCGACCGACGACCGACGATCGACCAAATAAAGCTTTTAATTGTTGCCAATGGATTAAGGTTTATATGTGCGTATCCTTAATATCCTTGTGCATTCGCTCTTTCGCTTGGTTTAATTGTTATTGTTAAAAATTTTCCACTGGCTTTGCCCTCTGTGCTAATAGTAATTAAAACTATAAAATATCAAGTGAAATTGTTCAGGCGGCGCACGCGTGAAATGATAATAACAATATATTTGCACACACACACACACATACGCGATATGTAAATGTTGTTTTAATCGCCTTTTTATAACCAATTAATTGAAATATGATTGGTAATTAAATGCATACTTGATGGGCCACTGGCATATTTTGAGCTCTTCAACCATAATTAATGCCAATGTACCAATAAATATAATAAAGCGAAAAAGAAAGAAAAACAGAAAACTTGTTCAAGTGCCGCTCAATTAAAGTTTAAGTTGAAAAAGCGAACAAATACTGTGTAGCCTAGTTTGCCGCACGTTCAATGAAAATGGACAATGAGGACACAATGAGAGAGGACAAGGAAAACGTGGCACGTGCCACCGCGTCTAGTCTCGCAAAACTAATTGAAAGGCAGACAGACGGCTCCGACGACGTCTGCGAAGCGGGCAAAAACAAATTTGCATATGACACAAAATGCTCCACAGCCAGAAGCAGCCTACACAAAAAAAAAAAATAAAAAGAAGGAAAATGCAAAAAAGGGAAAAGAGTGGCACAAGGAAAAAAAAGCGCAAGGCAAAGGCAAAGCCAACGAAACTGGCAACTGGAGCAGCAACAGCAGCAGATGCTGTTAGCTTGCCATCGTCCTTGCCATCGTTATTATCCTGTTATCTCTCTAATAATGCCTCAGAGAGTTTGTAATTAAATTTTTCAAAAAAAAAAAAAAGATATAGCGCCCATCGTTAGGGCCAGCGTCGTCGTCATAGCTACAACAGCAACAGGATGAGCAGCCGCAGCATCAGCTACTCATCTCTGAGATGCAAAAAAAAAAAAAAACTTTAGATACAAACTACGAGATACTATGGAGCTGGTCGGGGGACACAGGCATAAAGAACGTTACGCGCACGAGTGCCACTAGTTAGTTAGATAATAACGCTCAACGGAAGCTGTTCAAAGCGGAAACGGAAGTTAAGTTAAGCGCACTACTAAACAGATACTCAAGAGCCAGTCCAACAGGGTTGGAGGCAATAGCGACTGACTGACTTACTGAATGAATCATAGAATATACAGCACTAATAATGCACTTATTCTATTGTGTTCCACAAAACAGTTTCGCTGACATTTCAACGAAATAAAAAGCCGAAGAATTTATGAGAATTTTGCTATGTGAAATTAATTTTTCAGAAGCAAACATATTTAAATGAATATTTAAAAATAAATTCCAATTAGGAGGCAGACCTCCTACGAATTATTTCGAAATATCAGAACGTATTATTCTTATTAAAGTGCACCACTTCAAACACTTTCAATTGCGCTTCTTTGTTGAGCTTTATTGTGTCCACAATTTATGCCCCATTAAAATACAAATCATAAGAATAAAAATTCAGAGAGTTTGCCAAATTCGATTAGCCCAAGCACTCAAGTACCAAGTCCATAAGTATATAGTCTGAGCAGCAACCTTATTATTATTATCATCCACCAAACCCAGTTGCCAAATCTTTTTCCACCAAATTTCACCCTTAATGTTTAAGTTGGCGAAATGGCAGCAGCAAAAGATATTCTCACAAATTCAGTTGAATTCCTAGTCTCTACTTATGGCTTGTAATTATGCTTTCCGGGTGATTTGTAGCTGCAGTTACAAACTAAATACTGTAGCTAAAGCAGCCGCCGCACTTGTGTTACACCCACTAACACAAATTAGCTAAAAGAGACGCACAAACATCAACTAACCAACCAAAACAACATCAACATCAACCAAAAGACGAGCGGAGTGTTAACAAACAAAATGGGAGTCTGTCTGGGCACTTGTGCAACCGCAGACAACTCCGCAGTCACGTCAAAGGCCAGTTTGGGGATGGGTTGAGGATGGGTTGGCTGCGGCGGGGAGGGGGCGTTTCCAACGTATTTCGTTTCATTTTGTGATGTCCATTTAAATGGTTAGGTAATTGCATAATTATATGTCTGCCACTGAAAGCTGAAACGTGTCCAAAGACCGAAAAAGAGAGACGGCTTTTTATGCAGGTCCACAAACTTGTGCACAAAATAGATAAATAATAAACACACACGTACACACACACACACACACCCAGGCAAACAGCAAATGCATTTAATTAAAAGTCATAAATCACAATGCTGACAAGTTTAAGGAAATCATTTTCAAAAACTCCACTAGACTCGACTTGACAATGCAAGAGGCATTTAATTAAAACAATATCAAATATGTAGCAAGAAAAAGTAGAAGTAAAATTTTAAGTATGAATAAAAGCAGAAGATGCAGCGTAAAAATTAGATCAAGAAATTTTCGCATCCGCAGCACGTTTTTCAATTAAAAGCTCCTTCTTGGGATATCCTGTCAACAAACACAGACCCCAGACATAAAAATAGACAACAACAAAAACAACAAAAATTAGAAAAAGCGCGTGAAAAATCTCGCTTGCGTTTATTGCCACAAACCGACGTTGCACGTGATTTGTGTGCGATTTTTTGGTTTGCGTTATTCAACCATATTTGTCAGCGGACAAAATGTTTGCGGCCACAACACAAGCGAGCTACACACACACACACACACGGACACACCTATAATTGGCAATTGAATTACGGTTAAATATTTTGTGAAAATTGCCAAATTTCGTTTATGCACCATATTTTCAATTTCTTTTTTATATTTATTTCTATTTTTGGTTTTGGTTCAGATAAACTCATTTCTATTTTTGTTGCACAACATTTTCATAGTCTATGAAATATTTATAAATCAATTATTTAAGCAATCGAATTCAACACAATAAGTTAAGCACTTAGGAAAAACAGCAATTCACATTTATCTATTTAAATTCAAAAGTGGCTAACATTTTTGATGAAGTGATCTGCAAACAATTTTTAATGATTTATTTCTTATTTATATTTATTTAGAGACTATTTTATAAGTTGCTTTATCTGAAGTTCTTATTGAATGATTTTGTTTTAATTGTTCTTTTATATATACAAATTTGTTATTTAATGTTTGAAAAATATCTGTCAACAAAGTAGGAAAATAAAACTTAATTTCCATTTTATTTTTTAATTGACATATTTTATTTTTAATTTATAAGTTTCAGCTACTATTCAAAGCATTTGTTTAACTTTAATTTGTATTAAAATCTATTTTTGGCTGTGCATTTCACTGTACTAAGAATTATGCATGGACAATCGAAATGAACATCAAATAGCATTCCGAGGGAAATGAAGAAATCAAATCATTTATCAAATATGCATTGCGCATATTAAAAATCAATTAAATATTTATGCAGACAATGGCAAGCACTCGAAACAACAATTTATATGTGTGGAGCAACAAAGCAACAACACAACACAACAATAAAATGGCAATCACACAATTTGAATTATGCGAACCACCAGCAGGAATAAATGCTGTGTAGTAAGAAGCGAGAAATTGTAATGTAATTGAGGCAACAACAAAAAACAAAAAAAAAAACAATAAATAAAAGCAAATGAAATTAAAAATTTATTATGCTCAGCTGCTGCTCTTGTCGAGTAAGAAGCGACAGCAGTCAGGCAACGGCAACGGAAATGGTTATGGCTGTGAAAAACAGAAACAGACACAGACACACAATAAACACACATACACACATATGTATGCAGAAAAACACACACACACACACACACTCAACTCGAATGAATAGGAAGTGGCACACAGCTAGCAGTTGGGGCAGGAGGCAATGATGCTGCTGCTGATGCTGCTGCTGTTGTTGAAGTTTTGCATTTCCGGTATGCAAACAATAAAAAAGAAAAACAACAACAACAACAACAACAATGCTGACACATGCTCAAGACGTAAATATGTGTGTAATTGTTGTTGTTATTGTCGTTTGCCATTGATAAAGCTTAACAGTCAAGGAACACACACACAGCAGACAATGCAACGCAACTCATTTGCATTTAACACATTCACAATTGTCCAACTATCGCAGCCAGCTTGGCAGCAGATACAGTAGAAATTAACTAAAAGCGATTCAATTACTTTTCAATTGGTATTAATGACAATGCGAATTGAATAAACAAACTTTGTTAACTAGTTTGCGATCTGCGGAGTAAGCTATTCACACATTGAATGACTATTTATTCAGTATTCATTTTATTTGATTTACAGCATAATATGAAAATTACTGTAAATTTGTATTTCTAAAGTTGGTTTTTGTTTACTAATCAATTTAACTCAATTTTCTTCTAAGCTTTCAAAGAAATTGTGCAATTAAAATACATTTCGAGAAAGTCTCTTTTATAAACAAAGCATTTGTTTTATTTATTTAATAACAATTTCTAAAGAAAATTTTCCATGAATTTGCAAATTGCAGCACGAAATATTATTTTATATAAAAAACATAAAAATAACTAAGAGAAGTTTCCCCATTTTTTTTTTTTTTTTGCATTAATAAAATTTGCAAACAACATTTTCAAATACAGAGCAAAGTTATAATGTGTTTTTCACTGGATCCGTGTCAAGTTTTAATTTTTTGAATTTTATATATTTTGATATATATTTTTTAAGTGGTAAAAATCTGCGCTGGTTTAAAAATATATTGAAAACAATGAATTTAGCTGTATTTGTTCATGTTATTACCTTCAAAGTACTACTACACATTTTAGCTTAAAAAACAATAAACAAACAAATTGACGCTATACTGCAATATTTACTGTACTATCAGAAAAGAGCCACACACACACACATAACTGTTAAAGCACACACGTCTCACACACACAAATGTATATAATATTGACAATAATAAAAATACCTTTTTTTAATACATGTCTTTTTACAACTCTTGAATTACGCTTAATTGTTTATTAAGCAGATTGCGAGTTGCGTTGGAATTTAATTTGGACGACGTATGGGGCAAGGCAAAGGACACACGTTGCAGGAGGCAGGACACACACAGTAGGCGTATTCGGGCCTCTTCTTGTCATTACTTGACTCGACTGCTGCAGAGTGTGTGGTGTGTGTGTGTTTGTGTGTGTGCCCGGGCACTCTGAAGTGCCACAGCACTTTTTGGCATACACTCTTAATGGCGGGATTCGAGCCAGAATTTAGCGATTATTTTTTTTTGTATTTTACTTTGGGTTTTTGGCGTGCTTAGTGAATTTGGCTTGACGCGACTAATTGTGCAAGACGAATCCTTTGTGTGGCACGTTGCTTTATGTATATTTACTGCGAGCAAGTTTAATTGAAAATTGATAAGTTTCTTATGCCTGCTTCGAGGGAAAACAACACACGGAACACAACGTTTGACGACGATGATAACAACGACAACGACAAAGACTACGACGACGATGACGAGGGATACGAGAAGGACAACGACGCGCATCCGCACCGTTTGAATGCACGATTTGTACTAAACCCAAGTTGAACGGATGAAATCGTGGCATGCAACACACAACACGCATTCGGCAAATTGCCAACGGCAAATTGAATTCACTGTAGGCAGGACTTGCTCTCTGTTTACAGGCGGCAATCTGTACTAAAAAATAACGAGACTTAATCATCGTGACTGCTCTCTCTTTCTCTATTTCTCTCTCAATCTCTCGAGAAAGCATTAGTTTTTGGGCTTTCGCTTGGGAGTCGCGTTTCGTTCGCGTCCACATGTTGCCATGGCCAGCAACCTGTTAGACATCCTTGCGAGTCTCTGCGATGGTTGCATGAATGAATGAGTAACAAATGCAACCAACTGACTACGCTGCAGCCTCTGGGGTCAAATTCGAATTTTACGAAATTTAAGTAATGAATAATCAATGTCAAATGGTCAATTTTGTATAAATCAAATTATCATTATGCGTAATTCAGAATTATACAATTAAATCGCATTCAATGTTAAAGAGCTTTTCTTACTTGTTATTAATTTTCAATTGTTGATAGAGACTATAACAATTTTAATTTAAATAAAAGTATTTTTTATGTTAAATATAGATCCAACTGTAGGCTTTAAACTTTCAATAAAATTACATCTTAAAAAAATCTAGTTAATTTTTAGAGAGCTCTTTTTAAATATTAATGCACTTTTAATTATCGCTTAATATATAAACAATTTTAGATTTAATAAAACTGGTTATTTGTTTGCTTCATTTGAGGAAAAGGGAAATTTCTGCGGTAGTTAAAGAGTCAAATTACCCACAAAAGAGCGCGCAGGCGCCCTACAACGAAACGGTTAAAGGGAAAATATGCCCCATGACGAAACGGGTAAAAAAAAAACAAAGAGCTAAAAAAGCCCAAAACAAAAACACGAATCAGCTCAAAAATGTAAACAAAATAAATTGGCAAGCAAATCAAAAACGAACTTAAATGACTTAAATCTGAATGTGAATGCAATTTATTAAAGAAGAAGAGACTTCTTCATTAGGAAGATAAACCATAAAAACCAATTTGTAGCCAAAGTTGTCGCTTCATTAGTTTTAGCTCAATGCTCGAAGCTTATTAAAACAGCTCCGTTGGGCACCACAAATACCAACTAACTAACCAACCCAACCCAACCAACAAGCAGCAACTAAAGCACACAAGCCAAACCCAAACCCAAACCAAAAACCGAACTCAGCTAACTGATGAACGTGCAGCAATATTGTATGCTGCTCGACAACTGTGGCAAGCAGCAGCAGCAACGAATGTCTAACAAATGCCAGCAACTTTTACCGCGAAAAAAAGAAAGAGAAATAGAAGTAGTAGTAAAACGGCAGTGTCCCCAGCAATATCAACAACAACAACAACAACAGTGGGTTGATGTTGGCCTGTGCCGCTGTGGTCGCCGCAACAACGACAATAAATACGCAACAGCAACAACAACAACACGCTAAGAGCAACAGCGTTAGAGTCGACGACTAACAGGCATATCAACAGCATCATGATGTAAAAACTTTTTGCATTCGAGAACCTTAAACCACCTTCAAACCAGCTAACCACCACTCAACCCACAACCACCCACAACCACCCAACCAACCAACCAGCCAAACACTCCGCTGCTGCTGCTGCTCGGTTGCCCTACGTCGACCCCGTCAACAATATTTTTGTTTACAAACTTTAGCTTGTTTGTGTGTAATGTATGCTGCTTGGCAGAGAGAAGAAAAGAGAAGAGCAGAGAGAAGAGCGCTGGTTTGCAGGCAGGTGGGCGGCAGGCAGGATAGGGGAACGGCAGCTGTTGCTGTTGTTAGCATTGTCCACAAAGGACTCACAGGACGCGCGTCGCACCAAAAGTTGCGAATAATTTTTTTTATTCTGGTAATTTTTTTTTTTTTTTTTTGTGCCGCTTAACAGGGAAATTCCTGATGCGATTATGAGACGCCTTGTTAAGTCGAGCCACACAGCCCTCCAAAGAGTGGGTGGCTCGCGAGGGGTGGGTGGGTGGTTTTATATATCACATGACAAAGATGCCAAATATTTGTGGTTTTTTGCGGAAAAGTGATGAGCTTGCAACGATAGTTGAGTTAAAGAAAACTTAATAAGGAAATTTACGTTGTATTTAAATAGGCAGAAAATTTGTATATTGAAAATTAATATTAAATTTGGAAATTGTGAATGAATGAATGGAATTATTTGAATATTTGATTTAGGAATGAAAATGACATACAAGAAAAACCTTGCTAGTTTCATGGCAATAGAAATCTGTCGATTTAAAACAACATTTAAAATTTAAATGCATTACTTAAGTACTAATGATAAATTTTTTTCCAAAACAAATACAGTTTTAAATTTGAAGAACACATTTCTTGAAACTCAAATTCAAAGTGCCTATTCCAAAGTGCAATTCATGGCTAAAATGATTCAAGATTTATTCGCATATTAATCAAGCTAATTTAATAGTTATTAAAATCGTATTCAGTATCAAGCAACATTTAGAAATAATCTACTTAAAATAAGAGCGTAATTTTTCTCTTGGTGCATGAGTAATGTAAGGCTAAGACAATTTCTTAGCCAGCATTTGCTCAAAGCTTCTTTATTGTTATTGCACTAATGCTAAGCACAAATGCCGCTCTGATCTGATTGGAATTCCCTATTCCCACCCCTTTTCGAGCAACTCAACCCGTCCACTTACTTTTAAAAGATACAAAGTTGACTGAGCGCACTTACCTGCAACGAGAAAAACAATAAAAAATGGAAATCAATTGGCTGTATCATAAACAGTGCTTCAAATTGATTATAAAGTCGTAGAGGCTTCTCTAAGTAAAGTACTTGAAATCCACTCCAGATGGACAAACAGGCAGACGGACAGGCGAACAGGACACACACACACACACACACACACACAGAGAGAGATTGGCACACACGCACAACTTGAAAATGCCTCGGCCACAGCGAAATGCACTCAGTACTTTTCCACCCACACTCCCGAGCTGCTTACTCCCTCCCCCCCGCTACCACCCTGCCACGTTCCACACTCTCTTCACTCCAATGCAATAACGCCGACAGATTACAAAGTGCACATGTGGTTCGCCATAAACTAGTGGGTTGCACACACTGCCACAGCAGCAAGCAGAAATCCATGTTGCAACAACAGCAACAGCAGCAACAACAACAACAACACAAAAGAACTGCTTACTTCTGCAAGCCGATGCTTACATGCACTTTTCTGACCCATAATCGGTAGGCTTACATTTAATATTAAATGAAATGAAATATTAAATTTAATGAAATGGACTGCAAGATAAAAATAAAATATTTTGCAGTTGCTACTCGATAAGAAAACAACCTTCAATTTACCTTATGTTAGTCACGAAATTAAAAAATATCTCAGAATATTAATTTAATAAATAATTAATCGTAATATCGCGAGATACGTAAAAAAAAAGTTTAACTTTTAAAAAAATATCTCTCCCAATATTAATTTAATAAATAATTAATTGTAACATCGCCAGATACGTAAAAAAAATTTAAACATTTCTGGTTTTTACTTAGTTTTGAATTAAATAAAATAAATATGTTGAAGAACATATAAAATTTACTGAAATTCAGTTAAACTTGTTATTTTTATGGCAGATTTTAAATGCTTAATATTAATTAGCATTCAGTTAATTAATATTAAGAAAAAACTTGAAAGTAAAATATGGAACAATAAATAAAAATACCAAAATAAATGTGAGCTCAATTAACGATAGTTTTATAGTAATAATTGTCTGTCAATATAAAAGAGAGGCATTATAACACAACTAAATAATAAGATTTGCTTTGGATAAACTTAGAAATAAGATCAGTAGTTAGTTGATAGTTGCTATGACAGCGATATGATATGTTTTTCAATGATATGCCAAGTTTTATGATCGAGAATACATATATTATGAGTAAGAGACGCCTCCTTCAATGTGTTGCACATATCGTTGCACGATTAGAATACCCCCTGAAAGGGTATAACAATAGCTACGATGCACCCCAAGTCTAGGAGACGAAACGCACTGACGTGACCAAAAGCCTCTGCCCGCTGCTGAGCCGCACCCCACCACACCCCCCGACGCCAAACCCCTCCTCATACAATGCCACCTCCTTTTGCTGTGGCCTTTTGCCGAACTCCATTAAGTTGACGCGACCAGCAACACGAAGAACTTTACTTTTGTGGTCGCTGAGGTCGCAGTCAGCTATTGTTGTAGTTGTTGTTGTTGCTTCTTTGAGTATGTCCAAATGTGTTGCAGTATGTCTATTGATGTCCCTGGTTGTCTCTCTGGTTGTAGTTGCTGTTGCCTTTGGCAACCATGTCAGCTCCATCAAATGCACTCCATATTAACCGCAGGCAACTCGCTCTCGCACAGCCTTTGAGGCTTCAAAAACTTTGCAGTGTTGGCAAATGTTACCAAGTTTGTGGCAAGGCATGAAGAGTTGCATCCACTGTCTCTCTCTCTCTCCATTTCATTATGTAGATTTCATGATGAAAAACGTTGTCAAGGTGTGCAAATTGTTTACCATACGTAGCCAGCAAAGGGAGCAGAGCAGAAAACCGGAGACTGTCGAAGGTTGTGCAAAGTGCAAAGAGGGAATTGCAAATATCGGGGCAATTAAATAGAATTTATGCAATAAGCCGAACCGTTTTATGTTAGTAAAATTGAAGCTCGATAAAAGCTGAATTTAAATAGATATAGTTAGGGCTGACTAATGAGAGAAGATTTGCAGTCTTGAGGCAGAGGTTAAACCTGATTACATTAGAGAGAGGGAGATAGAAATATTTAATTCCAATTATCGGTACATTTTCTGTATTACAATTATAATGATATCTAATGCAATTTCAATAATATGTTGAACTTGATTACATCAGAGAGAGGGAGAAAGAAATATTTAATTCCAAAAATTTGTACATTTTTGTTTAATACCAATTATAAGAATTTTTAATGCAATTTCAATAATACAAAATACATTTCGGGCCAAATGAGAAAAGGTTGCCTTAGCACCCCATTAAAAACAAGTTGCAGCAAATTCCTTAAAGCAACTGTCACAGTGGCTACGTGCCACAAACAAAGTAGACAATGCGACAAAAGGAAGTTCATGCAGCTTTTGGCGTTCTGTGCTGGAACTCAAGACTCAAGAGAGTGAGAGAGACAGCAGTTGCTGCCACACGCCCCACCCATTTGGCAATTGCCATCAAAGTCCCAGGGACAACAGCAGAAGACGGCCCCCAAACCGAAGGACTCAGCAGAGAGAAGAAAAGAAAAAATAACCAGAATAAGGATAAGGAGCAGTGGCTGTGGCAGTGGCACACAGCGGATGAGCTGAGAATGTGAATGTGGAGAGTGAGTGAAGTGCAGCGCCGCACATACAAAACAGATAAATGGTAGCAACTTTTTAACAAAACCAACGGACAACGGGGCCCAGTGCATTGAGTAGACGAGGACCCCAAACCCATAGGAACTCCTACAGTGATCATTGGAAAAATTTGAATTTATTTCTAATGTGAAAGTTACCTGAAACAACTCAATGTGTGTTTCTTTGTGACCTTTATTCTGTTCACCAATATTACGTTTATTTATATTATATATCAATTATATTGCTATAGGAAATCGATATCGATTTTTATCGATAATCACGCAACGGTGACAGTTATCGATAAAACTAAGTAAACTTGTTCTGTGTACAATAATTTACTAATTGAAAGCATTTAGCTCTGAGGGCATGCAGATAAATGTCAAAATCGTCCCGGCATTTGATGCTGATCAAAATTATATAGATTCGCAAATGCTATAGTGCTTTACTTCATTTTGCAACATTTTATTTTTAAAGTATAAGAAAATCATGCATTTGAGAGTTCAATTTCACCCCACCAATCGAAATCAAAGCGTTTCGATATGCGAGCGAGCACCGTACTTGATTTTTTCTTTGTGTGCAGCAATGAGACGAGACAAAATGTAAAATTATGCGGCAGTTGCAAGCAAAACTTTATGGTTGACCCAAGGGGCAGCAGAGAGAGAGAAATAGAGAGAGAGAGAGAGAAAACGGGCGAGGCAAAGCCGAGTGCATTTATTGTCTTTGGGCAAAGCAGTCGAGGCACGCAAATATGCTGGAGGCTGACTGATGCTTCAGCTGCTGCTGCTGAAACCCTCCCAACACACACTCAGACACACGTACACACGCACACACTCAGACACACACACATACTGTGACAATAACAAAACAGGAAGTACGCATTTCCTGCACTTGAAAACAGGCACAGAGTGAGACAGAGAGTGAGTGTGTGAGTGAGAGAGAGACAGCTGACACTGAAATGTAGACACTGCTCAGCAGTGCAAATGTCGCGACAACGTCGACAAACAACTTTTGACACAAAAGTGCTGAAAACTGTTTTTCTTTTTGAGCAAGCAGCAGCAGCGACTGCCGCCCTTCACCCCAACACTCCCTCCCCGCAAACTTCCCTAGCCTTTAGGTTGTGCCCACGTTGCCAAATTAATTGAAAATGACTAGACCAAAGGGAGTGTGAGGCAGCAGCTAGCTCGAGTTGGCTGCCAGACATATCTCGAGTTGGTTGTGTGCCTTGATCTTGACGTTGTCCGTTTGTGTCCCTGAACTTGCTGCCTGCCCCCCCACCTCACTCATTGGTGTGTGCATGGCCACATTCTCCTGGCCAGCAGGAGCGGCACAAATGAGTTTCGTGTCACAAGTTGACCCAGCTGAGATTAAGTGGGCGTTTAATTTGCCAACTCTCGCTGGGGTCGCCGCCCTTAGTGACCAGAAATTGCGTTAATGTAATCCCCGCATGGCGCGTATGCTTGTGTTTCTCTGCTTCTTCTTCTTCTACTGCTTTTTATTTCGCTTCGCATGCAACAACAGTTTAGGGCACAGTTTTTCCTTTTTCCTTTTTTTTTGATTGTCGCTTGGTTGGCGCCGTAGCTGGTGGACATATTTTTTTTTTGTTTTTTTTTTTTGGTTTTTGTTTTTTGTTTTTGGTTGGGGTTTTGTGTTTTGTCCTTGAGCTAATGCGAGTCGCCAACTTACTGGCTGCCTTTCTGACTGCTCTCTGATCTCTGCTCGGTATTTTAACTTAATCAACAGAGTAAATAACACGTCCTCTGTCATATTCCATTTTTTTTTTCTTCTTCTGGGGTTTATTAAGTGTACTTAGTTGTTTTTTATAAAGTACTCACAGCAAGTTATTAGCAATGACAGCTAATGAATATAAAAATGTTTGCCAAGCCATAAGTTTATAATTGGTAGCATTATATAATAACTGTTTAATCATGTTTAATGTTGTTAAGTGTTTAGTTTTACTGGGAAACTAAGTGTGACGGAGAGTCGGCACTGAGCAGATCTGATAAACAAATGGCATATGTATATATCGATCAATGCACAGAGAACAATCACAATCAATGTTTTATTGCCTTTAAATAGGTTGATTAATGTTTGAATAAAATTGCTACATTAAAAAAAGGGATTAGTTTGTTATGTTATTTTACAATTTATATTTTGAAGAAGACAATGTTTGTCTTTAGCTCATTTTGTAAAAATATGTGACGCTTTCAAATTATTTCGATAACATTTTTAGAAAGAAAATTATATTGGCAAATACTCATCAATGAAGAAGAAAGAATTTCGAATAAGACGTTATCCAACTAAAATAAGTATGGTCAAAAAGCAGAATTTGTATATTTTACGACAATGAAGAGAAGCGCATCTTTACAAAATGTGTCAAGGAAAAATTATCTTAGGACATAGAATGAAAAACAAAAACAAAAAGCACAGAATGCAAACCGAAACTATAACAAATGAATGTTGTGGAAAAGTTTAGTCCAATTAAATAACAAAATAATGTATAACAACAACAACAAAATACCATTCATAACTGTTTGTAAAATCTGTCAACCTATCAACACAGCATTAATAATAAATATAAATTACAAAACCAAGCTTATCAATTACATTTTCTGCACAAATGCTCAAAAGTGAATCAAATAAATATAGAAGCTATATCAAATGACCTAAATTTGTTAGCATCAATCTTACAGAGAAATGACAAAGATATTTATTATATTTATATTGTCAATCATCTTTTTTGCAAATTTATGCTGCATACATTTTCAATTAAGCAGGTTTAAATTACTACTGACGAGTTGACAAAACGACCACAATTTTAATTAAATATTTATCAGCACAAATGCAACAGTTAACTTATGTCTGACTAGAATTTGTTAGTCACCCCCCCAACCCCCCAAATTTTCAACATATGCGTAAGTTTAGGCCAAAAAAGAAACAATCTTAATTGCACAAAATAACAACGAATTTCGGCAACAACAACAACAACAATTTGTTGTTATTATTTGGTCAAAAAAGTGTAAGCAAAGCGACAACAAATCCAGGAAAATCCCCAAGTGGCCTAGCTTTTCCGAGCTGCCTTTACGACTGATTGCAACCGGAGGAGTCGCCAACAGTCCGCATCACGCTCAGTGCATAGCGCAATTAATGGGAAAATTTCTAAAGAAAAATAAACGAAAAAAAGCTGCTTTAGCGGGGAAACACACACAGAGCAGCACACATAGAAAAACAGCTAAGGAAAATCTGAGCGAAAAGTCCCCAGCCAACTGAAGTGATTTTCGCACTAATTAACTGCACTTAGTTGACACATACCAATCTATTCACACACACACATACACAAATGAAAACACAGACACACACACACAACACACACACACGCGTACATTCAAACAACGTTGTTGGCATAATCAGCAGCAGTGCAGCATTTTAATTGGTTTCCAGCGCTGCCAATATAAAGTCCCACATGTGCAATTGGAATTTCTAGAGAAATTATAGAAAGTAAATGAAACGTATGTGTGTGTGTGTGTGTGGTTGTGTGTGTGTGTGCGTGTGTGGCTGTGTGTGTGCTGTGCAAGGGTTTTGTGTGTGTGTGTTGTGTGGCTTTTCTACTAATATTGTGGGTGGGCGCTTTGGCTGCAACTTAATAATTACGCGGCGCTGTTGACAGCTTTACTGTGGCCTCAACACACACAAAGTACCCAGCCCTGTGTTCAGCAGCCCCTGGTTTTGCCTTCATTTCACTAGCATTTTAATATTATCGGTTGACAACATCGCATGTCAAAGGAATTGAGGGGGTTGCAAAAGGACTTGTACAATTTGAATGCCTGGGCTAATGATGCAAAATAAAAAACCAGCTAGAAAACAACTTTTTTAATAAGCTTAGCAATTGAGAAATACCGATAATGAAATCATGTCTAATTAAAATCAATGTGCCTTTAAAAAATATATATAATTTTAAATTTTTTTAAATATTTTAATGCATTTATGAAATATTATGAAAACTGCAGTGAAGAAAACAGATTGCCTGCAGTGTACAAATTAATTTTTAGGAGTTATCTGGAACTCAGATCTGACTTTGTCCGATCTATTCAAAAATTTAACTCAACTATCTTTTTATG
Source organism: Drosophila kambysellisi (assembly GCA_035042185.1). Classification (NCBI taxonomy): domain Eukaryota; kingdom Metazoa; phylum Arthropoda; class Insecta; order Diptera; family Drosophilidae; genus Drosophila; species Drosophila kambysellisi. The sequence goes on from JAWNLS010000417.1 coordinate 1,157,390, forward strand.
CTGATCAATAATATATATTCTTTATGGGATCGGAGGATATGCTTCCTTTTGTCAGTTACATACAACTTCATTACACCAATTTATTAAATTCAGCTTATAAGAAGTACGAAAATAATAAATATAAAAAAAATAGTATGAAAAATAAAACGTACTCATAAAAAACAAACACATCTCTGATAAAATTTAATTCACTTATTCTAGTTTGGCATCAAATACCAAGCATTTATTATTTTTATATAGGTCCTAAAGAATATGAATGTCGATTCACATAACTTTAGAGCAAGCCTTGCTGTGGAGGAGTTCGTTCAGCTGGTATATAATTTATAAAGTCTCGTCTTGCAGCCCAGAGGAATATCTGAACGTAAGAACCCTCAACACAGGAGCTCAATTTTGAACAAGAACGTAATAAACATTAAGCTAAATGTTACGATCCAAATGAGACACAATCGGAGGAGGTGAGCCAAGCAAAAAAATGTTGAAAAACAGGAGAAGACAAAAAAACAACAACAAACAACAAACAACATGCAGCAGCTCTTGGAAAATAACAAGCAACTGGAAACTGCAATGGCAAGTGTGCAACTGCAACACGGCGCTAAAAGTAAACAGCAAGTGCCATAAAAATGCTCTGATGCTGTGAGCTAGCAGCCGAAGCAGAAGCAGATCATATGAGCATTAGGAGCAGAGTGGCGCCAAGTGCATAAAGAGCAGAAACAGGCCAAGGATTGGATGACTTGGCCAAAAGGAATTGGCTCGTACCAAGTTGCACAAAACGAGTCAACAACTGCAGCAACGAACACAACGGACACACATACGAACTCATAAAGGACATGCCAGGTTAATATGGTACACTCAGAGAATAAGCAGTGTGCGAAAATCAAATAAAATTTTTATTATTAAGTTTCCCAGTAAAATAAAAAATTAAATATTATTCATTAAGTGCGAAAGTCAAGCTGAAAAATAGGTAGGAATTATTGTTAAGTTAAATAAATAATTTAAAATATATTTGAATACAAATTCCTATGTAAATAAATAATTTGAATACTTGATTTATGTTGATATCAGCATTGATACAAGAATTCAATCGAAATAATTAATAATATATCAGAATACATTATTTGTCAGTTGAAAGTCTTTATCTTAACAATCGTAATTAATTGCTTTTATTGTGAAATCGATTTTAATCGATATCTTATTAGAAGTCTGTGCAAGTATTCAAAAAATCAACTCACTAAACATATGATTTTGGGAGCCACAAGAAAAGCTCTCTGGAGAGAAATCAATTCTAGGATTTTAATTATGCTATTATTAAATTTTATTAATAATTACACTTGGCTTAAATAAAAACGTTTCAACTAGTTTCTTAGTGTAGAAAGGTGGCGTAGCGGCCATGTTAGTACAGGACAGCACAGAACAGGACAGGACAGGACAAGACAGGACAACGCCAAACGAAACCAATTGAAGAAATGTTGCTGACACGAGAAGACGACAGCGACGAAATTAGTTAGCACTCGAGCTGCTTTTGGCCCTGGTCCAGCTAGCGCAGAGGGACAGACAAAGATACACACACACACACACTGAAACACACACACTCACATACACACTCATACACACAGAGAGAGACTATGGTCCGGAAGCGAGACACGTTGCTAGATTACAACACCTGCGGGTAAAAGTCGAGTTGAGTTTAAGCCATAGTTGTTGTAGTTGTTGCTGTTGTTGTTCTTGTTTTTGTTGCTGTTGCTGCTTTTGCTGTTGTTGTTGCTGTTGTCCTCTTAGGTTCAGTTCAGTTCAGAGAGCTGCAGCAATTAAATAGCTTCGAGCACACTGAACTCAATTGCAGCAATTTCAATAACTGTTAAGAGCACTCAAAGGCGGACATCGCTTGTTAATCTGTCATGCGCCGGGGCAAGCACAAGAGCCACCCTTCACACACACACCCCACCCCCTCAACAAATCCCACAACAAGTTGATGCCACTCACCTATTTTTGTATTTTGCTTGCGTTTGGCCGAAAAAGGAACACGAGGTTAAAAAGTTTTTCAGATTTGGTCTATTGCGAATTTTGTTTCGAAATCTTGATTATTTATTGCTTATTATTGTTATTGTTTATATATGCTTTTTTTGCTAATTATATTTAGATCGTGACGCGGTACGGCCGAAAAGTTAACACATTGAGAATTTTGCCACTAAGAAGCCGAAATTGAACTTTTATAAAATAAATGTACGCAACACAATCTGATTTTGTAAGTAAAAACAAAAAGTTCACATTAATTGAGACATTCTGCAAAGAGTGCTGAGACTTGCCACATAAACTAAAAAAAATAAAAAAAATGGCATAATTGCTTTAGCTTAAATACTTAACAATATATTTTATATCCATAATAGAACCTTTCATCATTATTATTACACTTATCTGGTTGGGTTAAGTAATTAATCCAAAAACAACTTTGTGAAACTTAATTCAAATGCCACAAAGCAATGGAAAACCTTACAACTTATTCTTCTTCTTCGACAGGTTAAATGGAAAAGGAAGAAGAAGAAGCACAACGGCCCACCATCTTTCTTATTAAGCTGTTTTCAAAACTAGCAGCAAAAGTTGAATTATAAGCCGCCAAACGATGTCTGTCGCCGCCTATGCAAACAACAAACACAAACACCCTAAAAACCCTAAGTAGGGATTCTTTGGGATGGTGGAGGAGGAGGAGGCTATGATGTATAAGAGGGAAGAGTGAGTCCTTTTGCCAAAAATGGAGGCACTTAAGATGCTTAGCGCCATGGCAAGCGAAAATAATGACGCTCATAAAAACTAACTAAACAGAAAAATAAAGCAAACAGCAGCAAAAGGACGACAACGTGCAACACACTCAGTTATAGACAGATAGACAGAGACAGAGATAGGGAGAGAGAGAGAGAGATGTGCTGCTCGGGTTGTTTTTGTATGTTTTGTATGAGAGAGAGAAGGGGAGGGGAGATGGTAACACTAATGGCAGCCTGTTGGTTGTTATAGTTATACCCTCTGTGCGCCTCATGAAAGGATTGCATGTGCTGAGCTTACTACGCATAATTTAAATCGATATATAAATTATTAACAACGAGAAAAAGAGAAATGCGGAAAATTTGTATTTTGTATTTATTTTATTTTCAAACGGAATCGTATTTTGATTGCAATTCCCGTTCCGAATTGCAAGTGTACATTTTCCGCTAAAGGTTATGAATTGACTTTTAAGTTTTTGTTTCGGTATTCTTTTCTGGTATATACATTACCATATGTGGACTTATAGAATCGACTCCTGCAATTAATTTTTTAGAAAATTGTAAATTGCGATTCTGGCTTTGAAATTCTATCGGAACAACTGAAGAGTTCCGGTTTCAGATTAATACATTTGAAATATTATTAAAAAATCTGCTCAAATAAATAATCGCTAACATTTTAGCAAAACAAAGACAGATAACTTTAACTTCAATTTTTTATTTGCTTTAAAATGTTTGCAAGATTAATTTTTAGTCTACACAATCCACAAATGGTTTCTGTTTTTATTTTCATAATAAGAGTTTAAGCGTTGATAGACTGTAATTTTTATAATGTAGGTAATTAATTTATAAATTATAATATATAATTTATAATTTTTATTTTTTCCTATTATCAATATTCAACCTGTTGCCAAATCTTGATCAAGTAATGTTCCTCAATACTACAGGGTATTTGTTAGTCAGGCTACGCTCCTGTTGCACCGCTTTCTTAAGCAGTGCGCGCTCGGAATGACAATGATAATGATGTGCGATAATGTTGGTAGTTGTTTCGTTTGCTTTGTTTATTGTTTTAGCCTCAGCAACAACAACAAACAATTCATGCCAATGATAATCAGGTCTAATGCTGATGATGAAGTTTTAGTTGCTTATTATTGCAAAGGATTAGTCGAAGCTGCCTATCAACTGCCTACTATTCATTGTTGTAATTAAAATTGCAGCTCCCAACTTGTAAAGCTAATCAGTTTGGAGGCAGCTGCAGGTTTTTTTTTATTTATTTAGCGGCAGATTTTCGTGTCTCTTGCCAATTGCATTAATTGATTAAAAAAGTACGTTGACAATTTTTACCCCATTCTCCCCCCTCTTCACATTTTTCTCTACACATTTGGCAGCTATCCAAACAGACTTGCAGCCTGATTGAAAGTATTTTCCCTCTGATTTGGCTTGTTGGAGAGAGCAACAACAGTTTTTCTTTTTTATTTTCCCCTATTTTTCTATTACTTTTATTGTTCTGTGTATTGCTTCGACAAAATCTCTCTCGCTCTCTGTTTTACTCTCTCTCTCTCTCTCACTCTGCCAATTTTAGCAAATGACTTTCTTGGCACAACTTTTCAATTTGTTTTGGGCTATTTAAATTTTAATGAAATTGTTGCTGAATGACATACTCTACCACACACATACACACATGCACACTAAAACTCTCTCTCACACACACACACGCATAGAAAAACACACACTCACGTATTGAATTCAACTGATTTTCCCAGGCTCGATTCATTTTCCGAGGCTTACGTGCGTCTCAAATTGTTTTTCAATTGACATTTTGTTAACAAAGTCATCAGGTTACAGAAACTCCCAAATTGAAGTAATTGACGTATAAATTGATTGCTATGATTGTGCCTACAATATTGGGCTAACGGTAATCTATATGTTCGATTTGTGATATTTAATTTTATAGAGTTCATAGAAATAAACGATAATAAAAGCTTGCTGCTCTGAATGTTAATGTGAAGCAACATATTTGTGGCAAATGTTGCAATTATGGTTTTACGAGTTATCAGATAGATAAATAAAAAAGTTTGGTAGTTAAAATTAAATTATTTATTTGTTTGGTTAATATTTTAAAAATTCTTTTACTTTTCCCCAGCTATTATCAATTAATGAATTAAAATCGATTCATCAGCGATTTACAGTCTACATGTTTTTTATTTTTATCTAAATATAGGGCAACTATTTTGGGAATTAACCCATTAACATTTTGATTGACTCGAAGAATTCTCTTGTTCCGCCCCATTGGGTATTTGGGGCCTATAAATATTTGAATGCAGACAAACTTAATTAAGGTATATCAAAAGTTTGCACAAAAGTAAAGCTCCAAAGCAATTATGCAACTTTTGCAAACATTATTTCAAATTGTTCTCGTTGTTTGAAAATTGCCAAAAGTTGAGAGCTCTGTTTACTCACCTGCCATTGCTCAACTCAACTCAACTTTTCTTAATTTTGTGTGGGGTCAACTAGTTTTTAATGCTTTGGTGAACATCTTATTTGTAATTGTATAACAAAAGACTTAAGAGCTAGGGTCAGGTCAAAGTGCAAGTAAGAGAAACTGTAGAAGAAATAAGAACATAATTGCCACACATGTCGTATGCGCAACATCATCAATTTCTGTTGACGCTGTCAGAGAGAGGAGTCGTCGTGGTCATTGTAAACAAGCTTAGGAAACACAAATGAACATATGTTACAAGAAAAATGAAAGCAAAAAATAGGAAAAAAAAACCTGTAGGAAAATAACAGGAAAAAACATGAAAATGAGCAGCAATACACATGCACAACAGGAAAACAAAACGAAGACTTAGAGGAAAAATAAGTGTAACAAGAACGCACTTAATGCACACATTATTGGAGTCAACATGAAAAACAAGGAAAAGACAGCCAAACAAGACATAAAATATATATAAAATATAAACAATAAAAAATCACAATAGACGCAAGCAAACAAACTGCAAAAGCGGATAACAAATGGAGGGAGGGCGACTTCCCATTGTTAACAAGCTTAAAAAAAAACAACAAAAAATGGGATTCTTTAGGAAAGTGTAATCGACTAGAAGATAACTTGTGAATTGAGAAGTATTCACATTCCCAAATAGGTTTCCTTGTCTTAAAAACACAAATAAGACTTATCTAGGTGAGAGTCAGCTCGTATTTAATATACCCTGTCTCTGTAAAAGTATCTACAAAAAAGTAGGAATGGGTTTAAAAATCTACAAACTCGAATCACTTTCTGCAACCATTTTGCACATTCTTGATTATTCACAGATTATTTAAGGAGTAACTTTAAACTAATATGCCTGTACTATAGTATCTACCCCGCATATCAATGCAATTTGTATGCGACTAAACAGTCGCCTTGGGCACAGGAGAAGTGAGCAAGGAGCAAGGAGCAAAGTGGGGCGCTGCTTTTGTGACCCATAATGAAATATGTATAAATTTATATATGCAACAGTAGCCAGCAACAGCAGCGGAGGCAGGAACAGAAGCAGAAGCAGCAGCAGCAGCACCAGTAGCAGTAGCAGCTCGAGGTCATAAATAATATTATTATGGGTTCAGTTATTGGCATTAGGAGCCTGTGTTTGTCAAAGCAAACAAAACTCGTGTCCTGCGCCCCATTGTGTTTGTATTTATATCAGAATCCTTGCTTGCTCTGCCCCGTTGGTGTTGCTATTTAGCTTCCGCAGCGTGGTTGTTATTAGCGCTATTATTCTTGCAACTAGTTGGGCTAAAGACGCCTCTAATAAGGCTTAATTAAAGCAGTGTTATTGGGTATACATTGTAATTGACCCATGTTAAATACCTAAAGGGCTTACATAAACGGTTGCTTGGGCTTTGAAAGTTTTGAACAGGTAGAAATTGATTGCAGACCGGGCTTTAATTTTTTAATATTTATATTTATATGAAAACAATATATAACAGTATAAACTGGAAGGCTATCTTTAGAATTGTGTCTTTTATTGCTATCGAAAATCGATACGTATTGATATATGGGGTAACTGAGACAGTTATTGATAATTTTACTAAGATTGATTTTCTTATGGTATTCGGGAGCATATATTTTAAATTTGGCTTTTGATGTCAATCTAGTCTATATATACTTTATAGGGACAACTCAAATATACCCTTTTAACCCATTTTTAACTAAATGTAGCTACCCACGTGAATCTGATTTAAATCAAAGTCCTATTTTCAATTACAAAGCTCACATCTGCTTCTACTTATTTCAATGGCATTCATTAAAAAATATATATATTATCACGGTTAATAGATGGACAGTTTTATTGACATATAGACAGACAGACAGCAAGCACGGTCAAAAGATAGCACACACTTATATATTCACATTATAAACACACAAACACACACACACACACACACATAAAACTGTAAGCAAAATTAAGGTTGATTTATATATCAACACAAAACACACACACTGCTTACATTTAATTATTCGCAATAGATTTTTTTTTTTTTACCATTCATCAAACGAAATGAAATGAGATTAATTACGGAAAAAGGAGAAAGTGGGAAAGTGCGAAAAGAAAAACATGAAAAACAACATTGAAATCCACAAACTTATAAACTAATCACCTTAACTCGAGTACTCACATAAATTGCTAGAGACACAAACAAATATGGAAGTTAACAATATTATATATCAGATATATATTAGATATATCTAAATTAGACCAGAAACCCACAAAGAAAGCGAAACAAGCACTTTATTTAAGACTACGTTTGACACACGTTACGAGAGACGTAATGACATAAGCGTAGATTTTGACGTAGCCAATTTTTTTTATTTTTTTTTGCTTTATTTTGTATTACGCAACGGCACTTGTAATAAATATTTTATACATATACAAATTTTTCTTTTTTTTTAAATTTTTATTGAATTTGTTGAGGTTTTTTAATTTTGTTGAGCAGACGCACAATACGCAATACGAGACGGAGACACACACACCACAAATAGAGAATACGAGAGAGATATAGAAATGTGCAAGTGGGAAACGTTAACGTTATCAACAGACAACAGACTCTGACAAACTAAATACCAAATACGAATTCAAGTACTACTGCGACTAGACTAGATGTGAGATGGGGCATGTGACATATACTCAATTGTTGTTGTTGTCATTTGTTGATGTTGTTGTTGTGATAATGCTCATGATCGGTGACCAGCCTGATCGACTGACTGACTGAATTAAGAGGCGGCATCCAACGATGAGATGAGAGCGTGCGCGGGAGATAAACGGAGACGCGAGCTATTTTCGAAATTGATAAGCGCAAATCGATCGATGCGAGCAGCAGCAGCAGCAACAGCAACAACAACAGCAGCAACAGCAGCAACAACAACAACAGCAGCAGAGGCAGCAACAGCCGAGCCGGCAATCGATGTGTGTTCGAAATTCTAATGCCGAAAATACCGTACAGTGAAATACGCTTATCAATAACACACACAGCTACAGCTACAGCTGCTGCTGCTGCTAAAGATGTTAATGACGTGGAGAGTGTGTTAAGCTGTTAAATTATATATATGTATATTATATATATATATATATATATATATATATATATACTTAGAATCTCGTAGAATAAATAATTAAACGCAAACTGAAAAGTAGAGCGCCAAAAACCGGAAGCAAAATATTTTCGAACTGTCTGTTTTTATACACGTGCAAAGGGTATTCAGATTTTATAGTAAAGTTTGTAACGCAGCTGGAAGGCGGCGTCGCTCTATAGGAATCGATATAGTTTTGTCCAAAAGTTCATCTAACTGCTTCTAAGAGAACGAATCCTCAATTTTGAATGTATCTTTTTAAAATTTGGATTTAAAATTAAAATTAAAACTGCCTATTTTTTAACTTAATTCTAAACACAATTTTTGTAGTCTCAAAAAATGTGTGTAACAGGCAGGAAGCATCTCCGACCCCATAAAGTATATATATTCTTTATCACGATCAACTGCCGAGTTGATATAGCCCTGTCCGTCTGACCGTCCGTCCGTCTATGTGAACACACGGATCTCAGAGACTATAAGAGCTAGCGTCTTTAAATTTGGAATATAAGATCTCGTGTACCAGGCGCAGATCAGGTTTGCTTTATTTGATCGATAACTGCCTCAGTTTCTGAATTATCGATACATTTCGATTTCCGATAGCAATAAATTCCACAGTCTAAGAGGCAGTGGCTTCTAATTTATACATCATTTGCATATACATATTATTGAAGATCGGACAAGAAACACCAAAGTTATAGTCAAAAATATATTCTCATATTGATCTCATTTCTCTCATCTAATCTTAAAGGGAAATTTGATATCATTAGGCACGCATTCGCTTAAATCGGCAAATGGAAAAGCTATCCCTTAGATTGATTACATTAAGATACACCTTAAATCGATTTTATTGGATACACATTACAACAGGATTTTTGCTTAAATTACTCCAACCCCCCATCTTAACCACTTTACTCGTCTAGAAGCAAACAATGCAAGTGCTTTCAACAAAAGCATTAACAGACACGTGCGTACTTAACTTAAGAATTATAGATTTGCTGAACGGCTAAAAACAGAGCGCAGCAGCAGCAAAAAAAAAAGAAGAAAATCGATTTTCCCTGGCATAAGCAGCAACATCGATCAATGCACCACCAACCAGCACAGCAGCATGCAACAGACCCATGTTGCTTCATGTTGCGTTTGCCCCTTATTCGATGGCTACTTAAAAACTTCAAGAGCCGTAAATTCGCTAGAACAAGGCTATGAAATTTAATAGCAGACGTAGTCGTATAGTCCGCAGAACCCAGAACCCACGTATTGACCATTTTCCGGGCACAGACGAAGTGTTTTTCTTTCTACTTCTACTTCAATTTTTTTTTGTTTTTTTTTTCCTGTGCAAATACGCAACTGTATTAGCTCACGTAAATAGGGGTAGCTGGGGATGGGAAATAAGGGGCAGCATGTCTGGTGCAGTTGCTCAACGTACTATTATTGACTTTTATAGCTGAGCCATTCATCGTCGTCTCCGGTGGCGGTGCGCGGTGAGGTGAGGTGCGGAGGAGCCTGCTTGAGTTTTCCGGGCGTGTATGTTTACATTTTCAACTATGTAATTCGATGCATTTTATTGCACAATTTCTCTGCACATGTGTGTGTGTGTGTGTGTGCGTGTATTAAAATATTTATGAGCCGCGAGCTTTTTCTCATTTTAGCAAAGTTTAACGAAGTGTTAAATGGGCTCAAGGAACCCAGACAATCATTTCTATATCGAGCCACTGCCTCCATTTTATCGAAATTTGTCACGCTCCATACCGAATGGATTAATACAACAAAAGATTTTCATTTTCGTAGGAAAACTGTTGGCGACATGAGTTGCATGAATGACAGCAGCTATGTTTGGTTGGGGTTAGCTGGGGATTTTCTTCTATCCATAGTATTGACAAGGGGAAAAGTGGGTGGGGTGGGGGGCGGATGGCACGTGTTGCTTAATACCTGTGGCTGATGACAATATCGGCATTACTTTTACTTTTGTACAAACGTCCGAATCGGATTTGGTTTGGGCCATGCGGCATGCGGCATTGTCCGGCATTTTTCGGCTCGGATGGGCTTAAGTAGTTTATTTATATTATTTGTTTTGTGTGGCGCCGCCTTTCATATAAATGTGCAATGATAAATGCTGCAAATTATTTAGCTGAAGAGCTCCTCTTCAACAATCCCATGAGTTGGCACAAAATGTTGTGGTATAAAATTGAATAAATGGCTTATGGTTTAAGTGGTGCTTACAATTGACCGAATTTATTTTTAGGCATTACAACTAGGGTTTCAAACCGGCAACGGAACTCGAACCGATTGAAATTGTACCTATTTTTTAAAGAACCCTCTGCAATTCCATAACGGAACCAAATAAAGGAAAAAATGTTTGAATCAATTCATAAACTTACCGCAACCTTTACAATTACAATTTTTTTTAGCGGAACCTAGATACTATTTGGTTTGACAACCTCATTAAAAGAGACATATTGAAGATCAGCTCATAAATATTTAATACTTTGTGCAGCCGGAATTTTCTCATTCTGAATGACATGGAAATTTCAACTACCCTTTTGTAATAACCGACTAATAATGAATAACTATCGCGAGGTCCGATGCAAAAAGACTAACCACAAAGAGTTAATTGCTGCTATTAAGTGGTTATAAGGTAGTTGCAATGCAAAAAGACTTACCACAAAGTGAGACAATTACAGCCATTATCCATATTTGAAATGGAGAAGTTGTTCGAGCAACTGCAGCTATTCCCAGCAAACCTATCAATAAACAATAAGACAGGCAAGTTAATAGCTATACGGAGGGGTAGACACCAAACAACAAGCCCTTAACATACAGATACATATATGTATTTATATATAGCTATACATATATGCAGGCTCTGCCTTTTGGGTTGTACCACTACTGACCAGAGTTTTGCAAGTAATGACCTGCAATTTGCAACACCCATGAGCTGAGCATCATTTTAGAGTGTTATAAAGAAATTAGCTACCATTTAGCCTAATGAGCATAATAACAGCAAACTAATGGCCAGCCACAAGCAACAGCAACAGAAACCGGAACAGAAACAGCGACGGAACAGAATCGAACGAGGAGCCCCTTATATTAAACAAACATTGACTGAAGTGCGATTAACTTGCGAAAGTGTTATAAATGTTGCCTCATTTATAATGTGTATGTGCGTGTGTATCAGGGTGTGTGTGTGTGTGCGAAGGATGAGCATAGATAGAGCCATCCAATACACTGAGAATTTAGATACTTTGATCAATAAGTGTCTAGATATAGCTCAACTTAGTAAACTGGAAAGGGAACTGACATTTTCGATGATGGTATTCAAAAGGATATGTTTAAATGAGAATATATATATATATATATAGCTATTTATACACTGAGCATTTTGGTAATTTAATCGGAAAGCTCCAAGTGGGTAAAAAATTTTTATCCGAGTGTATAAAGAAGGTTATAGACTTAGAAAGTGGCATACACTGAATCCTGATGGGTAATCTGTAAGAGCATAAATACATTCTACAGCTACATTCAGTCAACAACTTAACCAAGTTTTTTTTTCAAGTGTACACAATAGTTTCATAGTCCAGACGAAAACAGAGCATATTAATTGCGCCGGCGTGTCAACAATGATGAACATAAATATTGTGTCCCAGAGTCAAGGCCAAAGGCACAAATGTCCGAGAAGGCTGTGCCTCAATTAATTTAGCCGACTGCCAATAATCATAAATAAACGCAAATCCAAGGACGGACACAACAAAAACACACACACACACACACAGACACATGCAGACGCACACACATCGCACACATCGTCGGGGGCTGAGTTTTAATTATTTTGCCAGCCCAAACACACACACACACACACCCAAACACACACAAATCAGCAAATTTAATAAAGAATAATTGGAAGACAGGCAGCTAAACACGTCAGGAATGGAATGTGAACAACAAAAAAAAATAATTAACAAAAACTGACAAAGCAACAGCAGGTTATATTCCAGTACCCTCCCACTCTCCTTTGCACCCACCACCAGCCCACATCCTCCGCCTCTTTCCCCCCCCCCCCCCCCCCCCCCCGACCTGTCAGACAAACACTAATGGAACGCAATAATAGCACACAATTAACATATAAATTAAAGACTAATACAAATTTACGTGGCAATAAAATGCAAAAATCACCCACATTTTTCGACTTTTGTTCTTTGCCACAAAAAAATACAAAAATGTCCTTTTTGTGCGTTGCTCTGTGCATTAAATACAACAATAGGTTTGAATTACAGTTAAACAATTGATAGTGAAATGCATTAATAAACTAACTAACCAATAAGTATGAAAGACTGTCATGGGTAAATCAACGATTTCACATCCTTGCAGACTAGAATCAAACCGATGGCATTTAAGATTGCCTATAAATAAAAAAAAAAATATAAATAAATAAAATAAAAAAAATAATAAGAAAAATAAAAAATAAATAAAAAAAATAAAGAGAAAAATAAAAAAAAGAAACAAAAAAAAAAAAGAAAAATAAAAAAAAAATAAAAATAATATAAAAAGAAAACTAACAATTGCTATGAAAACTATTCCATATAGTATTTCGATTTAGTTACTATTTAGCTTAATTGCAGATAAACAAACGCACTTGTCTAAGTCGACTCATCTGCTGATGTTGATCAAGAATAAATTTATTTATATTTATGAAGTCAAAGGCATTTCCTGCTAAACTCACATAAAATCTATAATGCTCCCTTTCAGTGCATAAACATGACTTGATGCAAGTTTATTAAAGGAATTCCTGCAACTGCATCGAATTTATATCGAATGATAAAATAAATAATATTTAATAAAAATATTTCAATAAAACGAGCAAAATGAAAAGCAAAATATTATTTTAATAATATTGATGGCAATGGAATTTAATAGTATGGATTGGTGGCAACACACACAATTAACATGCATTTAATTAACTGCGAACGAATTGCGGGCAGTTGGTAATAAAGTGGCCGAACAAAATATTTGAAATGCCATTTCCTCGACAAACAAAAATAATAATAGAGCTATTAGCACAGAAGACGGGTTGGTCGGTCGGTCAGTTGGTCGGTCAGCTATTAATAGCGGGTTCGGGTTAATGCCAATAACAAAAGCGTGACATCAAATGCACAAATCAATTTCCGCTCAGCTACAAAAAAGGACCACAGCAGCAGCAGTGGCAGCAACAGCAGCAGAGGCAGTGGCAGCAACAGCAGCAGAGGCAGTGGCAGCACCAGCCTCGAATATTCAAACGTTCACAATGGACAATCAAAAGTGCTGAAAAACAAAACGGAAAATACCAACCAGAACCAGGAACCCAAACCAAAACCAAAAATTGTATGCCATACCGCCATGTCGGAGGGGGGATCATCATTCGTTCCGTATCTGGAGCCTCAGTTGGAAAACAAAAGCAGTTTGTTAGCAAATAAAACAATAGCCGTCACATAGCGTTGAGCAATTTGCGTTAAATTAGTTTAATTTCCACTTTTTTCTTTTTTCCTGTGCGAATGAGATAGCCACATATATAGTGCACCCAGATGTCCTCTGTTTGATTATAAGAACTGTGTAGTTCTCACTCTGAATATCTCTCTCCCTCTCTCTTTGTCTGTCTGTCTCTCACTCGCTGGCCCTTTCATTTGTAGTACAACATATCGAACATTGGGAACGCAGGTCACATTGTTTTATGTCAGAGTCTCATCAACAGCAGCAGCAAATGCAGTTTCCCCATAAATGGTCGATTGGACAGCGAGTTGGCCAACACCAGCAGCAACAAGAACAACATATCTCTCTCTCTCTTTCTCTTTCTCTTCCCCTCTCTCGCGGTCTCTATAGGAGCAAGCCGCACGAATGTTGTATACACTTAAAGAGTAGCCTCTTTTAAAAATTTTTTGGAATTTTAGTTATTTTAAAACAATTTTATACATCAAGTTGAAGTTCTTTTACTACTAGATTTAATGTTGGGTATAAATAAATTTAGATACACTAAAGATATATTTCAGTTGGAGTCGGTCAAAATTGTATGGATTCATAATACAATATTTTGAGCTTTCGCAAAACATAAAAGCTTTATTGAGGAAGTCTTTTTTTTTAACTATTATATTTTTTTAGTTTTATTTTGTATTATTAGTATTATTTTTTATTATGTGTATTATTTTTTATTATTGGTATAATTTGTTATTATTTTATTTAAAATAATAAATATTAAAAACAATGGTTTGCCTTTTTCAATTTATTTACATTGTTTTCCATCAACAAACCTTTGTGTTTATATTTTTTGTTACCTCTACAATTTTGATCTTTCATTATTTGATGCTTGAATGTGGCTTGCAGCATTATAAACTTGGTTATTAAAAAAAGAGAGAAAAAATAAATAAAAATCTAGAAGGGGAGCTATGCTCGAAGACATCTTGCATTTGAACATCAAAGAATTATGACAAGCATCATTTCCAAAATGGGTACAAAGAGCACATGAAACGTAATCAACAATTGTGGAAATTTTTTGTAGTGAATCATTCGCCACATGGATTATAACAATTGAGCTAACCAAGCCCGTAAAGTGTCCGTCTGTCATCATCATCAACATCATCATCCTCCTCTCAACATCCTTCTACCCATCGATGACCCAAGCAGAATCGGCCGCTGCAGTTTTGATATTCACGTGCCACAGTCAACCCCTCCTCCCTAGCGTATGCAACACAAAATAATGCTGATTCAGCGCGTGGCATTCGCACAAAAGCGAACAACACAAAACACACACACACACAAACACACACACACACACACACACACTGAATGAGAAAGAAAGCGAATGACAGACGGACAGACTTACTGCCTGTCATTCAGTCAGTTCAGTTCAGGGCAACTAAAACAAAATGGCTGTGCTCGCAATGCATTCACAATATTCACATTCACATTCACAATCGCATTTGTATTCGTATTCGTTTTATTTTAAAATGCTGCTGATGTCGAGCACCAAATAGTAGGTCATACATTTTTACTCTATATGTATATTTGACGAATAGTCATCCATTCATCCGTCCGTCCTTCTGCCCGTCCGTCCTGCTGCACCATTGTGCAGTTGGATAATGCCAAGTGACATGAATACTTTTTGGACTGTGCATTGGTAATGAGCAACAGAATCCGCTGATGGCTGCCGGCGAGCCACAAAGTGAAATTATATATATATATATATATATATATATAAACATACGAAAGTGAACTGTAATCAGGGAAGAGACCCACATAAAAGGATAATCAAAGAAGGCGATTTTATAAACGATGCAACCAACCAAATGTCAATGAATTTCAGACAATAGTTTGAACCTTTTTATTTTATTTTTCCTTGACGAACTATTTTATTGCAGTTAAGTTAATATAAATATTCATAAGACATTTAAATTCTAATTATATTCAATTAGTTTACTAACTTTCTTGTATTTTGTATTGAATTTTTAAAATTTAACACAAGCAACTCTTATGAGACTTATTAAATTTTCAATATGCAAGTTTTCTCAGTGCTTCAAATCAATTTCGACTCCCTTGTGAATGCCACAATGCCACACGTCTCATGGAAACTTCAATTGTCAGACAGCAGAGGCCACAAATCAGTCGCAATTATTACACCAACTACCATCAAAAGTGACAGATATTCAGCAATTTATATACATACATATATATATATATATATATAATTCACTTGGGCACCACTCTAAAACCCATCAGAGCATATAGTTTTGAGCCATGGCAAAAGCAAGCTTCATTAAGCTTTCATTTAATACCAAAAACCCATGCCAGGACGACTTAATATATATAGATATATATAAAGATATACAGATATATATACAGATATATAGATATATATTTCCCATAACCACTCCACTTCTCCCGTTTTACAATGCAAAACAATTCAACTACTCTTTTGTCATACAACAAAACACAAGGCAACTGAATTACACTTGAAAAAAAAATACTGCACATCCAATTCATAATTTATTTATTACGGCACATTTTACTGAAGACTGCATTACTTTGTTCCAGAAAATGATTTTTCTATCTCGTATCAAGAACATTTACTTATGTAAAGGATTTCAGGGAAGTCTAAATACCAAATGCTAAAAATTTAATATTTAATTATTTATGCTCTAAAAAGTTAAATTGAACATGTGCAAAATTATGTAACAGGCAGAAGGAAACATCTTCTACCTTACATAAACATTAACATATATTCTTGATCAACCGAGTCAATTTAACTATGTTCATATGAATAATATATCCAGAATTGTTATTTATTGCGAGCTGTCTTCATTTGAATTTATTTTTCTCTGTGTAGCTGCAGTAGATTGAGCACTGCCAGTAGTTGGCTGCGTTACTGATTGATAGACGACGTCAGCGACACCATCAACGTCATCGTCATCGTTATCGTCATGTTTATCGTTGTCGTCGTCGTCGTCATCGTCATCGTTATTGGTCCTGCCAACGTTACTGACTGACTGACTGCTCCTGGGTGCTTGTCAATTAACGTACGAAAATGACTTCCGCTTTGATTGTGCGGCAAAACCAAGTACGGACCGCCACAGCACCCACACACACACGCACACACACATACACACAGAATCGAATTTCATCTATCGATTGACTGTCAACTGGCTGACTGCCTGCCTAACTGCCGACTGTCAGCCTGTTTCCGTTTCCGATTAAAGCAGCAAATAGTTTTCACTCAATGAGTTTCTCCCCCATTCATTCAGTCAAAAGTTTTATTCATCTCAAGTGATTTTAGCAATTGTTGTTAGCCACATTTTTTGCAATCCCCTCCCCACTTAGCCACCCGACCACGCCATCATCAATCGCTTGATTAATGGGCGTTTAATTGTGCCCTTTTATGAGGCGCATTTTCAAAGCGGTTTTCTGGCATTCGATTTAGTGTTGCTGATTTATTGAAAATGCTCTCAAATTCTACCAGTTGTGTGTTTAATGAGGCGTTCCAGAAAAAGCCAAGGAATTTTGGGTGTGGGTGGGGTAAATAAATGATAAATAAGATTTGTTATAATTTGTATTTTTACAAATGAAATGCTGAAACAGTCGAATGGATAAACACAGCAGCCAAGCGAAGCAAATTGCGAACTTGGATGACTTGAAAGATCCGAAATCTTTAGAAGCACAACATATTAGCAGATTGGCAATTTAAATTTTCTAAATTAATCGCCCACTTTTGCGCACCTTTACAACTAATCAAAGCTTAAAATTGGACAAACAACTTTTGGCTGTTAAGAGTTTTCACAGTAAACTCACAAGAATAACAGCGAGCACAACAGAAGAAAGGGCCAAAAGGCATCTGCCAAGCCTAAGACGTGAAAAGCGCAGTCAGACAAGTTAAGGGGGAAAGGATAACGAAAAGGCAAACAAAACGAAGCACGCAGCTGGAGATGGAGCTGAAGGAAGACAACGACGCAGTGGAGCACTTAAAACGCACTCACAGAATGAGGGAGGAGGTAGCACGTCGTAAATTTACACTCGAAAAAATAAACGAACCTATATCGGCCGTGAAATTATGATAACGGTATTAGATTGCGTAACAGTACTTAAAATTGGTTCTTAAATATTTGACATCTACTTTTCAAAAATGAATCTTTATAGCTACATACATAATACACTGAGAAAAGCATTAGTATACTTTTTTATTTTATATATTTTTATATTTTACATATTTTTAAATTTTATATTTTATATATTTTTATGTTTTATATATTTTTATGTTTTTTATATTTTTATATTATATATATTTTTATATTTTTAATATATTTAACATTTTTTATATTTATCATATATTTTATCCTTTTGTATATTTTGCATTTTGTCACATATTTCTATTTTTCAATTTTTGTAATGTTTTAAAATCTTTTAAGTTACAAATTTTTTCTGAGTGTATCTAGGGCAGTTGTCAGCGCCCCGCCGCAGTGCAGACGCAAACAAAACACGCCTAAGTAATTGCAAAATAAACAAGCATCAAGAAAAGATTAAGACGCATTCAGCTCAGACGGAGACGAAGAAAATGTCTTCGGCGACAATTGCAAATATTTTGTTTTGTATTTTTGCAGCAACATTTTGACCAAAAAAAAAACAAAAAACAAAAAAGAAAAACAATTAAACAAGATACCAAGTTGAGGCATCTACAACACTTTTGGATGAGGCGGGGGCGGTGTAGGGGCGTGGCTAAAAGTCAACGCTGAGAACGAACTTTGCACGTTCGCGGTCGATGTGCAAATGAAGGACGACGTGATGGCGGTCAACGTTGCGGCGGGCGGATGATGGAGTAAAATGGG
Source organism: Drosophila kambysellisi (assembly GCA_035042185.1). NCBI lineage: Eukaryota > Metazoa > Arthropoda > Insecta > Diptera > Drosophilidae > Drosophila > Drosophila kambysellisi. Next base: position 1,176,082 of record JAWNLS010000417.1, read on the forward strand.
GGCAGGCAGCTACTTATAAAACTTGTCGCTGCAGAAATTTGTTAGCTGCACTCATCGGCCAGGCCAGCTTACTTTTTAGCCCGGCAAGTACCAAAATTTTCACTGTGTGTGCAAAAAGTTTTCCGCACAACTGTGTTAAGAATACAGCAAACCAACCAACCAAGTTCCCAATGAGGTTCGCTCCGTGGACGCTGCGAAGCGTTAAGCAATTTGCCAGCTACATGCACTTGCCACTTGCCACTTGAAGGAAGATATATCCCTCTATCCCTATCCACCACAGAAAACCCATTCTCATTTCTCAGTCAGAGAAGATAGAGAGAGAGTGAGGCCGATGCGGGTCTCTAGAGCAGAGAGTTAAGTGCGGGATTAAGAAAAGATAAACATTTGTAAGGATTTAGTGCAAAGTTTGCTTTCGCCTTGTTTGTTTGCCTTCTCATTATTATTGTTGTTTTTGCTATTGTTGTTGTTGATTTCATCAAGACCTGCGACTCGGAACCAGTTTTTAGCAGTTGCTGTCAATTGCATTCTCAAACAGCTATGCCTGCATTAAGATTCTTGTGTCTTTTTTTTGAGATTTCCAAAAATGTTAGCTTGATTCGAAAATAACAGATTATAATTAAAGGCTTTTAGGAAATCGTTTCAGTTTTAGCCAAGTTAAAGGTCAAACGTTTAACCCCTTAAGCAGATATGATTGTTAGGGCCACATCGTATTCTCATTTAAGTTGAAAGTTTATATATAAAAAGTAGAAATTTATAGTTTATTAATCGAAAATATGCAATATTTATTTAAGTCCATTTGCCAGGCAGATATTTTCGTTGGTGGTAGATGATAAATACTTTTTTTTTAAAGTCAACTTGGCATCCATGTATGAAATGACAATTGTGAATTACCAACTTTTTAATACAAATACCAAATGGGTTTGTAAAATTAGATAAACCTTTTTTTAACAACATACAATTGACTAAGTCTAGATTAGACTAAAATAATTAACATAAAGTTTTAAAAATCTAAAATATTCAATACATTAATTTTAAGGCAAACTAACAAAATACCATTTCGCGGTAAATTTAAGAACTGAATTGAATTTCCTTTTACGCCTGCCTTTCAAAACTTGTTTAGCTTTTAGAAATGTACACAAGATATATTCTGAACACTATTTGCCACTCAATCATATCCATATATTTATAAATGTTTGCTTGATAATGAGTCAATGTCAAGTTTTGATGGCCATGTTGATGACTGACTTTTGTAGACAAGTAAATAACAGAGAAGCAGACACACAAATGCACAATGGCCAGTAAAATATTAGCCAATAACTTTGGGCCAAAATGACGTCTCGTCATTGACTGACTAAGCATGACGCATATGACTGATATCATGTGCTACTCACTGGGTTGGGTTGGGGTTTGGGTGCACAAACAACGCCAACAAAGAAGTAACTAACAGGAAAAAGGCCACTGCCAAAGGCGGCAAAGAGTGGACTCCGGATATGGGAAAGGGCGCAACAGGGAACAGCATGCGTGATAAGTGAGCAGGGGTGGCCGGACATAAAGGACACAGGCCGGGGCACAGAGAGGATTCCTACACACGCATAGCCAGCCTCGGTACGCTATTGATGATGCATTTCTCGGAGGCAAACAAGAGCAGAGCAGAGCAGAGGAGAGCAGAGGACAGAGCAGAGGACACAGGGCAGAGCAGGCAGTGATGTCTGCTTTCTCTAATTTTAGTGAGGCATTTGAATATTGTGGCCCAATGTGTAAAGCAATCAATAAGAAAATTCAATCGAAAGATGAATTATTGCCAATATTTGTATAAAATATTAGTTTTGCTAGTTTGCCAAAATGTTGTCGTAATTCAGTAGAAATTCTTCTGTTGCAACAGCAGCGATTTAAGCCTGGCTTACAGCATTCCTTCCAATACTATAATTAAATTTAAACATTGATCATTACGACTTTAGTCTGCCAGAGTATATTTTGTTCGACGTGCTAAAGATAAGTGCTCTTTTTTTGCCGCACACACGGGGGGACTTAGTGTATTTTCGGTTTTATTATGCAGCTGAGCTGCTGCTGCTTCTGTCTCTGTGTTGTAGCCCTGGGGCTGGTCTCAGGCGCAAAATGTTTGCACAAAGGCTTAAGGCAAACAAAGCTGAATCAGCAGCAGCAGCAGCAGCGGCACAGCTACTCTGCAAACTACAATAAGCGGGGTGACAAAATAAAAAAGAAAGGAAAATGTAAAAAAAAAAAATAAAATAAAAGCAGTAGCAGCAAAGAAAAGCAGACAACTCGCTGCGCTGCCCCATTCTTTGCATCTATTCTCAGCTCTCTCTTTTTTTTTTGTTGCATTGCGCAAACAAATGAAAGTGGATCCACTTGAGCGCTGCAAATGAAGTGCCAGAGGAGCTGGGCGCGCTGAAGGATCGGGTCTGGACAGTAAAAGTGCAACGAAAGCGAAACAAAACATACAGCGTGAAAGGGAGGAAACTACTTGAAACAAATACAAAAATGTCGAACCCAACAACACAAATGATATGTGAGAAAAGTCGGTGTTTGAGTGTGAGCACACTCAGAAAAAAGAACTAGGTAAAAATGTTGTAGTCGAGAAAGCTCGACCGGGAGATATTAAATCTGTTAATCAAAATATATATAGGGATATTTTATATATTATATCGATATTCGCAGATCGGGAGAATTTATCTAACAAATTAAATATACTTGACCTGCGTTGTGGCTATAAGAAAATTTGCATTTCAAATTTTAAGGATTTCAAGAAAGCCAAAAACAATATTAAATATTTTTCGTATTCTTCTAAGAAATAATCATAAACAAATTATAATAAAAATTATATTAAAAATCAAAATAAGCTCTGCAATTTTCTCAACTAGATCATGTATTTTTGGCAGTGTTGTTGCCAACTGTATCATGTGTTGGCAACCAGTTGATGATGTTGCTGACGCAGCCACAGCAGAACCAGAAGGACAACCAGAACCAGGAGCAGGAGCAGAAGCAGGCGGGAGGGAGGCGGGCATTCAGCAGTCAGGCATTGGCTGCTTACATTGGATGAGCCGCGCTGGAGCACAATTTTCAAGAGATACGTCAATATTTGACAAGTCGTCATTGTCGTTGTCATTGTGCATTGCCTGTTTCCACACATATATATTTTTTAACTCGAATTCTCTCAGCTGCTGCTGCTATTTTTTATTTTTTTCTTATTTTTTTTTATATTTATGTATTCGTCATGGATACTTGTGCATAGTTGCATTTGTTTTATAGTCGAGCGCTGCTGATAGCGCCAAATGGTGTGGAAGATGTAAAATTGTCAGCAAGATTAACGTTGAGCACGACAAGGGGTGGGATTTGATTAAGGTTGAGATAAAAGAGGTGGGGATGTCTGTATTAGGATTAAATATTAGACAACATATTAATTAAATCAAAAAGGGAAAATAACATAAATAATAATTCTACTGAATATTGAAATAATTATTTTTATTATAATTTAAAAATAAATTTGTCTTGGTTATGAATAAATAAATAAATCACATTGAAGGAATCCCAGACAAAAGTTGGCTTAAACCAATAGAAACACCCGTCAACCCTTGCAAAATACACATGTTAAAATCTACACTTCAAGCAACCCATCTGTGTTAATAATAAACTTCTGTTGCCGCTGGTGCTGCTCACATCTTGTATGGGGCTTATTAACAGTGACGTGTAACATGAAACCGATCAATGCATATCATAAACAGCTCCGGGCTTAAGCAGTAAGGACTGCCTCATCGAAACTCATCGTGCAACTTGCAGCAACGTGTGCTTTTGAGTTGCCACACCAGTTGTAAAGCACACCTCAAGCGCCAGGAGAAGCCACCACTCGAAAGACCGACTGACAGACAGACAGACAGGGGAACAAAGAGATAGGGAGTTAGAGAAGTGAAGAGCATATGCAGCCCCCAAATGCATTAGCAAAGTTTTATGTGCAAACTAAGCTGGCTCACAAACGGAACCAAACGGTAGGGGAAGAGAGTGCGAGACTCGGTTCAGATACAGATACGGATACAGATACAATGCATAATGAAATCCAGGCAAACAGCCAATGACCATTAGCAGACAAAGTAGCCTAAAGCATGCGGCCAGCTCATGGATATGGACCACATGAATACACATTGCACCACACCACAAGCCAAAACGAGTTATGTATGAATAAACATGAAAGGAATAACTACACTTGAATTATTGGGAACGTTTTCTGAATTCTTGTATACCCTTTAATTTTATCTTTTTTTTATGGGAAGAATAATTGCTGTTCCTTTTTTTAAATTATTTTATAATGTTACTGGAAATCCGCATTTAGAATTAATTGCAATTAAACAAACTTTACAAATTGTGGCTCGAATTTTTGCCAAGTGTAGACAATATTTAATCAATATTATTAAATAATTATTATAGCATAGTTTGTTTTTATTTCCATCGAATTGAGTCTTTTTTAGGCCTCTAGCACTGAAGATGGCCTTTAGACAGAGTAAGTTTATCTTTAGTTTACTATTTGTTCCATTTGTCTAATTAGGGGAACCCCAAAATGATTTTTTTAATTCTATTTTTCTATTTATAGTTCGAAAAATGTACAAGTTGACCACAAACCCGATGGCAGAACAATAAGGCCCTCAAATACAGATAAGCAAGCATGATGTAGGTAGTCCATTTGCCCGGCCTAATACAGGAAACGGAAGTGCCAAAACACATACACACACACACAAGCAAACAATCACACAAATACAAACACACAAACACAGACGTGGGCCGTCGTCCTCCACTCGAAATGCGAGCAAATATTGCAAAAGTTTTTGCATTGCACATACATTTTTGTCATGGGGCATCATTAATTAGCGTTCCACGTAACGTTCTTCTTCTTTCTCTCACTAAAAAAAAAAAAAACAGAAATTAAACCGGAAGTACAGTCGCGTTTAGCTCAAACTACATTTGCCAGGCCCGGTTGAGTTTGGGGTAAAAGTTAAATTAAGTTAGTAGTTTTTTTTCACTTGTTTTTTAGCAAGTTGGATATTTTTGCTGTTGTTGTTTATGATGCTCGACATGGAAATTCAAATTGAAATCATCAATCATTCCGAAAGGAAGAACTTTACATCATTCTCCGGCTGCTACCGCTGCTGCTGCTGCTGTAAAGCTCCAGAGCCGACTAATGAAAGCCAAACATAACACACACAGACACACACTCACAGAGAAACGGTTAGCAGCTGCTGGCTGGCTGTGTTGGATGTGTTATTAGGCAACAAAAGTGGGCGTGGCAGGTGGCAGGCAACCGGTTGCGCTGCTGTCACAAAGCGCCATCGCTGCAATTTTGTGGCACCTTTTGCGCTAGCTTTTCAATCCTTTTTTTTTGCTGTTTGTCTTTTCATTTCTAAATATTTTTTTTGTTTTTTTGTGTTTTATATGCATTTTTCGCTTTTCTGCTATCAGTGGTAGTAATCAGAAATTTTAATCAAGAGTGTGCTGCATCCGCGCCCGCCCCCCGCTGCCATAACGCTTCACTTAGCCCTGTGCAGAGAGGTAAACATTGCAATTATGCCGAGCACTCGCTACTGTTGCATCCAGAATCAAGTTGCATAAAGAGCAAAGCGCATAAAGCAGGTGAGCTATGATTAAAAAACAAAAAAAAAAAAACAGAGAAAAAGGTAACCAGCACCAGCAGACAAACAAAGAATGCGATGGGGTCGCAGGTGGGGGTTAAGGGGAAAAGGGCGTTAACAATTTGGCACAAATCAAGTGTTCAGTTTATGACACAGACAGATGTTTTTTTTGTTGAATGTTTGCCGTAGTTGTAGATGCTGAAAGAGTGATTAGAAATGGCAGAGAAAATGAAAGGAGGTGTTGAGGAAATACCGGGTTAGAAAAAGTTGTCAGACAATGGAAAAATTAATGGTGTGAAAGAGTAAAAATTTGGACATTGATTTGAAATTTTAATGAATTTTGAAAGTAAAATTAAAGTATGTTTTGATTAATCAAATCTACATTTCAGTGAAAGTTGTTCAGTTAATATATATAAATTAAGATGCTCTATCTTTACAAATGTGTATTTTATTGCAATCGGAAATCGATTTAAATCGATATTATTGATAAAGTATATTATTCTTAATCAGCGAGTGGTTTACAATAATTTTTATATTATATTATTATGTATTGATAACTAAATTATATCTGTATTTATAAATATATAAAAATAAGGTATTTATCCTTACATTTTACATCATGTGTATTAGGATCCCGAGAGGGACAACTAAACAAATTCACACACTTGCCAAATAAAAAGGCAAACAGTCTTACAACTCTACGAAACATTGTCAAAGGCACGTACAGTGGAATAACAGTTAAATAGAGAGAGAAAGATAGAGAGAGAGGGAGAGATAGATGGCTTAGGCAAATGCACAGCAAATGCGCAACCCAGTAAAGTGACCCCTTAAGCTCTACACAAACGTTGTACAACACTGGCGAGAAAGTCATGTGTAGTGTCTTGTGTGGTTTTATGATGAATATGAATGCTATGTGATTGCATTAACTGCTGACGCAGTGGTGTGCAGGGAAACCCCTCTACTCATGAGCCTCGTTCTTAACATGACAACACACTCATTTTCATATAGTATACATATACATATACATACACATATACATATATAGCGGAGTAGTAGATGTAATGGGAGCATTTTGAAAAATGTGTTTAGTGTGTGACAGCGTTGCAAGAGTGAAAAAACTTGCAAATGCAGCCAGCCAAAGAAGCGGAAGTTGCTCTTAGCAACAACATATTTGTCAGCAGAGTTGAACATTCTAGTTCCAGTTCCAAGTATTTAATATATTTTTTAAAAATATGAACAATTTTTTTAAGCAATAAATTATGTACCTTGTTAAATTGCTTAATAAAATATGAACTACTGAACCAGCTTATTAGCGAGTAAAATTAAAAACTAAGCAATTTGAGTTGATTAATAAAAATTATGAACCACCACAAATTGTTGACTGATTCAGCTCAAAGCCTGGTTCCGTGGAACCTAAGCCTGAGCGATGTGGCACAACTCTAATGGTCAGCAGCTCCTACTTAGGGTCGAGGATGACAGGGGGTGTTTGGGTGGGTGGTTGGTTGGTTGGCCTGTATAAATGTCTGGCGGGCGTCCGGTTGCGGTCCAAACTTCACTTAGTGGCATTTTGTTTATTTAAATTATGTTGTGCGGCTTCTAGACTTCCGTTGGCTCAATTAGTGGTCACAGGAAGTGAATGTCCAAAAACACACACGCCCCCTGCACAGCACCACAGCAGCAGCAGCAGAAAAAAAAGAGGAGAATATGAGAAATGTCTGCATTTACTTTTATGCGGGCACGTACACACTCTCCAACACCCACACACACACACTCCCACACACACACTCCTCCCACACACACACACACACATTTATATTCCATAACCTCTTTCTCTCTTGTGGCTTTTGCTGCAGTGCGTTTCATATTAAATGTGATTACTTTGCCCAATACCCACCGAGTGAGATGTGCAGGGAGAGAAGGAGATTGGCAGCAGAAGCCGCTGGGTGGCGACCAATCCAATGAACCGTAAAGCAAACGCAATGCCACAAAAGCAGTCGAACATTGCCACACACACACACACACACACACACACCTTCTCCTCGACCCATCGTTACACAATAACCGCCAATTCATTTGAGTGCCGTTGTCGAATTGGCAACATTTTGGTTGTGTTTGTGTGTGTGTCCTTGTTGTCCTGCGGGAACGTCGTGACCGGTCAGAAAAAGGGTTACCTTGTTGTGCATGTGTGTGGGTGTGTGTGTGTGTGGGTAGCACAAGAAACAACAAAACAGAGGAAACAAAACACACAATCATAAAAAGGCCCATCAGTATTTGATTGAAAAGTCGCTGCTGTTTTTGCTATTGCTCCTGTGGCGTCTCCAGTTGCTCGCTGCTGGCAGTCATCAGTTGGCAGTTGAAGCTGTTGCTTTGATTGCATTTACACACATATACGTCCACACACACACACACACCCACGCACACACAGCGTTATAGGTTTGCTCGTCGTGCGAGGTACTCAAATTTGATGACAGCAAATTGCAACATATTAAAAAACTGCCAAAATCAACACGTGAAGCGATTTCTGAATACATTATTAAATTATTTGTTTGTTTACTGAGAGCCTTTGGATGCTCGTATGAGTAATACTTATAAAATGCTGAGGCTTATTTGGATTGAAATTCGATTTGGAAAAATTTTATTAGGCGCAACAAAAATACAGCACCGTCGACGAGATTCCGTAAAAGATTATGCATCGGATTCGAATTTATCGGTATTCAGTTTTGTTATGGTGCTATATGAACTAATATCGATTCCTGTAATTGGTTCAATAAAAAAAAAAGAGAGAACGTTGCAGTCGGAAGTAACCGACAGCGAATTACTATGACACCATAATTTGTGTGCACCCAAGAAAATACTGCCCAAGTTTTTTTTTTGATCAAAATTTGGTGACTCTAGCTTACAATTAAATTATGGCATATATCCGGCAAATGGGAATAGGTCGAACCTTCAAAATGCCATAACTTCGTTAAAACTCAACGCATTTTCAAAAGCAAATGCGTTTTAATCATAGTTTGGCCTCTAGATCAATCCTACATTTGAAGTTGAAAACGTGATTTTAGGTCGAAAATTAAGTCAAAATTATAGTCCTAAAATCAGCATTTTGTATAGATCGGCATAGGTCGAACCTTCAAAATGCCATAACTTCGTCAAAACTCAACGCATTTTCAAAAGCAAAGGCGTTTTAATCATAGTTTGGCCTCTAGATCAATCCTACATTTGAAGTTGAAAACGTGATTTTAGGTCGAAAATTAAGTCAAAATTATAGTCCTAAAATCAGCATTTTGTATAGATCGGCATAGGTCGAACATTCAAAAATGCCATAACTTCGTCAAAACTCAACGCATTTTCAAAAGGAAACTCGTTTTAATCATAGCTTGGCCCCTAGATCAATCCTACATTTAAAGTTGAAAACGTAATTTTGGGTCGAAACACAAGTCGAAATTATAGTCCGAAAATCGGCCTATGGGCATATGGGCATAGGTCGAACCTTCAAAATCCCATAACTTCGTCAAAACTCAACGCATTTTCAAAAGCAAGGGCGTTTTAATCATAGTTTGACCTCTAGATAAATCGTACATTTAAAGTTGAAAACGTGATTTTGGGTCGAAACATAAGTCAAAATTATAGTCCGAAAATCGGCATATGGTGTAGATCGGCATAGGTCGAACCTTCAAAATGCCATAACTTCGTCAAAACTCAACGCATTTTCAAAAGCAAAGGCGTTTTAATCATAGTTTGGCCTCTAGATCAATCCTACATTTAAAGTTGAAAACGTGATTTTAGGTCGAAAATTAAGTCAAAATTATAGTCCTAAAATCAGCATTTTGTATAGATCGGCATAGGTCGAACCTTCAAAATTGCATAACTTTGTCAAAACACAACGCATTTTCAAAAGCAAAGGCGTTTTAATCATAGTTTGGCTTCTAGATCAATCCTACATTTAAAGTTGAAAACGTGATTTCGGGTCGAAACATAAGTCAAAATTATAGTCCGAAAATCGGCATATCGGCATTTCGGCATAGGTCGAACCTTCAAAATGCCATAACTTCGTCAAAACTCAACGCATTTTCAAAAGCAAAGGCGTTTTATTCATAGTTTGGCCTCTAGATCAATCCTACATTTGAAGTTGAAAACGTGATTTTAGGTCGAAAATTAAGTCAAAATTATAGTCCTAAAATCAGCATTTTGTATAGATCGGCATAGGTCGAACCTTCAAAATGCCATAACTTCGTCAAAACTTAACGCATTTTCAAAAGCAAAGGCGTTTTAATCATAGTTTGGCCTCTAGATCAATCCTACATTTGAAGTTGAAAACGTGATTTTAGGTCGAAAATTAAGTCAAAATTATAGTCCTAAAATCAGCATTTTGTATAGATCGGCATAGGTCGAACATTCAAAAATGCCATAACTTCGTCAAAACTCAACGCATTTTCAAAAGGAAACTCGTTTTAATCATAGCTTGGCCCCTAGATCAATCCTACATTTAAAGTTGAAAACGTGATTTTGGGTCGAAACATAAGTCAAAATTATAGTCCTAAAATCAGCATTTTGTATAGATCGGCATAGGTCGAACATTCAAAAATGCCATAACTTCGTCAAAACTCAACGCATTTTCAAAAGCAAGGGCGTTTTAATCATAGTTTGACCTCTAGATAAATCGTACATTTAAAGTTGAAAACGTGATTTTGGGTCGAAACATAAGTCAAAATTATAGTCCGAAAATCGGCATATGGTGTAGATCGGCATAGGTCGAACCTTCAAAATGCCATAACTTCGTCAAAACTCAACGCATTTTCAAAAGCAAAGGCGTTTTAATCATAGTTTGGCCTCTAGATCAATCCTACATTTAAAGTTGAAAACGTGATTTTAGGTCGAAAATTAAGTCAAAATTATAGTCCTAAAATCAGCATTTTGTATAGATCGGCATAGGTCGAACCTTCAAAATTGCATAACTTTGTCAAAACACAACGCATTTTCAAAAGCAAAGGCGTTTTAATCATAGTTTGGCTTCTAGATCAATCCTACATTTAAAGTTGAAAACGTGATTTCGGGTCGAAACATAAGTCAAAATTATAGTCCGAAAATCGGCATATCGGCATTTCGGCATAGGTCGAACCTTCAAAATGCCATAACTTCGTCAAAACTCAACGCATTTTCAAAAGCAAAGGCGTTTTATTCATAGTTTGGCCTCTAGATCAATCGTACATTTCAAGTTGAAAACGTGATTTTGGGTATGAACTTAAGTCAAAATTATAGTCCGAAAATCGGCACATGGGCATAGTTGCGATCCTGATTTTAATTTCACACCTTTTTTTCTTCCATTTCCCGGTGCATATTTTACAAACGTTTTCAGCTGGCCGAGTTTCAAATATGTTTAAAAAGTTGGTTAGGCATTTAGCGTGTATTATGCCTTTACACTTCAACTTCTTTCAAGTCTGAGTCGTGCGTGTTTCAAGCTTACTTACCCTTTTTATATCGTGTTTGAACTCTCCCCTAGCGAGCGACAAACAAATTGCTTTCATTAACTTTTACTATAGCATTTTGGCGCGCTTGATGGCAATAAATTGTTATCAACATCATATGGTGTTTTTCAACTTGTTGTATTTTGTTGTTGTTAGTGGCAAGGCAACTGGAAGCTGTTTGAGTGCAGCAGATACTACCAGCAAGCAGCTGGTAGCTGGTAGCAGAGATACCTATAGCAGCTATAGCTACTTCAACTAAATGCCAATACATATTCATTTCGCTTAAAATTTTGCACATATGCACAACACGCACACTTCAAGCACAAAAACAAGTAAGAAGGCTGTAGTCGAGTGAGCTCGACTACCATATACCCTGAACCAAGCTTTAAATGCATTATAGGTTTATCGTTTTTGGGGGCTGGAGTGGGCGTGGCCCGATCTTAGTAATATACCTTCTAAGTTTGGTAACTGTAGCTCTTGAATTGCGGGAGATACAGGCATTTATCGTTTTTTGTGGGCGGGAGTGGGCGTGGCCCAAAATATTTTGGATTTCGATCTTAGTAATATACCTTCTAAGTTTGGTAACTGTAGCTCTTAAATTGCGGGAGATACAGGCATTTATCGTTTTTTGTGGGCGGGAGTGGGCGTGGTCCAAAATTTTTTTTACACATTTATGAAGGGTGTTACTAGCAATATACCTTTTAAATTTGGTGACTTAAGTTTTCAAATTCCGCGAGATATTTGGCTTTATCGATTTACACCAAGAGGTGTATCGGTTTAGGTAGGTGGAGTGGGCGTGGCCATCCAATTTTTTTATCGATCTTTGGGGGAGTTACCAGTAACATACCTGCAAAATTTTGCGACTCTAGCTTGCAAATTACGGCAGATATGCGCATTTTAAATTTCTAGGGACGAAGTTCCTGGGGGCGGCGGATGTGGGCGTGGTCCAAAAATTGGTATGCCAATCTTTGGAGGAGGTTATCAGCAAATTACCTTTCAAGTTTGGTTACTCTATCTTTAAAATGTTCGGAGATATACGGAGTTATCGATTTAAAATCGGAATTGTCGATTGTAGGCGCAGGTGTGGGCGTGGCACCACAAATTTGTTATCGGTTCTTAAAGGCAACTATCAGTAATATAACTACCAAATTTGACGTTCCCTACTCAAAAACTGCGGTAGATATAGCCATTTGAAAATTTTTGGGTCGGGGGTGATGGGGGCGTCGGAAGTGGGCGTGGCACATGCCGATCTTTCAAGGACCTCGCCAACAACCTACCAACCAAAATTGGTGACTGTATCCATTAAATTGTGAGAGATATCTGGAATTTACTGCTATCGGAAATCTAAATGTATCGATAATTCAGAAACTGAGGCAGTTATCGATAAAATAACGCAAACTTGATCTGGGCCTGGTATACGAGATCTTATATTCCAAATTTGAAGTCTCTAGCTCTTATAGTCTCTGAGATCCGCGCGTTCATACAGACGGACGGACAGACGGACAGACGGACAGACGGACAGGGCTATATCAACTCGGCTGTTGATCCTGATCAAGAATATATATACTTTATGGGGTCGGAGATGCTTCCTTCTGCCTGTTACATACATTTGCACAAAACCATTATACCCTTTTTACCCATTTTTAATGGGTTCAGGGTATAATAAACCAGGATGCAGCAAGCGGGTGCAGGATGTATGTGTATGTGTGTGTGTGTGTGGGAAATTGTGTGGGGAATCAGTTTTATAAAATTGAATTTATTTTGCCAACGCTGCCAGCGGACCCAAGGGAGCTATGAGAAAGCCAAGCAGATGCATAGCAAACGTGTGTGTGTGTGTGGGTGTATGTGTGTGGCGCTATAAGTATCAATAAGTGCATGTTGTTGCCCCAAACAGAAAAACAACAACAAGAAGACAAACTGAAAGTGTAACTAAGAAGGATAAGTGTCCTGTCCAAAAAAAGGAAACCAGTCTCAACTATTTCATGCAATCGAAATTTATTTTACGGTCCAACTGCGAGGGTTGTTCATTAAGTAAACACTTTAATTGGGTGCAAGCAGCTGCAACAACTCGCATACAGTAGTCAATCGAACTAACGAAACTAGGACTGTTTGGCAATTATGGGAAACCGAAGGTAGCAGATGGTTTTTATATATATTAAATAATTTCATGAAATTTATGAAATTATTTTCTTTCTCCAAAAAGAAACCAAACTAGTTTTTACTAATTAATAGTTTTTGTTGCCATAAAAGAATCCTCCCAACAATCGAAAAGTTTAAGTTATCGAGCGCGCACTGTAAAATATTCTCAAGCCTTCCTCCCTGCCATACAAACTCCCTACATGTGTGTGTAAAACATCAATTGTTTAACTACTAAAATTTATAGCCATGTTTGTGCTGCTGCCACCGCCGCCGCCAATGGGCAATAAATTTAAATTTACTCCGCCAATAGGTTCCCGGGCATTGTGGTAAATAATTGAAATTGAGTGAGCCGGAAAACAATCGTGAGAGCCGAGCGTAAAAAGTGCCGACAAATTAGCTGGAATTAGATAAGTTTCGACGCAGGAAACGCATTCAAACGCACAATTGTGTGAAACACAACAAAACTTCAATAATGGCCAGACGATTCTTGCAAACTGATAGCCAAAAGACGTCGAAACAAACCGCATCTGCATACAAACTTTCTTGGGGGGTGCTAAAAGCTAAGGCTGAACTCTATAAATGTGCCTGCAAAAGTTACGTCAGGCCGCAAAACCCAATAGAAACAACAACAGACACACAGTCACACACACACACACACACGCACACACTTCCACTCAAACACACACACTTAGCCTGAAAGCTTTTAATGCATGAAATAAACTCAAGAGTTGTGTGTGTCTTGTGTGTGTTTTCATGCCTACACTAAGAAGAAGAATCAAGCTAACATTTTTTTTTTCGAATTTATAAAACAAGTTTATACAAGCAAGCGAGAAGAACTATCTTATCTTAGGCGAGATGAGTTTCTAAATTTAAGTAAATAACTAACTAAGCTAAACCAAAAGATCTTCAAGCTGTGATAATTCTTTACTACTTGGAATTAAATTCAAAAACAAACAAAATCACATTAAAATTGAGTACTGAGAGATTTTGAAGGCTAAAATCAATTATTGGCTTCGTTGAAGAGCATCCACACCAGCATTAAAGTAATGTTATACAAATGTCATATTTAATGTTATCTGTTAAAACCAGCTCTATGTTTATGTTATAGATTTTATAAATATATATAAATTGTTGGAGCGAAGTTCCCCGCGTCAAGGAATGCCTGGATAAGAAAGTAAGACTGAGCCCCACCTGCATTGTGTACTCAATCAGGGTTTATTCAAGACTGTTAATTTACAGTGTGGGTAGCCATTAATGAGAGACTTAACATAAGTATCGATGCACGATTGAATTGAATGTAAAATGACATAATTTTCAACATAAATATATAGATATATATATGTATATATAAATTATTCTTTGTAGGTTTTTTATTTATGTATACTTCAAGCTCGATTTTCACACATCTCATAAGCTACACTTATTAAATATATTTGTTTTATACATTTATATTCATTATTCAGTTGTGTAATTAATTATTCAATTGTGCAGTTAAATGTAAGTACTACAGCAAATATTATTCAACGCTGAGTGGTATTCAATAATGAGGAGTTTATGAAAATTGATGATGCCCACCACAATGGTGGATTGTAAAGCTGGAACGATCTGCTCGCAATGTTTTATTGTTAACTTATATATGTATATATAAATATATAGTGTTGCTAAGAAAAACCTATTACCTGGCATTTTTCAGATTTTAAACAAAAACTTTTTGTTTTAGGATATGATTACTTTTGTCAAGAAATCCCTGTTTTTATTTATATTTTAAATTGTAATATTTATATATTTAAAATTTAAGCAGCCTTAAGATATTATCTGAACCATTTTTGTTCAGTGTACACAGCCCCTCTAAAGAAAGCCTAAGGAGCTGACTAAAAGCGTTTCACATAGCCCGAAGCATGCTGCCAATGCAAATTGCTAAGCCAGTCAACCAACAACAACAACTACAACAACAATAAAAACAACAATAACGACAACAACAACTACTAATAAAAAGTGCGTTCAACACGCGGCGTATGCGTAACGCATTTAATGTCATATTCATTCTTTGATTTTGTTGTCACATTTTCTGTTTCATCGCAACGTTTTTATTTGTAGCACAAGATTTTTATGATTTTCCAGCCCAAGCGCTGCTAAACTGATTTCCATTGGGAAATCAGACCGTACAGCAAGCAATAAGTTTGCCCTTTTTCCCCAACTCTTATCCTTCTTCTCTCTTTTGGTTGGATGTTTTATTTTTATTTATTCAGTTTTTTTTTTAGGTCGCTTACATGCTCTACTTGCTGCTAGTTACAGTTATAGTGCACAGCCAAAGGGCAACAAAAATGTGAATTTTCTCTATTTTCTGCCACTATAAAAATATAATAAAATTTTAAATCTCTCTCACTTTTCAAGATACGAATTAATATAATACCACTTTTAATTGACTGCGTGCCCTACTTCCAAGCTGACACTTGATATGTTGGCTCTGTCGCATTTGATTAACTGTGCAAAAATCAAGCCAAAAGTTGCCAACTTTAATTAGCGTCAAAAGAGCTGCAGACAAATCTACATTCAATTCAAGTGCACAAAGTAAACATGAGGTTTTAAATCAGTCCCCACGGCGGGAGTTCGAGGGGCGGCACAGCTAGCTGTGGCTAATTGCAACTTAGCCACGCCCCATTGGTTAAGCCGCCTTCGCCAGGAAGCCAACCAAACACACACACACACACATACACACACTAATCATTAAGAAGAAGCAGCTGGAGCACCTCGCCTGCATTGGAAACCCAAATGAAATGTAAAGAAAATGTTATTTATGGGCAATTTCATGAGTGTCTGGCGATGCTTCTCCTCCGCTCCAAGCAGACTGCATCATGCACTCAGAAAAAAAATATATATAAAATATTTATAAAATAAATACAATATATTTTGCGTGCTCTTAAATATCTTAATTACTTGATATATTGTTGTTAAATTTATAATAAGATGTGCATATTTTTATAAAAAATATTGGCTTTTTAATTCAAAAAAGTTTGAATGACACATAAAAATATGTCAAAGTTGAATTCTCCTTTCAAAATCTAATGCATCATTCATTATTATTATTATTATTTATTATTAATAGAATTACATAGTAAATTTAAAATATCCCGCAAAGCTTCATCAAATTTAATATTGATTTATCCAAGCAAAATGCCTTTCAGAAAATCCTTGTAGTTGGGCAACACATATTTTTCGAGTGTCCAGCCAGAACCCGGATTTGAGCCAGTGTGTGTGCTTGTGTGTGTGTGTATGTGTTTGTGTGCGTTCCGGTGCCCGTCTCGTCTCTGCTGTCGTTGCGTGTTTGATGCTTGGCCAACATGCAACGACGGTAGGAATGCAATCTGTAATGCAAAAGGCAAGCGGCGCACTTTGCTGAGCTTGCAACAGCAGCAGCAGCAGCCAAAGCCGAAGCCGAAACAGAAGCAGCTGCTGCAGCTAGGAGCTATGAGCTAGAAGCTGCCACCAGAGGAGAGTCGCCGCTAGCAGCCAGCGAGCACTCGATAATGGACATGCACGTACAAGCACACACACACGCACACTTAAATACACACACACTCAGAGAGAGAGAGAAAGAGAGAGAGGGAGAGAGAGTGATATCATTGCTGGGCTGAAATCGAATGCAGGTTAAATGAAAATGTTATTTCATTTGCCCTGCCACTTCGAGTGTCGGAAATTGAAATTTATATGCGTGTTTTCTGGCCAGAAGAGGAGAAGCGAATTCGATTCGTGGTTTATTGCCACAATTCAAGCTCAGCTGCGGCATTTACAGTTACAGTTACAGCAACAGCAACAAGCTACACATCTGTTCCAAATCCAAGTCCTCTTCTTAAATGTGCCCAACTCCCTCCCACCCACCACCCAGTATTTGCCGCCCACTTGATTTTAATGCGCTTTGACATTTAGACGATAATAATAATGAATTTATTTCTCGCCTGGGCTGGCAAAAACTTTTAATTTATTGCACTTTTGGGTATCTCAGTCAGCTGTGTGTTGCCATAGACACGATGAATCCCAATGCATGCCACACATCTCCAGCGAGGGTTGTTTGTAACCTTATCCATTTTGTATATGTATACAAAATTTACTAAATACTAAATTTCTGTGTAACTAGTTTTTCTTGGCATAATCTTCTCACATCAACTGAATTGCCAATGGTTCCGGTTCCGGTAAGTAAAGTATAAAGTTTCCAGGAAAGGGTATTTATGGATTCCACTATTTTCGATATTCTGTGTTTATCGTATTTTTGTTTGATCCAAATTTTATTAATATTATTTGATTAATAACGGTTAAATTTCGGCATTTTCTTTAAGCGTACGCTAAGTTGACAAATTTAAATAAATCTCGATTGTAATTGAATATTATTAATAACATTTTCGATATTCTGTTGCATCAACGTGTTTATCGTATCTTTGTTTGATTTTGTTTGTATCGGTATTCGATTAATAACGGTTAAATTTTGGCATTTTCTACAAGCGTACGCTAAGTTGACAAATTTAAATAAATCTCGATTGTAATTGGGTATTATTACTAATAGAAATTCACTTTAAAAATAACCACTTTTTATAGTAATAATTAAGATTTTTTTCCTCGCAGATGGCTGCATTTCACTTTGTTAAAGTCAAAGTTTCGCTTCCAGTGAACTGCATAATGAATAATAATAATAATAATCAATAACTTTATCAAATCCTATGCAACTCTCGCATTTATCTATTCATTTATATTTAATTTTCAATTGTATTTAAAATGAATTGAATGTCTTTGCCGTTGCCTTCAGAGCTTGCTTTTGCTGCTTGGCTTAATTTATTGTTATTTGCACATTATTTGTATTATGTAAACACATTAGGCCCGTGTATTCTATGCCAAACCCAATCTCTGGCAAAAGTCTCTTTGGGGAAAATTGGAAATGGGAAGTGGGGAAAATGTGTAACAGCAACTGGCAGATGGATTTAATTTCCACAGCTTCTGCCAGTGCACAATTTAATTAACTTTGTTGTTCCGACTCTGTCAGCAGATGTGTCTTTCAGTTCAGTTCAGTTCAGTTCAGTTTAGCATTGCATTTAATTGTTGTTCTTATTGTTGCTGCTGTTGCTTTAATGCATTTCAAATTTCATTTGGAAATTTCATTGTCGCTTTTAGTATTTCTCGGCTGGCATTCATTAATTGCATTTCCCTCGAGCAAATTTGTGTCAAATTGTTGCCTTTGATTTCATTATTGTTTTATCGAAGTGTTTTTCGCAATATTGTGCTACAAAACATGCCATTGACAAATAACTTGCAACTTGTTGCATGAACACAAAGCAGCACTTGTCTCATTGTTAATTAATACAAGTGAAAAGATGCTATGAATTCTTCTGATGAACCCAACCAACGTTTAATTAAAGATACTTGAATTTAACCAGTTGTTCGGCATTTTGTAAACATTTATTTAAACTGAGCAACATTAGATGACACATGAATAATTAAATTATAAATAATATATACATTTAAACAGTTACATTTTGAAATTGATTGAAATATGTGCAATAAAAAGTAAAGTTTAGTGGAATATTAAAAGATTTTAAGCCTAATATTGATTTGGGGAATATCTTAACAAAGCGATAACTATTTTAGCCCAATAATTCAAGAATCGAATGAAGTTCAGTTTGTTAACTGGATAAAATAAAAAGCTGAAAAAAGAGCAAACAATGCACAGATTAAATATTATGAATTACTTATTGTTGTTTATTTATTATTTTACTGATTTGTTTTAATTGATTGTAGATACAGTAGAAGTAGTCGTGGCAACTGAGGATATTTTTCTCTGTTTTATCCGTTACAGCGGCATTCCATTAACTTCTTTATTTATCATATCCGATATTCAGCTCTATTCTCGTCATTTTGTTAAAGCGTGATTGGCCTGCGGAATATTCTCCGTCATTTAAGTCGAATATATAAAAATGACTGAGAAAAGTCTCACAAGCCACTCATCTTTGTGACGACGAAATCTGGATGAAGGCTATTCGTTGTAGATAATGGATAGAAATCACGACAGCCGTAAATTAAACAAACCACAAGCAGTCACAATTCTAGCGAGCAGTTGCAACATCCGATTTATATTTGCAACTCCATATGTATATGCTTGCAACTCTTGCTTTACACAGCAAGATCATTACCCGAAAAATATTTTAATTTTCTTTATCATAATCGTATAATTTAATGGATCTCAATTGTCCTCGTCATTTTGATAAAAACCGTGATTGGCGTGAAGAATAATCAGGGGCATTTAGTCAAATAAATAAAAATGCTGCCGAAAATTCCCCAAGCCACTCATCTTTATGGCGACGAGCTCTGGTTAAAGATTATTAGTTGTATAATGGATATAAATCACAGCAAGATCATTACCAGAAATATATTTTAATTTTCTTCATCATATTCTTACAATTCAATTGATCTCAATTATTCTCGTCTTTTTGATAAAGCGTGATTGGCCTGTGGTATTTACCCTAGTAATTTAGTCAAAAATATAAAAATAACTCAGAGAAAATGCTACAAGCCACTCATCTTTGTGGCGACGAGCTCTGGTTGAAGCCTATTCGTTGTAGATAATGGATAGAAATCCGAATAAAGACTATTCGACTAATGGATAGAAATCCAGATGAAGACTATTCGTTGTAGATAATGTATAGAAATCACGGCAGAGCCCGTAAAGTAAACAAGCAGTTCACCATTGTAGCGACGAGTTGCAACATCCGATTTATATTTGCAACTCCATAAATCCTTGCAGCTCATGCTTTACACAACAAGATCATTACCAGAAAAATATTTTAATTTTCTTCATCATAATCGTACAATTCAATTGATCTCAATTATCCTCGTCTATTTTGATGAAAAGCGTGGTTGTCCTGTGAAATTTGTCCGAACATTTTTAGTCGAATATATAAAAATGACTCGGAAAATATCACAAGGATGAATACTATTCGTTATAGATAAAGGATAGAAATCCGGATAAAGACTATTCGTTGTAGATAATGGATAGAAATCACAGCAAGATCATTACCAGAAAAATATTTAAATTTTCTTCATCATAATCTTACAATTCAATGATCTCAATTATCCTCGTCTTTTTTGATAAAAAGCGTGATTGGCCTGTGAAATTTGTCCGAACATTTTTGTCCAACATATAAAAATGACTCAGAAAATTCCACAAGTCACTCATCTTTGTGGCGACGAGTATTGGATGAAGACTATTCGTTGTAGATAATGGATAAAAATCCGGCTAAAGACTATTCGTTGTAGATAATGGATAGAAATCACGGCAATAAACGTACAATTTAATGGATCTCAATTGTCCTCGTCTTTTTGATAAAAAGCGTGATTGGCGTGCGAAATAATCAGTTGCATTTAGTCAAATAAATAAAAATGCTTCCGAAAATTTCAAAAGCCACTCATCTTTGTGGCGACAAGCTCCGGTTGAAGATTATTCGTTGTATATAATGGATATAAATCACGGAAGAGTCCACACTTGCTAAGTTCGAATTTTTATAATTAATTTGTTGTTTTTTTTTATCACAAAGTTTACAAGTTTTCCATGATGCTAACATATATCTTTGTTGTAAAATATACTTAGTTTAAATATTAATATATTAAATTATTTATAACAACTAAATCAAAAAAAAAAAAATCAGAAAAATCAACTAATTTAAGAAAACAAGTAGCAAACTAAGATTATCAAATCAATTATATCTTTGCCTCCTTTGTTTATTCTAATCGTAGAACAATCTTTTCTATCTGCCAAACACTTAACCCAAAAACAAGAAACGATTCTTTTAAATCAACTGCAGTTGCTCCTCCCAGCACCTCCCTCCTCTGCCTCCCACTGCTTCCCCTTAATCTTTCGATGTATCACTAAAAGCTATTCTGCTGAGCTGCAACATTTGGCCAAAGCCCATAAACACGTGCCACTCTTTGCAGACTCTCCCCCACGTCAAAACGTCATGACCCCCTAAGCCTGTGCCCCCCTTTTGTGGCTCATGGTGCCACACGGCGTGTTGCAAATTATTTCGACATCTGATTTTAAGCGGAAAACAAGAGATAGAAGCAGTAGCTGCAAACAAAAAGAGATAGGGAGAGAGAGATTTTCCACTGGCACTAAGCACAAAATTACCGAAACAGGCAAATGGACAGGACAACAAGGACAACGGGACAACGATAGGACATATAGGCCAGTATAGTTCAGTCCACTCCCCCTTCCCCACCCCATTCACCAACTCCTCCTCCACTCACGGCCTAGGCACTTATGGCCTTTCTGTGTAAACTTTTGAGTGCATTTCTCTCGTCGCAGCCAGCCAAACAAAAGGCCCGCTCGCAAAAACCGGGCACATTACGTAACCCTCATGTGTCCAACCCCCAGTCCCCCCCTCCCTCTTTGCCCATCTCTCCCTACCCCTTGGTTGCAGTGGTGACATTTGCATGAACATAAAAAGCTCATGCAGAGCAATTTGCGACTTTGCGAGTGACATTAAACGTGGACAACGTCGACTTGCCCCAACATCAAGGAGGAGAGCACCTCTCTACGACGACTAGCTCATTTCATGCCCGGGCATCTATCTAACAGAAACACACACACAGAGGCAAGCAGGAGGTGGTGTGTGAGTGAAAGACGGGGAGACAACACATTGCACACTTCATTTGATCGCAAGTGAAAGATAATGGCAGAGGCGACCCCAAAAATGATGTGTTAACGGCAGCGTTAAAAAAAAAACTAGCAAAAAAGAAAAGGAAGAAAAAAACTACTTCCAACACGGCCAACCTCATTGATTATGCACTACAGTTGGTCGGTTTAGCTATGTGGATCAGGTTGCGGATTGCTGTCCCAAAACGTATATCTAAATAAAACAGACTATCAATCATGGTCAATCATGCAATAAATCTGCAAACAACAATTCACATTCGACATTAATATAAGGTATATAGCAAATTGTGAATACCAAAGGATTATTGGATATATAATTCTCAGTTTAACATTTTTATCGTGTATTTAAAACAGACTATCAATCATAATCAATCATGCAATAAATCTGCAAACAACAATTCACATTCGACATTAACATAAGGAATATAGCAAATTGTCAAGTCGAAAGAATTTTTGGATCGCACTCAGATAAACAATGTTTTATTCCAAAAGCTAAATTTGTATATCGATTCGAGTAAATGGGGATTTCTTAGTGGTTCCTAATTTCGATTAGCGGTTCCGGTTCGATATATTGATTTTTTCAACTTTTCTTTTGCTACAAAGCATCTATATTAACAAAATTTATAATCACATTATGATAAATGAACTTAACTAACTTAATATTTATGGACGATTTCTGATACAATAAAAATATATTTTAATATATTTACATTTTGGTTTGGAGCTTGTGCTCAGAAGGGTATTCAAACTTCGCAGACTTGAAAGGAAACCAAACGGATTTCGTTTTCTTGATATTCTGCTGATTTTGCGTAAAATGCCTGGCGTAAATTTATGCCGCCCATGTGTTGGAATGGAATTTGAAATTCGTTTTTGCACAACTACTTAAAGAGCGGATTCAAACTCAATGCAACTCAACTCTAATGCTGTTTGTGTGTGGGTTGTATGTGTGTGTGCTGTGTGTTGTGTGTGCTGTGTGTGTTGTGTTGTGGCTTGATTGTGTTCCTGGTAGCTGCCGCTTCCTGCAAGTCATTTTGATTTATTGCCAATGATTTTCCAAGTTATTGAACAGATTATATGGGCGTTTTGTTTCTTACACAGTGCCTGCAAACAATTTGTTTACGTGTGAGATAGAGAAAGAGGAAGAGAGAGAAAGAGTGTCTCAATTTTATACTCAACGCATCCTCACTCACTCAATGTAACTTATGAGCTAGCCGTTTGTTGTCGTTGTTGTTTTTGCTGTTGTTGTTTTTTGCAACACGCCATTAAATGCAGAGCGAGCTGAAGTCCGAAATTGAAAATTTGCTTTTTTCTGCTCGACGAAGTTTTCCAAATGAAATGACAAAGTCTCGAATCGAATCGAATGAAGTTCAGTAGGTGTACAACTAACCAGGAGGGAGAGGTGAGGCAGACAAAGAGCCAACTTATTAAAATTGTGTGTGTTTGTGTGTGTGTGTGTGCAGACATGGAAGAAAGAAACCCAAAGTCAAATTCTATGTCCAGCAAATCTTGGGCAACAATGGAAGCCAAAAGCAGCGCGCAAAACGAGATTGAATATTATATATATAATATATATAAGTAGAAAATAACTATAAATATCATATTACAAAATGGTCAAGGCAACGCTCGGACAGGAGTCTCTGCTTGATAATAATAATAAGTCTGATAACAAGCAGCAAACAAATAGAAGAGTTATGTGTGACAGAGAGTCAACGAGTTACGAATACCCCTTAAATGTTTTCAGGAGTGTTATATAAATTAAAATCAAATTTATTATGTTCTTTATTATTTCAGGATATAAAAACAAATAATATCTCACATAGGCACCCAATATTCTTCAGATTAGCAGTACAACCAATCTATTTCTATAAACATATTAAAATATCAAATCAAGTCAGGAACTGTAAGAAATTAATTTCAATATACCTGCACACATTTACAGGGTATGCAGCAGCTTGCTTGCATTTTGTATGCGCTTGTCGGTTTTGTGGCATCTTCTCCTCTATCTTTCACTCTATGCAGCCATATAATTGAATTCTAACCCGACGCGGCATCTCCAGGGTAATAATAAGCAGAAGAAAAGGAAGCAGCAGACGGTCAAACGAAAGCCGAAACCAGAAAATGGTAAATGCACACTGGGAAAAACGACCCACCCCCAACACACACACCTGCCCCGAACCAACTCTCAAAAATAAAATATAATAGAAAAATTGTGAATATGTGTGTGTTTGTGTGTATGTGTGTGTCTGCTGTAAAATGCATCTCTCTGCATCACTGGAAAAAATTCAATCAGAATTTATTGTTGCCACTGTTCACTGCTGATGACGATGATGATAATGATAATAATGATGTTGCTGATGATGTCTGTGTTGCAAAAGCAGCTTAAGATTTGCTTTCATTCAACCCAAAAACATTATTGGACAAAGAGTGACAAAGTTGCCATTTTTGTTGTTATATTATTATGCAAAATATGTTGGACAAAAATAATGCCATTGAGCTTACGAGAAATTATTAACTGGCCCAGTGTGAGAACAAGTTAAGAGTGCTCGACTAGGAGATACCCTAAACGCTTGATCAACATGAAAATTCATTTGCCAATGTTTCACAGTAAATCTTAATCGATTTGTATCGATATTCGAGAAACTGAAGTTATCAATAAACTTAAATAAGCTTGCTCTGCCTTGTTCTGTCGAAGATGCTGGCTTCTGCCTGTTTATTATACCCCATCTGCCATAACCAGGGTATAATTATAAGTTTAACTGGTAAATGTAGCACGCTGCGCGGCCGGAAATTGAAAATTTGCTTTTGCAACTCATATTTTGTGTGCCTGGATTTTTGACGCACAGCATCACGCATACGCAACGTTGGGCAGTCAAATTATCTAGACCTTTAAAAATACCCTATAAACAAATTGAGAATGTATAGAAAGCGAGTTTAACAAAATTATTTGAATCAAATAAAAAAATTAACCGCTGCGTAAAACTATCTCATTTAAAATTTAAATAACAATGTAATCAAAAAATTTGTTAATTACGTGGTATGTTTGAGTCCCTCAACTCATCAATCCCAAAACCTATTTATTAAATATGTGCAACAATGTAAACATAGTTCAAAGCCAAAATAATGCCCCATGCCGTTAATTGCAATTGTGCAAAATCAAATTGGCCAATTTAAATATGACAATTTTTAATTGTTTGAAGCCCATCTGAGAATTTTAAATACAACATTCTACAAATGTGTCATGGAATCGGCTTGATTTTCTCATTATAGAGTTGCGTCAAATAATATTTTAATGGATTAGCATAGATTCTACGAGATAGTCTATTAATATCGATAGGATTTACTGATCTTATTGCCAATAAAGGTCAAGCAACTTATTATTAAATTAAACTTTGTATAGTATGTCTTCATTCCTAACAGAATATAAATAAATAAATAAAATAACAAACCTTTCGTTTCGTGAATAAACTTATATTTATTTGTAGTTATTTTCTAACGAATTTATTTAAAGCTACAAATAAATACCTCAAGCAAAGATATATTGCTAAAATGGTGCTATTTAACTCTCCTGCACTGTATATTCGTATACTTAGAGATCACTTAAAGCAAAGCTTTTTGAGTTGCTGCGTAATTGAAACGGGTTCGCAACAATCGCTCGCAAAGCGACTCAAACTCGAAGCTCAACCAAAGCTTATGTAACAAGTGGGCAGAGAGAGACAGTGAAAAAGAGAGACAGAGTGCGAGAGAGAGAAAGAAAGAGATATATAGAGTGATTTCAAAGGGAATTTTGCTTTACGGTGTGTAAAATTGATTTACGTTGCTTTTGGTTGTGAGACAAAGCAAAAGTTCAGTAATTTCCATGGATCTTTAAATGTAAACAGTCAGTTCGCTATTCGACTGAAAAAGATACAAAACGACTCTAAATAATATTTGATTACAAACTCTTCACTTTATACCCTGTGTAAACACTTGGGAAAAATATGTGCAATAATCCAATAAGAAAATGTTGAATTTCTAGCTGTATTTTCTAAACTCATCAAATAATTTTTTTTAATATAAAACAAGGAATTGAAAAAATATATATAAAATCTATCTTATAAGATAATTTTTCATTAAAAAACGTTCACATTCTTGAGAGACATTTTCTTGCTCAGTGCACTTTTGTCTGATTAATAACCAAGGGACAGCAAAACAAAATGCACTGTGGCCTGAGTCACAAAAATATTTCTTAGCCTTTTTATAGCTTTTACGGCAAAAGGGTTTTGCTTTTTGAGGATTTGTAGTTCAATGCTGTCTGAGCTGCTGCTGCTCATTGCGCCCAATTGCCCCAAGTGCAAGTCAGGGCAAGGCAAGTGGTCACCAAGGCAACAGACAAAGACTGCCAAGATTACAGGGTAGTCGATTATGGCTCAAGTATCATGCTCAATAAATGGCAAACACTGTGAGGAGGAGGGACAGAGGATTGACAAGGAAAGTAGGCGAAAAACATACCCAGACAAAGCAATAAATATATATATATATATTGAGGATAAGGTTAGTGAACCGCTCACGCACAGTTTAATAACCCACTCCAGATAGAGAGCAACAGATTTCAGATTTGGGATTACATTTTTATCAACAACAGACAAGCACTTAAAATGAATAAAAATAAAAATAAATTGTGCAATGCGAATTTGAACTAATATGATTAAGAACACTAGAGTCGAGACAGCTCGAGTTGGAGGAACTCTGTACAGAACATAAATAAATATTAATCTCTGATTATCCGCCATGTTTCGCGAATTTAATATTTAGAAAGATACATCTTAAAAATTATATTTTATTTGTATCGTTAATAAATGTATCTCGAAATATATATAGCATTTATTTCGAATTTAAAGCCTATTTATACAATAAGACAGGCTAAATCGTCTCAGGTATTGTTGAAGATCAAGAATTTATATCCAATAACAATTGTACACTAAAATGTATGACTCTACCATGCGCATCTTAATACCCTTTATTAGTGTCTAAGTAATACAGGGTATTAAGATACACTCAATAAAATAAGAGTGACAAACTGGCGCAAAAACTATGCCAACTTGCAATTAAATTCGATTACAATAAATGAAATGAAAGAAAAACCAAACAAAAGTCTCACACACACACCTCTCACAGAATCACACACACACATTCACACACAGAGGAAATACACACCCAAAAAAACCATTCGCATCGTAAAGCGAAGCTGGCGATCAAAACAAAATAGTGTTTTTTAATTGTCTCAATTTTTTTATTTTTCCCCCACTCTTTTTTTGCGCTGAACTCGTTTTGAGTTCCACTCAAATTTATTTAAACAATTTACGTTAGCAAAAAGCTTTTGCGCTTTGCACTCAAAACATGTTGAGTGTTGCAAGAGTGGGCGGCCGAGGTGTGGGGGCAGGGGTGAAATCGACAAACAAATAAAAAATATGAAATGTAAAATGCCAAACTCAAAATGCGCATTCAGTTGTTCAGCGGCTGCCAAATCGTTTAAAACATTTGCGAGTTTTCAGTTCTGAGTTTTGACTGTGTGATTTTTGGAAATAAGTAGCTAAAAAATATATATTCAAAATATTATTTGTGTCAAAATGCTGCAACAGATGTTCGCCTGTTTTCTAATTGCCATGTGCCTCATGCACAGTGGTAAGTTTTATTGTTCATTTCAATTTGTATATCATTTCAAATGGGTCAAAATGTATGGAAAAAAAATCATGTGAAAACCAGTTTAAATTTTTAGAGCTGCATCTAAATGGCAAAAATAGATTTATTCACTCAAGAGATTCAAATTCCAATCAGCAACAACCTTAAAAAAAAATAATGGAAAAATACTAAACATATGGTGGACGTTTTTTTAATATTTAATTATTTCAAATAAAAAATTAGTTCAATAATGTTAATTATTGATTGTTAATCAACAATATTGGTCGGTGTGTTAAAAGACTTTTAAATTAGTTTGTATACAAAATAAAACAAAAATGTTAACATTCTTAATGAATCTTGTGATAAATGCCAAATGCAATAAATGTACTGTTCGACTAGTAGATACCCTGTACACGGCTTTAAAGTTGCTCATAGTAATTAGCAAAATATATATTTCTAATTATAATATATATTTTCAGTTTCATACAGACAAAAAGACGCATCTGCTTATGCTGATCGAAAATATATATACTATGTGCTTTCTGCTGCGTGTTAAATACTGTTGCACAACTTCAGTATACCCTCGTAGGGAACGCACAAAATGTCAATTTGTTGATTAGCACGTATTTGCTACCAAAACAAAAACGTATGTAGATTCAAAGCTGACTTCATAGCAAAAGCAAATATTGTCACATATGTATATATATATATGTGTATATAGTGAGATTTCTAACTGGAAACAGTGACGAGCTGAGGGCGTTACACAATAATGCGAGCCAAGTTAAAACTGGTTGTAAGCCGCCTTAGTAAATTGTGCATGTCAAATGAAACTTTGATCTGCTCACTCATTCCACACTTATATAAGCCACTTATCCCTTTCATGTATCTGCCCTCTTCTGTAGCAACGGCCATCAAATGCTATCAATGCAAATCGCTGACTGATCCCAATTGCAGCAAGGATAAATTGGATGCCACTTCGAATATTCGTCAGGTGGATTGCGACACTTTGCCCAAGCCGAGCACCATGGATCAATTAAAGCCGGTAACCAGGTGCAACAAGGTCGTCACCAGTGGTAAGTGAAGACAATTGCGAAACCCCCTCTCCCTACCCCTTTGAACATGTTTTGTATACACCTTGACCACATCTAAATACATTACGAATATTATGAGTATTTACGAGTCTTAGTGATGTCATTGCGTAGACGCCTGAACTTGTCGATGAGGCCAAACCAAATTAGCATATTGTATAATAAAAAACGATTCCAAAAATGCTCAAAAGTAACTCAATTTAACGAGTCTCAATTTTTTTTTTTTTTTGTATGAGAGAAATAAAGCTTTGCGTGGGTTAAACATGTGGCAAGACAAAAGGAAAATAACAAAATCGAATTAAAAAAATCAACAAAATGTTCTGAAAACTGAATCAAATCTATTTAGACATGTATACAGAATCTTATGATGATGCATTGTTTGAAGTAAAAATATTTGTATAAAACCCAAATGGAAGGTGTGAACAAATTAGAAAAAAAATAACATTTAATATCAACAATTCAATTTTATTTGCAATCGTCGCTGTGAAATTAGAACTATCATACAAAAATTAATACCATTAATTATCATGTTTGTTTTTAAAAACGATTTCTTCATTTTTGTATGAGCAAAATAATAATATTTTAAATTCAGGCGTCGTCTTGTTACTTTTAGCAGCAATGTTTTAAATAATTCATCTCGTTACTCTTAGCAGAAAACTATAAAAATCCGCTGCAACCATTGGAGCATAAAATAAAAAAAAAAACCAATGCAAAGAAAAGGGATTCTCGTTACTTTAAGTAGCACACAAAACAAGCAGAGAACTCTTTCTGTCTCTGTCCGTTCCACATATTTTATATAAATTGCATACTCATAGAAAAGTAAACTTAACTCTTCTTCAACACACAGATCGCGCCGGTGTCATCGTTTCGCGTGACTGCCACTTTGAGGTGGTTGGACAGAAGGACAACGAGTGCACAGTGACGCACAGCCGCCAAGTGGAGAGCTGCTTCACCTGCAAGGGAGATCTGTGCAATGCCAGCGGCGCTGGCCGCTATGTGGCGTTCAGTGCAGCTTCTCTGCTCGCACTCTTTGCCCTGCAGATGGCGCTGTGAGCCGCCTGAGCACATGTAATATAAATATAAATAAAAGAAAAGCAGTCGTGTACAAATTTAAAGATATGTAAAAATTATTGGTTTTTAATAAAGTTGCAAAATATTAAATGTTTAAAGAAATGACAAAAAAAAAGGGTTAATCTTACTTAACTGTTCATCGCTTTTGATAGCATTGTAATAATCCATCCAATGGACGAATACATTT
The DNA here is from genome assembly GCA_035042185.1 of Drosophila kambysellisi. Taxonomy (NCBI): domain Eukaryota; kingdom Metazoa; phylum Arthropoda; class Insecta; order Diptera; family Drosophilidae; genus Drosophila; species Drosophila kambysellisi. Next base: position 1,206,018 of record JAWNLS010000417.1, read on the forward strand.
TCCTGGGATTTGATTTATTATTTAATTAAAACAAAAGCACAAAAAAAAAACAGCACAACAAAAATGCCAGTGGGTATGCATGTGTGTAAATACAAAAAAAAAATGGCTGTATGGCAAATCCGAATCTACCAAGTAACGGCACTTTCCACTCACAAGATAAAAACACAAATTAACGTATTAATATGCAATCGTACAAAAGGTTCTCGACAAACAGACAATGACAAATTCACTAAACAATATTTTGCATCACTTTTCAGACTTTAAATAACATTTGAAGACAAATTAAAACGAAAATAAAAAGCGAACACACGGGAGAACAACGAACGAAATTGGCAAAGAAACGAAAAAAATCCTCTTCAAGAGTATCGTTTGTATGAGTAACGAGTAGAAATGCAATAAGCATGGTGAAATACTACAAATTCATTTGAATGTTGCGTTGTGAAATAAGAAATATATTTTTTATACACAATTTTTATTTAAGATTGGTTTTTAAATGATATGGTAAAGTTAATAGTGCTATAATGTGCATAAATATTCGAATGGACTTGCCAGGAAAGTATCGATATTTTAATGAGAAATTAGTTTATTCCCCCTTTCTGGGCTCATTCGCCAAACTTTTTATTGCATACATACATATGTATGTACATATGTATGCATGTATGTACATACGAATCGATGCATGTATTTATGTATTTATGAACATATGTACATATGTATTTATGAACATATGTACATATGTATTTATGAACATATGTATGTATGTATATATGTATGTATAAGAGAAGGCACATGTGAATAATATAATTGTATAATTGAAAAATAATTGCATTTTAAATTGTAAAAGGCAGAGATGAATCGTTTATCAGAATATATATAAAAAAGGGATTGAAAAAACAAAATGCATTTTATATCAATCGTTCTTTCAGTATGAAAAATTATAAATTTTAAATAAACTGTAGTTGCTAGTAACAGAAATAAGAAAAGTGCAAAATTAGAATACTTACCTCATACGTCTAGACAGATCATAACAAAAACGATGATATACGCCACCCATCCTATAATTGTTCATTTCCGTGCGTTTATTCATTACTTATTTAAGATCAGAACACAACAAAAAATAACTAAAAAAAAAATGACGAACGTCAAAAAAAATTGTGCGGCAAAATCGACTTCGCCAAGTAACGGCACTTTTTTTACTCAAGAAAAAAAAAAAATTGTTAAAAACACAAATTAACGCATTAAAATGCAAGCTTATAAACTGTTCTCGACAAACAGACAAATGCACTAAACAATATTTAACACCACTTTTCAGACTTTAAATAACTTTTGAAGAGACATTAAAACACAAATTACACCCGTGCACATGGGAAGACAACTACGAAAGAAATGGGCATGGCAAAAGGAATATCATTTGCAGGAGTGTCGGATGAGTAACGAGTATTTAGATGAGTAACGAGTATTTGGATGAGTAACGAGAGAAATGCAATAAGTATGGCCAGCTACTAAAAATAGTATTGAATTATGTTTGTTTTGTATTGAAGTTATGCTAAAGTTAATATAATTTTAAATTAATTTCGATATGTATATGTATATGTATAATTGCGTATATTAATATGTTTATTTAAATGCACCTGCAGCAAAAGTATCGATACTTTGACTCGCGAATCAACTATTCAAAAGAAAGCAATTAACATAATTGAATTTAAATGTCATCTGCAAATAATATAATTACATTTTTAAATATTTCCTATAGTTTAACACAACATGTATTAATTTACTTATTTAAAAAAAACAAGTATTTAAGTTTATGCGAAATTTGACACCAGTTTTCATTACACATTTATGTATATTTTTCTACAATTCTTTGAATTATTAAATGCAGAATGGAGAATGGGGTAACATTGAGGGCGATAATAAATTTGTACAATTATGCAGCGATATGGAGATTCTAAAATACAACATAATTGAATATCGGAAAACATTACATATTTTTTTATTAAAATCGTTTATTCAGTTGTAAAAATGAACTAGTTTCTTTTGCATTACAATAAAATTTGTAAATCTACATTTTCTTAAGCTAAATTCAATATTTTTGTAGAAAACTGAACACGAATCTCTCAAAAAGAGATGAATCTTTTGGACGGAATGACAGCGCTGAGAGAGAGTTATTATATAAGAATACCTATACATGTAAGTGTATAAGTTGTTATTTTTTGTCTATTCGAGTTACAATTTGAAGGCACATGCACAGTAAGAAATGCCAATCGCTGTTATTGCCTAAGGAAGTGGGCGACAGCTCCAACAGTAAATGTACCAAAGAGAATAGCGAGTATATTTGATTTTTGCAGCCCCGCCCCGTTACATCCATCTTTGCTGTTACAGGTGCAAAACTCCATGAAGATGTTGTAGCTGCCGGTGCGCATCAGGCAGAAGCGTTCGTCCCCCTCGATGCCCGGCTCTCCCATGTAAGCGCAGCTCCGGAAATAACGCCACTCGCCATGCACCTTCTGACGGATCTTACGGCACATTGTTGGTCGCACGCCCGGCAAGTGCTCCAGTTCCGGGGCCTGTTGACAATCTGTTATGGCCAGTGTGCTGTTGTCGAAAGGATCACCGCACTTGGGATCGTTATCGGAGCGACAATCCCAGCATTTAATGCCATAAGCTAAAATAAAATCCCGAGACAGAAAAGACAAGAAAAAAACAACTTTGTTTACTTGTTTCTCATCGTTTACTACGCAGGTGCGTGCGACTTACCTGTTTGCAGCGCACAACAGAGCAGCACGACAGCCACAAGCCATTTTTCAATTGTTTTCATTTTTAAAGTTTATACTTCGAGTTTTATTAAGATAAACTAATTAGTATGCAGCAAATAACATTAATGAAAACAAAATGCGAACACCGCCCTAAAAAAATATGATGCACGTATCGATAGCTGTTTGGTGTATATCGATATACAACAGCGTTGCCACCTGTGTGGTTGGTTAAGTTCTTCTTCTTCTGTTAAGTTGCCTGATGTTATACTCAAATTTGCGCGGGCTCAAAATTAAACGTTATCTTCTACAGGATGTCTAACACACAAAAAAATACTTTTCGTTCCGTATTAGGTCAAAAGTTTTTATTCTAAATTGTTCCTTATTATCAGCTTGTAGCTTTGAATAACTAAAATATTTCTTTGGTACATTTGTACCACAAACATGCTGTTAGCTGCGATTACATTTATTGACAGACCGCCACAATTTGAACACTGCCTTAACAGCTACGTAAATGTTATGTTAGCAACGTGTGAGCATTCCGCTTACAGCTGTTTAATTAAATGTAAATAATTAAATAAATATATATAAATATGTTCAAGTGATTTTCTTTTAAATTCAGCGGCGAGCTGAACCATAAACATATAATTAACATTCTTACGCTCCACAAGCAAAACTGTTAACTGCAGAATGTTAATTAACAGCTGTTAAACTATTGATGCCAACAATCATATGGTATTTTTTTCTCCCCCATCAGTTATTAGACAGTGTCGATATTTTCAAGTTGCGACTTGCGGAGTTGCTCCCAAAAAAAGCAAAAAAAAATAATCACAATTTGTATTTGTTGGCTACATTCGGCTTGGACGTGAAGTGAATGATAGCGTTGACTGCTTTACTAACCAAATACACAATCGGTATTATGAGCAATTTAAGCAATGGCAACTTGCAGCAGAATCAACAACAACAACAACAGCAGCAGCAGCAACAACAACAGCAACAGAATAACGGTGAAGCGGCGGCGGCGGTGGTACCGTTATTGATAGAGCCACCAGCTGCAATGCCCGCCCCCGCCCCTGCACCCGCCCGCGGCGTCGTCGTTTGGGGCTTGCCACAACGCCAACAACAGCAGCAGCAGCATCAACAAAATCCTGCCGCGGAGGGCAGCGGCTTGGAGAGGGGCAGCTGCCTGCTGCGCTATGCGAGCCAAAACAGTTTGGACGAATCCTCGCAGAAACACATCCAGCGACCCAATGGCAAGGAGCGGGGCACAGTGGGGCAATACAACAATGAGCAGCACACGGCCAGATCCTTTGACGCAATGAACGAGATGCGCAAGTAAGAAAGAGATAGAGAGTGCTCGACCAGCACAATACCCTGTAAATGTGCACCGTATAGTGTTTGTTGATGTTTAACATCCTGTAAAGTGTTGTTTAAGGATATGGACTCTAAAAGTGTGATCGACGAGTAAATACCCTGTAAACGGATTGAACTGTAGTGTGTATCAATGTGCAGTTGCAAATGTTGTATACCCTTTAAGGTGATCTGTTTATCTCTGTTTATAAATGTCCATGTGTCTATGGATAGTTTGCGTGACCAGCACATACCCTGTAAATACTGTAAAAGTGATTGTTTTGCGAATACCGTGCAAATCAGTATCTAAATCAATATTAGATTATAGATGAGAATAATTATATTTATGTTGTTGTGTAAGAATAAGAGTAGCAAAAGTGTCAACGACCACAAGATATCCTGTAAATTATTATCTAGAATGCTCTATATGCATAGTTATAGTATAGTATTCTTCAATCATACTAGTCAAAAGTCCTGTAAAAAGATATAGAGATATAAATATAAAGGAAAATAGAATAGCAGCAATGTGACTGATCATAAAATACCCTGTAAAAGTGTCTTGCAAACCTTAATTCAACAAAGTCTTACCCAAATGATGCTTACAATTGGTTATAGCTGATTAATGCAAAATTCTAGACACAGATATAGATATAGATATAGATATATGTTCAGCTTCCGTCAGTTATATAATTGGCACATATATACCCCTATTTGCAGTCCATTTGTTAATGAGCATAATTTAAAAATATGACGTCGCTTATGATTTGTTTATTTTGGTCTTGGCAAAAATATGAAAAATACTTATGATGGGCTAAAAACGGTCAACAATGTGTACATATTAAAGTCTATATATATGAGTATATATATATACAATATATATATGGCCGATCTGCGGCGCATTCTCTGGCATAATTTGCGCATTACGCTTTGTTTGCCTGTTTGTCTGTTTGGCCCCCTTCAACTTTTGGCAGATAAGTGTGTCTACAAACAATATTTAATATACATTCATATTCGCATACCTGATACACGATTGTATATATGTATATATATATATATATTTTTGTTTTTCGGTTTTTGTCCAGAGGCCATTCGCATTAATTTTCGACTTTGTAATTTTTGCGCTTTTATTATTTCATTTTGCTTTTTTGCTTATTAGCGTTTAGTTTTCGCAGCAGACAAAAAATATTGCCCTTGAACTTCAAATCGCTCTGGTTTTTAATTTATTTTTTTATTATTATTTTTTCTCATATGTATTCGAAATGCTTCCCACTTCCGTGGGGCCAATTTGATTAGATGTCGCATAACTGGAGAGGGGAAAATATTACCTTAATGGAATTTTTTTGTTTATTTTATTTTACTTTTTTCAACGGCAGCAAACTCGTTTCATGGTTGTTGTTTTTGTTGTTGTTGTAAGCCAATGCCCTAAACGAGCTCTTGGCCCAAAGAGTGGAAAGGGTTTAACCTGTAACGCATTTTAAATAGGGCCGCTCAACTTGATTGGTTTGTTAATCGAATGAAAATGCTGTATAATCAAATCAGGCTATCGAAATGCAATTCAAGAATGCGCTCGACTTTTGATTATATAACTATATATTTTTCCACTCGCGTCGATAATTACATTATTTTGTGTGAATCCATTAAAAATGGCCGAAGTGAATTTAATGAAGTAGAACTAAATGTTTAACAGGCAGTAGGAAGCATTGACAATTCCATAGTGTATATATATATTCTTGATCTACATAAGCAAATGAGTCGATTTAGCCTACATAAAATTAAATACATATAATTTATACTGACCTATATTTTTCATCCGTTTTTGATCGTTTGTCAAAGATGTATTTAAGAAGTACAGATTTTCTTTACCAAAATATATTTCAATATTGAACAAACTTCTGTGTATTTAAAAGTTAAGTTTAGGGTATTTACTAGTCGAGCTTTCGCGATTGGCGCATTTTTTTTATTTGATTTTTTTTATGAAACTCTAAACTGAAAATTGTTATCTAAATAAGATGTTAATTTTTAAACCATTTTATTTATTTTAATTTTTGCTTATAAATAAGTATTGATTATTTTTATATTTTAATTTATTTTAATTATTCTTTTTAAATTGAAATTTGCCTCACTGTGCATAAGAATGTGTCTAGCTAAACAGCTAAGATTTTATTAGCTGACCTTGCTCAACAATTAGTAATCATATTCCGTATTCTATTTGTTATTTATGCTTATCACAATGATCACTCATATATTCAAAACTCTTACAAATTTAAAAGGAATTTAATCTATTTTAAGCTTTTCCCAAACTTAATAATAATAAAATTTATTTATAACTAAGCTGAATAGCTACGATTTTATTGTATTTGCTGACCTTACTCAACAATTACTAATGGAATTTCATTCCGCATTTCGCATAGACAAAAGCAGCTGTGTGACGTCATTCTGGTTGCCGACGATGTGGAAATCCACGCCCATCGCATGGTTTTGGCCAGCTGTAGTCCGTACTTCTATGCGATGTTCACCAGCTTCGAGGAGTCGCGCAAGACACGCATCACGTTGCAGAGTGTGGATGCACGTGCTCTCGAGCTGCTCATCGACTATGTGTACACATCAACGGTGGAGGTGAATGAGGACAATGTGCAGGTCCTGCTGACGGCTGCCAATCTTCTCCAGCTGACGGATGTGCGGGATGCCTGCTGTGATTTCCTGCAGACTCAGTTGGATGCCAGCAATTGTTTGGGCATTCGGGAGTTCGCTGATCTGCATGGCTGCGTCGAGCTGCTCAACTATGCGGAGACCTACATTGAGCAACATTTCAAGTGAGTTGAGCATCCCAAAAGCTGGAATCAATCAATCTGTCAATCAATTACGATGTAAACATATCTGTGCTTATTAAATTCAAATTAATTTCTAGTTAGCATTTTTGTTATTGTATAGATTGTTGCTCAGTTTGTTAACTCATCTCTCAGCTAGCTTGTATAATCTATAAACCAATCAATCAATCAATCAATTATGCTGTAAGCGTATTTGTACATATTTAATTCGATTGTGTTTAATTTCTGTTAATCATCTTTTTTTTTATGAATTTGTAAATGCTTCTCTTCAGATAATTTGCATGATTAATCACTGTAATCATTTATTTAACTATCAAATTTTGTTGTAAGTTGTTGCTAGTTAATTGCTATGCATTAATGCTGATGCTATAATGTATATAGATTCTTGATTAGTTTTTCTGTAAACTTATCCCTCAGTCATTTTGGGCGATCAATCAAACAATCAATTTTATTATATGTAGATGCTGTTGTAATACAAATTATAATGTATAGAGCATAAGCTATAAACTATATAGATTCTTGATCAGTCCGTCTGTGAACTAATGTATACTCTATCTTAAATAATCAGCTCATTCTGTAAATATTTTACAGTTATAAAATATTATTATTTAGTTATAAAATATAAAATGCTAAATATAAATTATTAAGTATAAAATATAAGATTTTAAATATAGAACATGAAATATGAAATAGAAAATATAACAATCTAAGCTATAAGCTATATAGATTCTTGATCAGAACTAATATTTGTTGGTTCGTAGTAATCTTCTTGAGTCAGTCAGAACTATACTTATATATACATATATTATATATATGTATATATACTGATATATAAGTATATATATTTATTAATTGCTGTCATCGATCAATAACCTTTCAGATAGTTTGTTTTTTCGAAATATTATGTCAGTTAGTTAGACACAGTTATGAGTTTTATTTTGACAAATATTTCTATACATATAGCAAGTATCACTTATGTCTAAAATATTACAGTTATTTCTATATATTAATATAATAACAGCAAATCAGAACTTGATCAGCTGCTCGCTCGACTGCTTACAGAAATTGAAGCATAGAAATTAGATCATTCAACTTGTTAGTCATTTAATTAAGCACAATTTGTGACAAATTCGTTAACTTATTTTTTTTCTCTCTCACACACACACACACACACACCGTACACACCACATCACACACACGCACACACAGCGAGGTCATTCAGTTTGACGAGTTTCTGAATCTGACACACGAACAAATCATCAATTTGATAGCCAACGATCGGATCTCGGTGCCAAATGAGGAGCGTGTCTACGAATGTGTCATCGGCTGGCTGCGCTACGATGTGCCAATGCGTGAGCAATTCACCTCTGCCCTGATGGAGCATGTGCGTCTGCCCTTCCTCTCCAAGGAGTACATTACACAGCGTGTCGACAAAGAGCTGCTGCTCGAGGGCAATATTATGTGCAAGAATTTGATAATTGAAGCGCTCACCTATCATCTGCTGCCCACCGAAACCAAATCGGCACGCACTGTGCCCCGCAAACCGGTGGGCATGCCCAAAATCCTGCTCGTCATTGGCGGACAGGCACCGAAGGCGATACGCTCCGTGGAATGGTATGATTTGCGCGAGGAGAAATGGTATCAGGCAGCAGAGATGCCAAATCGTCGTTGTCGCAGCGGTTTATCGGTGCTGGGCGATAAGGTTTATGCTGTCGGTGGCTTCAATGGATCGCTGCGTGTCCGCACCGTGGATGTCTATGATCCGGCAACGGATCAGTGGGCCAATTGCAGCAATATGGAGGCACGTCGCTCCACACTCGGTGTGGCTGTGTTGCATGGCTGCATTTATGCTGTCGGCGGCTTCGATGGCACCACCGGCCTGTGCAGCGCCGAGATGTACGATCCCAAGACTGAAATCTGGCGGTTCATTGCCTCCATGTCGACGCGTCGCAGTTCGGTCGGTGTGGGTGTGGTCAATGGTCTGCTCTACGCTGTCGGCGGCTACGATGGCTTCTCCCGCCAATGCTTGTCCTCCGTGGAACGCTATAATCCCGATACGGATACATGGTCTGTTGTTGCCGAAATGTCTTCACGTCGCAGCGGCGCTGGCGTCGGTGTCCTCAATAACATTCTATATGCGGTCGGCGGACACGACGGGCCAATGGTGCGCAAATCCGTCGAAGCCTACGATTACGAGGCGAACAAATGGCGATCCGTCGCCGACATGTCCTATTGTCGGCGCAATGCTGGCGTTGTGGCACACGATGGCTTGCTCTATGTGGTGGGTGGTGATGATGGCACCTCCAATCTGGCATCCGTAGAGGTCTATTGCCCCGATTCAGATAGCTGGCGTATATTGCCAGCTTTGATGACCATCGGACGCAGTTACGCTGGTGTCTGTATGATAGACAAGCCCTTGTGAATGGAAGAGCAGGGCGCATTGGCAAGGTGAGTGCTTGAAAGATGTATGGGAAAAGTATCTTTTAATTCATGTATCTTTTGTTTTGTGCTAGGCAAGCGGCTTCGCTGGCCATAGCGCTGCTGGATGATGAGAATAGCCAGGCGGAGGGCAGCATGGAGGGCGCCGTTGGTGGTGCTGTCTATGGCAATATTGTTGCACCGCCAACGCCGGCACAACAGCAACAGCTACAGCAGCCAGCTAATCATCCGCACTATGAGAACATCTATGCGCCAATTGGACAGCCCAGCAACAACAACAACAACAACAATAATAATAATATAAATAATAACAACCAACAAGTTGCTGTCGTCGTCAATGCCAATGCCAATGCCCCTGCGAATGTTGAAGAAGCAGCTCAACAACCACAACAGCAACAGCAACAACCAGCAGCAGCAGCAGCTGAAGCCAATGCCAACAACAATCTGCAGCAGCAACAACAACAACAAGCTCGAATGCTGCCCATGAATAATTATCGCAATGATTTGTATGATCGCTCAGCAACGACAACAACAACAGCTGCCTACGATGTGCCACGAGCGGTGCGCTCTGGTTTGGGCTATCGTCGCAATTTTCGCATAGATATGCAAAATGGTAAGCACCTTGAAATACTGTTATAGACTTCTATAACTTTATTTTATATATATAGAGGATATATTATTCCTGTTGCCAGCACAATTTTCACATAGATGTGCAAAATGCTAATCACCTTGAAGCAGAGTTAAAGTGGAGCAGCATAACTAAGATTTTATAGCATATAGGATATATTATTCCTGTTGCCATAAAACATTGTAATACATATTGAATGAGAGTACATATAGTATATAGTATAATCTTGATCAGCATCAGTAGCCAAATTCTGTTCTCTTATTTGCATCTTAGCAAACGTCCCTCACTTTTAGAGTTATTTTAATGAAACTGACTGAAAGACTATTTTAGTTGTTGACATTATACATATCTTTTTTGGCTGTATAAGATCACTATATTATATAGCTGTCATCGCTTATTTATCGCTTTTATTTTAGCACTTTTAGATTTTGTAACATTCAAAAGTAGATTTAGACAATAACAGCCAAGTTTATGTAGCTGTCTACCTGACTTTCTGCTCTGCTGAATGACCTTAAAAGCTAAGCACAGCTCTAAGATCTTAACATGTTTTATGAAGCCACTTCATCATTTTATGGTATGTCACGTAATTGCTCATTTGGATCTTCAAACCTTCACCTGCTTTTAGTGAATACTCTGAAAATAATCATACTAAAAAGCCATTCAAACCGAAAATTCTCTTTTTTGTTAACAAAATGTAAACTTCTTATATTTATTTATTTATTATTTATTTATTTATTATCATAAATAAATTAAATTATAAATAAATTTAAAAGTAAGAAAAATTTACAAGATATCTGGGAGTGTTTAAATGCAAAGTGGTTCAACATTTGTTGCATGAATTTGCTTACGTTATTAATGCAATTTTAAGTTTATAAATATAAATGAATAATTTATTGAGTATATTAAATATAAATTGAAAGGCTATCAATATTCGCGAAACGGGTTCAGTTATCAATTAAATTAACTTATTTATAAATTATAGAGAAGCTATTGTGGCATATAACTAAGACAAATTGTAATATGTTTATTAAAATCTGGAAAATTAACTAATTTTTCTTATTTATATTAAGACAGGTGTTAATTAGCTTTTATTTTAGTCATATTCTTTGTATATATTAAAGTCAAGAATATATCGTGTAATAGCGATTAGATTTATATTAATGATTTGATTTAAACTATTTTATTTATATGTTATTAAAAATAATTAAATTAGCTTTTTAAAAAGTATTGACCGATAGGTATAAATGTGTAAAATCAGATAATTGCTCGATCTACGAATTTATATAGGTTTGGTTTAAAATTAAAAACATTTTAAAAACTTAAATTTTCTTAAAAATCACAGGTTTTGTAATTCTATTTAAATCGAAGACTGTCTGAAGAGGAACAATTCTTTCCAAATCAATACCATTTTTAACAACCTTTTTCTCCTTCTCTTTGCCCCGCAGCGAATCGTTATGGCAGTGGTTTGCGCTGTGCACCACTCTACTCCAGCAACCGCTCGAATTGTCAGCGTCAGCGCAGCTTTGACGACACCGAATCCACCGATGGCTACAATTTGCCATATGCTGCTGCCACCAGCAGTGCGGGCACAATGCGCTATGAGAATATCTATGAACAGATACGCGATGAGCCACTTTATCGCACCAGCACAAGCACCACAACAACAGCAGCTGGTGGTGGTGCCGCAAGTCGTGTGCCGCTTTATGCGCGACTCGATGTTTTAGGCCATGGCATTGGACGCATTGAGCGGCATTTGAGTTCGTCGTGCGGCAACATCGATCACTACAATTTGGGCGGACACTATGCGGTGCTGGGCCACTCCCACTTCGGCACGGTGGGGCATATACGTCTCAATGCCAATGGTGGTGCAGCGGCTGCAACTAATGCCAGCAGCTGTACGGTGCCCAATTGTCAGGGTTATGTGGCTGGTGGCACTGGCTTAACTGCTGCGAGTGCAAGTGCTGGTGGTGTTGGTGGTGGTGCTGCTGCCGCTGCTGCTGCAGCTGCTGCCGCCGCCGCTGCCATGGATTATGGCAATGTAAAAGTGCCGGTCAAAAATAGCGCCAGCTCCTTCTTCAGTTGTCTGCACGGCGAGAATTCGCAGAGCATGACAAATATCTATAAGACGACAGCGGCTGCTGTGGCTGCAGCGCACCACTGTTCACCACTCACGCCCAACGTGTCCATGGAGCGTGCAGCACGCTCTGCTTCCGCGGGACCAGCAACTGTGTCCATTGCAGCCACAGCCGCCGAGGAGCAGCTGGTGAATCTCGACAACCTGTCGCCTGTTTTGATTCGACCAACGGGCGCCATACCAAAAATCAAAAGTGCCAACAAGGCTGCAAAGGAGACGAGTGCAGCTGCCGCAGCGACAACAGCTGCTGCAGCCACAACACAGGGTGGTGCGGACAAGGAGCGCAGCACAGCGAGTGGTGCAACTAACAAAAGCTCAACGCTGGCCAAGAAGACAACAACAACTGCTGCAACACGTTCGAGTTCCTCGTCGGATGCCAGCAACAATGGCACCTTGAATCGCATCTCCAAGTCCAGCTTGCAGTGGCTCCTGGTGAACAAGTGGCTGCCACTGTGGATTGGCCAGGGACCCGAGTGCAAGGTAAGCTGCAGTTATCCATTTTATTAAGCTGATGCGGAAGTAAGCAAATCGATAACATCGTTAATCGCTTATCGATAAGACGGTTCACTTAAAGATAGAGTTACCAGAACTTGGAGGTTAGCTTGCTGGTAACTTGGCTTAAACATGGACATAGAATGGAATGGAATAAAAAATAATAATAAAGTCCACTTCCCAATTAAACAATTTTGAAGCTGGAGTTCTAAATATTTAAAGTATGTTTCTGGAAATTTCCCTCAAAGATCAAAATCACGCTTACTGCGGCTCCCAAAAACCTATATAGCTGATTATATAAATCGATAAAATAATATATCACTAAATTTAAAAGCTAATTTGAAAAATGCGAAAAGAAACGGCAAAAAACAATAACTCCAGCGATTTAGAAGATAAAATTAGCAAACTGGAAACCTCCTCACAAGATTTATAAGAGAATTTTTTTTCACGCCCATTTGCGCTAGCAAAAATCGGAGTTCTAGTTTCCATAAATTTAGCTATAATTCGCTATTAATTTTTTAAATTTATGAAACTTGGGAAAAAATATTATTGCGAACATTCTCCAAATTTTTTCAACGACCATCAATTTTAAAGGTGATTAGGAAACTACTTCAAAAATCGTCATTTCCTTTGCTACACTCAATCTATGCTTTTCCAACTGTTATCAGCTGTTATCTCTAATTGTTATCAAATTATTTCTCACTTTTTAAAACTCAATTTTGAAACTGTTTTTTCTGTTTCTGCTGCAGGTGATCGACTTCAATTTCATGTTCTCGCGCGATTGCGTTAGTTGTGACGCAGCTTCGGTGGCCTCGCAAATGTCGAATCCTTATGGCACACCACGTCTGGGCATCGGCACCTTGCCCCAGGATATGATGCGGTATCAGGGCAGCACGGCCAGCATGCGACGCGATATGAATGCTGCAACGCGACCGCTTCACAGCAATTTGAGTCGCTTGCGCTGCGGCAACGACAAGCGGCAGAATAGCAACAGCAACTGCAATAGCAGCTATCGTCATGAGGATCCCTCCTATGAGAATGTGCATGTCCAGTGGCAGAATGGCTTCGAGTTTGGACGTTCCAGGGAATACGATGCCAGCTATAATCTTCAGCAGCAGCAGCGACCGCTGTTGCAACGGGCCCGTTCCGAGAGTCCCACGTTCAGCAATCAACAGCGACGCATGCAACGCGTTGCCGCGCAGAACACACAACAGCAACAACAATCCGCGAACAACAAGCTGGCCGATCCCTTCAAGAACTACGAACTGAATGCGGACAACAATAGTTTCAAGCCCAAACAGCCGGCGCCAACCGTCGAATTGTGCGATGAACTCGAGGGAGCTGTGGGCGGTCAGGCGGCACCCGAATCGGAAGCCGAGCAAACGTTCGAAACCCTCAATTTGAGTGATAACGAGACTGAAACAACGACAACAACAAATACAACACCAGCAACAACACCTGCAACGCCAGCAACAGCAACAACAACAACAGCAACAACATCATCTAATAGCCAACAAACGAATGGAAGCGCTCACGAAACAACCGATTAATTACCATAAACTAAATTATGATTAGCATTCTCCAGTCTGTTCACTTCAAACTTAACGATTTTATTTGTACCTTTTTTCCCAAAATATTGTTTAAAATTTTCGTTCAACCTTTTTTTAGATCTCACAAAAAAAAAATAATAATATTACAATTGGCCGAAACAAAATGAAACCTATGAAAACTTAAGTTTAAATATTAAGAATTAAAAATCTTACCTTGTAGAATTTGATACGATTGTGATTCGAGCACTTTTCGAATATTGATTAGTATATATATAAATATTGATTAGACTTTTAGCTATATGTATGAATGTATATGTTTGTCAAACTTTAATCCTGAGAACAGGAACATCAAATATGAGGAAACGCAACATGCAATACGAAAGCGCCATATCAAGCACACACATAATATATACACACACACACACATACACTTACATATATATATATACATATACTACTTAGGTACATACTGCAACATATATACATGATATTATATAGAAATATAAGCGATACGCATTTGATATTTAATTTTGAAGTGTTCTAATTACAAAATAAAAATGTGTTATTTTTTTTTTTTTTTTGTAAGTCGCACAAAAGTCCACTGCCCCCAAAATATTTAAACTGTTTACAAATATTACGTAATTATTAGTGGTTTTCATCGTGGTACGATATTTTATTAATTTTTTTGGCATTTGTTATCACTTTCGATAAGTTAGGTTTTCCAAGTTACCCAAATAGCGTTAGAGAAAGGGAAGAAAAAAATAGAAAAACAAAAATACAAAACTATCGTTTAGGTCAATTAGAATAACAGGTATTATTTACATGCATACATACTTATATACACACACATATACCATATATACCATATACATATATATATATATACAACAATTATACAACAACAAATGGCATACAAAAATCAAATATACAATAATACTCCAAAAATATATAGATCCTAAGCATACTTACATGTATTGCGTTTAACTAATTCATAATAAAATTTAAAAAAATACATATATATATGTACACCTTTGTAAATGTGCAAAAGTAATGATGTAGTAGTATTAGTTGTTTTTGTTTTTTTATGGTTTTATTTTTATTTTAACAAACTATTATAAAATTGCATGTTTTTCGTTCTCATTGCTTTTGCTTCTTGTTCATATACACAGATACAGATACAATATAATAATTATAAACTAAAAAATACAATGTCTGTCATTATAGCTATACATATATATATATACTTATATATATATATGTATATCTGATTCTTGTTCACAACTATTGCGCTTGGCTACGACGAATTGGAATTTTATTTTTTTTTTGTTTACTACATTTCTGATAATGTTTAAATTTATTAGCCGATATGTTTTTCGCTATGCACTCTCTCTCTCTCTCTCTCCCTCATTCTCGCTAACTGTCTCATTCTCAAAACTTCAAGGAGCGCCTAAATTTAGTACATATTTTAATATGCATTATATATGTAGTATATATATTTATATATTAAAGTTTTGCTTTTTGTTTTCCAGAAAATCGTTTCTAAGTTTTCGTATTTTTTTTTATTTTTGTATTTTAGTTGCAATTTGTCGCTACGTTGTTCTACAAGCTTCACTGTAATTGCTGATAAGTTCTTTAGTATAAGGTATATATATATATATATATTTGTTGTTTTTTTTGTTTTCTTTGTTTTTTGTTTTTTTTTTTTTGTAGTATACTTCGTTTCACCGCCTCGTTTCGAACGCTAACTTAAAATGTACACACACAGAAAACTAATAACTAACTAAAAAAAATTCGTTACAAAATTAGCTCAGAACTATACAAAAACGCTTTAAGCGCGTCCCTCACTCCCACTCTCACCTAGACACATATCAAAAATGTGACGGACCCACCCCCCCTCAGAAAACTGCTCCAACTCCAAAAAACACATCTCTGGTTGCATTTATGTATATCATCTACTTGGGCAACTCATAGATTTGGACGGGCAATGCTTTGGGCGTTATTATCTCATCCTCGAAATCATCATCATCGCCATGGATCGCATAGTCGCCGCCATTATGTTCACTCTCGAATTCATTGGGAACGATCTCGACATCGGGTCGCTGGGTGCTGCGATAGCCACCGCCACTTGGGTCTCGATCTGATCTCGTCTTGGTCGATTTGGTGATGTGATCGCGCAGCATATGCGAATAGAGTATATCGTCGATATAGTACATGGTGCCCAGATTATAGACAAACACCTCGCTCTCCGTAATCTGTGCATTGTTCACGCTCGTATAGTTGCTGCCCGGATTACGGGTGATCTTAATGTGTCCACCACCAATCGTCTCGAACACCTCGTTGTCCCGCAGATCTCGATTGTAGAGTCGTCCGCGCACAAAGTGATTCAACAGCATTTTAACGCCGCGCTGCGAAGCCTGCAAGCATATCCAATAGATATTGATATATATAGATCGATTTGGGTTTGGTTTAACCTACCATTGCATCGTCGGACAGTCTGTCGAAGCCGAGTTTCTCGAACGCTTTGTCTTCGGGAACAAAGAATGTGTAATTTGCCCCAGAAATGTGTGGTGCAATTTCGGCATTATTTAAATATCTGCAGGAAGATAAAATTAAGTGTTTTTAAAGTAAGTATTTGTATATAATTAATATTGTTTTAATTCAATACTCAACTACTTGTAGTATTTACATTAATATGGAGCACTTTTTGAAGGTTTACTTTTCAGAATCGCTATTCCAACTTAAAATATAGTTTTTTTCTAGAGTTAAGACCTTGATTAAGGAGACCCGGCTTTTGAAAATCTGACCACTTTTGTTCAACTTGAGTAGCTGTTGACCTGGACTTTTTTAAGGGTCTCATTTTAAAATTTTTTTTTTTCGAGTCAAAATTGCGTTTCCAACTTTAAATGCAGTAGTTTAGAATACTAAACTTAAAACTTTAATTTATTTTTTTTTTTAAGATCTGATCAGTTGTGACAAAATTATGGCTGTGAAAATAGTTGACCTACAAGCATTTTCTAGGGTATTACTTTAATATGAAAATATAGCCAGAAACGCATTTAGAAAATATTTTTGTCTTTTATTCTAAACATTTTTTTATTATTATTTTTTTTACTGTCGAACAGTAATCTAAACTTTAAACAAATATTTGTAATTTTACAATTAATTCAGTAAATATTTTTAAGCAACAGTTCAAAATTTTCCTACTTATCTCTTTGATATTCCAACATAAATATTTTGTTCATATAAAAGGTATTTTAAATATTATATATTTAGCAAAATATTTTACTATTAAGATCAGTTACTTTACAGGGTATTGCGCTAGTCGAGTGCTTAGATTTTGTTTTCTCTTCTACTTGAGTGGCAACAAAAGTTTACTCTAATTACTGTTGGAAAAATACTTACCGTGTAATTTGCGTAAATCTTGAATCCCGCTCCAAGGCCAGAAACGAGTGCGATAGAAATTGTGCACCGAACCAGGGAAAGGCCAAAAGTGGCGGTGTCTCCTTATCCTTGTGCATCTGCGGTGAGTAAATTATGGCTTAGACTTGCACTATATCATGTGAGTGTGAAGGATGTGTGTGTGTTAGAGTGTGTGTGTGTGTGTTACCTGATGCAATTTGGAGACCACAGCCTCGGAGACAAATAGCACCTCGGATATGATGAACACCTGATTGCCATTGGAGAGTGTGTAATCCGACATGATGCTAACATTATTCACAGTGGGCGTGGCTGGCAAGTAAATATATAAATATTAATTAAATGAATATGAAATTAAATGTTTACGCTTTTACGCGACTTACGTTGTCCGTGGAAGATGACATCCTCGCCGCCCATTGTGTGTACGACCATTTGGTCCATATTCTTGACATCGGACATACGCAACGGACGCTGCATGGGCAGGAAGTGATTGCGCAACACGCTCTCGGTAAACTCGGGCACACTGAACGGATAGAAGCCCCAATCGATGGGATGCCAACGTTGGAAGGCATTGTCCGATGGTATTAGAACCGTATACGCATTATCATCCATAATGCGTGTCAGATTTGATTTGGAGAGAAAATGTTGAAATACTTTTGTGCCCGTTTTCATGTTGGCCAGAAATGACATCAATGGGCTCGATTTCGATTCCTTAATAATGGGCTCCACTTTGGCATGGGCATTCGTTATATTTGGCTGCTCCAGCGGCTGTGGGTCATTGTAGCGGCTGCACCATAGGATGGGGTAAGGAGAGATTGTTAGGGACAGTGCCAGATAGAGGGGTGTACATGTTAGGAAGTGTGTGCAAAAGTTGGAGCAGAAAACTTTTCGCCTGAGCCTGGAAAAATTCTGCATGAGTGCACTTTTTGACCGCAAACAAACTATGTAGCATTAGAGCATACACTCAGAGAAAATAAATTGCTTTTCTGCATTTTCCATAGACATACAATTTTGGCTAATTTTTTATGAGTTTTCTAGTTGCCGATAGATAGTAATATAAGTTTTACATTTTACTACTTCTGGTTTCGCTGAGTGTACGCATATACTGATTGCACACATTCTGCATGCAGGCGGGCAGGAAACGCAACAAAAATCGGTTTTTGTGTTAGTCGCTTTACTCACTTGCTCATTTCCTGAATGTTACGCTTGGAGTAGGGCGATTTTCTATCACCCAAATAGCCATCAATTCCAATGGCCATCAAGTGCTCATTGATACGCTGCTTGTAGAGTATTTGCTGGCCGTTGAGTAGCCAAACATTGTTGTGCGACTTTTCCAATTTACGAAAAACGATTTTATGTCCATTACCATTACCAAACGACTCCTCATCCTCCCGGCCATTGGTCAGCGTATTGTAGCTATCGAAGACCTTCCCAGGCACCATATGCTCCAACATGAATTCCTTCAAACGTGGCTTCTCAATTGTTCGCACATCAATTTTCGGTATTATCATTGTATATGGTATGCCTGCAAAATATAAACAAATAAACAGAAAATACAAATATATATTTATTTGTGTGAAGGTACACTGAACTTAAGATTCTTATCTTGTTGCATAAGCAATTCTATTTCTGTTTTTAGTTTTGAAGATACCTTCACGTCCGATTTTATAGTTGTCTGCTTGTGTCGTGATGGATACCAAGTTTCTAGCTTATCATTATTCAAAGCGAATCCGAACACCAGCAAAGCTATGTTTGTCTGATTTGAATAGTTCTGTGAACTTGGTGCAAAACATTACCTTTTATTGGATGGTTAGGTGGAAGTAAGCTAGTGAAAGGAAACCGGTGGAAACCATACAAATTAAATGGCTCTTTTAATTTTATTGTATATCGATTCTTATCGATATTTTCGAAATGAAGGTATTTATGGAAAAAATTAAATAAATTTGATTTTGTACACGATATATATTATATTTATTTCAGTTTTTATAATTTTTGATATCGGCTAATTATTTCAGATGAACACATCCACACTATTTTTCAAGCTGATCAAGAATATGTACATACTTTATGGTGTATGTGTTTATGTAACCTACAACTACATAATATAATTTTTCTCATCTTAAATGGGAGCTTATAAGATCCAAATAATTCAAACTTCCTCTCAGTCTATATATAATATAATACTTATAACAAGTATTGGTCATCTATTCGATTATCTCCTCGATTGCCAATATTTCATATTCGCATAAATTTCTTCAAAAACAATTTGAAAGTGAAAGTGTGGCCACCTTAATTTAAGAGCTTTATCAATTTATCAAACATTTTTTTGGCGACACTTGCTCCATTTTTTTTTTATGGCTACACTATTAAACAAATGAGCTGAACATTTAGTTGGCCATTTATCAATGTCGGCATTTGTGGCAGCCACCCACCAGCAACATAAAGTTGCATGCCATGCAAATGGTTTTAGTTCTTGCACCATGTCCTTGCTAACGGTAACGCTGCGCTTGTTGGGTTTTTTATCCACAATCTTCGGTTGTAATATCTTCAGATTTGTACCCAAACGTGGCAAATTTAAGCGACGACCAATGTTGCAATTTATGGTCACCCTGCTGCACTGGTTGTGGTTGCGTCCTTTCCTGATCCTGATTTTCCATTTGTATATACTGTTTTTTATGAAACGCTTTTTGGTCATTGTGACGGGCGACATAGAAAAGAATGATTCGGCACTGGTGCTTGTGTATTTTATGAGTTTTATAGTAATGAAATATATAAACATCTTCACATCCATATCAATTACATATATGTATAAATATCATCGGCAACATATTGAAACTGTACTCAATGAGTTTTTGACGATATATCAGCACTTCCATAAACGCTATGGTCATTCTCCAAAAATCAATTGGTATTTGTTTGTCGTATATTTCGTAAATTTCTACAATGTGGCGCTGCGAGCTGCAACAGTGGATACTCTAGATTATATACCCTATGTGAAAAGAGGATCAATGGCTAGCTATGTATTTGGCGCTTCAAGTCTACTCTTTGTGAGCGTGCAACCTCTACTATTGAATACCGTGGCACACTTGGGATTGCTGCTGCTGCAAGGATTTTATGCACAGGAGGTAAAATTCCTCGAGAGCAGACAAAACAAACGTTGCACATTTGCTGCCTATCAGCAGCTCCTGGATTACTACGTGTCGCTGATGCGACTGAGGCAACACTTCGCGGTGCTCCTGCGTCCTTTCGCTTGTGTATGCATGTTATTGGATCTGACGACTTGTATAGTGAGCTTCCATTTGCTAATGTATGATCAGCAAAAGATTGGAAGACTTGGCTTTTACATAGCTGTATCATTGATATATCCACTGTGCTTAATGTACCAAACTCAATACATTCTATCGGCTGAGCGCCAGTTCGGACATCAGCTGCTTCGGTTCAAAAACAATTTCTCGAGACAGCAACAAGTGAGTAAATTTAGAAAATTTAATTGGTTATTATTAAATTTGGATTATTTATTTATTTTATTTTATTTTTTTGCAGCTAGAAATCTTTTGTCTCTACAAGTTGACACTATTTAGAGCCATGGAGCACAATAAGATGAGTATCTTTCAGCTGAATCGCAGTCATATTCTGGAGTGCCTGTTCCTCAGCTGGGCCTTGGGCATGTTTACAAATAGCATTCTGGTTAACGCACCCAGCGCCTGGAAGCAGCATATGGTGGAAAAACATGGCCACTAAGTGCAGTTTTATAATATTAGTGGTTATATTTATACTTAATTATACTTGTCTAAGATTTTTTTAATTATAAGATGTAAACGTCAGTTTTTACTCTTTTTTTATCTACATAAAATCAATTTTCCATTTTTACCCTGAATCCATTGAAAGCTGTTAAAAAGGGTATTAATAAGTTGTGCTAAAGTATTTAACAGGCAGCACGATGCATCACAGAACCTATAAGGTATATATATTCTTTATAGTAACAGCAACCAAGTCCATATGTCTGTCTGTATGAACAACCGGATCTCAGTAAATATAAAACTAAGAAACTCGTTTAACTGTTTTTCATTGTCGATAAGAATCGATTACCGATGGTAATAAAATTAAAAAAATAAACATATATTTCTTACACACAAGGAATGGATTTACTTTCACTTAATATTATTAAACTGTAGAAATTTCATACAGATTGGATAAGAAACGTAAAAGCTATAAGGGTAAACGCGAAGGGTCTCCAAGTCGAACTCTCTCGACTACAGCATTCTTACTTTCTTTATTATATAATTATCGCAACTTTAAATACACATTTCTTATTGTTCAAATTTAGTATTAAATGTAATTATAGAATTTAACTAAAGTTCTTTTGTTATATTTCAATAATAAACTTAAGCATTTCTTTATAACTCAACCTTTTGTTTAACTTTAATGATTGGCACTAAAAGCATTTTTACAACTTACATTAATACTTGTGTCTGTGTTTGTCACTCACCTGACTTAAACTTGTAGCCGTATAGCTCCAAAACTGGAAAGCCATCGTCGACGAACCGGGTGATGTGGTGCCACTTGTCATCTTCCTGGTTGCGCTGCAGTCCAATCAATTCGGGCAGAACTCTGCTCTCAATCAGCTTGGCATTCTTCAGACTTGCATCAATTTGCCGTTCCACGATGGTGATGGGTGTTGTATCGCCGCTGCCTGCAGCAACTGTTGTTGCCAACAGTAGCAACAATATTGTTGCTGCCGGCACTTGCAACATTTTGTGTGACATTCAAGTTGTTGTTGTTGTTGTGTTTTGTGGTATGCGCAAATTGTTTTTAATTGTTTACACTTTTTGAAGAAGACTTGTTCTTGGTTTCGCTTGCTTTGCACTTGTTTTCTTGTTGTTCTTTTCCGTGTATTTTTGCAGATTGAGTTTCCTTTTTTTTTTATGGTACCACGATTTTATTCATTTTCGCTATGGAAATTGTTGCGCAGACACTTTACATAATTACCAAATGCTAAACAGGAGTAATAAGATGCATTCAAGAAATAGAGAGATATCTAAATGTGTTTCTTAAAAATATTCTATTTCAATTAATTTAAGAAAAAAAAAGTTTTCTATTGCAACTCATTGAAATGCGAGTCGTTGTGTCTGAAATTTAATGTGTGTTTTGTATGCAAATCAAATAATGCTTTTTTTTATGCCCAGAATAGTTTGAGCTGATCACGATCGGATTTGCATCATCTTACAGAAATAAATACTTGTACATTGCTGCCAAACAAATGGCACAGTTTACGTTTGCAGTTTGGCCATATTTGGCTTGATTACGTATTCGACTCGGGGGGGAAAAGCCGAAAAAAACCAGTCTCTCTCACGTTTTTCATGACAGTTTTTTGCCAGCAGCCATGTCGCTAGTTAAAGATAGTTTTTTTTGTATCTCAGGCAGCTTTGCGAATTTAGATTGAAAATTTGCCAGGCTTTGGATTATTTATTTTTTTTTTTCAGTTCTTTGCGCTTTCATATGATAAACAACCATAATATGAGACAATTTGTTTATTTGCTGACCTTTGTGCTTAAATCTGATCGCATACAAGGCTGACAGTCCGGCGGCTATACATACATAGAGATACACAGAAAGAGGCACAAGTTACGGATACAGATTCAGATACAGATACAGATACAGATACAGTTACAGACAGAAGAAAGTAAATTAATTTCAATTGAAGTTGACAAACTAAACGGCCAACAAACTACGGCGTAAATAAATCCAAACTGTGACACAAGCACTTGGGCGGCAAAAAATACTTGGAACTAATCAAAAGATTTAAACAAATATATGCGACATTTTAAAAAATTACAATTTTCGAGTTTATTCTTTCAACTTTTTCAACGTATATTTTTAAAAAATTGATTTTATATGCATTGCTATAATGATGATTATTTTTAAGCACTTGCAGCGCTATTTTTATTTTGTATTTTTTTATTTTTAAGAATTTTCACCTTTGGCGTGTCCATTTAGCGAACCGAACCGAACCAATTCCCGTTTCATACTGCAAGTCTGGGCGCGTTTAGTGCTCAACCGGGAGTCCAAAACGGGCTTAGCGAATGCCCAGTTGCAAATGGGATGCACACACAGAAAAACCTGTTTATCTGGCAACGCTTTGTAAAGATTGACTTGTGGTTTTTCTTAATAATATGTGTGTGACAAATGCAAGCTCGTTAAGTGTGCACTAAAATTTGATTAATTTACAAAAAATTCCTTTTGAGAAAATCATTTCGATTGGATAATTAACACTTAATTTTGATTAATTGACAGCTGTTTCATATTTTCAATTAAAAATGATATTTGTTTTGTATAATTTCTTCATTTGATTTATATTCAATTTTACTTTATTAATCATTTGATAATAATTCCGGATATTACGTTTTTTTTTTTATTCATTAATATGTGAATTTATATTAAATTTGATTGCTTAGCGTTAGCTGACCTATTTTTTTCTATTTTTAATTAATTGTCTTCAGGCCAAGTGATTTTACGTGAGTCATTTTCCAATAACAGAACGTCATTATATTTTTTATTATTATCCGATGAGACTAATCCCAATGGAATTCAAAATATATGTGGGTTATATAAAAATTATATATATAATTATATTATACAAATTATGAAATGTATAATTTTTTATATAATTTGCTCTCTTATCTTATTCTTAAGTTCTCAGCTAAAATCAAATTTCTCAATTTGAGTCATTTTCGAATGCATTTTTACTGTTGCTTGCTGTAAGTCGGTTGTATTCAATTTCCCATTGGGCATTTATCACTTATCACAAGCGCTCATTATTCATGATTATGCTTTGGTTTTGGTTTATGTGCAAAATTGTGCAACTGCCGCCGCGTCTCCCAGTTTCCATCTCTTTCTCTCTCTTTATCTATCTCCCTCTCTCACTCTGTCCCTGTCTGCTAGCAATTGCTGTGATTATTGTTGGGGCCACTGAATCGTCGCCGGTGTCCACAGCTGCTGCATTCATTACGAAAAAGCAGAAGTACTCGAACTCGAACTCGAACTCGAAGTCGAACTCGAAGTCGAACTCGTAAGTTTATTATTTTTTTTTTTCACAAATTAACATTTTCGGCTTCTTTATTGTGCGCCGACTCGACTGCTTTATAATCAGAGTCTCGTGCAACTTTATTATTATTATTATTGTTATATCTTTTCTTCTTCTTCTTCATTCGCTCGTTTGGTCATTGTTGGTCTGGTCGACGTTTTTATTTGTGGAATGGAACTGGAACTGAAACTGCCGACCCATCATTGTAATTGATATTATTGTCAGGCGGATATTTTATTTTTAGTCGCAGCAGAATCAGCAGGGCCTCCTCTGACTGCATTTCATATGCACAGTGAGTGATGATGATGATTATGACGATGATTATCTTGATTAAAAGTGTATTGTAATTTTGTAATGTATATATCTACATTTTAATTCTCTGTAGCTGATCAATAAAAGTGCAAAAAGAAAGTGTATTTTGTAGAGTCCAGAGTGAGAGAACCTATAAATTATTTTCTGTTTTTTTTTTTAAGCATGTGTATTTTTTTATAAGGCACTATTTTCTAGGGAAATCTCAGCAAGCTTATTTATAGCTAAAATATCCTCACCGCAGTTCTTACATATATATTTAATAATATTATAGCTATGCCCTGTCAATATATGAGTAGACGGATACTAAAATATCAATAATTCTTTAAAGTGCAGAATGAGAGATCCTATAAAGTATTTTCTGTATTGTTTTTAATTGTGTATTTATCCCAGCAAGTTTAATTATAGTTATAATATCCTCACCGCATTGCTTACATTTATAAATAATAATTAATTATAATGCCCTGCCAATATGTCAGTAATCGGAGACTAAAATATCAATAATTCATTATATAAATCAAGAAACGAAACTATTCTATGATATTCTCAGTAACTGGGAACAGAGTATCACTCAGTCTATAATTCTCAAAAACAGCATCCGTAATAAAGGCAAGGGATAATTTGAGAATTGAAATAATATATGCAGAAACATTTGAATAATAATATAGTACTTCAATAAAAATATGTAGTTATGCAGGAACAATTATAGAAATTGTATTCAATCTTAATTGCACAATCTTAAATGCCAGATACACAGATAGTACTTCCAAATACTTGTCGATAATTAAATACATAAGTGCATAACCTTTTAGCGTGATCAAAAAACACGACTGAACTTTAAATGAAAATATTAAATGGATTTACACACTATAAATTAGTTAGTGCACTTCATAATTGAAAAGTATATTGTTGTTGGATGTGTAACAACATATTTCTAACCATGAACATGAGTTTCTGGTATTTTTTAATTACTTTCGCGGCACTTTCTCAACTTTCGTTTGGCGTTTTATGTGGCTTGCACGAATGTGTTCTCATGTATGATTAAAAAATTCTTGTGAAACTATTTTTATGAGTTTAGCGCTGCAAATGCCGGTAAATCAAGTACACACACTTGTTATTAAAGGGAAAGCCAGAGAAACAGAGAGAGAGAGATAGAGAGAAAGGGGCAGCAAGCGACAGATAGAGAGTGAGCATTTTCCCGAGCTGCAACTCGACAAAGAAGCAAACATAGTTGTCCAAATTGTGTATACGAAAATGTGGCAGGCAAAAAAAACTATATACTACTCACTATTCACTACTTACTACTACTACTACTATAACTACTACTACTACTACTACGACTCTGCCGCATACAACAAGCAACAAGAATAACAATAACAACAACAACAACAGGGAAGCCGCTGCGGCTAATGTTGCTACTGCTGCTTCTGTTGCTGGTGATGGTGCCTCCGATGGCTGCTGCTGCGTTTGTGTATCCAGAGTGCAAACCAATTGAAATTAATTTGCATAATATACGAAACGAGAGTTAGCTGGACATTCAACAAATAGAATTACTGGATGCTTGTTTGGTCCCAGCTGCATTTTGTGTAGCGCTTTGCTTATTCTGGATAATTCACAGTTTATTGCACTTGCACAATTTTCTCTCGCTCTCGCTCCATCTCTCTATCTCTCTCTCTCCCCCACTCTGTCTCTCTCTATCGCTTTCTCGGCAAATACACACAGGCACCAAACACTTTTTGCCAAACACTATTTGTCTTTCCTTAATTGTAATTTCGCGTTTATTTTTGTTGTTGTTATTTTTTGCACCTTAATTAGATTAGTTTTGATTTGCAAAGATTTTTAGTATAATTTTTTGTAGTATTTTTTACTTTTGGTTGTGGTCGCAGAGCTCTCGCGCGTCTTCGCCAACACAATGATTGCGTCTGTTGTGCCGGAAAATTTACGACAAATTGAGAAGCTTTTCGCGTTGCTAGACGCAGTCGTCGTCGTCGTCGCCGTCGCCGTCGTCGCCGTCGCCGTCGTCGCCGTCGCCGTCGTCGTCAACGTTGTCTTCCATTGGAGGGCTCCTTTGGACAGTGCCTAGGGTTGTCAGCAGTTGCCAAAGCTAAACAGAAGCTAGCGTATTGTGCTTGCAAATAAGAAGTATTATTTTAATACTGCATAAGGTTTGTTATAAATATGTATTTATAACATTTTCATTACTATTTCGGAACTGTTTTTTTGTTTTTCATAAATAAAAGAGCTCAAAGCTTACAGCGCCATTAGCCAAGACGCATTCAATGTAGTAAACTTGAGAGCTTTTAAGCAAGCTTCTAAAGCTTTGCTTAAGCACGTACACAAACCGGTAGAGCTGCCAGCATAAAAATAAATATATAAATAAACCATACGCACTGTTGACTTGATTGCTGCTCAACTAACTGTTATATTTTAATATTTCACAAAACAAACAAATGAAACTATAACTTATAAGTATGGAATACAAATTAACTATAATGTGGAATATATGTGCGTGTATATTTATACATATGTGGATAGAAATAGTACATAAACAAAGTTCACTTCCGTAAACAATGAAGCGAACGAAAATAACAAACATGTTGGTTCAATAAATTAAATATTTAAAGCCTTTGGTGTTTGCATGTTCCACTAAAATGCTTTTGCCTTAAATTAATTTCTTGCCATTGCTTGCCATGTGCAATTATATATTTATCAAGTATACGCCAGCGTAGCGGTAGTTAACACATTAATGGTCTGATTTATTTGCGATATTTATAAACATAATTTGCTGACATTATTCGCAAGCAACACGTGATAATGTGAAACAAGCACAATGTATGCTAGCCCAATATATTTGCACTTCGCAAACATTAAAACAATAAATAAACAAACATGCCGCGTGGCAAGTAACACAATGCAACACACACACAAGCACTTTCACACAACTATTAAATGTCAA
The DNA here is from genome assembly GCA_035042185.1 of Drosophila kambysellisi. Classification (NCBI taxonomy): domain Eukaryota; kingdom Metazoa; phylum Arthropoda; class Insecta; order Diptera; family Drosophilidae; genus Drosophila; species Drosophila kambysellisi. The sequence goes on from JAWNLS010000417.1 coordinate 1,233,958, forward strand.
ATTAATTGTCATGCCATTAAGTGCAGCGCCAAATGAAAATGACAAAATAAAATCGTAATATAGCCAAAACTATAAATAAATAAATAGCTGATGGACTACTGCATATTGTTCAATTAACTACCTGAGTTGGTTACGGACTTAAATAAGCTTAAATTAATAAAGTCGAGACAATCTCACAGATACCCATTGAGAATGCATAGCAATCAAGAACATTGTCCTTGCTCCGTTTGCCACACAAGAAATGGGCATAGAAAAAAGTGAACAACAGAAATTAGGAAAAAATAGTTAAATGACAGGAAAGGCCAATGGCAACACAAAAGTGCAACGACGTTGTTGCAACACACACAAACACACACACACACACACGTACAGCACACAGTCTAACTTTGTGGTTAAAACTAAAGTGGCCTCTTAGGCTTTCAGAAAAGTGTCCAAAAACTTTGGCTTGGAATGAAGAAGAATGCGGCTGCTCATCTGCATTTGGGGACAGTCCAGTTTTTTGTTTTATTTTTTTTTTTGGTGCGGTTGCTTTCACTCTTTCTCTCCATTCTGTGTTTTTTGGGCTTAAATATTTCAACACATTTTGCATTGGCCAGCTGCACAGAAGCGGGGGACTGGACTCTAGCCTCAGCACGTTGCCACACGCTCGAAGTGTCCCCTCCTTTTTTTTTTTGTGGCAATTTATGCATGTTGTTTGCATACGCTTGACTTTTTCGACATTTACTCGTTATAGAATAAATAAAATATGTTGCAAAATGCTTTGACATGCTCGTTGCATATTATACATATGCATATATGTATGTACATATGTATACACAAAGATTTAGTCAAGAATTTTGCGGTATTTTCAGCTTATGACACTTTCCAGTCCCCTTCAATATTAAAATTATTTAATGGAAATTTTAATTTTCAATGGTCTTTAAATTTAAGTTAAGGAAATTTCAAGCATACTAAACAATTTTGTTGTGGCTTATGAATGTTTGCAAAAAGATTTATGTATTTTTTATAAATTACAAATATTTGTTGGAATATTAAATTTCCTTTATAACTATATTATTTTGCAGCTTTCTGGCCAAGGTGATTAAATGACAAAAGACACACTGTTACAGTTGTTGGCCATGAGTTGAGTTTTGTTTTTCCATTTCAGACAATTCTCAAATTTTTGTCAGTTCTCAGTTAGTTAGGATTTTAGCAGCAGCTTATCACCGAATTGGCAGTTGGCCTTAATTGAATATTCAAATGCGCTTGTGTGCAAAAATTTAAATGTCCATTGTGTTGGCCAAAAGTGCTGTCCGACAAGACTTTCGGAATTTTTCCTCAATTCATACATATTTTCTGTTTTTCAAGCACATTTAATGCAATTATAAAACACATGTATAAATTTATTTAACATTTTAATGCAAAGCGCTTAAAAATAATTACTCTAATTGAATGCGGTTACTTTTTGCAATTTTTTTAAATAAAATATTTATCGTGTGTGATAATTAATAAATATTCTTCAGTGGACTTATTATACATTATGCGTTATTTGCATATTATTAAATTTAATACTTTTATAGTTTTTCGTTATGCGAATTTATAATTAGTGAGCTTACTAAAAGTGAAATTGCTTTTGGACTAACTTTTAATAATGTACAAACAAACGGTAAGCATAAATAAATCATTATCAATTATAAAATAGAAAATTCAACAAATTCTCAGCCTAATTTTATTAACAAAGTTTTTAATTTGCCATCTGCAAAGAAAACACTTCAAACACTTTCATCGCAACTTGCATGGCAATTTTATATTTACTTAGTTTGTCCCTAGTTTGGCTTAATGAAAAGTGTTCAACTGAGATTTACTTAAGCAAATTCGAAGACACATTTCCCTAGTCAGCAGCCAAGTGGCAACAGAATCAGTCTAAAAGGAGCAGCAGCAGTTGCTGCACTTTTAACCCTTGAGTCCTTCTGCAACCTTGTTTATTTACATAGTTGACCTGCAACCTTCTGTTCTGCAAATTGACCATGTCCATAGCTGTTATAGAATAATTTAAATTGCTTCGCATATGAATAATTCAATGCTTTTAATATTTCAAAAAATAAATAAATATAAAATTGCAAGTGCAGAACAATAAACGAAGCCAGCTTTTTGCTCAAATAATGCATTTATTGACAATATTGTGCAATCGGGCAATAAATTAAACATTGACTTTGCCCATAAAAATACTGTAATACAAGAGCAACTTTTAGTTCTAGGGTGTTTTAAATTAAACCATTCTTATTTCACTTAAATCTGAGTAGTATCAGAGCGCAATCCAGATTTCCCAAAGCAATCTTTTTTTTGGCAACTAAAGAAAAATTATGTGCAAAGGACTTGGCGGGCATCTAATTAAAACGCTACTCCAAGCCACTAGCTGGCCAAGAACAAGAAAAAAGAGACAACAAATGGCCACGCCTTTTGCTAAGCGGAATATTTATCCTTCGTCCTTGGCCTTTTCATCGTCATCGCCATCGTCATCGTCATTGTCCTAGCAATCGCCATCGCCGTCAACAAACGGAAACGACATTAATGTTTAAGCTAAGCGCATTCGCCATTATAATTAAATACGTCGACAGCGATGTCATCGTTGTCGTCTGAGCCACGAGCTACAATATATATATATATATATATATACACACATACACACATACAAAAAAAAACACACACACACTTACACACACATAGAAACACACCCATTCATAAAAACATAGAGCACAGTGCAAATAATTAGCATGGCTCGAAATTCGTTGAGTAATTAAGGTAAGTCAGCTGTTGCCCTTTGTGCCCATTTTAACCTACCCCCTCCCCCGCAACCCCTCTCCTTAAACTTGCCCCCGATCTTACTCGTTTTGGCTGGCAGCGGAAATTAAAGTTGCACTTTTCTTGCCGTTTATTTTGATGGGATTTGTTGTGCTTTGCTTTGTTTTTTAGCAGACTTCAAAATGTTTGTAACTATTAAAGTGTAAAAGGTAGCGCTATTTTCTTAAGTTGCCTGCCTACAATATACCCTGTAATCAAATTTAACCTGTTAGATTTTTTAATGCAGTTCACAGATTATAGCTCTTCGAAGATGTCAAAAAATGTATCTATTTAATGTGTTATACAATTTTGTTGTGCATTTGTTGCATAATCACCTTTTTGTATACCCTGACTGAAAGTCTTATAAGTAATATAGATTTGCTTAAAATAGATTTACTTAACAGTATTTACTATATCCAAAAAAAAGTTGACATTTTGGTATAGTTTAAATTATCCTCAGATGCAGACTTTTCTCAAAAAAACCTACAGTTTGGTTCAATTTTTAACTAAACCTTCTCTTCAGTTTGTTGTTTTAGACTTGTTTGTCAACAGGTTTTTCCGTTTTGTCAATTAGATTCCATTGTCGTGTCATGCAACAAGTAAATAGCAATTAATTAGCTCTCATTGGCAGAGTCTCGGTTATCTAAAAATTTAGTTCAAAGTCGTGTGTGGAACATACACTTTATGGATGGGATACTTCATTTATTGATCGTAAAAAGTGGTTTGATTACACTTAACAGGTTCGTAAATAACACACCGTATCAAAGCTACAGTAAGAACTATACAAATATATATATATATAACGGCTGTGCTTGATTTAAAGTTGCACAAAAATAATTCAAAACGGTTATATTTGGTTTTTTGTTTTCCTTTTAATATAATAAAAAATTGTTTTTGATAAAGCTAGTTGATATCAGTTAATGCCTTAATCACAAAAGGCTTCTCACTTATGATAATAATTTTCAATAAGTTTGCACAACACATATTAAACTAAATTTCACATTAGTCACAGTTTGAGGTAAGGTTTAAACGGTGAATAGGTGAATAACGTGGTTGCATTAATCACAACACCTTGATGCTCTGCACTTCCAGCCAGATCAGGAGTGCTGCTATCATCACGTAGCCGGTAACAATGATCAGCACCTGCAGGGCATTCACGGTGAAGACTTGCACCACCAGCAGCACGGTGCCCAGTAGAAAAACGATCCCGAGAAATGCAATCACAAAAATGGTGGACCAGCTACGAAACCAGGCGTTTCGCTTATCCGGCGGTGGCACAAACACTGGCTTCAGGGGACTGTATTCCTTGCGATACTGTGTCTCGTAGCCGCTGGTAAAATCCACTTCGTCGTGGCCGTCAAGCGCTTTTGAGGTTGACGCGAACTTATTTCCCTCCGTGTCCATGCCGCAATACGTTCGTCTCTAAACTAAAAAAAAAAAAAAAACCCAACATCGAACATCGGCAGCAGCAGCAGCAACAGTTGTTGTTGTTGTTGTTTTTGTTGTTGTTGTTGTTTGCCTCATTATCATAGCGCCAAAGGTGTTAATAGAGGCGACAGAGGCGATACCAACTGAGAACCTACAACAGCTACAAAAACAGCCTCTGACAAATGGGTTTGTGTGCAGAAGTGCAAGGGCGTATGCAGGGGGGAGGCAGGGGTAGAATGATGCACCACATCTAAGTCTTCACTTAACATAGTTGCAACACTGCTAAAAAAAAAAAAATTTGAAAGAAAATTACAATTTGGACCAATCCCTTTAAGAAAGTCAGCGCCCCCCTTCATGAAAAGTTGGTGACGCTCTGGCATACATACATATATATACATATATATACATATATACATATATATATGTATTAATTGTTTTGTGACTCAGATAAGATAAAACACTGCGAGAGAGAGGCAGTTTCGATTCTTTGTTCGAGCCTTATCAATTATGACTTTCATATATTTGAGAACCAGCAACAACAATTTCAGTTTACGTAGTTTTTGCTTTTCTTTGATTTTTCTTTTTCTTGTTTACATTCATCATGAATGGAACGCATTTACTGGAAAATACTTTGTGACGCTGTTGACATTTGTCGAGCGAACAATTTGTATTTAAATTGACGAACTCTCATATTATGTTGTCTAACAGTGTACTAAAAAAAAAAACTAAATGTTAGCTATTCTTTTTTAATATTGCTGTAATTTGAGAATAATACTTAAGCAATTTAAGACGAGAAAAAATATATTGTATTAGTTATCTGTATTTCAGACTCTTAAAAATTCCCACTTCGGGCGCAGATTTTATTAATGATTTAAAAATAAATTTATATTTATTTATAAATAAAGTATTTATTGAATTTGTTTTATAAAACAGTATGTTAAATTGTACGTACATTTTTTAGCTTATTTTCTTATAAATTGTTAAAAATTTAACATAAATTATATACAAATAATATTTCTCAAATCACTTATCTGTGCTTGGCATTTATCAATTTAAATTATAACTTTCTTTTATTACATAATTAAAACATAAGCTATAATTTGTTTGATTAGCAGTGTGTGAATTACTCTATACCCTTTAAGCTGAGTACAAATGAAATCAAATCAAATTTATATATGTCAAATTTATATATACTTTTATACCTTAACACATTAAAAATAGGTAAAAAGAGTATAATGGTTTTGTGCAAAGGTATGTAACAGGCAGAAGGAAGCATCTTCGAGCACACTCGACTACAGTATTCTTACTTGTTATATAATATTATTCTGTTCACTAACATCTGATAGTATCATCAACTTTCCCCAATAATACTTTTAAGTTTGTTATAGGGTATCTTGCAATACGTAATATTTTTATTTGCAATAATGTTCAGAATGCCCACATACACATACAAACACACACAACACACATACAAGTATAGTTAATTTTTGTTTACGTTGTGAAAATAATTGTTTACCATCGTTTTTTTCTTACTAAATATTCAAACAATGTATATGACTAAAAATGTTAATCCGTTTGACCTGTTTGAAATAATAATAATACAATTTTTTGTAAATTTCATTGCAACTTTGTTACATACTTAAACAAATTTTTGTTTTTGTGTTTAAGTTCTTATTACTTTGAGATGCTGGATGCCACAAGTGTTTACATTCATGATTGTTTACATTTCATGATTGGAGTTCACAAGAAGAGAAGTATAAGATTTGTATATATGCTTTTTGCTGAGTCTGGATATTATTTTGAGATTCTTGCTATTGAAACCGAAGAAAGAACAAGTCTGGAGCTATTTGAAGTGCAAATTGTTTCAGTTTGCCAACTGCCCTTAAGCTGACCACATCACCGAAAGAATTGTATTTTTTTATTAAACATTTGCTCTGCTGGATTATGTGGTAATTAATTTATGGAAATATTCCACATCTATGAAGAAGTGA